>CM059229.1:3097443-3812443 GCA_030347435.1 Clarias fuscus
TAGCGATGTGAGGGGAAAATGACAGATGATTGTCCACGGTTACCCCAAGATTGCGAGCAGTGGCTGAAGGAGTGATTTGATTGTTGTCCAGGGATATCACAAGATCTTGACCTGGGGATGCGTCACCAGGAATGAACAACAGTTTGGTTTTACTCAGATTGAGTTTCAGCTGATGAGCTGCCATCCAGGATGAGATGTCTGCCAGACATGCTGAGATCCGCGTGGAAACCTGAGTGTCAGAGGGAGGAAAGGAGAAAACAAGTTGAGTGTCATCTGCATAACAATGGTATGAAAATCCATGCGATAATATGACCTTACCAAGAGACCAGGTATAGAGGGAGAACAGAAGAGGACCAAGTGCTGAGCCCTGTGATGGTCATGGTGATGGTGATGATGAAGATGATGCTATCATATCGTATCGGTTGCTCCTGATCCCAAGTGTCTGGTGTCACATACTGTACTTTAGTAGTGGTATATCGAGTACTAATAAAAATTGTACTGTATAATCCCCTCGAGGTCACATCAGCATTACGATCCAGAGACGAACATGCCTTCAGGGGATAATAATGGTTTTGGAGTGATTTATTTCGTGATTAGTGCGCAGTAGCGTGTTATCACCCTCAGAGTCAATTATCACCTCTGACACGGAGCTGTTTCATTATCAGCTCATATATTTATAATATTAAACATGTCATCTTTATAGAGAGTGAGGGACATCATCAGGACACATGTCACTACGTTGAAACCCATTACGAGAAGGGGTGGTGTTTTATTATTTTGTGTGTGTGTGTGTGTGTGTGTGTGTGTGTGTGTGTGTGTGTGTGTGTGTGTGTGTGTGTGTGTGTGTGTGTGTTTGGTTTCAGATGCCTGTCACAGATAAGCTGAGAAAAGCAGCCCAGTCGATGTTCGGTGCTGAAGATGTGGAGCTATCAGCTAAAGCTAAACACAAGCTTGAACTTTATATAAATCAGGTGGAGTTTATTATTATTATTATTATTATTATTATTATTATTATTATTATTAATATTATTATTATTAATTCAGTACAGGTTTAATAATCCAGGATAGTAACGGAGTTGAGATAAGGTTCTAACCCGAATCACAGAAACAAACCATATTGATGCTCATTTTCATGATCAGACATGTTCTAAATTTGTCCTGGCGTGTTCCTGATCCTCACAGGGTTTTGGACGCTACCCAGTGTGCATCACCGAGGGTCACGTACGCCTGAGTAATGGTGCTGACGTGAAGGTGCTGCCGATTTCAGATATCCACGCCTACGCAGGAGCAGGATTTCTCCGCTTTGTGCCGAACATGGTGAGCTTCGCACCTCGTCACACACTCACACTCGTCAGATCTGAGTGTCAGGACTTACAGTAATGATGTGTATGAAAGGGGCGGGGCCTTCGCATGTATAATCGGCCAGTTCCAGCGAAGGTGGTGAAAGAGGTGTGGTTCCCAGTTAAGGAGGCACCTTGTCTCTAACACAGACTGTGAAAAAAGTGAAAAAGTAAAAAAAAAATAATAATGTGTGGCGTACAGTAGCTTCTGCAATGGTTTAGGAAAAGTGAAAGAGGCGTGGCTTCTCTGTCAGTGGGAGTGAAATATGAGAAGGGGCGTGGCTTCTTTATGGTAGTGAGAGTAAAGGGGGGAGGAGGTGTGGCTTCTGTGCTTCTTAATCCTCTCATAGAAGTTGATGGGGTGTGGTTCCTGGGTGAAATATAAAAAGGGGCGTGGCTTCTTTTTTGCCAGGGAGAATGAAATATGTGAAGGAGGTGTGGCTTCCATATTTGTCAGTGAGAGTGAAATATGGGAAGGGGCGTGGCTTCTGTGTTTTCCAGAGAGCGTGAAATATGAGAAGGGGCGTGGTTTCTGTCTTTGTCAATAATAATGAAATATAAGATGGGGCGTGGCTTCCTTTTTTTGTCAGTAAGAGTAAAAACTGAGTAGGAGGCGTGGCTTCCATATTTGCCAGCGAGAGTGAAATATGGGAAGGGGCGTGGCTTCTATGTTTTCCAGAGAGAGTGAAACATGAGAAGGGACGTGGCTTCTGTCTTTGTCCATGAGAGTGAAATATGGGAAGGGGGTGTGGCTGTTTGTCAGTGAGAGTGAATGAGGTGGAGGAGGTGTGGCTTATGTGTTTCTTAATCCTCTTATAGAAGTTGAAGGGGTGTGGCTTCTGTGTTTGCCAGTGAGAGTGAAATATTAAAAGGGGGCGTGGCTTCTGTCTTTGTCAATAATGGTGAAATATGAGATTGGGCGTGGCTTCATTTTTTGTCAGTAAGAATAAAAAATGAGTAGGAGGCGTGGCTTCCATATTTGTCAGCAAGAGTGAAATATGCAAATATGCTTCTGTTTTATATTGAGAGTGAAATGAGAAGGGGCATGGCTCCAGTTTTTGACAGAGAGAGTGGACTATGTGAAGGAGGCGTGGCATTCGGGTTTGTCAGTGAGAATGAAAAATGAGATGGGCCGTGGCTCATGTGTTTGTCAGTGAGACTGATTGAAGTAGAGAAGTTGTGAAGGTGTCATATAAGTTGAAGGGGCGTGGCTTCTGGGTTTGTCAATGAGAGTGAAATATGAGAAGAGGGCGTGGCTTTTGTGTTTCATATGAGGGTGACATATGAAAATGTGTTTCTTAATCCTCTTAAAGAAATTGAAGGGGCGTGGCCTCTGTAATGACCACCCAAAGTGAAAAAGCTGAAGGGGGTGTGGCCTCTGTGTTTGTCAGTGCCAGTGTAAGATGTGATGGAGGTGTGGCCTATGTGTGTCAGTCCCTGTGAAAGAGGTGTGGCATCTGTCTTTAACCGGTATTGAACTGGAATGGCTTCAGTCCGCTTCAACGAGGAGAAAGGGGTGTGGCCTGTATTGCGATTTTGTTGTATCCATTAGAAGAGGTGTGTGTGTGTGTGTGTGTGTGTGTGTTTTTTCTTGGTCAGTGTCAGTGAAATAGGCGTGGCCCTGTCTACTGTTTGTCAGTTGTAGTGATGGAAACGTGACAAAGGCGCGGCCTCTGAGTCTGTGAGTCATAATGGAGGAGGGGAAAGTGGGCGTGGCCTTTGAGACTATTAGGAAAGTTCAAAGTAATTAGTGCTTCTAATCCGTATAAAAGCGATGAAGTCGTTTCTCTTCAGCCTCAGTGGAGGAGGCGTGGCCTCTGTAATTTTCCGTTATGCAAGCTTGTCATGTGTAACATCGAACTAGTAATCCAGTGAACTTTTATAGGAAACATCTCAGGAGACACGTTCATGAAAATCAAACATCTCAATAAATATCAACAGAATCCTAACCACGCTGCGACCCTCTGTGACGTCTCACACACGGCGTACGGTGACTGAGAGGGGGCTCGGTGGTGGTGGTGAGTCAACGCCGCTGATGAGTCTGAGAGAATGTGCCTCACACTGGTCACGCGTGGAGCGGATATTTTTATCCAGACGTGTTGCTAGGTTGCAGGGCTGCGCAGAGCTTGAGAACCACAGCGAGAGCCAGCATCGATCCACCTGACCTTCGCACGCACAGCTTTTATAGCTCGGGCGTTCTTGTGAAATATTTTCCTTGCGCTTTCTTCTTCTGTTTTAAATATAAACGCGCGTCCGTATCAGGAGAGTGTCTCGGGTGCAGAGCCGACCAGATGGTGTTATTCATTTCGTTTTGTTGATTTTTTTTTTTTTCCTCAGGCTTGAACAAAGCGAGTAATTTGAATAAGTGTACTGCTGGTAACACTTTATCACTAATGGAGGTGTAAAAAAAATAAGGGTGCTGTTATTAGACTTGTATGACACCTACATGAACCCTTCATGGCTTATAAAACCTACATATCTGTTCATATCTTATTTCATACATTACACCAAGCATCAACTGTTATGACTCCTTTATGAATGCTTACACGATAATAACCTTTTTAATGTAATGCGACATTAGTCATATGACACTTTATAAGACGTTCATACTGTAATAAATCATTTATGCCCACAATAGTGATGCGACATAAGGTTGTTTTAAGACAGTCATGTATATCTATGTCGTGTGACATTGTGATGGCTGAGTGGGGTTTAAAGTATAATAATAAGCCTACATGCGTTTGCTTTGTGTAGTATGTCGGCTTATAAGTCCCTTATGAATACCTGAATGTCATTGTCATGACAGAGTAATGCAGAGATTTTTTTTTTTCTTTTTCTGCACCTTGGAATACTTGGAATGCCGTCATAATTATAACTCGATCCCAATGTCATGTTCATGAGAATGCATAACCCGTACACAAGCCCTTCATGACTTCATGATAACTGATGGAATGCTGAAGAGAGTCGCTCCTGGAGGGTTGAAAGTTGGCTTTAGATTTTATATTTAAAACCATATTATTACCATTATGTGACCCTGATTTATTTAGAGTGACAAGAGATACTAATGACATTGATATAAAAATGTTATAACAGGCTCATGTCAACAAAAATGTGCTATGTCAATTTGATAATAAGATGTTTGTAAACACTACCTCTTTTTCTTTCTTTCTTTCTTTCTTTCTTTCTTTATTAATTTTTTAGAAAAACTGTCGTGAAGATCTGACATGGCCGTTTTTACTCCTCGACAATCACCTCAAGAGTAACAGCTAGTCACAGGTACGGTAATAATTTAATATGAATAATTTATCTCATTTTTTAGAACAAAAAAATTTACTTATTAAAATGTTTTGGTTTGAATCCGGCTACATCTTGGATTACGAGCATAATTCGTGCATTAGTGTTTCAGGAGATTATATAGAGAAATAAAGGCAGTTTTCACTCTCAGAACTGTTCTGTTATTCTGTACAATCAAAAGTCCCGCTTTGACTTGAACAGCCCTTGTTGTTGAAGGTTGTTACCCTAATAAAGGGATCTAGTTTGCAACCAGTTCTAACAGGTTCTCACAGAGGCATATGTGGATATAAACCCTTTGTTATATGAACTGATTCCAATCAACACTCCATCCGCGCCAAGTGATCCATTAAGTTACGACATTTTACTCAATGCTTTGGCTGTAATAACACTGTTTCTTTTTTTGCTTGGAGCACTAATGAACATTTATTTTCTCCTCCTCCTTCAGTTAGGTCCATAAACATAGTTCTTTGTATAATTATGGGTTCTTTGCTGCCTTTAAGAGAAGCTAAATCAAATTGTCAGTTATAAGGTTCTACATGAAGCTGTAATCAGCCTTTTTTGTTGTTGTTTGTTTGTCTTTACCTGTAGAATAAAACTGTAAATCTACAAAGTAAATAATATAATGCAGAAAACATTATCGCTTCTAAGTTTGTAATCGCCTCTGAACCGTCTGTTTGTTCTGTTCACGGCTAACGTGAGCTACAAAGCTAACTACTGTAGCTTCTAGCACAACGCTGAGTCCGATATCTACCCCCCTGATCAAGGGCGCTACTTCGTGTGTGGAACAAGGGATTGTACACCCTACATAGCGTGCTAGCAGTTTACCAGTTTAGCAGTTTAGAAGAATTGAAATGCCAGTATTAGTTAACATCATTTTATGAAAAATAAAACACAGTCTGTTTCACAGCATTGTTTCATTTGCAACCAGAAGCACTGGATGAGCTAACGCTAACACTAATGCTAACACTAATGCTAGCAAACGGCACAAAATCCAGAGTCAGAGGGAATCACGTCATGATAACGAAACATACTTCTGTAAATCAATACCCTTATTACCTTCATTTTTTTTTTCACGCACTTCTTTCTCTTTTGAATAAGTCCAGCAGAAAATAACAGTATATGAACATCTTCAGCAGAACAGGAGCGATCATTTACTAGATTACACTCTTATCTGTGTGACAAACCATCGTGTAATCAAGAAGGTCATCAGGTGATCCTTATGCAATCTTTCTCTTATTTTTTGTTTGTTTCTTGTGTTTTTTTTTTTTGTTTTTTTTTTTTGGCTGGTATAGTCAATGATGTTAGACTCCTAATCAGTACAGAAAGGTTTTAAATGCGTTGCTGGATTTCTTTTCCATTTCAGGTTCGAGTTCCAGGAAGTTACGTTCTCGAGATGCTCCTGAAAACCATTTTTGGTCTTTAACTGCTCCTACGCATTACCCGTCCCGTCCATCAGGAGAAGCAGCTGCAGCTCAGAGTGTGCGTGCATGCACACTCAAGTACAGTGTGTGTGTGTGTGTGTGTGTGCGCATGTGTGGGGTGAATAATATTACTAGAGTACAGCAGTTTATGTGCCAAATACTCCAGCTGTCTTATGTGTGATTTTACTATCACACCAACCACAATGTATTTTCAGTATTTATCAATCAGTATTTTCAGGTGTTATTAATGTCAGTCTTGGTGCAAATTTTCCCCAACTGGAGGGGTCAAACAAAGAAACAAAGAAACAAACAAAAAAGATTCCTTATCATTTTCCATCTTCAATACATTTGTTTTGTTAAATCGACAATTTTACAACGTTTAAAACATCAAATATTTTATTCGTCTTTTATAAACAACTATTTGTATCACATGACTTGGACTCTTAAACATACAGAAACTACACCGAGCCCTGTTGGTTCTCATTTAGAAAGAGTTTAGCGATATATTTCCGATTTAACAGCCATTAAAGTTATAAAACGTGTTATTAGAAAGAGTTCAACATTTTCAAAGATAATTTAGCGATATATTTCCGATTTAACAGCCATTAAAGTTATAAGACATTTAAGACGTGTTAAATGTATGTTTGTATCTTTGTAGGAACTTCACTTTGGCTTTATATAACGGTAACTTTTGGCCGATTTAAGTATATCAAATATACTTCTGATTGGTCAGTATGTGTTAATAAAATTTTTGATAACTGCAGGTTTATAATAACCTTCCGGTTCTCATAATTTAACATTTCCATAGCAACTGATCATCATTCAAGCAAAAGTTTTTAAATAGTGTAATTGTTCGTTTCCAGGTGCTTTTCACAAATCAGAGACATTTGTTTGGATTTTGTGGAAGGAGTCTCCAGTATCAGGAAAAAGTAAAGCAATAACGTAAAATGTTTCAGAAAGATTTCTCTATTAGCTTTGTTTTTGTTGTTTTTGTTATTTGTTTGTATTTGTTAAATTTTTATTGAATGTTAAAAAAAAACAAAAAATTCTGGTGAGGGAACAACTGTTTATGGCTGCTATAATGTGAAAGAAATAATCTTACAACTTCAACTTAACTGTAACTAGAAATTGTTTAAAAGCTATGATGTGTTATTTGATTGATAGAATAATGTGATTCGGTGCCACTGTGTTGTGGTGTAATAGGAATAAAACTCCACAGGAAACAGTATTTCTGTAAAAGGCAACTATGCATGTTAGAGTGAATTTTAATCAGATTTTGGGGGGAAAATAGTGCGTTAATTCATGTTTAGGATTATTTTAAGACTATTGTATTATACAGTAAGTGACCCGTCATGTCAGGTCAGGTAATAAGTCGCACGGGTTAGTTGTAGCCCTGTGTCCAATAGTGGGCAGTAGGGGAAACGTATCAAATTTTCGATTTTGGCAAAATCGGTTGATAAATACCCACAGAATTGAAGAAAGGTTTTAATCCTAAGCATTGTTATAAAGCACTTTAAACTAGAACTAGAACACGATCCATGCTGGTGGATTTTTCCCCCCAAAAATCTAATCTCCATATCTCTGGACATACAGCTAGTATATTGACCTTATTACCTGATTTAATGTGACATGACACATAATTCTACATGCTATAAACGCTAATAAAAAATATTTTATTTGGACATTATTATATTGTATTCCTGTGATTTAGTTTAACGTAGAAGGTTTGCATACATTTCTATGACTTTTCTTGTTCTTGTGTTTTTAGCACTCAGGCTTTAAGGCTAAAATAGCATGTGGTATTATTATTATTATTATTATTATTATTATTATTATTATTATTTACAATATAAAAGGAATAAAACTAAAAATGATTTAATGATTTTGAAGCGCCACAAGCAAAAAGTGTGGAAAGCAAACTATAAATAGCCTAGATGACGCACATACACACACACACACACACACACACACACGCACACACACACACTCGTTAATGAACATGCAAGTTCTGGGTGAAAATCTAAACCATAAGGGTGTGTGATGTGATAATGTAATGAGTGTGTGATTTAATTTCACAGTTAACTAGATGATATTATTTTTGTATCCTAATCATCAGGGGTTTCTGATCCACTGTCATGCCCAGTCAAGCTTATACTATTTAAAATGCATCATTAAAAATGTTCCTGCAACTAAATTATCCACTCGTGTTCATTTCCACGTGTGTGTTTTGTTTAAATGATTAATTTATTTTGACATGTGACTCTTAAGCATGATTATTTTTTCCACTTATGATTATGATGATACTCATGATTCTGTATTCCACCTTTTTTAAATTAATAATTTATTATATACGTGGTACTTAAAATTATTAATTAATGTCCACATGGTTCTTAAAAGCAATGTATTTATTTTAGCATGTGACTTAAAACCATGATTCATTTACTTCCACATGGGATTTTGTTTAGATGAATCATTTAGTTCCACATGTGACTCTTTTTTACACTCAATTCATTTATTTCAACATGTGATTCTCACGCACGATTCTATTATTCCCAGTGTGATTTTTACAGTAGATTCATTTATTTCTATATGAGATTCTTACACATGATTGATTTAATCCCACATGTGATTCTTATATTTGATGAGTTTAAATCTACATTTGATTCCTAATGATTTTTTTCACATTTACTTCCACATATGATTCCTTAAAATGATTCATTTATTTCCACATGTGATTCAAAACCATGATTCAATTCAATTTCTATTCATATTTTATTTATATATATATATATATATATATATATATATATATATATATATATATGTGTGTGTGTGTGTGTGTGTGTGTGTGTGTGTGTGTGTATAAATAAAATACATTGAATTATATTTACATCCACATGTTATTCTTGCATATAATGAATTGTTTGGACATGTGATTCATAACTACGATTCATTTACTTCCACATGTGATTCTTTGCCATGGGTAATTCACGACCACATTCAGTATGCTTATTAAACAATATTAAATTATATAATTTTCATATAATTTCATACATTTCCATCTCATTTTAGGCGGACATTTCCATTTGTTCACTCTTTGTAAAGCTGAAGCACTGGACAGTAGTTGTGTAATCATGGACAGAAATGTAAACAAGATCATCATCTCCTTTAGCACTTTCTTCTGACGCGTTGCCGCGTGGCTGCAACCTTTAATACTCTGTCCAGGTAAGTTTGGCGTTTAAAGGGTTAGACCTAATAACTGCTTTCAGTCTTGATGAAATATTGACTTTTGGACGATTTGGTTGTGACGTCCGTGACAACGTTGCTATAAAAGCCATTTGGATGACGTCGTGGGGAACTGTCAATCAGCCGGTTGCTATGGAAACTGATGAGCGCATGGTGCAAACAGAGCTTCTCCCATACACACACACACACACACACACACATATACACACGGACACACATGCAATCACATGCACTCACACATCGAGCTCCTTCAGTGCACGCTCCGGTACGCAGGTAGGTGATGGTGATGGTGATGATGCTCGTGGCTTTTTAATGCTTTTTAATGCGTTAACTAAAAGCTGATGTTCTGTTCCATGCAAACGTACTACAGGCTGGAAACTTTATTCTGCAGAACAGCTGTGTTTCCTCTGCACATTTATAGATATAAGATAAAATAGAAATGTTAAGAACTGTATAAATTATTATTATTATTATTATTATTATTATTATTATTATTATTATTATTGCAGCAGCAAAACAGCTACTTTCTTAGGACTTCTTATAAAACTGTTTAGGGGTGTGGTTACTCTGACAGACTGAAGATGAAAATAAACTTGCAGCTATATGACCTGTGTTTTAAGCTAGGTAGCTAATTTTAGGAAAATGCCATTCATCAAGGGTTCTTTTAATGCCACATAATTTTTGTTGCATTATAATGATAATTTAAAAAAAAAACACTGTAAATCACTGTGAAAACAATAATGGAAATCTCACTTGTATCAAAAGCGAGCTAGTTATGTTAGATAACATTAGTGATATCAGGATATTTATAGTCCTCATTAATATTCATATGTGTAATGAGGTTAAAGGTGTAAGAAAAAGAGCTCTGACTATTTTTATCGATTCATGAGCCTTGTGAAGTAACTGTTTGTGTGTGTGCGAGTGTGTGCAAACAATATATCTGTTCCTATTTAAACAAAAGAGCACAAAAGGTTAATTAAGTTTAGTCCACACACCTGCTTCCAGATGGACAAAACCCAGCGTCTGTATTTACCTGCGTTGCTGCTCATCATGGACACGGTGTCAGTGAATACACACGCTTATCACTACGGATAGGATTCAGTTCGGCATGTTTATGATTCAGTACAGCATGTACATGATTCAGTTTGGCACAAATATGATTCAATTCAGCACTGATATGATTCAATTCGATTTTATTTCTATAAGCACAAGTATACAAGTTGTCATTGTCGCAAAGCAGCTTCACATAGGCAAAAGAAAATGATCGAAATTTGCATGAAATGTGAAAAATATGCATGAATCAAAATGATTAGACAGCCCATACATTCGTTAAGTTCAGTTCAGCACGTACTGTATATGATTCAGCCTGACCCTGATATGATTCAGTTCAGCACCAATATGAATCAAATCAGCTCTTATATGATTCAGTTCCACAGTGAAACAACTTAGTTTAGTAATCAGTTTAGCACCATTACTATTCAGTTCAGCACTGCTATAATTCAGTTTAGCAAAGATATGATGTCATTTTTTTTTTAATTATTTGATTAAGATTCAATTATTTGTCACACGTACTGTACTTTACAGTACAGTGAAATCACTTTTTTTTTAGAGGGCAGTGTCAGCCTTAACCGTTTGCACCACCACTGCCCCTTGATACAATTAATTTGAGTTTCTTTATACCTGCAATTTAAAATTCTAAATTAAAAAGCATTATTCTAAAAGCTATTTAAAATACCTTGTTTCCTTCCTTCCGCCAAAAAAAAAGAATTCATTTTCTGTCTGGTACGGTAAAGTGCTGTCCCTGATGTTGGGAGGCTGAAATTGGAATCCTGATGAAAGGATTGAAAACATGTGGACTCGTAGGTGTCAGCCTTCACACTCACCGATTCTTAGAAAGAAGAACTGGCTGCTAGGTGAGAACTACCAAACAAGGTATTGACTGGATAGAATGTTCCTGGAACAATAATTTAATAACCCCTTAAAGAATGCTCCAAGAACATCTGTACATGCAGCAAACCCAAGAATTAAACATACTCTGGTTCTTTATTTAATCCTATATCAGAAAAAGAAAAACAGCTTCAAGTAGAATCATACTTCGGAAGCTAAGACGCTTTTAACAAACTTAAAGTTTTTTTTGGTTTACGCAGAACCATGCAACAAGACATTTTTAGAAGCTAAGATTTCTTACTTACCCAATGAACAGTTAGAGATCCATCTGTTTTTCAACGAGATGGAATTGTAGACATTCTTAGAATGTTTTGATGTTCTATGAAGAACCAGTGTCACAACAAAGTCTGTTTATGAAAAAACAGCTTCAATTAGATCGTGCAATCTAGCATGCTTTCATTCTTTGATCGTTTTGCTCTACAGTACATGATGCTTTAAACGTTTGATGCAAAACCCAACAACAGTCCCGACCCATTAGAGCATCTTACAAATAGAACCAATTTTTTTATTTTTTTTTTTTTAGATTAAGTCTTAAGGATTCAACCATAAAACTGGAAAGTGGGTAATGGAATAAACTCTTTGAGATTTTAGATCCCTTAGATCTGAGTGTAATCTGGATGTCCTTCTAGGAGAACATTCCTGAAGATGCCAAATGTTAGGCTGAAAATCGAAAGGGTTCAGAATAGAATCATTTTAGTGAGCTAGGAAATCATCCAACGCACACCACCAAAGAACCTTTAAAGAACGAATGGATTTGAACAGAGTAATGTTAAATATGTTAAATAAACTCTTTAAGTGTTCTTTGCTTGGTTTATTTTTCGGGGGAATCTGCAAAGTTGTTACTGAAACCCTAAAAAGGTGTTTTTATCATAAATGTTTCCAATAAGGATAAATTTTGGATGCAAAGAACCCATAATTATCCAGTGACTCCTTGCTTGATAAAATGTATATCGTCTTAAAATCAAAAAAGTGTTTTACTGTTAACATTAGAGCTGATTAGTCTTCCTGAAATTCAATCTATTCTAATCTGATTAAAATGAAGGAAAATGTCATTCTGATATAAAAATAATTGTTGTCATTGTTGCCTTGCAGCAATTTCACCAGTTTATCCCATTGATATCTCTGTAACTCGATACTGGTTCCTGACAGCTCTTGGAGGAACCTTATTGCCTCTTAACTGATGGAGACTGAAGAAAGCAACGGTGCAGAGTTCCAGGAGAAAACAGGTTTGAAGAGAAAACTAACAGGACCTCCACGACTTCTCTTGGGAAAATCCATATCTCCAGGTCGAGTTGAGAGAAAATCAAGAAAGCAGAGATGGCACAACAACGACGATGGCGCACCAACAGATGCCGCAAAACACGAGCAAAGCGACTTGACAAGTCCTGAAAGCCCTGAAAGTGTCCCAGCTACAGAAGTCCATGGAGGAATGTGCATGGATCTCCAAGATGAGTGTTTGGAAACAACATCAAATTTGGAGCAGAACATGAAGAAAGGGAGGAGAAGAAGCAAAGCTGGAGAGACCATTCGACGGATTTTCTCCTGTGTTCGGAGGAGAAAAAAGTGGGGAATGAAAGCTGTGGAGGATATTGAGGAAAACTCTCTTGACAGGACACAAAAAAGCAGCCAAGATGAGGAACTCCCGACCCAATCAAGTCATTCCTGTAAAACAAAACACAAACAAGAGCCGGTGAAGAGGCTTAGTGCAAGAAAGCTCAAGGTGAGAATGTGGCGCATCTTTAAAAAACATTCATCCAAAGGCAAGCAAGAACATAACGAACATGGACATAATGATACATTCAGAGAAATATCCTCAGAGAGAATTGTTGATCAGTGTAGATCTGGCACTGCGGAACCAGCAGCTGTGGATGAACAGCAGAACGAATTAAGTGGGATTGACGAGGATGTGACCAGTTCGGAATCACAAGATCCCAAAAATCAGGGTATAGAAATGATTTGCTTGAACGTAGAAGTGAACGTCGACTCAAACACTGTGTTCGTCCATGAAGATCACGGAGATCCATCTGAATCCCACTCCCTGTGTCTTGTAGATGACGAGGACGCCAAGATAGAGATTAACGAGATTCCGCTAATAGGGGCCTCGGAGCCGGAAGATCCCAGGACGTCTCCAGAAGATCTGGTTACGGATCATATGGTAGTCGATGTTCCTGTTGGAAATGAAAATGTTTTTAGATTCAAACCGGTCATCACCGTAGAAGACGTTCACTCATCGGAAGAAGAAAACGATGAGCTGTTTGAAAGCACAACTCCGCAATATGGCACGCTGTCGCCGCTCGTTCCGCTTAACGGATCCTGCTACACGTTAAAGACTTCGCAGAGTCGCTTTTCCGAGATCGTGCTCGCTCAGACCGCCCTGTCTTTGGTCCGCGCTGCTATTAGTGGTGCCGTAGAACAGCTTTCAGCAGAGCCGGAGAGCCGTCAGATGGATCAGGATCATGTCTAATCTTCTCTCTTTCCCTCTCTCGCTCACACAAACACACACACACACACACATATATATATATACACACTCTGATTCCTACAGATTTCCTTTATTTACTACTCATTGTTGGATGAGTTAGCACGGTATTGTTTGTATGCGTGGTTGTTCTGAGAGTAACAGATGTATCATGCCTTGGCCTGTAAGTATTATATATGTTACCTTGATATAATAAATAAATAAAAAAAACACTGTAAATTCATCAGAGACCGGAAAATGAATCTATTTATTCGTCTATCATATTCACATTGGTGAAATTTAATGCATATTTTTGCATATTAAAAATCAATAAACGTTTGACTGGTTTAATTCCACGACTTCTCCCACAGTTGTACAGTATTTTTATCCTGAATGTGACATTATCTCTCATATGACTGCAGCGTAAGCCTGGTTTCTATAGCAATGGAGAACCCACGGTTTTACAGGTTCCAGCCACACAACATCTTATTTTGCAACATTATTATTTTTCTTCTTTTTCTTTTTTTATGTTTTATGTGGAAATAATTTTTTTTTTAAAAGGCACTCTTGATTTGCTTTGCGTTACGATGGAACGAGATCTTCGAAGTTATTGTTTTAAATACATGGAAATGTGTGGTGGGAGCAGGCAGGGAAAGAAGCCATTTATCTTCCTGTGGATTATGTCCATATGTAAATAGAAACCATGCAGGCAAATATGTGATGCTCCGGAGCTCGTGCACAAGGTCGGCCTCAACGTTCGCTCGAGACCGCGTACGATTTGGTTTCCATCACATATGATCAGTGAAAAAAAAAAAGTCAGATAAGAGATTTGAGCGAAAGTGATCATTTGTTCATTTGAAAGGAAACGTTTCCATTTTTCAAGCAAATGCTTCCCTCTAGTGTTAAAGCATGATCATGATTAAAAAAGAAAGATTTTGCTTTTTTAAGATAGTCCTAAAAACCACAGGAATGACACTTATATTATTTTGCATTTTTAAATAGATAAAACACTATGGAAATAAATGATCTCTGTCACACACTGAAAAAACAATCAGTTCATAAATGATCATTAAACACTTGCTGGAATATGGCCGTGTCATCAGGGAAGAAAAGAAACTCCATAGATGTGATAACCTGGTCAGGACCAGGACCAACCCCAGATCATAACACTGAGCCCACAGGTTTGTACGGCAGCCACTAGGCTTGATGGGAGCATCGCTTCATCTGCCCTTTGACTGATTACCCTTATGCACCCATCACTCTGTAACAGGGTCAATCTGGACTCATCAGATCACTTGACCCTTTTCTATTCCACAGTCTATTCTTTATAATCCCTAGCAAACTAAAGCAGAGTTTTCTCGATTAGCCTCGGGGATAAAGGCTACAGAGCTGTTTAGTTCCAATGCTGTGAGCTCTCATCACATTGTGTATGTGGAATGAATTATATATCAATTTAAATAATAAAACTTCCAGCACAGGTATTGCAGTCACGCAGTATAACCCGAGAGGCTGATGAAATAAAAATGCAGCCTAAGGTTCAGTTTTTCATGAGTTTCTTTTATTTATCACAGTACAGTTGACCTTTAACTTCTGCTCAAGTGTTTAATTCTTTTTTTTTAAAAATGCCCATGCATTGAGGTTTTTTTTAAACATAAAAACTACAACATGAATGCTTTTTGCCTTTTACTGTTCGAGGCACAGAAAGTTCAGATCTGATGACGGATGACCTTTAACCCTAGTGTTCTTTCTTTCTTTCTTTCTTTCTTTCTTTTATGTCTGTCTGTCTTATGAAAGTGAACACAGAATTCCAGTTATGTAAAGTGACAAGCAAAGATGAACTTTTGCCCATATCCCTGCTGAAGAGTAAAAAAAAAAAAAAAAGATGTTTTAATGTTTGTCCATTAAAATCAACGTGGGCTTCACTGGTGTTTAAATGATGATCATAAAAAATAAATAAATGAATTAAAGAAATACAGATAAGCCTTGAAGAACCATTAGGAACAACACATTCCATCACAGACCACACACTGAAATCCATTAGAAACCACTACATATCGCTGATCTTTAAGCAGGAATTACAGTTTTCTTTCTTTTTTTTCTTTTTTTTTTTTTTTTAAATAAAGCACCAGTTTTCTACACAACAAAATCAGGCACTAGACTAACATAACACTGACATACTGAACAAAAACACAGAGGATGTGAAGAACCATCGCATTTTTTCTTTTTTTCATATATATATATATATATAATAACTGGCTTTGTTAGTCACATTTTAAGTGCTTTCCGTTTCAAAACTGCAAATATGTCTAAGGCACTGAATTCGATTGTATCGTAATACTGTAAAATGTTTGTTTGCTTTTTTTTTCTTAACTCTTAACACAATAAGATTTAGTCACTATGTCTAAATTCCATCTGATTGTTCAATTTTATTGTTCAGTAGGTTTAAATGTGGTCGCTGCTACACATTAATAAAACGCTTCCTTTTTATTTACTTAGTTACTATGACAAAGAAGAGTGTTTTCAATCTGTCATCTGTGGCTTTGCAGTGCTGGTTTAGTCTTGTCAGTCCACTAAAGATGACTCAGTGCTTGGCTCTTCATTTTAGCAGATCTGTCAATCCCAAAGAGGAATGAAAAAAAAAAAAAAAAAAAAAAAAACAGTATCACAGTGGTTTTGATAAAAGTAGTTTGTCTATTGTCTCACAGTAAGGGTAAAATGTCTAGTGTCTTTCTAGTTATCAGTGCAAATAAAACTGTTTACAAAGTGTTTGATTAGACGTTATAAACCTATTTACTCTTCTTTTTTTTTTTTCAGTTAAAAAAGTCACAATTATTTTCATTCCTTCAGCCTCACATTTGCTGATTTATGAGCAATTGTCAGATATATGTCAGTGCATCCTTATAAAACACACTTAACTGAAGTTAACTACATTCAAGTGAATGGCGACCCTGGCCGAGGTGGCTCTGAGCCTACTGCAGGCGTTCCTGTGAACATTCAATGAGTGGAACGCCTCATCCGTGAAAAAATCGACAGATCATTTTTTTGCCAATTTGTGGAAGAGACGCATCTGTCTGAGGGAAATGTACACATCTTCATCCAAAGGGTCCAAAACATGTGCGCCCATTTTAGGCATCTAAGATTCATCTGTCAACTTTCAGTTCCAAAGAAAAGAAAAAGGAAGACTGCAGTTGTGGGTTTATAACACAGAAGCATGTGAAGGTTGATGAGTCCAAGCGCTGATCAGTTTCATCTATAAACCACAATGTAAAATACTGTACACACCAAACACCAAACCCTTCAACACATGAGAACAGAAACACACGGATGGACATGTAGTCTGAAGTCAAACACTTTCCATCCTCCTGCATTACAGTAGCATTTTAAACACACCGCTGTCGACTTCCCTTTAACAATAATCTCTTATTTTCCAAAACCATTCAAAAATGTTTCATTACATATTCTGTCATGTTCGCTAATCTTTTAGAGCATTAGCAGTTAAATATCTCATGAGAAAGCATGTCAGGTTAGCATTAACAGACATTAGCAGAAAGAAATTACAAGTATTTATATATATATATATGAGGTTAAAACCCTGTAAGAAATCCTGTCACTGTATGATTATAATCTCATCAAACATTTATTTCTTCATCTTTCATGTGACGTCAACTAGTTAGCAGCAAATATTAGAAAAGAATACTCGCAGAGATTCAGCTCAGAGTTGGCTTGTAGTCGCGTGTTTGCTAGCATTAGATCATGAATATTACTTTAGCCCACATTAGCAGTAAAATTAAATTGTAACTCCTGTTGGGTTAGCATGTTAGCTAACGGAGTAGCATTTTTTAATGGGGATGATTAGTGTTCATTAATGTATTTTGTTTTAGCAATCCTGTCAGAAATTCTTTAAGACTTGCTCTAGTAATTAATTAGTAAGTAATTAGTCATTTTCTTGAATATCTTGTCAAGTTAGACAATTTATAAAGCAATAGTAGTCAAATATTCAAAAAGAAATTTCATGATGTTAGCTCATGTTACCTGGCTTCCCAACGTTGGCAGAAAAAAATATAAAATTTTAGATTTTTTAAAATATTTATTCATGAATATAATTAATTAGAATCCTTTCATTTTGGTATTCAGAAGATTATAAATATTGATTTTTATTTTATTTACCATGTCACATGATGTCAAGTAAAAATTATGTAAAGATTATGAATGTTACAAAGATTCTCTCAGAAATCCTGTCAGGTTAGCTGAAGTGCTAGAATAATTCATTCATGTTAGCATTGAAGCTAATAGGAAATCCTGTCAGATTAGCATGTAAGCTAGCTGTTTGGCATTAGGAGTAAAAATTACTATTGTTTGTGACATGTGACTACTTAAAAAATAATAATAATAAACCTATCAGAAATCCTGTTAAGTTACCTCTAACTAGCTGTATTTCATTAAAAGTGGAAATAAACATTTTAGCTTAGACAGATGACTAGCATTAGCAGTGCAGATCTTATTTGGAAATCCTTCCAGCGATTGTATCAGGTATAAAGCTAGCATAGCCTCAAGCTAGCATGACTAGCATCAAGAGTGGAAATTGTTTAACGTTTATAAATCCACTTAAAAACAACTGTAAGAAATCCTGTCACATTATACCATTTTAGCTAGCTGGCTAGAGTTAACGTCAATCATTAATATTATTTAAACGTCCTGTCAGAAAATGTATCGTCACCTCATATTATCTAGCTGGACACTGCTTACAGTATAAACATTTACCAGTAAAAAATCTGATTTA
This sequence comes from Clarias fuscus, assembly GCA_030347435.1. NCBI lineage: Eukaryota > Metazoa > Chordata > Actinopteri > Siluriformes > Clariidae > Clarias > Clarias fuscus. The sequence continues at coordinate 3,115,930 of CM059229.1, forward strand.
AAAATCTTGTGCTAATTAACTGAAGACAGCAGCGACAACTATGAACAAAAATCCTGCCAGTTATTCAAACCCTGCTGAATGAAGTTGTTAATGAATATAAACACCAGTAAAACGCCAGGTCTTATGTACAAATCCATCTATATATCAACCTTCTAGTTAACATGCTATCTCGGTAATTAGCATGCTAGCTAGCTAACTGACTAATTAGCAAGCTGATTCTGCTCCACAGAGAAGAAATAAAATACTTGTGGAATGTAGTAGTTACTTAATTAAGTCAGGAGTAGAAATCTACAAGGGTGTGTTAAAAGTGGACTGGAATGCAGGGAACATGTCCGTTGCATAAGGGTAGGTGTCATTCTACCGCCACTGCATCAACACTCTCATGAGAGACTTCTGAGTCCAGGGAGAAGCAGGAGCTGCCATTATCCTGGGCTACGTCCTCAATTTCTGACGTTCCCTCACTGGGATGGATCAGCGATCCCCCGAAGCGCCCGTATCGGTGTTGGCGCAGTGGCTTTCCCATGTGGGCGAACATGTGCTCCTGGAGTTGGCTTTTCTGTGAAAAACGCAAGTTGCAGACTGCGCATGCCATCTTCCTTTTACGTGTGAAGCCTGCAGGTGGACTTCCTGTGCCTCGCCTTATCTCTAACGCCAACTCGTCTGCTAGTGCGTGGCATTGTCGCTCTTCTGTTGGCCCTTTAATGTCACCCCTACTGTCTTCAGAAGGTCCTTCCATGAGGGCGCAAGCCGCATGTGTGAAAAGATGTTCCTGTAGTCCCTCAGGAGAGAGGCATCGTTCTCCACATTGAGGACACAGCAGAGCCAGAGGACCGTCCTTAAAACCAGCCTGGCACGGGCTCCCTTGGGTTGATGGCAAAGATGCAGGCGCTCGCGGTTCCTCACCCTCATCCGGCTCCTCCTCTTCCTGTTTGATCCGTGCCAAGATGTCACATTCGTCCCCGGAGGTGATGGCTCGCACACTGAGGGACTGCCGCTCCGATGTGTGCCCTTCGATCCCTGCTAAAGCTGGCAGTGGACGGCTACGCGAGCCACTCCGCCTGTCTTCGGGTTCCTGTGCTCCGGTACCCTTCATGCCCGGGGACTCTTTAGTGCCCAGCTGGGAAGAGATCTGTATGCCGTACAGGTTGGATATACGTATAGGGTCTGCGGTGGCGTCACTTCCATTGTCGGTTGCTTTGCGGCATAGCTGGTACGCATGGAGGAACTTGATCCCGTCCTGTAAGCGAGCCTGATCCACAGGCTGCTTGGGGCCGTTGCCTGTGTACATTATGTGCAAAAGGTAGCTGAAGACGTCTGGCTGGATGTCAGTGGGCTGGATCTTAATACACTCACTAAACATAGAGAAACAAATAAAGGATACATTTAGCACATCAATCATTTCTGACTTAAAAGTATATCTTCAAGGCATACAATGTAGGAAATATTGCCAGTGGTGGCGCAAGTCCGCAATCGAAAATGGTTTTAATTATGAATCAAAAACTTGAAAACTTTTACACTTAAAAATATTGTTTAACAAAATAAATTGTATCTATTCACACGATTATCAATGAATAAAAAAATTTGGATTTAATTTGCAAGTAGTTCTCTAGTCAACATAAAATAAATAATTTACCATAACAGGGAGAAAGAAATTAAAAACAAAATCTACATTTAATAGCAAATCCTATCAATTTGGTCAGTGATGAAATGATGATGAAAGTACTGATGATATCCCAGAAAAAAACCCTGTCATCCTGTATTGTCACATTGCACGCTCGTTGTTAATGCTAGTGCTAATTGGTATGTTAAATTAATTTCTTATTAACTAACATGTCATACTGACTAACATACTGGTCTACAACAGAGCTGACACTATACAAAGGTTCAGCAGATGTCTCCTTAACAAATAAGGTGCCATATTGATTAAGTTTTTAAAATAATTAACATGGAGCGTTAATGTAGATACGATAACGTGTCGCCGTTCTGACCAATAATATTCCAGGATTCATCAGGAGTACACTGGACTATAGTATTGGGTCATATATATTTAAAATCACATTAATTAAACACTATTTTAATGTTTTTAATCATGAAACTTGCTTAACCTGGACTGATGAATGAAGATCATCTTGAAGTAGTTGGAGAATGCAGCCAGCACTGCTCGATGAGCCTTGAAATACACGTTGCCAATGGCAACCGTGCAGTCACACAGGAAACCAAACTCCCTTTGGACATTGAGCTGCTGCAAGAGGAAAAGGCTGTGGCTGGACACGTCCATGATGCCCCCTCTTAACCTAAGACACACACACACAGAGAAACATTAGGCCCAGTACTGTGTAGCTTCCCCTTGACTCCAAAAGTCCTTTGGGTGTATGCTTTGGTGTCTGGCACCAGGATGTTTGCATTGGATCTTCTGAGTGCTGTGAGTGGTGAGGTGGGGTCTCACTGTATCAGACTTGTTTGTCTGGTGCATTCCATGGATGTTTGATCAGACTACTACTACTACTACTACTATCAACTACTTCCTACACTTTGCCTGTTAAGCCCTATACACATCAGACTCTGATGCACTGGGTGTCCTGATACCTTTCTATTGTCGCCAGCATTGACCTTTTTCAGCAATTTGAGCTACATTGGCTTTTATGAGGGATTGGACCAGACTGGTTGGCCTTTGGTCCCCTCAAGCATAAATGAGCCTTAGGTGCCCGTGATCCTGTCACCAGTTTACATCAGTGTCAATGAGTGTTATTCAATTCACCTGGCAGTGGCGTTAGTGCTATGGTTGATCTGTGTATATACTACTATATACAGTATAGGAAGAGTATCCATATATGGGTAATGAAACAGAATTGAGGAAACACCATTTAGCATTGGAAACTAGACTCCTGGTACATGACTTTAGTTTTTAAAAGTTTCCAGTTTACTTAAAATTTTTCTTGCTTGATTAGCAAGTATTAGCAATAACTTTTTAACATGCACAAAGTAAAGCATTTAATCCACTAGTAATATATAACAGAAGATGGAGATGAAGTATTTTATTTTCCCAACTTTCAGGTTATTTTAGGCTTGCCAAATTTACTGATACATCCCGCCTTCTGCATTAAGATTGGTTTCAATATGTTTTCATCAATTTATGAAATGGGGAGCACATCAGGCTCCTTTATTAGCTCGGGACAATGCTAAAGACTGGTGGGAGAGAGCTGTCTGGTCTCACGGGTGAGTAACATAAGCAAAGTGTCCTTCATGGAAATTTCATCATGTCACCTAATGTGACCCCACATGCACAGAAAGAATATATTTATTCTGACAAGAAAGAAACAATCAGACCAAGAGTTTACGTGAGTAATATGTATCCACTGAATGGGTTATCAAAGGTTTACACCGTCACTCTCATGCCCATTCGAAAATTCATTCTGATCGGGTCTGATCGGGTCAGACTGTTCCGACTGAGGTGTTTACGTGACAATACAAGTTACTCGTATACAATTAGAGACAATACAAGTTTGCTGGCAGTAATGGCGTGTCCCCAGGAGCGTCCCCAAAGGAAACCAAGCGTGCCAAAACTTTGTTTTAGTGAAAGAGAGAATGATGACTGGAAAGTTTCATCAACAACACATTCCACAACAACAAAAGCAACAAAAAAGCAAAGTGTTGTTTCTGTTCTGTAGCTAGTTAGATCGTCGTGATGTTTTTTATGTAAAGCCTGTTTTTGTGAACAAAATGTCTTTTGGGTTGCTTCATTCTGGTCAGGGTTGCGGCGAATCTGGGGGCTTTTCTGGGAGCACTGGGAGTAAAATGGAAACATATACGAGGGCCAAATTCTAATGCCCGGGTCTACGGCAACATACCACACACAAACGCACATAAACACACTCACTCATAGACAAATAATGGGACTCCATGGTAGCTAATCCACATATTTTAATGAAACGTGAGAAGGTAAAGGAAACCCCGTGTGGGCACAGGAAGAACATCTACACTGACAGTAAACCAAGCTCAGGAACGAACCATGGACCCTGGAGCTATAAGTGTTCCCAGGATAGCCTTGATCTGACCAGGGGCGACTGAAGAAGAGTGGAATTATTAGGGCCCAAGCACTATGACATCAGCCCTATGTCGTCATAGTGTGTGAAGGGCCCTCTTGTTTTCCTTAGGATAATTTTTTTCCCACCCCTTTGGACTTTTGGGGGTCTTAACATGCTCAAAAACTCATGAAACTTGGCAGACAGGTTGGAATCTGCTGCCATCAGGATGCCTGAGAGTCTCGTGGCCCGGGGCCCAAAGGGGCCCCCCACACGAGATTTTGCCGCCTAGCTCATACACACTTTCACGTAGGCACACGAAACTCGGTACATATTTAGAGCTCATCGAGCCGAACAACTTTTGCGTGTCCTGGGCTAAACTCAACAGGAGGCCGGTTATTTTGGGTCGTTCGCAAAAACGCACCCGATGGATTTTGATATACTCCTCCTAGGGAAATTATACAATCGCTACCAAACTGGGCCAAAGAGATCTAAAGACATTGAGGATGCAAATTTGTGGAGGGATTTTCGATATCTCAAACCGGTCAGCCGTGATAATGTCTTAAACCTACGCCGAAAAAATGATTAATAACTTTCTGTGTGGCATTATATTGAGTTACATTATATTCAGTGACACCTTCTGTGACATCACGTTCAGTGACATCACGTTCAGGAACATCATAGTGTGAGGCTTTTCTTCCAGCACCTGCGGCCTATTGTACACACATACACATCACAAATGTTAACACACACAAACACATCTCACACACTAACACACACATCACTAATGTTAATACACACAGACTCAAACCATACACACAAACAAGCACATACACCCATATTAAAAATGTTTACGCTTATGCACACACACACACCTCTCAGGATGCACACACACACACACACATACACACACACACACACACCAATGCACTCAACAAATATTTAGGGCCCAAACTGACATCAGCCCTTTATAGTGTGTGATGTGTGCAGGTTGTGAGGTGCAACCGAGTGGCGATGGCTTTTTCGAGGTCTTAACACACTCGAATGACACAGGTTATGCGGTGCGCCCGGGGTGGGAATGGCACGGGGTGCTTGGGCCCGTCATCGTTGCTTGCAACTATATTTATTATTATTATTATTATTATTAGGGCCCAAGCACTATGACATCATAGTGTGTGAAGGGTAATTTGTTCTTTTAAGGATTTTTTTTCAATCATCTGGGGCTGTTGGGGGATCTTAACATGCTTGCTGCCATTAGGAAGCAAGAGAGGCTGGCCCTGAACATGGCATTCACATATCCGTGTAAAAATTATTACACAACTAAGATCTCATTTAGTTGAACAATTTATGCAATGCCTGTCATAGGCTATACTTAACAGGACGTCAGTAATTTTTTGGGGTTGTTTGCAAAATGCACCCAATGGAATTTGATAGACTCCTCCTAGGAGATTTTGCGTTCGCCACCAAGCCGGCCTTTGCAACTATGGAACGAATTTTTGCCGTATTTTGCAAGAAATTTGCATCGGCATGCGAAGCATTTTCAGCTTACACGCGAACTAAACGATACGCGTACATCCGGTGGCCGATCAAAACTAGTCTGGAAAGCCAAGTGCAGCAAGTTAACTTTTTTTTTTTGTAGTGTTTTTGTAGATATTGTGCAAGATTTAGTGAAGACATAACAACATGGGTCCCAAGAATGTAAGCAAGGACGGTAGCAAAAAGAAAAGGTAGCCGCTTTCAGTTTGATTTTTAAAGCAGCCGGTGCCAAGAGGAATAATAAATTACAGTTAAATGAGGTTTAATGTCTATTTATTTAATATTTTACTTCATTTATATGTCTGAAAGCTACTTCTTGCTACCGTGATAACATTCTTGGGACCCATGGTGCTATGTCTTCATTTAATCGTGCGGAAAATATATATTTTTTAAAAATTTCAGTGACGCAAACAGGTTTTGACTGGACTTATGTGTGGTTCGACTCGTTCGCAGATCAATGCCTCATAATTCATATGCCGAGGCACCACTGTATTTTGCATTGTTTGCAAAACACACACAGTGGAATTTGTACTTCTCCTAGGGGATTTATATGATCAGCCAGGCCAATATAATCGTTACTTTGCAACTATTATCATTATTATTATTATTATTATTATTATTATTATACAATAAGGCACTTTTAAATATGAAAGCAAACTAGGCGCCCTCTACTGGCGGATATTATTATTATTATACATTTGTTCTCACGTTTTTTGGGAAAACCTATAGCCCAGATGTGAACATCTGGATGAGACTGTCACGGATCAACTGTCATGATCGTGCAGATGTGCTCGTGCATCAGATCCGTCACAAAAAAAAAAAAAACAGCTTTATTTCTCCTACATTTACAACTTATTCGTCTATTGATTCTATTTGGCGGCCAGCACCTTGACAGTCCTGAAGCACTGACTGACGTGATGAAGTGTTTATCAGTAGCAGCTGAAGGGAAAAGCACAATCTCAGCGTTGCGTAACAATCCTTTACGTGCGCCAGAATAATGTGCCAGTGCATGAAGGGAGAGCAGTTTGAGCCTGTGTGCACGGCAGCACTGCATTCATTCTCATTCGCGGCTCTGTGCACAGAAATAAAGGACAAAAAAAAAAAAAAGCCCAGTTCATTTCCCATGCATTTCCGCACAGAAAGCATGCACATGCGTGAAAACGTGGCTGTGAGGAAAGAAACGGCGTCCTTACCGCCTCGCGCCGCGCAATCTGCTTTATTTCGTCTTATTTTCCTGCAAGGGGGAGAAAAAAAAAAACATTCGCTTGACGGTCCTTCCTGAGCGACTGACGTCTCGGTCACGTGACCGCACCGTGCTCATGCAAAATGCATGCGGCTCAAAACACGGTACCGGCGCCACGAGAGTGTGTCAGCTCGGTGACAGAAAATAACGATCAGATCGGATCATATAACACCATTGTTCATAAAACTCCTGATCCACGCTTGTTTTTTTTTTTTAATTTTTTGTAAATATACATACACCTTTATATCTTTATCAGACAAGAAGAAACACGTTTGCTAAATACAGTTTCAGGCCCTTTGATGTTTGAGTGTCCGTTACTTTTTCGAATTCAAATCTTTCAACGATCTTAACTGTCATTCAGATGAAACTCGACATGAAAAGACACAAGACTGAAAAAGTGTATTATTCTAAAATGCTAAACTGTGGAAATGTTGAGAGATTGCAACATGAATTTAACATGGTTACAGACACTATTTATTTATTTATTTATTTATTTATTTATTTATTTTTCGGCTTTTACCAAAAAAAATATTTAAGCAACAATTTTTTTTTTTTTACAATTCTTTACCAATTTTAGTATCAATACTCATAAAGAAATATGAATAATTTGCATTTAAATGATTCTTGTTGAACGTGAGACAGTATAACGCTGGAAATGGCTATTTTTGGGGCTCATATAAAATCATATACCCAAAACGGCTGAAGTTAGCAACTTGACATTTTTAGGGAAGCAAGATTAGTCACTTCCATGTTGCAAAAAAAAAAAAAAAAAATCTTTCTTGGAACACACATTTTCTGTATTATATGTACAACATAAAATCAGCACCAATACTGTGTTTCGGCTGATGGGAAAAACGTTTCTCGTTATGTTTCTCAAATGTTTCTCAGGTTTGTTAGAACGTTAGAAATATCAAGGACTGAAACAATGTTATAAATAGATCAGTAACATTTAGAAACTTCTCAGGGGCTGAAAATAAAACTAAAATGGTATTAAAAAGAAAAAGAAGAAGAAGGAAAAAAAAAAAAAACTCTTGTTGGGATGGGAATTACCAGGGACCGGACCATATAATATCACAATACCCAGATTACGATTTTATTGAAGTAGTGAGGGTGCGCTCATGTGGGTCCAGACACTCTGCCCAGTAGAGGGGGGACTTGACTGGTGAGTGTTGACGGTGATGGAGTGGCAGAGTGTGTCCGCGGTCCTGCTGCTCTCTCTCAGTCTTGGCAAGCCGCCCCCACGCAGCCATCCATTGGCGTGACCTCGGACATGAGCCCTTGTGACTTCTGATGTCTGGGTAGCTTACCCTGACTGGGACCTCGGGCCTTAACTGTGAGCACAGTGGCCTTTTGCTCCTCACTGGCTGGATCACAAAAGCTGGCTCTCAGCGCAGATAAAAGTGCCGCAGCAGCTTGCACAGTCCTTTGGCCGCTCTCTCCCACGCGGTGATCAAAAGGCAGCATTCAGTCTAACCTCCTTTGAAGACATTGGGTGCGTGGCATCGACCCCTCCCGCGAGCTGCTCTCCCCACAACTCTAGACTCTCGACCTTGAACACTCTCTGGTCCCCAAGCAAAACTCCTCACCTCGCTTTAATACAACGGCATGAGCCCGAGATCCATTTCACTCATCCCGCACCTGCCGCGCCCAATCTTCCGGCCCCCCCTTCAAATACCTGCAGGTTTTTGGAAAAAATATATATAAATATTCAGAAGAAATTTAGGAGGAAAATTATAACTGTTTAGGAAAAGATTATCTTATAATAAGACATGCATCTTGTTACAACTAGAAAACATCATTGTTACAAGAAAAACGTTTTGCGCCAAGACACGTTATTATTTCAAGAAAATACATTCTTATTCCAAAAATGTCATTTAAAAAGAAAACACTGCTATTTCAAAAACCATTATTACAAGACAATGTTTACTTTTTCAATGAATAAATAAATAAATAATTAGAGGAAAGTTGTCATTAAGTGTATCTTTGCTCGATAAAAAATGCTGTATTACAAGGATTCATTTTCATCGATAACTGTTTATGACAGCCAGAGACCAAGCTAAAGACTGTGAGAACAAGTAGCTCTGTCCCAACAGAGTTTACCGATGATTAATGTAAGCACACTTTCCCCCCTGGAAATTCGTCACATCACCTTGTTTTATCCCCAACATGGCACAAACATGTGCAGAAAGAATATTTTTGTTCTGACATGAAAATAAATGTTCAGAAATGCAGGGGACAAAAAAGGATTTTAAAAGAAATAATCACCAGCGAGCTCACTATACAGTGTTAACACAATACATAGGTCCTGAATCAATTTGTATTGCGATTGTATAAATATCATTATTTCATAAATATCGTGTTTTTAAATATACAGTATATATATATATATATATATATATATATATATATATATATATGGGGTTGGACAATGAAACTGAAAGGCCTGGTTTATAATAATCTAATAATTTATGTATGGTGTAGAGTCTCCTTTTGCGGACAATACTGCATTAATTCGTCTTGGGAATGACAGATACTGCACAGTGGCCAGAGGGATTTTGAGCCGTTCTTCTTGCAGAATAGTGTCCAGGTCACCACGTGATGCTGGTGGAGGAAAACGTTTCCTGATTCGCTCCTCCAAAACACCCCAAAGTGACTCAATAATATTTAGATCTGGTGAGTGTGCAGACCATGGTTGATGTTCAACTTCACTTTCATGTTCATCAAACCACTCTGTCACCAGTCTTGCTGTGTGTATTGGTGCATCATCATCCTGATACACGGCACCGCCTTCAGGATACAACGCTTGAACAATCGGGTGCACATGGTTCTCCAGAATGGTTCGGTAGTCCTCGGCAGTGACGCGCCCATCAAGCACAAGTATGGGGCCTCGGGAATGCCATGATATCGCAGCCCAAACCATCACTGATCCGCCCCCATGCTTCACTCTGGGCAGGCAACAGTCTGGGTGGTACAGTCGCTTCTTTGGGGCGTCTCCACACCGTAACCCTCCCTGATGTGGGAAAGACAGTGAAGCTGGACTCATCAGAGAACAAGACATGTTTTGCATTGTCCACAGCACAAGATCTTCACTGCTGGCACCATTGAAACAGACGTTTGGCATCGGCACGGGTGACCAAAGGTTTGGCTGTAGCAGACCGGCTGTGTACATCGACCCTGTGGAGCAACAGACGAACAGTTTTGGTGGAAACAGGAGAGTTGAGGTGCACATTTAATTCTGCTGTGAGTCGGGCAGCTGTGGTTTTATGTTTTTTTTTTTTTATACAATGCGGGTTCGCACCCGGACATCCCTTTCAGACAGCTTCCTTTTGCGTCCACAGTTATTCCTGTTGGATGTGCTTTGTCCTTCTTGGTGGTATGCTGACATTACCCTGGATACTGCGGCTCTTGCTATATATATATATATATATATATATATATATATATATATATATATATATATATATATATATATATATATAAAAATAATAAACTGATTGTGGAGTTAGTTTGGAGATACATGAATTGTATAGCTTCCTGAAGTTCCAATGTCAATTATATGTGAGAGAAAACTGGAGTACCCAAAGGACACCCACCAAGCACGGGGAGAACATGCTAACGCCATGCACAGAATCGAACCTAGCCAGAAATCGAACCCTAGCCCTGGAGGTCCGAGACCACTGAGAGAGAGAGAAAAAGAGAGAGATGTGCACAGTCTTTCTTAATTTTTTTCTCACATGTTGACGCTGTTCATAAGAGCAAAGAAAGAGTTAAAGCAAAAGCATAAAAATAGAACAAGTCTGGCAAAACAAACAAAATGCCACTGACAGCAAAGTTTATTAGTTGTTTTTTTTTTTTTTTTTTTTTTTAGGAATGAACACATTTGGATTATTTCTGAGATGTGTGTATAAACTGTGCATGTTATGGCAGCACCAGGGAACACGCAATATTATGTTATTGTGATACATACTATAGGTGCTGAATCAATTGGTAAATATCCTGATTTATATATATTTAGACATGTGTTCCAGTTCCGGTATAATCCTACAGGTGGCACACACTACAATATTCATATTCACACAGCACCATATCGTGTGTAGTAGGAGTGAATATTTAGTTAAAAAGTATTTTTTTAAATATATATATATATAATATTGAAGCAGGATATTTATAAAATTGTGATATTTATAGAATCGCTATACAAAGCCATCCATCTAGAAACCGCTGGATTGTGGAGGCCAGTGTTGACAATTGATACTTATTCCTATTTTGTACAGCCATGGTAGGGCCTCATTCACACACACTACAGGCAATCTGGGAACGCCAATTAGCTTATTCTGCACGTCTTTGGACCGTTGGAGGAAACTGAAGTATGCTGAGGAACCCCACGAAGCACGGGGAAAACATGCAAACCTCATGCACACAGACCCTGAGGCGGGAATCGAACCCAGACCCTGGAGGTGCGAGGCGACAGTGCTAACCACTACGACACCAGAGAGAGAGAGAAAGAGAGATGTGCAGTTTTTTCTTTCTTTTTTTTTAGCTAGTCACATGTTGACACTTTTCTGTAGAGCCGAGAAAGGGTTAAAACGAAAGCAAAATGTATACATGTAATGCTGAATTAAAAATGAATTTTTAAATAAATTAACTTTGGAGTCAAAGAGAGAGAGAGAGACAGAGAGAGAGAGAGAGAGAGAGAGAGAGAGAGAGAGATGTGCACAGTTTTTTTTTCTTCCTTGTTTTTCTAGTCACATGTTGACACATGTTCTGTAGAGCAAAGAAAGGGTTAAAAGAAAGAAAGCAAGAAAACAGAACAAGTCTGGGAAAACAAACTAGCAGCAAAGTTTATTAGTACTTTTAGGCACGCATACTAAGTACATTTTGTTATTCCTGACATGTGTGTATGTGTGTGTCAAGCGTGCACGTTATTACACTTCCGTTCTGGGAGAAAGAAAATACACTGTTAAAAAGAAGAAGAAGAAAGAAAAAAAAAACTCCATAGTAGTTTGTGTACAGAGTGTGTGTGAGGAGGAAGGCGTCTGTCTCACACACACACTCGCACACACAGCTTCCCTCCCACAGCACACACACACACACACAGGCGTGCATGTATTTTCATGTTCATGTATGGTTGCATGGTCACTGCAGTTGTTTCTGCATGCATGGCCGCGGTAGGGCGGGCTGCAGCGCATTTGCGTGAGCGGGGCCGGATTTAGATTTTTTTTTTTTTTAGGGCGGGTTGCATTTGCGTGCGTGAGCGAGGCCGGATCTCTCTCTGTCTCTGTCGCGCAGGCAGGCAGGCAGCCTACAGTGCGGTGATCCGACGCGGCTGTGCGGAAGTCTTCCTCCTCGCCGACTCCTCCGACTCCTGGCCGGCTCTGCTCCTCGTCCGCACGGTTTCGAGTCGACTCCGAGTCCCTCCCGTCCGCCTCCGTACCGTCGGTGAGTCTCCGTGCTAGCTTCTGCTAATCAGAAAAGAGCTCTGCGTACGTGCGTGAAGCTCGTGCGGGACGCAACCTTCGACTCAAACATCACGTCACCCGGTCTGTCCTTGTTCTTTCCCTCATTCTATCGCGTTTTTTTTTTTTATTTTATTCGTGTTCAATCTTTTCACCCTGTTTAGACCCAGTTTTTTCTTACACCTTTTAGATAACCGAGCCGTATCGTAGATAGTTGGTGTTTTACTTTTGCTGCGGTGTGATTGACAGCCACGACGTCCCGCACGAGCCTGTTCACAGGGGACCAGCCAATCAGAGCGCAGAGGGGGCGGGACTTTTCTGGCGTTTAGACTTCGCGGAAAAAAAAGAAAAAAAAAAACACAAAGGGAAAGTACAGTACGCGCGTGCAGCTCATAGTCGTTACTGAAAGAGCGGGGGGGAAAGCAAACAAAAACAAAATGTCTACCGTGTTGTTTTAGTCGTTGTGCATCCTAAAGTCGTGGTTAGACTTAAAGCTGACAGAACGACATTACATTTGTTCCAGGTTACATGTCACCCATGTGGTTTCGGATGTCTGCTCTACCACGTGCAAAGTGCTCAAACCATATTTAATCCCCCTCAGACCCACACACAGCTTTATTTGTATTTCTTTCCCTCAACAAAAACGTCAAAACCATCCGTTCTTGCATATCTTTATAACGAAGCATATGATTGAAAAAAAAAAAAGTTTTATTTTGTAAAGAACTTTAAAAGTTACTGAGGTATATTACCCACAATGCAGTTCGATTGTCTCGTGATATGTGGTGCACTGAGGTGTCAATACTTTTTCTAACTAATTAATGAATTAATGTAACCGTGATTGCACAATGCTGAGAACATGACGTCATGACCTGACCTGTCCTGTCACATGATGTCAGTACCTTAAAATGAGTGGTACTGTATGTAGTGACGTCTCGGCAAACAAATTTAACCTGTTACATTCTTAAGGCGAAAATTCGGATTGCGGAACATGTTTTCCCATGAAAAATAGAGATAAGGGGGGATCGATTCAGTTATGAATGGCGATTCTGTTGTGTGGTGATTTACACCGCCACACTCACTCCAAACTTTTTTTTTTTTTGACATTTATAATCGAGATGAATCGGTTGCCTCCGAGTGGAGCAACAGAAATGCATTTTTATTCACAGCTGAATCTATTTTTTTTCCCCCATCTCTACTGCATATACAGGGTCACTATTTGGAAAAAAAAAGTAGGTGCATTATAAACTCCTGATGTGTTAGTTGGCTGCTTCATTGATAACAAAACACAGATTCATGTGAGGAAAAAAAATAGGTGGCTATGTTTTATAGCTTGAAAATGATGCAATTCTGATTCAGAATATTAGACTTGACTTGTGAAACCCTCGTCAGATCCCGAAGCTTTCATCCAACTTTCATCAGGATATCACAGTCAACCTCACTGACTCTCATATACCATGTCTCTGCTATACTTTTACATTAGATATAACATGAACATGATACTGAACATCGCTGAGGAAAAGAAGCTTTTTGTGTTTATAGCTTGATTTGATTTTTCTACTAATGTAACTACACTTGGCGGCACGGTGGCTCAGTTGTTAGCACTGTCACCCTATACCGCCAGGGTCCGAGTTCGAGTTCCACTGTGTGTGTGGAAATGGCATATTCTCCCTGTGCTTGGTGGATTTCCTCCGGGTACTCCGGGTTCCTCACACATTCTAAAGACATGCAGATGAGCTAATTGGCGTTCCTGAATTGCCCGTAATGTGTGTGTGTGTGTGTGTGTGTGTGTGTGTGTGTGTGTGTGTGTGCCCTGTGATGTTTTGATGGATTGGCACCCCAGCCAGGATGTACCCCGCCTCATGCACGTAATCCCTGCGACCCTGTATACAGGATAAAGCGGTACAGATGATAACTGTACTTAGCAGTGATGTCTCTTGATGATGTCATGACCTTACACAACCATTAATTCTCACAGGAATAACATGTACTGTAAACCCACTGACAGTTTAGCACCAGCTTCAATAAACAGATTTGCTGTTTCTTCTGAGATTTTGACCTGAGCACTGATTTGACCAATACACCCATCATGCCGTACAGTAGTTATACACTTACTTTCTGTAGTCAACCTGTTGCTACCTGGTGTGTACTACCTCTCTACACTCAAACAGTCCATAGGTCAAGAGAGATATTGCATTTTATTTCACATGCCTGGACGCCCCGCCTCTTTCTTTATTTCACCAGAATCCATGCATTAAGTGATCAAGAGTAATCGGACAAACTAAGATAGCCAAAAATAAAATTATTAATTTTAGTACTCGGATGCAAATCTACTTCAGATTTTCTTTGAAGACTCAATGAAAGGTTCTCCATGCTCAGTAGTTGCAAACACCAACCTGTTTGCCCTTTTTCTCTGATTAAACGTTGCTCCTTCCAGGTTATACAGTATATAAAATATTTATTGCCCCCTGATGTATATATATTATATTTTTATAAAAGTCTCACAATAATAAATTCCTTAATTGTCACAACAGTCTCTTGACTGTGAAACTCCTTGCCGTTTTTCTCAGTAACCTTGACTCCATACCATTCTGTAAATTAACCTACAGGTGTAGTCAGAGAGGGAAAAAAAGCCATTTTGCAATTTTTCTGTCTTAATACTGTCTGCCGCCACCTTCAGGTGAAAGGTTAAATTGCTCAAAATCTACAGTAGTATTCCCTATACAAGTGTTCAAGTCAAAACGGGACTTTTGATTGCACAGAATAACAGAACACAGTTCCGGGAGCACAAACTGTCTTTATTTCTCTATATAATCCCCTGCTACACTAATGCTTTTATCCCAGTGTTTTAGTAGTGCTTGGACACCATCAAGGTAGAAAGATGTCTCAGTACACCAGAGCCATGTTAAGGCTGGCTCCTTTGCTTCATGTCTGAAGCGCTGGCTTCCCACGAACTCTTTTAATGGCCCAAACATTTAGAAATGACTTGGAGCAAGGTCAGGACTGTACGGGAGAGGTGTCAGTAACTCCCAGCCGAGTCCCTGTAATGTGCAAGGGTAGCTGTGGGCTGTATGAGTTCCTGCAAAAACAAAACACCTTTGGTGACCAAACCAGGCTGTGTTCTCAACATGTTTAGGCCATTAAAGGAGTTCCTGGGAGGCCAGTGTTTCAGATGTGAAGTAAAGCAGGCAGTCTGATCATGGCTTTGGCATACTGGGAATAAATTCTCAGAAATGTTCTACCTTGATGGTATCTTGGCACTAGTGAAACACAGGCCTACAATGAAGCAGCAAATCTAACACTTTACAAATAAGTTCCAAACAGTACAGCTAGTAATATTATTATGCCCTGCGGTACTTTTACTACTCCCTGACAGGATTGAAATGCTCAATTTCGTATAAAAGAAACAAACAAACAAACAAATGATTTCATCAGTTATCATGATTCTTTCAAACGGTAAAATGCAAGCAGAGAAGCAACACTGCGAGAATCAACACTGCAATACCTTATACAAAATCACACAAACCTAACACAAATAATTCATTAATTAAGAAAGAAAAAGATAATGGCAGCCCGGCACCTTTTGTCGTGTTGCTCGGGACCCTGGGTGTTGCACAATATTGACCAAGCGCCATGTTTAATATGTCTATGAATATGTAACACACTACATATAAACCCGGGTCCTGCTTAGTGAAAAAGAACTTGTTCCAAATGGATGGCAAACTCTCTTGAGACTTGAGACCTTTAAAAGTGGCTATTTATACACTGTTATTTGGCAGTAATGATATTTCCACAGGAATACATATTAAATGTGCAAATCGAAAGACCTCAGAGACGCATAGCAGCTGAGAACACTTTCATTATTACTTACTTATTCCAAGCAGTTTTGCTTCCTGTTTACTGCTGGAAATTTCCCTGAAGCAAAGTGAGATCTGTTCCCATGCTGTATAAGACCTGAATAATTTGGCGTTTGTATTCTGTTTAAGCACTTGTCTATCTTTCTCAGTCCTTTACAGGGTGATGGCAAGGCCAAGCCACAGCGAGCATGTCCTGCAGCAACTCAACAACCAGCGGGAATGGGGCTTCCTGTGCGACTGCTGCATCGCCATTGGCGACATTTACTTCAGGGCCCATAAGGCTGTCCTGGCAGCCTGCAGCTCCTACTTCAGGATGATGTTCATCCGAGACCAGCAGGGCACTGCGCGCCTAGATCTCAGCAACATGCAGATCAGCGCAGAGTGCTTCGACCTCATCCTACAGCTCATGTACCTCGGCCGCATCGTCGTTGGACACTACGAGTTCGAGGAACTGAAGTCGTCCATGGCTTATCTGCAGATGTACTACATCCCCGACTCGTTGGAGGATCTCCGAGACATCCGTGCGTCCAATCTTACTCCCTCTTCCTCAGCTTCCTCATCGTCATCCAGTTCCTCGTCATCCTCCAGCGTTGTAGGAGGGAAGATGATGTTTGGCGTCCGCATGTTCGAGCAGCAGAGGCCGAGTCCTGCCAAAAGTGACCACGCGCCCAAAATTTCAAACCCAGTTACTCAGCAAAACATGAATATATCTACTGTAAGACCTGTCGAGGATGTGGTTCTCCCACTTCCTCCGGTGCACTCTGAGAACCTCGCAGAACAACCGTGCGATTTGAGAAAGAGAACCTCGGGCCGAAGCGCCACCCTGAAAGAGCGTCCCCGGTTTGGGCGCACTTACACTTGCGACGACTGTGGGTTTGTCTTCAGCTGCGAGAAGCTTCTCATTGAACACATCCTCACGTGCACCAACCGCAAGGCGTACCAAACACCAAGAGTCGGCAAAGCAGGCGACAGCGACTCGAGCAAAGGTGAGAGCTCGGCTTCTGAAGGAACCGGAGACCAGAGGGCTCTTTGTAAAGGTGAGGAAGACTGGCCTGACCAAAAATCTGACACCGAATCTGTTATCAGATCCATTGCTACTGGCATGGACACGGATTCAGCATCAAACATAAACATCAAAGTAGAGCAGGAAGAGGACTCTGATACCGAGACGGAAAATATCAAAGTGGTCCAGGTCAGGAACCACAGCGTGGGGAGCTGCAAAGTACGCCGCAATGTGTTCAGGACCAATGTCGGAGATAACGTGAGATTTGACAGCGAAGAAGAAGCAGGCGTTTCTGTTATAGATGATGGCGCTCTGGAGGGCCACAGTAAGGGTCCGGAAGCAAAGATTTGCCGGGTTAAAGAGGAGAAGCAGGATGGAGAGTGCACTCCGTGCGAGCTGTGCGGCGCCTTGCTAACTGAGGAGGATAAATCTGCTCACTACATCTCCAGCCACATGGGACACATATGTGCTTGTGGAAGGTGTGGTCAGGTTCTGATTAAAGGCAGGCAGCTGCAGGAGCATGCCGAGCGCTGCGGGGAGCCCCAATGCCCCGAAACCGATTCCCCGGGTGAAGAGAGCCCTTTACCAGACGATGCCCAGGCAATGGAGGAAAACCTGCTCGAAAGTGCAGACTTGGGCTTCCGTTGTCCTCTTTGCGGCTTGATTTTTGAGACCGAAAGCCTGGCAGTGGAGCACACTCTGGTCTGTCCTGAGCAGGACTCCTTCCGGCCCACCACGATGGAAGACGAACCGGACCACCGGCGCAAACACTTTTGCGCCATCTGCGGAAAAGGGTTCTACCAGCGGTGCCACCTGCGTGAGCACTACACCGTTCACACCAAGGAGAAACAGTTTACCTGTCAGACCTGTGGAAAGCGGTTCCTGCGCGAGCGCCAGCTCCGCCTGCACACCGACATGCACAAAGGGATGGCGCGTTACGTGTGCCCCGTGTGCGATCAAGGTACCTTCCTGAAGCACGACCATGTGCGCCACATGATTTCACACCTGTCGGCCGGAGAGACCATCTGCCAGGTGTGTTTCCAGATCTTTCCCAGCAGCGAGCACTTGGAGAAGCACATGGACGTTCACCTGTACATCTGCGGTGTGTGCGGGGAGAAGTTTCGCCTTCGCAAAGACATGCGAAGCCACTACAACCTAAAGCACACCAAGAGGCAGTAAAAGGGGAAGAGGGTCTAATCTAATGATTTTGTCTTTTTTTTCTTTTTAAAATAAGCCATGATTTGTTATAAATGTGAGAAATCTATGCACTTAGACACCAAATAACCTATAAAACTGCACTTTTAACGGTATGCATACTCCAGGTGTTGTTGGATCCAGTGCCTCGAGCTTCAGGCACGCTTTGTTTGGTGAATCTCATTTCATTTTACTCTACATGTAACATGTCTCGCCAGTTTCAAACAGAACAACAAGATTAAACTGGAGACTGGTCCATTTTCATTTGATGATCAATTATCCTGCGTACGTCTTAAGCCGGCTTTACACCGTACGATCTTTGCTGTTGCGTATATAAAGAAAAAAAAAGCCCCATTCCACCCGAGGATGACATACCGCAATTTTTTTGTCAGTCTGAGAATATATATATATTTTTTTAACTAAAATCTCAATTGCTGCTGCGGCGTTCTTTTAAGATCCACCAGCTGGAATACGGCGTAGGACGACGACAACGTTATTCATACGCCATCAGTCAGAACTTAAGCTAACGTTTCTGTGTTTGTGAACTAGTTTTCTGCACGAGCGACTCTTCGAATCACGCTTACTGACGGTAAAACAAAACGTAACCATTTTCTTTAACGGTATGCGGATTAGAAGATCCTCCTCGTACCACAGGACGCAGACAGCTGTCTGTTATACAATTCTTCTTTGTTTTTTTTTATCGTACGGTATGAAACCAGCTTTTGAGCAGGATATTTTTTGGTGCTTTGTATTTTTTTCCCTTTTTTCAGTGGTCTGTTACTTATTATTATTATTATTATTATAAATATCTCGACTGATCATACATCTGCCGTAATCTTTTCAGGTGACCTCTGTATACACCATAATCTCAAGCCTTGTCTCAGAGGCTTTTTAGCATTAAGACATACTGTACAAGTGGTGTTTTTAAATATTTTTTATATATATATATATAAACATCAGAACACTAAAGTTTAACATTTAATACAGTCTTAAAACACTTTTGAAGTCGCTCATTTTTGTAGTTTGGTTTATTTTTTCTCATCACTGTCATTTTGTTTTACACTTATTCTGGGATTTCATGTATAAACTATGCAACTTAAGCTTGTTATAAAGAATTTCTTCAAAGTATATTGTCTGTGTATGTGTGTGTGTGTGCGTTGTGTCAAGTCATTAAACGGTAGCTACTGTTGGCTGTGGGTTTTTTTTTGTGTGTGTGTTTTTGTGTTTTTTAACTACAGTACAGTTTGTCATTGACCTCACTAAAACTGAAAATATTTGTGTTAGTTATAGATTCATGTTTTGTTGCTATTATTATTATTATTATTATTATTATACCCCATGCAAATTAAAGGTTTCCAAAGAACCCATCCTCATCTGAGTGACACCAAATGTATTTATTTTTTAATAATAATAATAATAATAATAATGATGAATTTGTTTTATTATTATAATAATTATTAAATATATTATTTGAAATCTTTACATTTTAAAGGGAAGAAAATAAATCAATAGACAACAAATAAAATGTGGTTTAAAAATGAATATTATAGGTAATATGAAACATATTTTGAATTGTTAGTTACATTTAAAAGAAAAAAAAATAATCAGTAGATATCAAATAAATATGGTTTAAAAGCTATTATTAATAATAATAATAACAATCAATAGCTATAATGGAAAAAAGGTTTAAAAGAAAAATTAGCAATAAAAGAATTATAATCATATTATGATACAGAAGGGTCATGTCATAAATTAAATCTACCATTCATATGGATATTGATTTGGTGGAGAATAGAAGAGCAGAGGTTTGTCATGAAAAAATAAAATAAAATAAAAATAATATTTTGATAAAATTTGTTTAAATTAAAAACAATCATAGTGCTGTGATTTTTATTTTTATTTTTAAGTCTCATTTTTACTGCAAAAGAAAGACGAGAATAAGAGAGAGGCTGGTGGTGAGGAGACAACTGTGGTGCAAGAGGAATGAAACTCCTCATTGATCAGAAAGCAGGTATAATCAGGCAATGCTGAAATAGTTTGCTACAAGAGTCAAGATTTAAAAAAAAAAAAAAAAGACACTAATGAGTCCAGTAAATAAAACCTTTTTATCTGTTTATCTACGTCTGTATAACATCCAATATAAAAACTGAACTAGTAGCAGTTATAAAAATCGTACAGCTGACCTTTGAATATTTTTACATTAAAATGGGTGGAGTGAAATGGTAGCGTAGTGGTTAGCGTTGTCCCGTTGTCCAGGTCGAGTCCCGACTTGGGAACTGTGTGCATGAAGTTTGCATGCACTCCCCATACTTGGTGTCCAAAGTCCAAAAGACATGCAGATAAGGTTAATTGGTGTGCCGAATTGCCTGTAGTGTCTGTCTGGGATGTACCCCTCCTCGTGCCCTATGTCTGCTGGGATAGGCTCCAGCCCCTCCACAGCTCCAGGATAACGCGGTATAGATGATGAGTGAATGGGTGGTTGGTTTGTTAGTTTGTTTGTTTTGACCCAATTTCTGCCACAGTAAATAAAATGACACCAAGTGGGTAAATACAGAAAAGAAATCGAATTATTTGCATCTTTTTATATGAACACATTCTTACAGAATTCATTTCGTCCTTGTATTTGACCCTGTGCTGTTTTCTTATTGTCCACCTGATGGCACAGTCGTTCATAAACGCATAAATATCTTTAATTCTGTTTCCCTTTAAGCTCCTCCATGTGTACGTGTGTTACCAAGGCTCTATTGGGATGAGCTTCATTTACACAGGATGTTGTTTACACAGTTTTTACAGACGGATCAGCCGTGTGTGTGTGTGTGTGTGTTTGTCTCTCTGCTCTCCTGAGATAATCACTGTTTTGTAACCGAGTCTGCGGTCGCCTGTGCGTTTTAGTCCCATCTGAGTAAGGGTTACCTTCGGGAACCCGCAGGTTAAACAGTCCGGTGTGCTTTCGGTTGCACGATGTGATCCATCCTGAGACGAAGAGGTGGGTAGGGAATTAAAGCTGGAGCTGAAGTTATGCCAATTTTAATCTAAACGTTTTCCATTTTTAAGTAATTGTGCTGTGATTTGCTACCTTGGAAGGTATATAAATAAATAAATAAATAAATAAATAAAGTGTATGGGGGCTGGGGGTTATAATAATATTCATAATAATAATTACTATTATTTCTTTTAGTAGTAGTAGTGTTACTAATAAAAAATCATAACTTGATAAATCCTGCTGTTTTTTCTGTGATTCTGTGTTTCTTCACAGAGCAGACATCGCCTAGAGAAACCAATCTCGCCTGAACAGGACTGATACTCTCACTTTACACATGTTTTAGGATTAAGGTATTCATAAACCACAAGGATAAATTTTATATTTCAGGATTAAAGCGCTCATTTCCAAACTTCTGACTTTTCATTGTTGTTTCTCTTCAGTGGGAACTGCCGTGGGACCGCTCCATGTTTATCTTCGCTTTTCTGGCCTCTCTATTATCCCTAATTACATCTTCTCAGGGTGCAGTTTGTTTGTGTGTGTGTGTGTGTGTGTGTGTGTGTGTGTGTGTGTGTGTGTGTGTTTGATCTCATTATTATCTCTGTTTAATGTGAAGTGTATCTGTTTACCGTCACAGCGAGGTGTCTGGTCTTCAGGACAGCATCACAGGCTCGCCCTCACAGCTGGAGTGTGTTTATATCATTATTTATAATCAGACAGAAACAGCACGGCTTTTTGCCTTACAAGATCACTGCTTTTGTGGATTTATTGGCACATCCTCAAGCTCAATAAATAAACAACACATGCAACAAGTGACATTTCTAATTTCTAGAGATGTTGTGTATATTCCTATACTCTGTAACACCCTATGTGTAATAGGACTGATGCAGATGAGCTTTACTTTACTAAAAGTATAGGAACCCCATCTATCAGTTATCTAAACCACTTATGGAGCCTAACCAGGGAACAAGTCAGGGTACACACATTACAAGGAAGACACACACACACACACACACACACACAATCATACAATACAGATACTGGGAAAGTATCTATCTATCTATCTATCTATCTATCTATCTATCTATCTATCTATCTATCTATCTATCTGTCTGTCTGTCTAAAGACTAATGTTATTATGGCATATTAGCAACAGAACTAGCTAAACTAGCTAGCCAAGTTGACAAATTCATCTGCAACATTTTACAAATCTTAAACCGTTTAGTTAATTTAACAAACTAATTTGCAAAACTTCACTATTAAACAAGCTGATTTACACTCCTTAACTAGCTATCTAATTTAATGGACTAATATACAGAGCTTAACTAGCTAGATAATTTAAATGAACGTACAAACTTTAACCAGCTAGATAGGTAAGTGAAGTAATAAAAAATAAAAAAAACTTAATAAGCTAGCTAAATTAACAAGTTCATTAACAAGATTTTATAAATTCTAAACTAGCTAGCAAAACTTAACTATTAAACAAGCTGACTTATAATGCTTAAATATTGATTTAACTAATTTAACAAGCTTAATCACAAACTTGAACTAGCTATGTATTTTACAGAACAATAGTCTTCTAGTTTAAATATCTTAACAAATAATAATAATAATAATAATAATACACTTTTTCAGGTTTATGTCTTTTCATGTGAAATCTAAACTGTCCGAGTTTCACCTGAATGACAGTTAAGATCGTTGAAAGATTTGAATTCAAAAAAGTAACGGACACTGAAACATAAAAGGGCCTGAAACTGTACTGATGAAATTTGTTTTTTCTTCTCTGATGGAGCATTTAGCTCCAATACCATGTTTTGGCCTTGTATTTTGAACCTAATAGAATGACATTTCTGAGGCATCACATTTTCTTTGTAGATTCTTTCTTTCTTTGATTTTTTTTTTTTTTTTTTTTTGGATTATAATAAATGTGTCTCTTTGTTCTCGGTTCCGTTCAGATGAACCACTAGAACAACACCAACTGGTACAGCAGAGTGGGACGTCCACAAACCCCCTTAAAATATCTCAGCATGGCAAATTTCCTCGTGCCATCTGTGCCTGTGTCAGGTCATTGGAATAGACATGTTGCTGAAATCTGTGGCGTTTTGGATGACATGGTGCAGAAACAGCAATCTTGATCATATATGATAATTAGACAGAACTGAACTGGGGTGTACAAACTTGTGCAGTCATTTCTACATTTTATTTATTTAATTATTTTTTGCCTGACACCTGCGTGTTTTCCCCATGAATTTACAGAGAAAAAAAAAACTTTCACCACAACTTATATACAGAAAATCTAAGTCCAGTGCAAAAATTTGCACACCTTCCAAATCTTTAACTGCTTTGGGATTTAAATATATGTTAAAAAATCCCGGGTTTCACATCACAAACCATTCTTTGCCCTTAATTTGATCTGTTATAATCTGTTATATCTATCTATCTATGAATTCAATTAAAATACACACTTTGAGAAAGTGGGATGAATTGGCCCTTGTTACACCTGAATTATTTCATTATCATTGGTATGTCCATAAAATATGTCCTGTATGATCATGAGTTAATAGTAATCATGGTGGGCTTTTTTGGGAAATGTTGATAAGATTAACTTAATCAAAGCCATATTTGAGATATATCATAGTCTATGTAAATTTCACATCTCATGATTTCTGGAAAAAAAAAAATAATAAAATAAAAATAAAAAAAAATAAATAAAAATTATATATATATATATATATATATATATATATATATTTCTCACATTTTTAATGTAACACTTTGCAGCACTGTTGATGCTTAGGGAAGGGTTTGAGAGGACACGAGGGATAAATGCACTGGCAGGAAATGTCTGCGACATCAGGAGAGTAAACAACAACGTTTTTAAAATGCTTTTCCCAGCTTCCTCTGTGTGCTAATGTAAACCGTGGAGGCCGTGTTGTTTCAGCTGATCCTTATCGTTCTATTTATCCGCTTCCTTGTCAGGACAGAAGATACATGTTTCATTACAGAAAGAGGAAATTTTCGAATGTCAGAAACCTTACAGCCCTACCTCTGGATACTGTAGACGCCTTCCATAAATGATAAATAAACTTCTCTTTACAGAAAACATCTCCGTATCGTAGACCACACACATTTTTATTCTGGGTATGTTGATCATCTGAACATGAGATGTTACTCTAGAAACGAAACACGAGTATGCACATTAATCTTAACCTCAGCACCTCCGATTTGGAGATCTATCTGAACCTCCTGACCAATCAGCATTTTATTTTGGTCTCATCTTCTCTGTGTGTTTAAAATCAGAAGTCTGTGAAACAGATTAATTGTAACGGCTAATATAATTATAGAGATCCCAGTGGTAATTACATGAACACTTTGCCAGTAGGGAACATTTAAAACTTTAGCTGATTAAAATGCTCGTCTCTGAGGCACATGGTGTAACAGCATATAATAATCCACTGGAGAAATAAAGTTCTATCAAGTCTGGAATGTAGTCAAACGATTGAGCAATTTCTATTAGAAGATAATCAGAATGTAACAAGCTTGTGCGTGTATGTATGGATATACACAGTCATGTGTGACAGTTAGTGCTATATATTAAATAAATGAAAAAGTACAACCTCAAACGTACAATCAACGGTATTCCGATCAGTGCCTTAGCACTCTAAGCTGCCATTGCCCATGTTCATGGTTGACTCAAGGTGACCGGGTCCTCTGGTTGCAAAAACAAGTACAAATCATCACCCCTCCACCACCGTGCTTGACAGCGGGTATGATGTGTTTCTGCTGAAATGCTGAAAAATGGCGCTGGGCCTTAAGGCCAAACAACTTCACTTTGATCTCATCTATTCATGTTCCAGAAGTCTTCTAGCTTGTTCAGATGCAGTTTTCAGAACCTCAGTTGTGCTTCTATTGTTTGATGAGAGGTTTCTCCTGGCAACCCTCAGAAAACCTCACACTTGTTCAGTCTTCTTCTAATTGTGCTGTCATGGACTTTATTTAACATGCTCAGTGAGGCCTGTAAGGCCTAAGTATTTAATATTTCTCTGAGCATTGCATGTTGTGACCTTGGGGTAAATGTGCTGGCATTGTGTTAACTTCTGGTTTTAGAGAGGTGTGCACACCTGCTACTGATCAATTAATCAGGGGCTGATAATTAGCAACACCTGGCTGCAACTTACACTCTTAAATTCTATGGAAGCAGCAAGGGGGTACTTTGGGGGTAAGTTTGGCTCATGTCTTTTTTTTTTTTTTTTTTTTTTTGTAAATAAGTAATGGCACAAAGTTATATGTTGTTCATCTGAGGTTGTATTACCTCAGATGAACAGGCCTAATACTAAGACAACTACGATGAGATGATTTTTATTATTCTTTAAACACACACACACAAAAAAATTATAATTTAAACAAGGGGCACTAACTTTTACACATGTGAGTTCTTTGAGTTTCATGTAATGATTCCATCACATAAGTCTCCCTGATTTTTTTCTCTGGGGAAACTTTTAAAGGGTTATATATATATATATATATATATATATATATATATATATATATATAAAAACGCCTACAACAGGGGGCGCTCCAACTTAGAAACAACTGTAACAGAATCCTTTTGGAAAACCAGAACATTTCATTTAAACACTTTAATATTGAGCGTTAAATGTGTTTAAATGTTTAACAAATATGTTGCACATGCTGTTAGCAGTTAGCCACAGGAACCGTGGAGGACTTTAACAAGCCTCTTTTAGATCACTTTACGAGGGTTATTCAAATAAATCAATTTACCTACAGAACATTGTCTTTGAGAATGTAGTAGCAGAAATAGAATTATCGTGAGACTTGGAGTTTTCCACATATATTTGAAGTTTATGAATCAGAAAGTATTATATGTATCTTAATAAACTAAAAAGTGTTTATGCTGTTGTTTTTCTATAAAAGAGGAAGAAAACATATATAAAAAAGCTGTTTTAGGAACATGATCGTCTACATCATACCTTTATTACTAATCATCTTTGATTAGGTGTGTAACTGATTAAAGTCATGATGTACAGTGAAGGAAAAATAAATAAAGAAAATGAATTTCTTTCCATTTATAATGAATTTTACTTGTGAGCATGACAAAACACAAAAAGGAATGCACAGAACGGCATATCCACTTATTCCATTAAAACATACCCATTTCTAGGCATTTACAAACATGGACAAAATTGTTGGTACCCTTCGGTCAATGAAAGAAAAACTCACAATGGTCACAGAAATAACTTTAATCTGACAAAAGTAAGAATAAATAAGAATTCTATGAATGTTAACCAGTGAAAGTCAGACATTGCTTTTCAACCATGCTTCAACAGAATTATTTAAAAAAGTGAACTCATGGAACAGGCCTGGACAAAAATGATGGTACCCCTAACTTAATAGTTTGTTGCACAACCTTTTGAGGCAATCACTGCAATCAAGCGATTCCTGTAACTGTCAATGAGACTTCTGCACCTCTCTGCAGGTATTTTGGCCCACTCCTCATGAGCAAGCTGCTCCAGTTGTTTCCGGTTTGAGCCTTTTCCAGACAGCATGTTTCAGCTCCTTCCAAAGATGCTCAATAGGATTGAGGTCAGGGCTCATAGAAGGCCACTTTAGAATAGTCCAATGTTTTCCTCTTAGCCATTCTTGGGTGTTTTTAGCTGTGTGTTTTGTCCTGTTGCAAGACCCATGACCTGCGACTGAGACCCAGCTTTCTGACACTGGCCAGCACATTTCTCTCTAGAATACCTTGATAGTCTTGAGATTTCATTGTAGCCTGCACAGATTCAAGACACCCTGTGCCAGATGCAGCAAAGCAGCCGCAGAACATAACAGAGCCTCCTCCATGTTTCACAGTAGGGACAGTGTTCTTTTCTTCATATGCTTCATTTTTCCGTCTGTGAACATAGAGCTGATGTGCCTTGGCAAAAAGTTCCATTTTTGTCTCATCTGTCCATAGGACATTCTCCCAGAAGCTTTGTGGCTTTGTGGCTTGTCAACATGTAGTTCGGCATATTCCAGTCTGGCTTTTTTATGTTTTCAACAATGGTGTCCTCCTTGGTCGTCTCCCATGTAGTCCACTTTGGCTCAAACAACGACGGATGGTGCGATCTGACACTGATGTTCCTTGAGCATGAAGTTCACCTTGGATCTCTTTAGAAGTCTTTCTGGTCTCTTTTGTTACCATTCGGATTATCCGTCTCTTTGATTTGTCATCAATTTTCCTCCTGCGGCCACGTCCAGGGAGGTTGGCTACAGTCCCATGGATCTTAAATTTCTGAATAATATGTGCAACTGTAGTCACAGGAACATCTAGCTGCTTGGAAATGGTCTTATAGCCTTTACCTTTAACATGCTTGTCTATAATTTTCTTTCGAATCTCCTGAGACAACTCTTTCCTTCGCTTCCTCTGGTCCATGTTGAGTGTGGTACATACCATGTCACCAAACAACACAGTGACTACCTGGAGCCCTATATATAGGCCCACTGACTGATTACAAGATTGTAGACACCTGTGATGCTAACTAGTGGACACACCTTGAATTAACATGTCCCCATGGTCACATTATTTTCAGTATTTCCTAGGGGTACCATCATTTTTGTCCAGGCCTGTTCCATGAGTTTATTTTTTTAAATAATTCCGTTGAAGCATGGTTGAAAAGCAATGTCTGACTTTCATTGGTTAACATTCATAGAATTTTTTTAAATTATAACTTTTGTCAGATTAAAGTTATTTCTGTGACCATTGTGAGTTTTTCTTTCATTGACCGAAGGGTACCAACAATTTTGTCCACGTGTGTACATTCAAGGGACATTTAAAGGATATTTTTATAAACATTATTTGCATTATTTCCTATAAAGTGATATTTTCTTGACAGAGTAAAAATCTATGTAAATAAACATTGACTATACAGTTCGCTGTTTGAGAAAAAAATATACATCACTTGTTCAAGCTGCATAGCATTTTGCTAACAAAACACAAAAATGGGTGGGAGCTATTGCCGCATCCCCCTTACAGTCCTGACCTGCTCCAAGACATTTCCACATGTTTGGGGGCCATTAAATGACAGAATGTACAATATGATTATGATAAAATACTGATTTATTACACACCTGTTATTAATTAGAATTTCTGTATGTTTTACAACTCGGATAAGCTTTAACTCTTCTCATCTTCTGCTCAGGTCCTGCATTTCTAATAAACTATTTCTTTTTACAGGTCTTGTAAATTGTGTTAGCTAAATGGGTGATTTTGAGGAAGATAATAAAATAGCTTAAACTCAAAATAGCAATATATTTATCATTTCCTTTTCCAAAATATAATAATAATAATAATAATAATAATAATAATAATAATAATAATAGTTATCATCTTAAATCAAGACATGTCTGTGAGGTTAATACATTCATCAGTATGACACACATTTTCTTACTGTCCATGAGGTGAGGTTCACTCTGCTGGATTAGAGAAGACACTAAATATTCTGAATTGGTTCCCAGTGTTCCCAGTTAGGATTAAATACATCACTGGGAATTTTTAACAGGTATTTCTTTACCTTTTTTCTTATTACAGAAAGTAATCATTTATACATCTTAAGAAATTATTTAAGGAGAACAGTGTGTTAGGTATACTGTGTTTGTTTGGGGTAGAAATGATGATTATTATTATTATTATTATTATTGTTGTTGTTGTTGTTGTTGTTGTTGTCATTATTACTCAATCACTGAATATAATTTGACACTTAGATGAATAAAGAGGATATTTATAGCATCTAATTTGCTCTAACAATCACAGTGTACTTTATTCTCCCTCTAAGTTCTATTTCATCCTCTATCTCTATTTCAAATACAGTAAACGTAATCTCACAGAGACAGGTTTAGTTTCAGCTCATCCTAAATCCATCCACATCACCAGTATTTTAGGATTTAATCCATCATTGGGAATTTTTACCAATAATTTCTGTACTTTTTTTCCCGCATATTACAGGAAGTAATTACTTAAAGCTAATAAATAAAATCATCTAACACCATTTTTCATAATACTTAATGCTTCTCATCTCCTGATCCATGCTTCGTTTTTGGAAATATGTATACACATGTATATTTTGATCAGACAAAAAGAATCACATTTGTTTAATACAATTTCAGTAACTTTTATGTTTTAGTGTCCGTAACTTTTTAAATGTAAATCTTTCAACGATCTGAGCTGTCATTCTAATGAAACTTGCCCGATTTAGATTTCGCATGAAAAAACATAAACCTGAAAAAGTGTATTATTCTAAAAAAAAAAAAAAAAAATGGAAAAATTGTTAAGATATTGCAACATGAATTTGATATGGTTATGGACACATAATGGTCATATGATTCTATATGCTTACACCAATTTTAGTATCAATGCTTATAAACAAATATGAATAATTTGCATTTTAATCGATAATTGTTTAAAGCGAGACAGTATAACCCTGAAAAATGGCCATTTTGGGGGCTCATATAAAATCATCTCTCCAAAACAGCTGAAGTTAGAAACTCGAATTTTTTTTTAGGGAAGACGTCACTTCCAAGATTGGTCACGTCCATGTTGCATAAACTTCAGAAGTAGCTTCTTTTCTGTATTATTAGTATAACATTAAAAAAAAAAAAAAAGAATAAAATCGGCACAAATACTGTGTTTTTGACTGTGTTAGACCTCTTAAAAAATAATGTGCTTGTCTGGAAAAAAAGAGTAATTATTATTATTATTATTATTATTATTATTATTATTATAATCACTCAGAACGATGTAACACTTTTAGATGATTAGAGTTAAAGAGTATATTTATAGCATCTAATATGCCATAACAAGCACAGTGTACTGGATTCTCTCTCTAAGTTAAATAGATATGCAAAACTAAATCCTCTTTCTCTATGTCATATACAGTAAATATATTCTTACAGGAAACAAACTCAGTTTCATCTCGTCCCAGATCCATGCTCAGTGTTTAAAAGTGAGCATGCTCTGCTCAGGAGCTCCCTCGGATATCTCCGTGTCCGTGTGCGTGAACCTGCGTGGATGCGCTGCGGGTTTCTTCTCTCTACGCCGCTCTTTAGATGAGCGCTGGTTTTGAGACGCGGTCAGATGATCCTTCTCTCCTGCTGCTGCTGCTGCTGCTGTTCCTTCATCTTCTTGTTCTTCTTTTTCGCCATCACTCCCCGAGCCGGCGCTGTCACCAGTCAGTAATGGGAGTGTGAGAGAGTCCCAGGCTGGTGTGTGGCCTGGTGGCGCCCGGCTCGGGTGCGCGTCTGAAGAAGACCTCCAGCTCGGTTCTGTTGGGTCTAACCATGATGACGACGACGATGATGAGGATGGTGGTGGTGACGATGATGATGATGATGATGATGATGATGATGTGTCCGTGCTGTTGGTGTGTGAGAGATCAGCATAACTAGCCGCGCTGGTGTTCTGCGCGTCTTTAGAGACGGCCCGTGACGCACAGCCGGCCGTGCCTGACTTCTCGGGCAGCCTCGGGGAAGATCCAGGAGCGGTCGGCTTCCAGATCAGGCTGTAGTACACAGCCAGGATGATGGCAGCCAGAGACACGGACAGAACATAAGCGAACACTGTGGCCAACCTGACCCAGTGCTGGTTGGTCCGAGCGGCCATTTTCGCCTTCTTGTCGCCGGTGTATGTGGCTGGTTTGCCTCGTTCATCCGCAAAACTCCGGTCCTTCATCATCCACCTCTCTCTCTCTGTCTCTCTCTCTCTCTCTCTCTCTCTCTCTTTCTCAGCTCAGGAAATCCGTCTCACCTTCATCCCGCACAACCTCCAGCCATCCCTGACCTTCCCATCCTCCAGTCTCCGGAAGGGTCTGATGATGATGCTCAGTGAGGCGAGATGTTATGTGATGGGAGGACGAGCAGCCTCTCCAGATGCGTTATTCCACTGAGAGGCGGAGCCTCCTGCTGGCGGGAAAGGAGGAGGAGGGGGAAGGTGGGGGGGGGGGGGGGGGGTAATTAACGCGCGCCATCAGAATGCTGTTTACTGTACGCGGCTATTTTTGTTTACTTCCGTCACATCCCGTGGCTTGTAAACACCTAAACACGGATGTGGATTTGGATCAGAGACAGAGAGATAAAAGATCCGGTTATGTCTTGGAAATTAAAAAAAAGATAAAAGAAAAAATCAAACACGGTACCGGTGAAAAGGGAATTTTCGGATAGGATCATATTTACACCATTTTTCATAAAACGTAATGCATCTTATCTCCGGATCTATGCTTCTTTAGTTTTCTTCTGTAACTTTTTTTTTTTATTGAAATCTTTCAACGGTCTTAACTGTCATTCAGATGAAACTCGGCCGATTTAGATTTCACATGAATAAAACATAAACCTGAAAAAGGGTATTATTCTAAAATTTAACACTGAGATATTGCAACAGCAATTTGACATGGTTACGGACACTACAGGTTTTTTTTTTTGCTTGAAAAAATCCTTAATTTTGCATGGAATGCTTTAATTTAAGCAGCCATTTTTACGGGTCATATGCGTCTAGAAGCTTACACCAATTTTAGTATCAATGCTCATAAAAAGTTTTGAATAATTTGCATTTTAAATGATTATTGTTTGAGGTGAAACAGTATGACATCGAAAAAATGGCCATTTTTGAGGTACATATAAAATCATCCCTCCAAAACGGCTGCAGTTGGCAACTTGACATTTTTTTGGGGAAGCGAGATATAAGAATCTGAAAGAATCTGAAAAGTGTGGCATGAATTTGTAATTACCCCCCTTTTACTCGAATATTCCTAAAAATCCAGTAAATAGAGTCCGTGTGTAATTTAAGCTTTGTTCACTCATAACCACCTGTGTGAACAAACAGCATCATGAAGCCCAAGGAACACACAAGATATGTTAAAAGAAAGCTTTGAGAAGTTTGCAGTTTGCGACAAGCCATGTGGAAGTTCTAATGGCTTTTTGCCAATTTTCTATAAATACCATTTTTAAAAGATATAAAATTTTAATTTATTTTCTCAAATAGATTTCTAATAGATCTTAATTTCTTTCCAAGCTCCTAAAGAAATCCCCTGCCTTAGGGTTCTAAACAGATGTGCTAAGCGTTTCCCCCAAAGGAAGCACTCAGAGGCCCATGTTATGGGTGTAGATTTTATTCTAAAATAAATCAATAAAAATAAAAAAAGGGCAGTTCTATAGGACTTCCCAGAAACACAACTGGAAGCTGTGAATGGTTTTAAATTTTGTGTAAAATGTTTAAGAAGGATAAAACGCATGATGTATTTAACTGAAAATAATCTTTATTAGTCTTTTTAGCGATGACATAAACCATGCTCCTTCATACCACTTAGTCACTTATTAGTTTTAGACCTAATTCCTAGCATGACAGAGTGATTTATTGTTTGTTCATCATATGATAACTCCTTTTTTCTTTACACTGCAAGCA
This sequence comes from Clarias fuscus, assembly GCA_030347435.1. Lineage (NCBI taxonomy): Eukaryota > Metazoa > Chordata > Actinopteri > Siluriformes > Clariidae > Clarias > Clarias fuscus. The sequence continues at coordinate 3,148,667 of CM059229.1, forward strand.
AATATTCTTTTTTATAAATAAAAATACATTAAAATATTCATTTTGTTGAAAAAAAAAAAAAAAAGCAAAAGTAGTGTGATCAGGTAAGAAGTGTGCATCTTACTTAACATCCATTTCCTCAACAACAAGGATTACAGGGCTTCCCAGAGCGCCATCTAGAGGAGATGACTAAGAAATGCACCAAAGTTGATTCACAAAGATAACAATCAATAAAAAGTCACTTGACATAGTAACATATTTCAGGGAATGGACTGAAGATCTGAATCAGCTGAAGGAAGCTTTTTGTGCATGTGTGTGGTAGTGTACGAGATGGAATAGGTAGGAAGGGGACATGTGGACTTGTGACTGCAATCTCTCAATAGTTCAGGACTAAAATTCCTACAGGTTTGTTCCTGAGCCTCCAATAACAAAAGTGGACTCCATATTAACTTAAATGCATCTCCTGTTATACTGAACTTCCAGCCTCCTAACACACAGTATGAGTGCAGATGAATCCCTGCTATCCGTTATCACCCAGATGAGGACGGGTTCCTTGTTGTGTCTGGTTCCTCTCAAGGTTTCTTCCTGTTGCCATCTCTGGGAGGTTTTCCCTCAGCACCGTCACCCTCGGCTCGTTCATCAGGGACGATCTGACAATTATATATAATCACACTTTGCAAAATCATTGTTTTGCGCTATACTGTGTGTATACTGTATATATTCTCCCTGTGCTTGATGGGTTTCCTCCAGATGCTCCGGTTTCCTCCCACAGTCCAAACACATGCACTGTCTTAAACCTAATTAAAGAATAAAATACGAAAAACAAGACATGCTCTCAAGGAGTTATGAGGTAGAGGAAATCTAAAAAAACATCTCTCACAGACATTAAAGCAGAAGTTATAGACTTTTCACAAAGCTTGAGAAGGAGGCACATAACTCTCAAATTGAAACCCAACATTCAGAAATGTTAATGTAAAACAGCAACAGCAGCGAAAAGAAACACACAAAATAAAATCCAGAGAAAACAACAGACCAATGAGTGCAAGAACAATAACTGTAAAGACTGTGACTGAAAAGAATACTAACAATAATTGAATTAAATATTATATGAATTAAATGCAACTTATGATAATAGATACATCTACAGTATGAAAGTGGACCATTTTGTTTGTTTATTATTTTTGTAACCAGCTGTGATTTTGTACATACTGTAGATGATGATTTTTGACACTTCTGCTGCAAAAACTACATTTCTATCTATTTAAATATTACATATCCACCATGATATATATTGTAATGATTTTAAATAAACATCTGTAATAATTTTGGGTTGCATGCCTCTAAAATGAAATAATGCTGATTCTCAACGCTATGTGAGTATTTAGATATAAAGACAGGGTGTAGATGTGATTGCGCACTGTATATGTGTCTTTTACAGGCATATTGTAAAAGACATTATGATGAGAGAGTTACACAGTAACACCGTGATGTACTGTACAGTACTGTATATAAAGGAAGAGCCTTAAGCCTTGATCTCCCAAGTCCACATCCCCACATCACTGGAGAGAGGAGCTGAAAAGCCCAATGGCCCTGGGGACAAAAGGATCCCCTGAGTCTGTCAGTTGAGCAGCTTGGTGACGGACGTCTTCCACTGAACACACTCTTCAGAGGAAACTCTGTACACTGGCCGGTCTGGGTTGGGCATGATGCACAGCACTTTGTTTAATGTGTAGGCTCTGTTTGTTCCACCAGAAGGAACAAACAGAGACCAAGTAGTAAGCTCTAACTTTGGTCCACCACTTCCTCTGGAGTCCACATTCAAACTGCGTGGCATCCCTGAAGCACAATACAGTACACTGATGATGATGAACCCCAAACTCTTCCCACAAAGCTAGGAGCATGAAATTGTCTGGTATGCTGAAGCATTAAAAGTTCCTTCCACTGTAAATAATGGGCCGAGTCCAACTCCTGACAAACAACCCCAAACCCAGACTCATTCATCAGATTACCAGACAGAGAAGCATGATTCATCACTACCGTGAACATGACTCCACTGCTCCAGAATCGTCTGGCGGGGTGCTTTATACCACTGCGGATGCAGCTGCTCGGCCATGGAAACCCATTCCATGAAGCTCTTTACACTCTGTTCCTGAACAAATCTGGAGGCCACATGAAGTTTGAAGATCTGTAGCTATTGACTGATTTGCCAACCTCTGTGCACTATGTGCCTCAGCATCCGCTGACCTCGCCCTGTGATTTTATGTCGCCTAACACTTCAAGGCTGAGTTGCCACGCTGGAGTTTACTGAGCTCCTGAGAGCAACACATCCTTTCACAAATGTTTGTTGAAGCAGTCTGCATGCCTAGGTGCTTGATTTAATACACCTGTAACAATGGAAGTGACTGGAGCACCTGAATACAATGATTTGGATGGGTGAGTGAATACTTTTGGCAATATAGTGCAGACAGACAGACAGACAGAGAGATTGATAGATAGATAGCATTACTGTTTGCAAAAATCACAAAATTGAACTCAGTGCCTTCTGAACTTTTAATTTATTGGTGTGAATTATTCCTCTCATTAAGTGAATTAGTGTATATATATAGGGCGCATGAGAGGACACCAGGCTGCTTTCTCCTTGGCGAACGGAACTCTGAAACACTCAGGTCTTACTTATCAGAAGAAGACAAGGAGGCCTCTGCCTCACAGATGCAGAGTGGCATTATAGCTTAGGTGAGCTATGTTGGCCTGCCCCCTTGTTAGGTGCCCTCCGCCATTGGCACACCCTACGTGGTTTGAGCAGTGTGTGTGGGTGAGAGGTGCCTGAACTGAGGAGCCCGTCGTCACAGCACCCTGCCCATCAGCTTTAAGCACACCCCTGCTGGCGAGTACATCTGCATTCCACTCAGAACAAGAAGTCCTGTATGGACAGAAATCATCTGGTTATTTCTGCGATTGGTGTCTTTTGCCCTTGCGAACCATAGTAGGGGAGCGTGGTCAGTTACTAGAGGAAAGTCCCGTCCTTCTTGATAATATTGAAGCTCCTTTACTGCTCACTTAATTGTAAGGACCTCCCGTTAAATGGTTGCACTCACGTACAGGACTGGATATTCTTCGTTCTAAAACTCCTGAGAGAAAACTGCCCCACACCACAGTATCCTATGCGTCAGTCTGGATGAAAGTCAGGGGAGCTGGTGAGGTGGGTCTTTAACATATTGAATTTCTGTTCTTTCTTGGCTGTCCAGCAGACCATCTCTCTCCGTCCGTTTCTCAAGAGATTGGATAGGGGTGCTGCGACAGAGGAGAAAGAAGGTCATAAAATGTTGATAATAATTTGCCAGCCCTTTCCACAATGATGAAGGATCCTTGCCAACAGGCCAGGAACTTACATGTCACACTGGGAAGGAGCAGAAAATTACGGTCACCTACCGTGAAATCGCATGGCTGAGCCAGCCAGTCATAGGCGCACTTCTGTTTCTCTTCTGCCTTTTCCATGTGCTCCAGAAGTTTTCCAAAACTTTTTTGCAGTCTAGAACATATTCAATAACTCACCTGAACAAATAGGGCTGCTCTTCCCAGGCATTCTTTTGATCGATTTCATCTACCATCCTCTGGAGCATTCGTTTTAAGGTTTGGTTAAACCTCTTGACCAAGCTGTAAGTCTGCGGGTGATACACTGACGTGCAGAATTGCTTGTGTCATGAACTCACACGGACACCACATTCAACGTCCGCTTCCATCCCTTGACATATCCTTTCACATGCTTCTCACCATGCTGTCATCAACTTGAGGATATCATGAGGGATCCTGTCCCAGCGGTCTCCACAGAATAACAAACTGCATCCCTATTCACTTTACTATTCATCTGTCCCCGGCCGAGAGGAACTACAATGTAGGCAATTGAGAACTACTGGCCATAAAGTTAGCTTTGGAGGAGTGTAGACATTGACTGGAGGGGACCAAGCTCCCATTTCTAGTATGGACTGATCACAGGAACCTAGTGCCAAGAGGCTCAATGCCTGACAGACTCGGTGGCCATTATTTTTCTCCAGGTTTAATTCTGTCCTGTCTTACCGGCCAGGCTCCAAAAACACCAAGCACAGTGCTCTCTCAAGTCAATTCTCTTTTCCCGATGACACCATTCCATAAGACACTATCCTGTGCTCTCGCTGTCAAATAGCGGCCATGGAACTGATCATTGAGGCTAAAGTCAAGCAGGCATTGACTCAGGAGCCCGGCCCAAGCAACGTTCCCTCCGTGCATCTTTGTTCCCTCTGTCTTCCTAAGCTTCACTCCACCAGGAGTTTCCATCTTCATAGTCTCCCCATTGACATTGTTTCAGATCAAGGCCCTCAGTTCACCTCACGCTTCTGGAAGTCCTTTTGTAAACTCATCGGGGGCACTCCTAGAATGGCTTCTGGCCCTTATCTCCAATCCAACAGCCAAACAGAATGAAAGAACCAAGAAATGGAAGTCACCCTCCAGTGCATGACCTCTCATAATACTACCACCTGGAGTAAGTTCCTCCCATGGGTTGAATACGCTCACAACTCCTTGCCATCCGCTTCCACAGGGTTCTTTTCATTCCAGTGCTGTCTGGGCTACCAACCACCGCTGTTTCAAACTCAAGGTCGAGGCTTTGAATGATAGTACAGAAAGTTATTCTTGACAAAAATGAGGTTGGCCTGGGGAGAACCATGGAATGGGCTGCTGGGACTCTCTGACTTCACCTTCTATTGATACCATCTGCTCCCAACAACGTCTGAGTCGGGCGTCCTCACGCTGCAGTCGTTCGAAGCTGCCATCCTTCTTCACCTGCTGAGACAGGGAAATATACAGGTTAGAAGAAATCATTAGCTCCACATTCAGTTCTAGCATCACCGCTGTCAGTAGGCAGCTGCACCAACCTTTCTGGTTGCATCACGCCAGCCTTTTCTCAGCTTGAGCATCGCAACTTTCGTTTCTTCTGCGTGACTTGTAGGTCGCATGTTAAGAGAGTAAATAGCAGTGGGCCTAAAATTTAACCCTGTGGAACACCAAACTCCACATAAGAACATGCAGAATAGTCACCATTTAAATCTACAAACTGATGACTATCAGTCAGATAGAATCTGAGCCAGGAGAGGGTCGGCTCCCTTAATTCCTACTTCATTTTCTAATCTGTGAGGGAAAATACTATGTCTAATGGTGTCAAAAGTTGCAATGAGGTCGATTAACATTAAATATAGTGATGCAACCATAGTTGCCATGTATATATGAGGCTTTCGAGGCTTTCCCTCCTTATGGAGAATATCAATGATGGTTTTCTGCACAACTGTCAGGTCAGCAGTCTTTCCCATGATTGTGCTTCCTACTGAACCAGACTGAGAGACCATTTAAAGGCTCAGGAACCTTTTGCAGGTGTTATGGATTAATTAGCTGATTAGAGTGGGACACTTTGAGCCTAGAATATTGAACCGTTTCACAATATTCTAATTTTATGAGATTGTGGATTTGGGGTTTTAATGAGCTGTAAGCCATAATCCACTCATTTATGAAAAATCACGGCTTGAACTATTTTGCTTTGCACATAAGTCATTAAGTTGCATTACTGAAATAAATGAACATTTGCACAATATTCAAATTTTTAGAGTTTAATTTGTGTGTGTGTGTGTGTGTGTGTGTGTGTGTGTGTGTGTGTGTGTGTGTGTAGTTATTATACAGTGGCTGATTTAGCAATTTGGGGACTCAAGGCGACCATGGATAAGGGGCCCTCTGCATTCAGTGCTTTTTTTTTAAAGTCTGACCTTAAACTTCCCTTCATTTGTCATCGCACAGCAATCTTATCCAGAAGTCTGAACAGCCCTGTAGAAAACAACAACAATACATTAACAGGTTATCTAATGCACTAACTTCAAAATCTTTTCACCAGCAATGACCTATGCACAATTAAAATGTACTTCATTGCCAGTTTACATATCTGATATTACAGATCAGATACCTTTGTATTTCCAACATGATCAGCAGATTAATAGTTGACGATTGGCTTCTGTCTTCTATCTTGTTTCACTAAAGTAAGAAAACCCATGACAGGTCAATGGAGTTACACAAATAATACAAAATATTTATACTCATAAATTATTACCTCTTATCTTCATACCTGCCTTCCCCTCTTTGTCTCTGTCTTACTCTTCTTCACTGTTTATCTGTCTTCTTCTTCTGTCCCTTTAATGCGTTTATTTTTATGTACTGTTTTCCTCCTGCTCCTTGACTGTTTTTTCTCCTCTAAATTCTTTTAATGCATTTCACTGTTTCTCTTCCATCATCACTATATCTACTTCCCTCTTTTTCTTCTTTGCATTCTCCTTCATTGATTTCATTTTATTTGGATGTCTCTCTCTCTCTCTCTCTCTCTCTCTCTCTCTCTCTCTCTCTCTTTCTGCTTTCTCCTCGTCAAATGTTTTCATGTCTTTCCTTTACTTCTCCACTTTTGGCACTGTATTTCTCCAGCTTTTATTTTTTCTCCATGTTTTTGGATATTATTTACTTTAAAAAAAAAATAGCACACTATTCCTTCATCAAATTAGCTTTAGTCGAAAAAAAAAAAAAACATGAATATTGGGGTGTTGGATCAAGAATAATATGAAAGTAATGTTAATTACAAATATTTAAAATAATTAGTGTGTGCATACCTTGCAAGCTTTGGCTTCAACAGAAGCTTTATTATTGACTTCTTTATTACTCCATCTCCAGTAATGTCCTGACGTTGTGCTCAATGGAGAGAATTGCAAGTGCAGACAGCCTCTGACATTGTTCACCTAAGGTGACTTGACTATGCAGAGGCATGAAAAATGGTGTTACCTTTACCAACTATCCTATTTTATTATCCCATTCGATTTGAATATTCTATATTGTACATAGTGAAAGCTGATAGAGAAGGAACAGCCAGTCAGAAGCCGCGCGTGGAAGTCTGTGATTGGCTGGTTTTGTGGCAGTTTTTTTTAGTAATTTACTAAGTAAATTTACTAAGTAAATTACTGAACTCTGTAAATAGTGCAATGTGTCCATGAGCTTCAACGTAACAGCAAATAAACACCTCGTACAGCCCTTATAGACAAAGAATCAAATAATTTAATTCATATCTCTCACTTTAAACCAAGTGTTGTTTCTATTAGCGCTGACGCACACTCGCCGCTGTCAGATAAAAAGAGAGGACAAACGTCAGTCCGAGGAAATCAACAAACTCTGAAAGCAGCTGAAAGTGCCGCACTCGTAGTCTGCAGCAGCACTTTGTCTAAATGCTTTACATGAACACATACGGTATACAGTAACACTGCATCACTCATCGGCATGATTGTGTAATTGACCGTACTAAATGGGCCAAGGAATACTTGCAGAAACCACTGCTGGTAAACACAATCCACAGTGCCATCTGCAGGTGCCAACTAAAGCTCTATCATGCAAAAAGGAAGCGATATGTGAACAAGGTCCAGACGTTTTATGGTGGATAACATCCCTCACATATAGAGAGCAGTCTCTTGCAGAGTTTGAATAAATAATACTCTCTGCATTCTACATGATATTTTAAAGACATTAACTCTGACATGAACTCCAACTCTTTTGTCGGTGTTTGAGCTGCTGATCAAAACACTCAGTCTCAGCAACTCAGGAACCGCAATGCTATTTCTGTTGAACTGAAGCAACTGCTTGATGTGGTAGAGTTCTGACGCAGCATGTAACACTTCTACAAACGTGTTCAGAGTGTTTTCACACTTGGCCTGAACATGTTAGTCCACTTACTGCATCTACTGTAGGCTTGCTTTCACACAGAGGAATTAATGCTGAGTATATGCAACTTCTAGGTATTCAATTATTATTATTATTATCATTAGTAGTAGTAGTAGTAGACAGTTGCAGTGGTGAGGTGTGCTGTAGGTCCGACCAACGGGTTTAAGGTGGAGGTGAGACTGCACCTGGGATCAGCTCTTAGCTTCTTCCTGCTGGCAGTGGTGATGGACAAGTTGACAGAAGAGGTTAGACAAGAGTCCTCATGGACTATGATATTGTGATCAATATCACGGGATGAGTAGAGAGTAGGAACGAGATGGAATACAAGTGTGTAAATGAGAGAGAGGGTGGGGGAAAGATGTCCAAAGCAATAGGAAGTGCGGTAGAGAAGTGAAGAAGAAAGTACAGGCAGGTCGGAATGGGCGGAGAAGAACGACAGGAGCGATCTGTGACCGAAAGGTATCAGCAAGAATGGAAGGGAAAATCTACAGGATAGTAGTGAGACCAGCAATGTTGCACAATTTGGAGACAAAAAAAAAAAAAAAAAAAAAAGACAGCAGAGCGAGAGGTGGCAGAGCTGAAGATGCCAGAACTAGGAATGAGTATATTAGAGTCACGGTGCAGGTTGGGGACAATGTTAGAGAGACGAGATAAGGATGGTTTGACAAGTTGAGCTGAAACATCTGTACAAAGGCATCAGTAAGTAAGTAAAGTTACACAAGGATAAATCACACACTACAGTCATACACTGGACTTTTTATAAACTGATACATATGACACCTTAAAAAAATGATCATGACCTTTCCTGTGTTAAACCTTATCAAATGAGCTCAGAGACCTCCAGTAGATCATATCCGCAAAGTCATGTGACTAATCACACCATCAGAATAGACACGAATTCGCATCTCATTACAGCGTATGGGCCAATCAAATCAGTCCACAGCTTCAAAACATCCAATCAGGCGTGAGTCTGGACCTGGTTTTCTACCGAACACACTGAAGTTCATTACCTCACTATCACTTTGTCTAAACAGGAACGATGATCACACTCTTTGTGGCTCTTTACTCTCTGCTTTGTCTCTGCACGACTGGTGAGGAACATTTTAAAACTTTCATCTAAAATAGTCACTTTACATACTTAAAAAAATTAATATTATATATTATTTCTATATTAAATACAGTTTTTATTTTTTACAGTAACACCTCATGCCAAGAAGCTTCACAGCGTCTAGAACGGTAAATTGTGGAGAAGCTGTAACTATGGAGTGGAAGTAAAAAATAATTTAGTTTGGTACAGACAGAGTTTAGATGGCGCGGTTTAGGGTTTCGGGTTTTCATGTTCTCTCTGTGATTGACGGGTTTCCTCCAGATGCTCCGGTTTCCTCCCACAGTCCAAATACATACAAAACTCTCAAATGTTACAGTAAAACATCAACAGCAGCGAAACAAAACACACGAAATAAAATCCAGAGAAAACAACAGACCAATGAGTGCAAGAACAAGAACTGTAAAGACTGTGACTGAAAAGAATGCTAACAATAATTAAAATAAATATTATACGAATATTATACAACTTATGATAATAGATACATCTAGAGTAGGAAAGTGGACCATTTGGTTTGTTTATTATTTTTGCAACCAGCTGTGATTTTGTACATAGATGATGATAGATTTTTGACTCTTCTGCCACAAAAACTACATTTATATCTATTTAAATATTACATATCCACCATGATATATATTGTTATGATTTTAAATAAACATCTGTAATAATTTTGGGTTGCATGCCTCTAAAATGAAATAATGCTGATTGTCAGCACTAGAGGGCGCTGTGTGAGTATTTACATATAAAGACGGTGTAGATGTGATTGCACACTGTATATGTTACATATAGTCAGTATTCACAGGGGGGGGGGGGGGGGTGGGTGGGTGAGAACTGGACAGGAGTCACTAGTGCAATGCTAAGAACAACAAAAAACTACAACATACATAAGAAGCATATACATAAAGCATATAAAGAGGAGATCACTAACAAATGCACCAACGGTGATTCAAAATGATAACGATCAACGAAACATTGCTTAGGCAGAGTAACATACTGTACATCTAAACAGAGGCCACTGAAAAAGAAAAAAAAAAACGTATACTAAAAGAAAGACGAAATCATAAAAGATGTTAAAACATATGGAAGCACTTGTAACAGGACCTGCACATTAGTTAAATATAACAGATACGTCTGTTAGTTTATTTATTTATTTATTTATTTATTTATTTCTCAGTAAGAGGTTTGCTGCTTAGTCCTCCAGGCAGTAGAAAGTGTTTGTGCTTCTGCAGGAGATGGGACAGGTAGGAAGGGGACATGATGTGACTGGCCTTCTTTTAAAACACTTCTCCCGTTATACTGAATATCGGACAGTATGACTTCAGATCAATCCCTGCTATCCGTTATCACCCAGATGTGGACGGCTTCCCTGTTGAGTCTGGTTCCTACAATCCTAACAAAGTCATGCTCTCAAGGAGTTACAAGTTAGAGGGAATCTGAAGATCAGCTCTTACGGACATTAAAGCAGAAGTCATTGACTTTTCACAAAGCCGAAGAAGACAGCACGCAGCACTCGAATTAAAACCCAACATTCAAAATGAAATGTTTTACGAAATACTGTACATTTTCAATGAAAATTAAAAAAAAAAAAAGAACAACAATGAAAGAGTGCAAGAAAATAACCCCAAACACAGGGCCTACAAACAATACTAACAAAAATTTAAATCATCATTATAAAAATGAAAATGCAACTTGTGATAATAAAAGAAAGTTTGTCAAAGTGAACTGTTTTGTTTTTGTTTATTATTTAGCTGTACAAAGATGATTATTTATATATATATATATATATATATATATATATATATATATATATATATATATATATATATATATATATATATATAATAATTATTGCAAGTGTCCCTAATGTTAGACATATATATATATATATATATATATATATATATATATATATATATATATATATATATATAAGTCTAACATCAGGGACACTTGCAATAATTTTAAATAAACAACTGCAATAATAATTTTGGGCTGCATGCCTCAAAAAGCTCTACTGTAATGAAACACTGCTGATTGTCAGCACAAGAGGGCGCTGTAAGCAGAATGTAGATATAGAAACAGTGTGTACGTAGATGTGTTTACACACTGTATATCTTACATATGCTCAGTATACACAGGGTGATGTAAGAGTACAATGCTAAGAACAACAACAACAAAAAAAAAACTACAAGATGCATACTGTAAGAAACATATGAATAAGTAATAAAAAGGCCTATAGAGAAAGACAATAAGCAGAATGAAGTAAAATGCAGTGCAGCCTTGATGTGTGACAAAGTGACAGTGCAAATATTAATACTGAGTCTGTGTATAATGGAATAATCTGTAATACTGAGAGTAACTGAGCAGACCCTGAGGCTAACAGATCAAAGGCGAGATCTCCCAGTCCACGCCCCCACGCCCCTGTACAGAGGAGATCTTCCAACAGAAGTCTTCCACTGAACACACGCTTCTGTTTGCTGAAAACTCAGGGGAGTCCACTGTACAGTACACTGGTGATGATCAATTGATAAAATATCATCAGGAGCTTTTTAAAGATGATGAAAGATCTGAGCTGTGTTTAGCATTTAATTTACCGTCAGTTTATGTCCTGGCTTTAAAAGTCAGAAATGTTGACTGAAAGATGTGTAAGCATATTTTTGTAAAATATACTTGCGTATGCAGCAATGTAACAATATGATAATATTAATCAACATAATATTAATCGTAGTGCAAACGATATTAATCTTAAGTGACAGAAGATAAAAGTAAGCAGAGAGAAGATCAGTGTGCAGAAGTCAGCAGAAGTAAAAAGGACCTATGCATATCATAAAAATTAGAAGTTAGTGGCAGGAGAAAACATAATGGGTTCACTCAGAGGTGAGCCAAGAAAAGAAGACGACTATAAGACAGGTCGTGAAACATAAACAGTAAGGAGATGGGTAGTGATACTCGGTGTACCATGGGAACCCAAAGTACATGGGAAAAGCCTAGAGTGACCCAGACATAAACTGCACTTTTCTTTTTTAGCTGTCATGTGTATGAGGAATAGACAAGATAAGGCGCTAGGTGCTGGACTCGACAGAGACACGAGCATGAGATAAGGCGCCAAGTGCCGGACTTATCTCATGCCCAGACGAGCAGACTTAATGAAGGATTGAAACAGGTGCTGGTTACACATGCTGCTAAGTTAGAATATAGACAAATAACCAAAAGAGACACGATCAGTTTTAAGAATACTGAGTAGACACAAAAAATAAGCACTGCCTTGTTATTTTTTATAAACTAAACACAAGAAGTGTAAAGATAACGGAAATTAATTTGCAAGAAAAATTAATTATAACTGGAAAAATCTAATAACTTGATATAGATGATGTAGGGAGTCAGATGACGAGGTATCTGACATAATAAAATAAGATATAAAAACTATAATTAGAATTAGAGAATTTATAAGAAAAAGTTGGATTATAATGGGAACATCTTCCAGGAATGAGGAGAACTAACGAAGGAGGGGGTGATAAGGATGGGCACCTCCTCTTGAAAAACTGTATAAAAAGGCATGAATATTTCTATAGAATTCAGTCCGCTCTTGATCATGCTTAGATTTATGACCTAAGCATTCAAGCGCGGCTCACTTGTGTTTCATTGCTGCAATAAATCCTGTCTTACTTCATCCAGATCTGCATAGAGTCGTGAGTTGTTCTTTGGTCCTTTTTTACTAAAGTTACAGTGTTTGTGTAATATTTGTAATTATGGCAACAGTAACTAGTGTAGGAGAAAAATCTCCCACAGATGTTTCTGTAATATTTTGTATTTAGCTTTTACTTATTTAATCACAAAAAGTGTAAGTGTAAGATTCAGTGAAGACACAGCACCATGCGTCCCAAGAATGCTAGTGAGGACTTCTAAAGAGATCCAAGGTGAACTTCATGCTCAAGGAACATCAGTGTCCGATCGCACCATCCGTCGTTGTTTGAGCCAAAGTGGACTACATGGGAGACGACCAAGGAGGACACCATTGTTGAAAACAAATCATAAAAAAGCCAGACTGGAATATGCCAAACTACATGTTGACAAGCCACAAAGCTTCTGGGAGAATGTCCTATGGACAGATGAGACAAAAATGGAACTTTTTGCCAAGGCACATCAGCTCTATGTTCACAGACATATCAAGAAAAGAACACTGTCCCTACTGTGAAACATGGAGGAGGCTCTGTTATGTTCTGGGGCTGCTTTGCTGCATCTGGCACAGGGTGTCTTGAATCTGTGCAGGGTACAATGAAATCTCAAGACTATCAAGGGATTCTAGAGAGAAATGTGCTGGCCAGTGTCAGAAAGCTGGGTCTCAGTCGCAGGTCATGGGTCTTGCAACAGGACAATGACCCAAAACACACAGCTAAAAACACCCAAGAATGGCTAAGAGGAAAACATTGGACTATTCTAAAGTGGCCTTCTATGAGCCCTGACCTCAATCCTATTGAGCATCTTTGGAAGGAGCTGAAACATGCTGTCTAGAAAAGGCGCCCTTCAAACCCGAAACAACTGGAGCAGCTTGCTCATGAGGAGTGGGCCAAAATACCTGCAGAGAGGTGCAGAAGTCTCATTGACAGTTACAGGAATCGTTTGATTGCAGTGATTGCCTCAAAAGGTTGTGCAACAAACTATTAAGTTAGGGGTACCATCATTTTTGTCCAGGCCTGTTCCATGAGTTCATTGTTTTTAAAATTCCATTGAAGCATGGTTGAAAAGCAATGTCTGACTTTCACTGGTTAACATTCATAGAATTCTTATTTATTATTACTTTTGTCAGATTAAAGTTATTTCTGTGACCATTTTGAGTTTTTCTTTCATTGACCGAAGGGTACCAACAATTTTGTCCACGTGTATATATAATTCCAGCTTTAGTAACTTAAGTGTTTCTATATTAAACTTATTTTCAATATCTGACTTACTGTGTACATGATTTGTTCAAGCAATGTACTGATGAGAAAACAACTAAACCAAAATCAGTGTCAGTAAACCCTTAAACAATCAAGATACAGGAAATACTGCATTGTACCATTTCTTACCTGATATGTGTAGATAATCTGTAGGTGATTAAGGCATGTGACATCACAAAGTAGAAAAATTAAGATCTGAATGGAATTTCAATAGACAAGAAAATAGTTAGATAGTAGATTTTACTAATGGTATTTGGTAAAATAGATAGATAGATAGATAGATAGATAGATAGATAGATAGATAGATAGATAGATAGATAGATAGATGATCAGACTGCATGGTTGCAATTGGAGTTTGAATTGAATAAAACAGTAAATGAAGTCATTGTAACTAAACAGACTGAAATGACGTGGAATCTCTGGAACAACACAAAAATATCAATTCCATTTGATGTGGATGTTGTGGATGATGTGGATGTTGACCGAATGAACTTTAGTTCTGAGAGTGTGATGAGCTGAACTGAACTAGCGTCTGCGTCTGGTAGATGCTATTCTGTAGCATCACGTCACACTAGGAACAGCGCCTTTATTAAACCTCTGCCTAACCATCATAAACTGAGCTTACATAGAAAGTTAGAAAGTCGCCAACTCTCATACATTGACCCTGAGGCTTGCAGAATGACTCATCTACACACATACACTCACACCACACTTCCAGTTTCTCACGTTTTAATATTCACAATAATTGTCTGTCACTTGAAAACTCACTTGACGTCAATACACAGGTATACTGCGGCCAGGGCGCAATGCCAACTTTGCTCTCTACAAGTGAGGAGAAATAATATTCATGTAAGCTGGTCGAAATGAACACACAATCACAGCTGAGTGAGGCATCAATCACAAGCAGAGGAGGGGATAATAACTGGAACAGTCATAATATTGAAGAACAGATCAGCAATGTAATAAAATTAGACAGGTACATCTTCTCAGGCCTTTTATAAAGATAGTCTACGGGATCAGTTGCTAAGCTGCTCTAAAGTGGTTGCTAGGGCGTGGCTTGACAGTTTCACAATGATCCTGAGAGACTGATTGGTTGCCTTAGTAAAAGTAGCCCACCCCCATGTCTTTATGCCAATGGCATCCACAGTTAGGTTCCGTTTCAAAGTTCTTCCATGGCAGGGAATGTAACGGTGAGAACTTCCTGTTTCAGTGGAGAGTACCTTCACCATTATATGTCAGAATTTTGGTGCCTCTTGCATCCTAGGGGTGCAACTTATACCCTCTTGCGTGGAATGTTCTGACATTGCTTGCAAATCTCTTCAAATGTTATATTTCTACAAAATTCTTGCTGTGAGCCTAGAATCCATCAAAGGTAGTCTCAATGTTAAGTCTATGGGTTTTTGGGGCCACTGGGGGTATTTACCCCCCCACCCCTTGGAAAAGTCATAGCATCCCATTCCCAAATGAGCCGCACGATTATAAAGTTTGTATGAAAGAAGAAAAAACAATAGAATTATAAGCCTGCAAGATAATACAAGTGATTCTTTGGTTTGCAAGCACCACTAATAAATCACCATTTAAATACATTTACAGACCTCAGCTTGAGCATTAAAGAGTGTGTGAGGGCAGTGACATAGTATTATCCAAATAAAAAGAATACATGTGATTCTTTTACAGTCCACATTAAAATATTTGAGTTTGATTGAGTTTAATCATGTAGTTCTTTTATACAGTCTTGTGCAAAAATTTAGGCACCCCTTGATAAATAACAGATTCTGGTGATTTTTTAATTGAAAAGATGTTAACAGTTTCTCTTCGAAAAGGAAAAAATACACAATATTTTCGGCAAACACTGATGAACTATGCATCTTTTTACAAGGTTTCAGACCTAAATCAGCTCGTTAGATCTAATGCATGCCAACAGTTGTCATTAGTAAATGCCAATTTCAAAGCTTTTCAAATACTTTGACTCTTCAAACCTTGTGCACACACTTGCGCACTGTCAACAACCATGGGTTCCTCTAAACAGCTGTGTAAGACTCACACAGAATGAAAGTTATTGATGCCCACAGTGCATGAGAAGGCTACAAGAAGATAGCAAAGCGTCGTCAGCTTGCAGTTTCCACAGTGAGAAATGTAATTAAGAGATGGCAGTCCAGGGGAACTGTGGAGGTCAAGATGAGATCTGGAAGACCAAGAAAGCTCTCTGAGAGAGAACTGCTCGTACAGTCTGCTGGTCAGAAAGACAAATCAAAACCCCCATTTGACTGCAAAAAACCTGCAGGAAGATTCAGCAGACTCAGGAGTGGTGGTGCACCATCCCACAAGACCTTCATGGAAGAGTCAGCAGAAAAAAACCTGACCTGCGTCCCCATCATAAAATCCAAGAAGCATGCAACAGAACATCTACAGAAGCCTGATGTGTTTTGGAAACAAGTGCTGTGGACTGATGAAGTTACAATAGAACTCTTTGGCCACAATCAGCATGTTTGGAGAAATAAAGGAGCAGCATTTCATTAAAAGGACACCTTGCCCACTATTAAGCATGGAGGTGGATCTATCATGCTTCGGGGTTTTGTTGCAGCCAGTGGCACAGAAAACATTGCACGGGTGGAGGGAAGAATACCAGCAAATTCTGGAAGCAAACATCACACCATCTGTAAAAAAAAAAGCTGAAGCTGAAAAGAGGATGACTTCTACAACAGGACAATGATCCTAAACACACCTCGAAATCCACTATGGAAAACCTCAAGAGACGCAAGCTGAAGGTTTTGGACAGTGCCACAATAATGTTTTTTTTTTTTTTTTCCCAATGTATGACATAAAAAGTAACTATGCACCAATGTTTGCTGAAAATATTGTGCATTTTTTCCATTTCCAAGAGAGACTGTGTGTTTATTTTTTTTTAATGTTAAAAATCACCCAAATCTGTTTTTTTTTTTTTTATCAAGGGGTGCACAAACCTTTGCATAAGGCTGTATGCATAACACTTTAAAGGCCAACAAACTGAGTTGGAATACTGTGTATTATATAATATATGATTATATTTTATATATACTGTATATAAGCAGAATGTGAAAGTATATACAGTAACAGAGTGTGCAAGGTTGCACTGGGTGGGCAAAGTCAATGATTGTGCAAATGATTGTGCAAGGGGCAGTGGTGGCTCAGTGTCAACAGTCAGATTCAAATGGTATTTGGTAAATGCATTTTGATTGTAAACTCCTGTTTAAGAGTCTGATGGGAAAGAAAGAGTTCTTTAGCCTGGAAGTCCTGCCTTTCACACTTCTGTACCCCAGGCTTGAAGGAAGGGTGCTCAGGATGGGTGGGGTCCTTGACGATGGACGCGGTTCTCCTGTGGACTCTGTGGTGTGGTTGGTCAAGGTGCTCTCAGTTGTGCAGCTGTAGAAGTTGGAGAGGACCTGAGGAGACATAGAGAACTTCCTCAGCCTCCTAAGAAAGTATAGCCGCTGTCGAAACCTCTTAACCAGCTTCTGTGTTGAGTGTCCAAGTGAGGTTTTCACTGATGTAGATGCCTAGATATTTAAAGTGTAATGATGCAAATGACAATCTTACTGTAAATAAATCAACCCTTAGAATATTTACACCTCTTGAAGAGAACTAATTTCACTTGTCTTTGCTGTTTTGTCCATCACATCCAAGCCTGAGAATATGTGCCTCAATCCTGTTATGCTGGAGGTGAATCTGATTGATTTTGGATGTGATGGTTGAGCTCATCTGGTACAATGCTGGTCTGATAATGGTATGCAAATCCAGGATATAGCAGATATAATCACTACCAAATACAGAGGATAAATGATTAAATCAAGAGTAAAATAAATAAATAAATAAATAAATAAATAAATAATAATATTCTAAATCCTAAATGAACATAAAAATTTATTGTTTCATAGTGAAAAAGTCTATTAATTTTGAATTCATTACTGAAGTCTCTCAGTTGTGGAATATGTCCGTGAGCTTTAGTTACATTACATTTCTGTAACTAAAGCTTTAAACAGAATTGTTTTAATTGAATTATATATATAAAGTCTAACACCTCAAACAGCCCTTATATACAAAATATCAAACTATTAATGGTTTTATTTAGATCTCTCACTTTAAACCACAGCATTGTTTCCATTAGCACTGACACACACACACTCTTAGGTATGAGATAGAAACAGAGGACAGACATCAGTAGACAAACATCAGTGAGATGCAGTCACCACATCAAAGGACCTGAAAGTGCCGGAGGCTGAGACTGCAGCAGCACTTTGTCCAAACGCTTTACATGAACACATACAGCACATTTTGGATATGTTTCATATTAGGTTATTATTATCATTAAATGATTCTCCAAAAAAGTATGAGACCATAATTTAATGACAACCATTCTGTCTCTGTTGTTGTGTCCTCACACAGATAGAGAACAGACTCTCTCAGAGGTTTAATACATAGTGCTCTCAACATTCCACATGGTATTTAAGAGACATTGGAGTCAATGATGTACATGTCTAACATAAAGATTCTGACATGAAGACCTTTGGACTGTTGAAGTGACCAAAATAAGTCGGTGTTTGAGCTGCTGATCAAAACACTCGGGCTTAGCAACTCAGAAACCACAATGCTATTTCTGCTGAACTGATACAATTGCATGATGTGAGAGAGCGCTGATGAAGCGTGTAACACTTCCACAGATGTGCTAAGAGTGTTTTCACACTTGGCCTGAACAGATGAGTCCACCCTTATTACTGAGTCTAGGTTTGCTTTCACACAGAGGAATAAATGCCAAGTATATGCAACTTATGTGCAATAATAATAATAATAATAATAATAATAATAATTATTATTATTATTATTATTATTATTATTATTATTATTATCTTCCTTATTCAACTTCAAGCCATGAAGTTATGAGAAAAGATAGTGGAAACAAGGCTGAGAAGCGAGGTGACAATCAGCGGTACAGCATTATGCCAAGAAAGAGCAACACACACACACACCATGTTTGCTTTGAGAATGCTGATGGAGAAGTATATAGAGAAGGTCAGAAAGAGTTGCACTGTGTGTTTGTAGATCTAGAGAAAGTGTATGACAGGGTACCCAGAGATGAACTGTGGTATTGCATGAGGACGTCAGGAGGGGCAAAGAAGTACTGTATGTGAAGGTGGAGTAAGATATGTACAAGCACAGTGTTACAGTGCTGAGGTGTTCTGGTGGTACGACCGACTGGTTTATGGTGGAGGTGTTATTGCCTCAGGGATCGGCTCTTAGTCCCTTCCTGTTTGCAGGGGTGATAGACGGGTGATGGACTTGGTGATGCTTGTGGATGATGTTGATCAGCTGTGAGAGAATGGAGCAGGTTGAGATGACTCTAGAGAGGTAGAGGGATGCACTGGAGAGAAGCGGCATGAAGATCAGTAGGAGCAAGATGGAGTACATGTGTGTAAATGAGAGGGTGGGGAAAAGTTGCAAGGAAGGTAGAGGAATTGAAATATCAAGGGTCAACTACACAGAGTTCGGGAAGTGAAGAAAAGAGTGCAGGCAGGGTGGAAGGGGTGGAGAAGAGCAGCAGGATGATAATGAAAGGGAAGGTCTACAGGACAGTAGTGAGACCGCTGATAAAAAGGCAGGAATCAGAGCTGGAGATGATGCAATTTGCTTTGGAAGTGACAAGAATGAAGATTAGGAATGATAAGGACAGTGCAAGTAGGATGGTTTGGGGATGTTAAAGAGGCCAGATTAAGATGGTTTGGCCAAGTGCAGAGGATGAATGATGTGTATATTGGAGGGAGAATATGTTAGAGATGGAGCTGCCAGGCAGGAGAAGAAGAGTCCAAGAGGAGGTTTATGGATGTGGTGAGAGAGGACATGCAGGAGTGTGGAGTGACAAGGCAAGATGTGGTAGATATAGTGAGATGGAGACAAATGGTCCATTGGGCGCTGCCAAAAGAATTATTATTATTATTATTATTATTATTATTATTATTATTATTATTGATAGCACCCTGTCACCATGGGAGCTGTTCTGATGCAAGACGATTTTGGCCGAGTAGGCTGATTTGAGGGAAACGTGTAGTGAGCTCACTGGCTACCTCACTCACATATCCAGTAAGTTCATCTCCTCCACACAATGACACCTGGACCACAGTGTGATGATGTTAGAGGGGTTTAGAGACGCATGAAACAAGTTAAGCTGAAACATCCGTACAAAGGCATCAGTAAGTAAGTAGAGTTACACAAGGATAAATCACACACT
Organism: Clarias fuscus; assembly: GCA_030347435.1. Lineage (NCBI taxonomy): Eukaryota > Metazoa > Chordata > Actinopteri > Siluriformes > Clariidae > Clarias > Clarias fuscus. The sequence continues at coordinate 3,168,714 of CM059229.1, forward strand.
ACAGTCATGCATTCATACACTGCACTTTTTATAAACTGATGCATATGACACCTTTAAAAAAAAATTAAGCATGACCCCTTGTGTGCTCCTACATGAGTTCAGAGACCTCCGGAAGATCATATCTGTAAAGTCATGTGACTCATCACAGCATCAGAATAGACAGGAATTCACTTTGAGCCTCAGTTCGCATTACAGCTAATGGACCAATCAAATCAGTCCACAGCTTCAAAACATCCAATCAGGCGTGAGTCTGGACCTGGTTTTCTACCGAACACACAAGTTCATTACCTCACTATCACTTTGTCTAAACAGGAACGATGATCACACTCTTTGCGGCTCTTTACTCTCTGCTTTGTCTCTGCACGACTGGTGAGGAACATTTTAAACACTTTCATTTAACACTTTTATTTTACCTTCTTGAATAATTTAATGATGTGATTAAATGTTATATATTAAGCCCTTTTTTTTTTATTCTTCACAGTAACAGCGCTTCAGGTGAAAACAGTAAAACCTGGAGAAACTGTAAATATGAAGTGTAACCTTACTGGAGTCAAAGTAAAAAATACTTTAGTTTGGTACAGACAGAGTTTAGATGACGTGCCTCTGGTTTTTGCCAGACAGTACGGGCAACATAATTACACTTTTGTTGAGGGATTTAAAGATAGACGCTACAGTGTTACTGTAAATTACCATCAGTTTGATCTCAACATTAATGAAGTAAAAGAAGATGATGCAGGAGAATATTTCTGTGGAGAGCTGGACGGAAGTACGCTAAAGTTCACATCTGGAGCGCGTCTGCAGTTTGAAGGTAAACAGTTTTACTCTGACAAGCTGCTAATTCCAGATCAACACTTTAACCAGAATTACGTGTACATGATTAGAAATAAACAACAAATGAACACATTGAACGTGGACTATTTCACATTATTCATATCTCCTGTTTATTTGTAAAGGGGATGTGGAAGAGATGAAACCCTGTCCTACACCTGAAACACTTACAAAGAACACAGACTCTGTTACACACCCGGGCTCAAACAATAGCGATGGTATGAGTTGCAATAAAACAAACTTCCTTTTGTTTTTCTATAACAGTATTTGCCATCATTGAAACCTTTAGCTTTTAATAAATCCTACTGGTGTACTTCATTATACTGTATGTTTCCGCATTGTTATGATTGTTATTATTTTTTATTATTATTAATTTGTTTGTTTATTTGTTTATTTGTCTATGTTTCCCATACAGGTTGTGTCTGTCCTAATCCGGTGGGTCTGCTGTTCTTGCTCTCTCTTGTTAGAGTTGGAGTTCTTGCCTTCACTATTTTTCTGATGATTTGTTTATACAATTCAAAACGCAATATGTCATTTAAAATATGATACAGTTAAACATTTAATAACAATCCTGTATGGCTGCTGAATATCTTGTGCTTTATTCCCTTTTGTTTCTCTTTATTCACACTGGTTTGATTGAATATGTAAAGATCAATCATACATACAACAAAGTGCCACCCAAATTAATCCGAATCATGACACTGCTAATCATAAAAGTATTCTTCTTCTTCTTCTTCTTCTTATTATTATTATTATTAGTGTTGCTGGGGGCAGGGTGGTGTCGTGGTTAGCACTGTCGCCTCGCACGTCCAGGTCCTGAGTTTGATTCCCACCTTGGGGTCTGTGTGCATGGCGTTTGCATGTTCTCTCCATGTTGCTGGGTTTCCTCAAGGTCTCCGGTTTCCTCCCACAGTTCAATGACATGCAGATTAGGCTGAGTGATGTTCCCAATTTGCTGGTAGTATGTGAATTCTGACTATGGTTGTAGAAATGAGAATAAAAACAACGGTCACCACTGGCCACCACAGACCTTAGTTGGACTACAGAGTTTCCAAGATAGATTATACTTCTTTATTATTATTATTATTATTATTATTATTATTATTATTATTAGTTTTAATGCTACTTTTGATCAATTTATCTAGTTTGTCGGCAGACATGTGCACAGACATTTTGATGCCCCATCTCACCACACACATTTTCACACAGCTCCTTTATAGACAGCAGCAGCTATGTACAGATATGAAGACTTCTGAGAGACATCTTTAACTCGAACCAAACAAAAAAAAAGCCTCAAACACAAACTATTTGTGGTTATGCGCTCATCGCAAAACTTTTGTGTGCATAAATAAAACTCATATAAAATGCAGTGTATAGATGCAGGCCAATTACATTAAACGTACACAGCCTGAGATGCTTCACTGATAATACTCGTTGCTTTGGACTGCCTGTGTTCATGTGTTGTGTTTACAGTATTTGTGCCTTCGGATTAGTTTAGTCCTTATAATGAACATATTTATCAGAATATTTTGACATGGACTTTTAAATTTCCACGCGGCCAAAGGTCTTGCGAATGACACAAACATTAATTTCAGTGTTTTCAGATCTTTGTGTCAGATGTTATACTAAAGCATAATTATGAGAATTTCATAAGTGTCGAGGGCTTTTATTAACAACTACATTGTGTTTATGCAGAGAGTCAGCGTTTGCAGTGTTTGATCTTTCTTTTTCAAGACCTCTGCAATGCATCGTGACATTCTGTCAATCAACTTCTGTGCCACACCCTGTCTGATCGCAGCCCATTCTTACATAATCAAAGCCTGGAGTCTGTCAGAATTTGTTGGTTTTTGTTTTTCCTCCAATCTCCTGAGGATCGACCACAATGGGATTAAGATCTGGGGAGTTTCCTGGACATGAACCCAAAACTTCCATGTTTGGTTCCCAGAGCCACTTAGTTATCACTTAAGTACCTTATGGTGAGGAGCTCCATCATGCTGGAAAAGGCGTTGTTCACCACCAAACTGTTCTTAGATGGTTGGAAGAAGTTGCTCTTGGAGGATGTTTTTGTACCGTTTTTTTTTTTTTTTTTACTAATGGCTGTGTTCTTTTGCGGCAAAATAGTGAGCAAGCGCCCTCCCCTGGCTGAGAACCAACTGGATGGATGGTCTCAGGATGCTTCACCGTTGACATGACACAGGACTGATGTCACAAGCCATACTGAAAGGTTGTCCAGTTTGTCTGCTCTCTGACCTGGGCTCTGACACTGAGACGTGTTCTGGGACTATGAGCTAGTCTATGAGCTGTGCTGAAAAAATGTAAATATCCATATTAGACATTTATCATATATCATGTGCTATTGATTAAACATACTGTTTATAAGGATCAGAAAGGAAAGGAAAAGAATGGAAAACATAGTGCTGGGGTGTGAGGAAAATGGGGAAGTTGTGTGGGCAGAAGTAATGTTTAAAGACGTGTAAAGATTAGTACTAATATGATAGTCTTAACTACTACTAGCATTACTGATGATGAAAAAGTTAATAATATTAACTGTAATAATAATAATAATAATAATAATAATAATAATAATAATAATAATAATAACCCTATTTTAGTGGATATAATTGAATAAGTAAGAAAAATAAAAGGAAAAATACATTTGAGACTTAAAATGCTGACAAAAAAAAGGGAATTTGAATCAGAAATGATGAAATTTAAGCAGGAAGAAAGTGAGCATGTTAAGAATAGATGGCACCAGAAAACAAGTGTCTTTCTAAGTATAATGGAACATCATAAGATTAACTTCCCCTTAAGCAGCAGTAAGTTCCAGTTCTGAGAAGGTCATCAAACATCCTCTTTGCTCCTAGACTACGTGCCTACATTTCAGAACAAAAAACAGTGACAGGCATAAAGATTATTATTGATCAGAATCTGTTATCACCATAGCAGGTGACATAGGGGTATAAGAGAGCTGTCTGAGGGAGGGGGGGGGGGTTGTGAGAGTAGGGAGAGTGCCGGTGCCAAATAGCTAACAGTTTGGTAAGACAAGCACAGTAGCATGACCATTTGATAGTGAAATGAGTCCTAATAGTAAAATAATAGATTAATATATAACATACTAATTTCGACTTTTCAACATACTATACGGTCAACACATGGTATTGGTACTAAAAAGTGTCTCACTAATTATCAGATAGGATCATATAAACTCCATTTTTCCTAATACTTAACGCTTCTTATCTCCCGGTCCATGCTTCTTATTGTTGTAAATATGCTACACATTTATATTTTTATCAGATCAAAAAGAAACACATTTGCTAAATACAGCTTCGTTCCCTTTCATGTTTTAGAATTCGGAACTTTTTTGAATTCAAATCTTTCAACGATCTTAACTGCCATTCAGATGAAACTCGGACAGTTTAGATTTCACATGAAACGACATAAACCTGAAAAAGTGTATTATTCTAAAATGCAAAATTAAAATCACGATATCATAACAAGAATTTCACATGGTCACGGACACTTTTTATTATTGCTTTTTAAGCTTTAAAAAGCTATCAAAACCCAGAATGCTTTAATTTAAGCAACAATTTTTACAGGTCATGAGCTTACACCAATGTTAGCATCAATACTCATGAAGAAATATGGATAATTTGCATTTTAAGTGAGACAGTGACGAACACTGAAGAATGGACATTTTTGGGGCTCATATAAAATCATCTCTCTAAAACGGCTGAAGTTAGCAACTTGACATGTTTAGGGAAGCGAGATTGATCACTTCCATGTTGCATAAACTTCAGAAGTAGCTTCTTTGACTCTCACAAATTTTCTGTATTTTATGCATAACATGAACAAAATAGTAATTAAATGCTACACCAGTACACCAGTGTTTTGGTCGTATACATGGTAAATACATGATATATCCAGTGCTGATGAATATGTAATTAGTGTAGATGACGTTTGAACACTGGTTATTAAGCTACAAACTGGCTAATTATAGCTGAGTATAAGCAAGCAAAGCATAGGCCACATAGGGGAGGAGGTGATTTTAAATTAAACATTCCTTACACATTTTCTAAAAGGGTCAGATGATAAAAAGAGTGAAACAATGTGAAGTGATCTGATGAAATGAGGACCTGGTGAGAAAGAGGAACTTAAAGAGACACCATCATTATAGGAATAACTTAAATAGCCTTAAAACCAGACACAACAGCCACACAAGAAGATATTCCCCCATGTGAATAATCAAGATATTAAGAGAATACGGGAGGGAAAACATAAAATAATAATCAAGGTGGCTGAATGAGTATAACATAACTATTAAATAATGAATAAAAAGTGGATCAGACAAAGATAAAGAGGAGGAGCAACAAGGCGGTGTTCAGGTATGTACATTCGTGTGAGTTACTCTCTGAAATTAGATTTGAGGTGATATACAGGGTGGGTAAAAAGTAACTATTAAAAAATGGTGATAAAGTCCATATTCTTATACAAATGTTTTGAAACAAATTGCACATGAAAGCAAATGAAAGCAAAATCGTAAAATTTCAACGGTGGCATCAACCTGTTTCCTCAAATGGTCGGTGATGGAATGTCTTCTGAAGAAAGTCGTGTGGGATGTTTCTGAGAACCTCCTGAATCCATGCATCCGATCCCACAAGGGTGCGAGGCTTTGTCCTGTACACCTCCTCCTCACATGAAAAAAAAAATCACATGGGGTGAGATCTGGACTTCTTGGAGGTCATTCATGATGTCCTCGTCGTTCCAACTAACGGTCTGGAAAATGCTGGTCTAACCACGTGAACACAGCAAAATGCGGTGGTGCACCATGGGGTGGCGCTCCAGTGATACTACAAGGTCTACAGCCATTAAATATTGACTAGTTCATTTTCACCCACCCAGTAGTACTGAATAACTGAGCCTATGTTCTTGCAGAATTGATTGATTTCGAGAAGTGATCAGAGTTTCATTGAAACCAAACGGGTGTGGCTTTAATCATTTACACACTGAGATGAACAGGAAACAGATGATTCGTCCTGACACACACACACACACACACACACACACACACACACACACACACACACACACACACACACACACACACAGTGTTTATCAACAAAGATTAAAAAATGCTGATATTTTCCCCTTTATTTGTTATATAAATAAATAAATATAAACATAAATTAACATACATAACATGTTGAGTATTTTTGTGTTCCAATATGAAATCTACCACATTTTTATTTTTATAAGAGACAAAGAAAAAAAAGCATTTGAAATAAAAACGGTTCTTTTTGTATATTTGTACATCATACATTTTAATCAGAATGATTAAATATTATTATGTATGATTATGTATTTATTAGTTTTTTTGCTTGTTTTTAATTTGTGCTTTAATAGAACAGGGCATGCTGGAAGAAGTGATAACATACTACAATAAAAATATACACAATAAAAATAAGGAAATTGAACATTACGAATACAAAAAAAAATATATATATATATATATAAATGCATTTTTTCCCATTAACTATCATTTTTTGTGTAAAATGACAAATCCTATTTATACTTTTTATTCATTTATTTGTTTATTTATTTTAGTTGCACAGAAAAAAAGAATTAATCTCTCCACGTCACTCGATCAGAGGAAGTTAATAACGCTGCTCAGGTTTGCAAACACAAACTCGAGTTAAGAGAAATCAGAAATTTCTGTTTTGGCCTCAGCACCAGAAGCGAGGTGTTCAAAGACACTCTACACACACACACACACACACACACACACACACACACACACGCTCAAAGAGAGCAGGACAGTGTCTGAAACCTTTCTGATCTTTTATCTTCACTCAGCCGTGCTTAGCATTCTCGGGCTAATGAGATAAGCGTAGAGGAGACAAAGGTGAGCCGAGAGCGCCGGCGTGTTTCAGAGACTCATGTTGTTATGAACCCTGGAGGTGTCGAGGACCTGATCTTGACTCGTCCTCGCCTCACACTGCCAAGCTCAAGAACAAAAGGCGCTGGGTTTCCCCTCGGCCCCTGAGCTGCTGATCTTTGAACTCCCCACTTACCCCCACACACACACACACACACACACAGACACACACACACACAGCCCAGTGGCCCAGCATGCAGCAGACCAGCGGAGCCGACCCCAACGTTGCAGCATTAGCATTGTAAATGTAGTCAGTGTGTGTGTGTGTGTGTGTGTGTGTGTGTGTGTGTGTGTGTGTGTGTGTGTGTGTGTGTCTGTACTAGGATTAAAGAAGTTGCATACATGGGGCTTTGAATGCATATACATATGTTCTCTCTCTCTCTCTCTCTCTCTCTCACACACACACACACACACATACACAATGTACAGAAACACCTGAAGGCCTTCACACCCCCACACACACACACACACACACACACACACACACACACACACACACACACACACACACACACACTTATTGAAATGGAAGCTTAATTTAAGAAAACTTGAAATGGTTTATTATCTGAACCAAAAAAAAGCACTTTATTAAAAAACTAAGCAGTTGTAGTAAATTCTGAAACTGTAAATAAAAAAAACAAAAATCAAACAAACAAATGCACGCAGAGAGCAGAAACACAGTCCGTTGGACAGACAGATAGATAGATAGACAGATGTATGCTTTGGAACGCTGCTACTTTTCACTGCTTTTCTTTGCTTTTTGTTTATTTGTTTGTTTGTTGTTATACATATATTAATTAGCACATTAAGATACAAAACAAAGCGCATTACGATAAATAAAAGAAATTCAGCGGTTAATGATTTGTCTCGAAATGATTCCAAATAAACTACAGAAAACCACTGAACACTTTTGTAACCCTTTATTATTATTATTATTATTATTATTATTATTATTATTATTATTATTAACTTTGATGTTTGTTATTGTGTTTAGAAACATTTTATTTCCTTTTATTTTTCCCTGTAAATAATGGTGGAATAACAACTTGAAATGTAACTTTTCCTGTTTACATAAACATTCCCGAATGATCAAGGACAAGAGTGTGAAAAAAAAGAGAGAGAGAGAGAATTTATTTAAAAAACCGAGTGTGAGTCATTTTCACGGTTGGTTTTACGATTCTTGTACAGATTTAAAAGTGTAAAGAGACGTGCCGCAGGAGGAAACCGCTGCTCTGAGCAGATAGAGACGAAGACGCCTCGTCATTTATTTAACTTTAATCTGTACTGTTTATACTGTGTGGGGTCGCAGGGGGGCCTGGAGCCAATCCCATGGAGATCAGGGCACAAGGTGGGGGACAACCTGGATGGGGCAGCAAGTCATCACACACACACACACACACACACTGTACCACACTACATTTGGAAATTCCAGTCTGAGGCTGGAATCGAACTGCACCCCTACAGGTGTGAGACCACAGTGCTAACCCCTGAGCTACAGCACCATCTTAATACCTTATTCATTTACTTACTTTCGACCGGCTGAAATGTACAGTAGACAGTCACCTGTTTCACAAGGAAAAGACAGAGGTGTGTGTGTGTGTGTGTGTGTGTGTGTGTGTGTGTGTGTGTGTGTGTGTGTGTGTGTGTGTGAGAGGACTGTTCTGGGGTTATGTATTTAGTATTTGGGTAGTTTAAGAAGACTTTGGGTGTGTTTGAGGTGGGTAAGTGGTGGGGGTGGTCATTCATTATGTAGCTATTTGGTGTGCGTGTGGGTGGGGGTGGGGGTGGGGGGGGGGAGGTATGTGATATGTGGGTGAAACAGTCATGACTGTGCACCTGGAACAAAAGGTGCTGTGAAAAACCTGCAAAAGGCAGACAGTGAGAGGTGTTAAAAGTCACTCCAGGACAACGAGGCCCTGATACACACCAGGTCAGGTACATACAGGACCTCGTCTCACGCTCTGCACCACGTACACACCTCGTCTACACACTCTCACTTCCACTCTCTCACTCGCTGTCTGTCTAATACACATACCTGTACAACACTGTCTGGCCCGATGTGTAACCAGGCCCAGGGCCGAGGTTTGAGCTTTTGCTTAGTGGATTTTATACACTGTTCATTTTCACACATTCACGTTTTACACACAGAATTTACGAGACTTCCCCTTCATTTGGGAATATTTTTCCAAGCCGTGTTGAACATGTTATGCTTTTTAAAAATAATATTAATAACCACAAGAACATAAGCATTCATTTAAACAAAATGGAATACACCACGAATGTTTTGAAATCTTGTTGTGTATGTGACAAATAAAATTTTTCATTTGAAGTTGTATTTATGTAAATACGTACAGCTGTGTGGAACAGTAGACTTCATAATCTGAGAGGAATCTCAGCACCGTTGTCATTTCACCTTTTTACTCATTTTTATTTTTATTCGTAGATTTATGTATTGCATGAGTGAAAGTAATCAAAGCAAGTAAGGATTTGTATAATGCAAATAAGTTGAAAGGAAAAAAAAATAATTACAGGTAATAATAAAAATAAATACATAAATAGTACATAATATTTTTTAATATTCATGAAAGTGAGCATTTATTCACTAACACACGAAAAAAGAAACAATGTCATAAAAATGATGAAGTACTGACTGAACATTTTCCCTAACATTGACTTCAAGAAAAGTCAGCGTTATTTTTTTTTTTACCTTTTATTTAGACGTCCTGGACAATTAAGGCAACTGTAATCTTTTCATTGTGACTGAAAAGCCTAATATGACCATTTAATCAGATTTTATTCATATAAAAATGTTACATTTGTTATCTTCAATTTTAAACAAAATATGTTAATGATGTGCCAGCTTTAAGTACATTTTTTAAATGGTTTTTAAATAGCTTTTTATGTGCTTTTAAAAATGAAATATTCCAGCTTGTATCACATTTTATTTTCATCATGATCACTATTGATGTGAATTTTGATTGATTTGATTTTTGTTTTTATGACCGATTTCTTATAACGTCACCTGGTGCTGAAAGCCAGTTTTCAGTTTTTCATGACATAATATATATTTTTTAAAAGTTTTTTATTTATTTATTTATTTATTTATTTTAATTTACACAAATGTTGACTCCTACAGACTCATACCTACAGAGCCCTTGAACGGCCATGGGATATATTTTTTCCCCCCTAGTTTATTGTCTCATTTATTTATTTATTTATTTATTTCAAAATGAATCTAATTTTGTATAGTTTTCAATAGCGTGAGTCAGGGGTAGCTTAGTGGTTAAGGCATTGGATTATGGGATTATGGTTTAGAAGGTCCCAGGTTCAAAACACCAAGTGACCCCTCTTGAGCAAGGCCCTCAGATACATAATGAAGTAGCAAAAGTAAAGTAAATCTTGATAAAAGTGGCTGTAAACATTTTGCCTCTTCACAATATTTTAGTAAATAAAATGCCCATCCAAAATAAATAAGTAAATAAATAAATAAATAATATCATATCCAACACTTTAAGTTAAAGAAGAAGAAAAAAAAAAAAAAAAGGTTTTATTTTTAGGTTTGGGGAAAAACCGATGCGTGTATAGCGTGCTCGGATATATACAGTACGGAGATGTTTTAGTGATTGACAAGACGCGACAGTTTGTGACCTTATAATAAACCATTTGATGCTCATTAGTGCTGCGGTGAAACGGAGACGCCCATGGCATTGAAGGCCTTTTGGTCAATGGACACACACACACACACACACACACTGCGGGTGTGTGCGTGTGCGTCTTCTCCAACCCTGAGACAAAAAGTCGCAAAGTGGGTGATCGACCATTTCGATGACAATTTCCTGGAGGAGGATCTTCTCGTTTCAAATGAACTCGGTTCGGAGTCGGATCAGTTTCTGAGTCATGGAGTAAAGTCGCATCCACACACACACACACACACAACACAACACACGGCTCACACACACACACACACACACACCTGAGCGGCAGGAGCTGCTTTCTATTAACGGTAAGAAGTTTTTTTTTCCCTTTAACGTATTGAAATTCCGTTTAAACGCAGAGCGCGCGGCTCGAGCGCTTTGATGTGATTTTGAATTTGAGTTTAAACACTTCAAACGCCGGAAGTTGTTTGTTTCGTTATTTTATTACGCAGCTGAGGTAACGCGCGTGTTCTCTGACTGTTTCATCTTGATCACGTGGCTGATGAACTGATTAATGTGCTGAAAATAAAACCTGCTGATTTTCCGACAGGGATGATTAAATGATTTAATGTGGCCCTGAATTCTCTAATATTCATTTATTTGAGATTAAAAGTGCAGGATCATCTGTTTGTTTGTTTTTTTCTTTTCTTTTCTTTTGTTCTTTTTCCTCAACTCAAGCAGTGTTGCGATTAAACTGTTTTGAAATTTAAATGTTCTTTATTTACCATCTTTTTTTTGTTTGTTTGTTTCATGCATTTCTGCAGTTTTGACGCTTCATCATCACTGTTACTGATCATATGCCTGAAACCTTTCATGTGAGAGATGAAAACAAAGTGCACATCGATTTTTAATATTGTTGTGTGAAATCTTTCTGAATATGTTGAGAAATCTTGGCTTATAAAAGCAGTCATGTTCATTAGATGGTTTTGTTTGAGGTTTTTTTTTTTTTTTACCACATTAAAGGTTTCATAAGTGTCTCTCTTTTAGTCTCTCACTAAATAATTTCATTCAAAATGATGGAGAAACAGTATCGAATCGTGCCACATCACAGATTCACTACTTTGGTTTAATATATTGCAAAGAATATTTTCATTATGATAAGCAATGACTAAATGACCCACCTTTAAAAAAAGACAGAAAAAAAACAAACAAACATTCCCAATAGTATTTGACTGACTGGTAGTTAGTAACCCAGTGTGAGGACCTATCCAATGATGGAAACTTTAAAGCACTTCATAAGTTGCTCTGGAAAAGCACATCTGCTAAATGCCTAAATGTGTAAGTGCTAATACATATGCTGTTTTTGTCCGCATCATTCATGCCAATTCAATGTTCTCCTTGTCTTCTTCGGTGCAGGCATGATTCCGAGGAATGAGGTGGTGCTCTCCGTCCTGGAGGAGCTGCAGGAGGCCACGGAGTCTGTTGGCTTGGATGCCCTGATTAAAGTGGCCCTTGAGGTAGAGCAAGTACTTGCTCCTTTTCACCTCCCAACAGTGCTGTGCTCAGAAATCTCCTCTTGGATGGGCATCGATGCTATGGCTCACAGGCTTTACCCTGCAGATGCCCCGGCTGGCCTGCTTCCTCTCGTCTGCAAAGGGGAGGGTAATCTTCTGTTTGATGCTGCCAGCATGCTTCTGGTTGGTTCCACAAGCCTGAGCTTGGAGCTGCAAGTCAGGACAGTGGTGGAGATGCTCCTGTGGAAACAGTACTACCTGTGTGGCATGATAGACTCCAAGGTCATGCTGCAGGCTTCCAGGTTTTCGCTCTGTGCTGAAGAATCACAGGATATGCTCAAGCTGCCTATGCAGGTTCTGGAGGCCATCTTTGATGCTGACGTCAAGGCTTCATGCTTTCCGAGCTCTTTTGCAAACATGTGGCACGTATATGCTCTGGCTTCCATCCTACAGTGCAACATCTACTCCATTTACCCTATGTATAACCACAAGATCAGGCCCTATTTCAATCGCCTGATTCGTCCAAGAATGTGGCCCAAGGACTCTGAGCCTCTGACCCTCCACATTATGTGGTCTGGTGAGCTGGAGTCTGGCTCTGTATTCAAACCACGCAACTTTGTGGCCTTAATCCCTGCCAGTGATCTCAAAATTGGAAGTCCAGGGAGTGAGCAACGAATGTCATCGGTTAAGTCCCTGGATCTGTTAAACGAGGAAACGCAACTCTCCTACTCCACCCTGAAAGACAAGTTCAACATCACTAAAAGCACCTTCTATCGCTGGAAGAGGCAGAGCATGGAGTATCATAAGAAATCTGTCGCCAGGTATGAAGCCAAACACTTTTTCCAGTCCTGCTACAAAGAAGGCAAGCTCATTCCACAGAACCAGTTCAGAGAGTTCTTTCCAGAAATCTCCAGGTCCACATATTACGCCTGGAAACACGAGCTCATGGCTACTGGAAGTATCGGTTCTGGAGGTTCCACTGGAGAGGTGAGTCCTGGAGATTGTAACGAGCAGGACTACTGGTACTCGCCTGAGAGCATGAAGCCGCCCATCCAGGAGACCTTCACCAGCATGTTGGCACAGAAGTCTGAGAAACTGGAAGGAGATCGATTCCAGAATGCAGCCCTGATGCAAGAAGCAAAGAAAAGCCTCCAGAACTGTATTGCCACCAACACGTCATTTCCTTACCGCATTTTCAAACGAAGGTTCCCAGGAATCTCAAGATCAACTTATTACAATTGGAGGAGGGAAGCCCTGCTATTTACACCATTCAAAGATCTGTCGGGAAGCGGGGAAGAAAGCATGGATCCGGATAAGGTCCAGAATTCAAAAGAGAAGACATTGGCAGCAGGTTTGCTGCCGAGTCACAGGGTAATCCCTAGGGTTCGGCTTTCGAGATGCAGTCAGAAGACTCTCCGGCTGATCTACCTGCAGAAGAAGAAACTCCGAGTGGAAGCCAAAGCATGTGTTCAGAAGTCCAAGATGCCATTGTTCAAATTCAAGCTCAAGTTCCCGTCAATATCGTCGTCGTATTATTGGCTTTGGAGGAATAAGAAAGCTGAGAAAGAGTCTGCTCTGAGCTATGAGACTGAAAGTGTCAGTGCCACAGGAGAGGTTCTGAAGCAAGAGGAGAATCGGGAAAAGTTTAGTTTTGATGGGAATGCCGAGTACTTGAACAACCGTATGATCAACGCCAGCCCCGACGTCTCCCCATCATATTATCCTCTTTCTGACAAGACCAACAACAACGAGCAGATTTTTGTGATGGATGTTGTGGCGTTGGCGAACTTTAAGGCTAAGGCCAAACTTTTTCTCCAGCAGCGTTTTGAGGAAAAATCTTTTCCTACTTTCAAAGAGTTCAGGTCCTACTTTCCTCTTACTCCACGCTCCACATATTACATGTGGAAGAGGGCTTTGCATCATGGTGTGCCTTTGGTTCATGGATAATTTTTTCATTCAATGCCTTAGGTTCATGTCTCATTCATCACTCTTCATGTAGATATTGTTTTGTTTTACACATTTCTCATCGACTTGAGTCCAGCATCCAGGTCATTTCTGCTCCACCACAGTGTAATTGCAGTTCATGCATCTTAATTGTGTTCCTCTTTCTTCCCCCACTTGACTTGACCACTTGGTTGCAGCTCAAGGACATTTGCATGTGTGTGAAATCAGACAGTCTGTTTTACACGCTCCTGATGGCCCTCAGGCAAAAGGCAGTTCAAAGACACTGATATCTGGATTTCAAATGACTCTTTTGTTTGAGCTGTGGTCTTTGCTTTAAATTTTAAATCGACTCCAATCATCCGTTTCTGTTCTTGTCTTTCATTTTAAATGTTTTGAATCATTCCTAAAAAAAAAAAAAGCATTTGCTAAATCCATAAATCGCAACAAATAATCCATTACTTGTATATTTTTCCAACTACACATGGTGTTTTTTTTTTTTGTTTGTTTTTTTTCCCTTCTTTTTAAAAATTTTTTTTTTTTTTACACATATATATTTTTGTATTGGCATTGATTTCACTTCGGCTACAAGGTACAACCTTTACTTTTCTTTCTTTTTTTTTTGCACATTTGTTCACTTTTGTAAAAGTAAAAAAAATCTAAAAGAGTTCTGCTCTTCTTGCTGCTGCTAAATTTTGGACGAAGGTTTTCTTGTTTACTGAAATGCGAGATACAGTTCCCTGTAAAGCTTTGTCTTCTACTACCTATTTCGCTCAATGATTTGCAGAGCTCAGAAAGTTGTGGTTAAAAGGTGCCTACAGGACATTTTATTTAAGAATCTAATTTGTCGGTTTTTGTTTTAATGTGCAGGATTTTTGTTGTTAAATTTGGTTTAAATTCCTGCTTAGGGAGAGAGATCTCGGTGATTTGTGAGAAATGATAATGCAGGAAATAAATCATGTACCCAACCCATGTTGTGCACTTCTTTCTTTCTTTTTTATTAAATAAATAAAATCAAATTTATGCGAGAGATTTACAGATATGCATGCTGGTCCAGAAGACTGCATCTGCTTGTATGAGGCTTTTTATTTTCCTGTAAAAAGTTATACTTTTTTTTTTTTCTGCCTACATTTTTTTTTTTTTTTTTTACTGTTAATTTAATACAATTTTCAAGACCCAAGATGACGTCAAAACAAACAGTATAAAAAGTTGCTCATTTTTTTTTTTGTGCTAATGGAGGGAATAATATCCATATGCAAGGTTTAATTTATACTTTTAAGTACAGTTTTCTTTCCTCTGGTTCCTGGCTTTTGGCCTGTCCTGTCCAATAAGATAAAGCTTATTCACAGTGTTTTAAAAAGGTATTATTTCAAAGTGTAGATGAGTAAAATAATTTCAAAATTATTTATATATATATATATATATATTATTAATTCGTAATTCTTTTTATTTTATTTTTTTATGAAGATGTGCTTTTTTTGTAGTGGTTAATGCCACAAATAGCATAATGTTCTAGGGTTTGAGCATTAATGGATGGATTATTTACGGCTTGGGTGCGATCACAGTAGTTTACCGGACATCATTCACTGATTACATTTTCATTTGCCTTCATTTACAACATACAGTTTTTTGCTGAAACAAGCGGCGTCACCATTTTTGTGTAATTTCTCATAAGTATTTCCACCCCTGATTCACCCGGTAGGAGAATTTCAGTGTCCTACGTTGAAGTAACATTTTGACTTCGCTGCTTTATAATTCGTGAATAAAAGGTCCAAATATTTCAAAACTTTAAAACACCTAACCTTTTTTTTTTTTTTTTTTTTCTTGACCAAAGAAGCTTGTATCACAAAAGCTGTCTTGTTCTAAATAAAACAATTAAATGTGGTTGTGGATGTCGTGCACTTATCTGGAAGTGAGACTGAACACGGTAATTAATTCCCAATCCCATTTTCTTGCTTCAGTTTTACTCCGGTGTAATTCTGTTAGCAGACACCAGATAGCAGTAGCATGTCGCGTTTAGGGCATTCGCAGTGCTGTTGGTTTTGTGCAGAATTTCAAGATAAGGTTATACTAACGGGACACAGTGCAGGCTTTAGTGCATCATCTTTAAGGATCTACACACACACACGCCACAAAAAAAAATATGAAAAGATAAACTGTATGCATTTATTTCACTGGTGGTGCCGGGGTTAGCACTGTCGCCGTGCATCTTCAGGGTTGGGGTTCGATTCTCGCCTTGGGGGTTTGTGTGCATGACGCTCGCATGTTCGTCTGGTGCGTGGTGGATTTCCTCTGGGTTCTCCGGTTTCCGCGGATGAGGCGTTCTAGGGTCCCAGATGGAGATGGATGGATATTTTTCATGCAATAACATTAAGTAACCATTTCATTTTGGTCAGAGTGGTGGTGGATCTGGGGGTCTATCCTGGGAACACTGGGGTCAAGAGCTTAGAACCCAGTTGTGACATCAAACACGCACATGTTCACGCAACCGTTCCTGTTTACTGGCACTTTAGGTCGAAATGCTCCATCTGGCTTGTTTTGGGGAGGCTGGAGGTAACTGCCTGAAACCCAGTGGGGCACGTGAAGAGTGTGTGCAGGAACCCTGGAGCGGTGAGACTCTTATACAGGGTGTGTAACTGTAATAAAATCCTATGCAGCTCAGAGGCTACAGCTGCAGACTTCCTGTTTCTGCTTCTTGTTGGGCATTTGCTCTGGACGTCTTGTCGTCCCTCCCCACTGTCTTTCTTTAGCCCTTGGTTTTTGTTCCTTTTTCTTTTTTATAAATATGTCTCATTCCCAGCTTTCATGCTGTATGAATGTATGAATGCATGTGCACACACACACACACACACACACACACACACACACACACACACACACACACACACACACACTTGTGTTTATGCAGGTCTTTAGCAGTCAGACGCACTAACCATATGTCAGCGTTGTCGGATCCGATCGTAATCTTGTGTCTCCCTCAAATAGATCCTTTGCTCCTGGGGATGTTGTGACAGCGAGGTATTTTGCGACTGTACGCGCTGATGCTCGTGTTTCTCCTGCATCTCCTACATCTCAGAGTTTCCCTCTGGAGCTCGAAGGAAATGAAACGTTTCTCTCTGGTACACTGTAACACCGTGCATCCAAGTAAAGCATATTTATCTTTCTGGCTTGCCTTTATTCTTCTGACAAGAAGTCTAGGATTGCGTATAGACTAGTTGACTAGCCAAAGAGTACCTGCGTTCATTAGCGGCTGCAGTGGGGACGTCATGTAGTCGGTGTGTCGGTCAGACAGGAAATTAAGCAGCTTGGAAGGAAAATACTTCTCAGATTTTTAGAACGACTTGATTCTTAATGATGGATTGTTACGACCCTTGGCGGTCTAGGGGTATACGGGTCGCACATTTAAATTTGTGAGACAGTGGCAAGTTGAATTCCCAGCACGGGTAGGAACCAACGATGGATGGAACCACTAAGAACCCTGAAAAAAAGAAAAAGGGCAACAGGCAACCAAAACAACCATCCAAATATGTTCTGGAACGTAACATGGATGGAGCGATTAGACGCAGCAGTAACGAGAAGCTCGTGAGATCCTCACTATGTGGTCAGAAGAGGGACAAATGCAACGCTCTCATGAACATCATGGACAAACAAAGGAAAAGCCTCCAAAGTGTGAATGTGATTCAGTGATTGCTCAACGTCTGTAGCCCAACTAGGGACTGTGGAGGCCAGTGGTGACTATTGTATATATATTCCCATTTGTACAACTATGGTAAACATGGACACACTCGTTCACACACTCCGGGCAATTTGGGAACGGCAATTAACCAACCTGCATGTCTCTGGACTGTGGGAGGAAACCGGAGTACCTGGAGGAAAGCCACCAAACATGTGGAGAACATGCAAATTCCACTCACGCTAACCCGAGGTGGGAATCGGACCCCAACCCTGAAGATGCAAGACGACAGGGCTAACCGCTACGCCACCGCGCTGCCTATTATTTATTATTACTATTCAGAAACCTTTTTATGGATGAGGGGGTGTACAAACTTTTGCCTATTAGTGCATGTTATATATAAACGCCCAAGCTTATTAAATAAAGTGCTTGGGATATTTAATAAGGAGGATTGGTCCGTTTTTATTTCAGATTAATTTGTTTAGCATGATCACTCGGGCCTGTCTAATCAGACACACTAATAGTAGATTAGACACACCGCTGCGCGTCTGATTATTTTCATTAATCTGTTTTACAATTACCGTCCGCCGTGCATGCTGTGCTTGTGTGAGTGTGTGCGTGTGTGTGCGCGTGCTATACACAGACAGGAACCGCGTAAAAGAGGAAGATGCCAAAAACGAAGCGGCTTTTATTCCATGCTCCTGTCTCTGATCACGCCGCCGTCTTCTTCTCTGCTGTTGCACATTCTTCTCGTTAAGCCCGCGGGCTCCTTCACTGGAAGTGTGTAATTGCTCGGTTAATTACGCGCTCGTGTAGATGGTGAAACCGAGTGTAAATATCGTTTACAGACAATAATTCAAAGGATTTCCTGTTAGCAAAGAGAACTGCGCGCCCCCGAAGCTTTGCGAACAAACAGAGCAGACGATCGTCGCCGAGCTCTAAGGAGGCGGTCTCGTGTTCCTGCTGCACGCGACATGCTAACGCTTTTCTTTTAGCTCCTTAATATTACAACTTTAACAAGATGGGTTAAATTGCAAAAAACGATTAATGTGCACAGCTCTATTACCGGCTGCCGTCAGCCCTACATGATGAAGGGAACAACGAAATTCTAGCAAGAAACGTGTAGGGCGTGTCCGAGCGCCCTTTATTGATCTGTCCATTTATGAGAATGCGCTGTTGCCGTAGAAACCGTGACGGCGAACAACCGCATTAATACAAACCTGAGACTGGATGCAGAATCTGGATGCAGAATCTTGTTGGTGCTGTGATAAGATTATATTATATATATTTTTCAGTATCTTACAGTAACATAAAAAAAAAAAAAACAGATTAAAAACATCACGTGGACCTAGACTTTACATTTCGACTTTATGTTGTTTTACGTATGCTTTCAGTTTTTTTTTTTTCTCTTTACTTTAAGTCCACCATTCAAATAATATTTGCTTGTTCAGTGTCAATTTATTATTGTGTAATTATACAGTTTTATGTAGCTTTATGAAAGGTTAATGCCATTTCAGTTCTAGTTGGTCCTGATTACAAAAACGTGCGAATACTTATGCACCCGAGAACTCTGTATGATAAGTACGCGCTCATCCTTTAGATAAATAACGAATCCAGTTTGTGTGCACAATTCCTTCTGCATTCCTGTCTCGGTTCAGAGAGGAACGCGGCCTAATTGAACGGGTGTCAGATGTAATTTACAGGACGTCTCTAACCGCACTCATCCTGTCACAGCCCTCGTTTGCTGCTTTTGCATTTTGCAGTGTGAAAGTGAGAAAGCAGTTCATCCGTGACAAACACAACGTGCTGCTGCTGCTGCTGCTGCAAAAAAGAGATCTGTTCTGCCGTAAGTTTTTACTTGTTTGCTTATTAAAGCCGCGACTCTGAAACTCTCAGGAAACACAGGGGGTCGTCCTCGAGACGTCCTTGAAGAAATAAAGTTTTTCCTCTTTTTATACACAACACATGGAGTGCCTGTTTTATCTGATGTATACGTTGTATGTTTTATAATATTTGCGTTTGCATTGAAAAAAAATATGATCAATTTAAGATTTGTGCACATACATTTTTTCATTCTGAATAATTTCCTAAATTGACTATTTTTATTCTATCATTTCTTGTGGTGTTTTTTCCCCACATTATTATTATTTTATTATTGTTGTTGATAACTTACTTCCAAACATTTCTCCTTTAGTTTAATTAATATTTTTTCTTGTGATCCCCCCCCCAAATGTTTTTATTTCTATCCGTTTTTTTGTTACGTTTTTATTTATTTATTTATTTATACAAGTTTTTAATTTTTTTTGGTGTGTTTTTGTGTTTGCATTTTCAGAAAATTTACCCCAATTTTTTTAAATACTGAAATTATTTTTTTTTTTTGTACAAAATTGACTTATTTCCATATTTCTTTCTGCATAATTTTTTTACTTATATTTTATTTTTCCACGTTATTGCCTTTCCCACCTACTCAACTAACCTCAGCTGTAATATTACTTTTTCCATGAGATGGACATGATTACATTTTTCACATAATTCTATTTATTAAAATTATTTTTTTCCTTCATATTAATTTTTTCACTTTTTTTATTTTTTAAAAGGTTTTAAATGTTGATTTTCCTAAAATTTAAAGGATACATATACATTATTTATTTATTTATTTATTTATTTTATTTTTCACCTTTGTTTTTTTTTTCTCTACAATTATTGATTTATTTCCATTTATGTTTTATGCATTTGTTTGTGACCTTCTAATGCGACTCATTCATTTTATCATAAATTTTAGAAAATCAATAACTTTTTTGTATCATTTATTATTCTTATTTATTTACTTTTACACAGTTAATGTGATTTTGTTACACATACTGTTTTATCTGTTTACTCTTTTTATATATTCATGTTTTATTTTTCCCTCACATTATTGATTTTCTTTTTATTTCTACTCAGCTTAAATATCTTGCAACTTCCTTAAAATGTTGATTTTCACATTAAATAACTTGTTTATTTTTTATTTTTTTCAGTTCTATTCATATGGTCACACACTTGGCTCTAAATGTCACGTGTGTTTGATGCATGTATCTTGAGGGTGTGTTCTTCACCTCATCACATATTACTCACGTAACGACGTGTGAAAGACCATAATCACGTGTGAGCTGCAGCTGTTTCATCGGTGCATGCGTAAACAATTTCTCAATTCTGTAGAGTGTGTGTGTGTGTGTGTGTGTGTGTGTGTGTGTGTGTCAAAAACCAGAGATTGTCCTGTCTCTACTCTGAATTATTGCCTTGTCACTTCCAATCCCTTTCGTCATCTTTCATGGCTCGCAGCTACACGTGAAATGTCTTTGTAGCTAAAAGGTTTTTTTTCGATTCAGGACCTTGTTTTCTGACAACAGCATCGCGTTCCTCTCTAAATCCAGCAAATCTGCTTTCAGCTCTGTCTTTACTGCTCAGCTGTGTAATAGTTTCCAATTGTACGAGTTACCTCACGGTGCCGATGCTATTTCAGGTCTTTAAAACTCATAACTCCTTTGTTTGATGTTTTACTCATGTTTTAAAACGGTCTCATTTTATTATCCATTTCCTTTTTTTTTTCAGGGTTTTTTTTTTACTTATTATTATATTAGTATTACATGAGTAACGGGGTTGAATATTGAATATCACACAGATACACATAAAACATGTAGTTCATTATCATCCACGCCAGTGACATCATCCCTTAGTCCGAAGACATGCGCTGTAGGCTGATTGGTCTTACCAGGTTGGCACCCCATCCAGTGTGCCTTGTGGAACCAGGGAGGCTTTTGACCCCTGGCGGCGTTGCAGGGTCTCTGGGGTCTGCGGTGGACCGGACATCCTATAGGGATCTGTGGAGTTTAGAGGGCGGGTCTTTAATTGATATACAGGAATATTAGATGATGCAACGTCCTGTGAAACCTTCCGAGTGTTCCATGTATTTGATGGGGGAAATAGTTGTATTATTGTATTATGTAGCAACCTGTAATGGACGATTCGGGAAACATGAACTGTTACACTATCATCCAGAATATTATGATTTTAAACTTTTCAATAATTACTGATTAAATGTTTAAATGTGAAGTGTAGTTACAGTGAAAAAGGGAATTTTTTATTTAATGCCTCTTTGTAAATTCTGTAGATTAGATGTAATCTAAATTCTGTCAATTTCAAACTCGAGTTTTGTTCAGGACGTCTTTTAGCTTCAGTTTAACTTTTTTTACTTTTATTAAGGCACAGCTAGTGTATGTATAAATTAATATAGTTAGTTTATATACAGAGTCAGGCAAAAAAGATGTATACACACACCAGGAAAAGAAAAATAGTATGATGTATATTAAATTAATATGATATTAATAATAATATGATTTTATTATAATACTATCATCTATATATATATATATAGTATTATTTAAATATTTTAACAAGTTTTTATTTTCCTAAAGTGTATATACATTTTATAAACTAACTACACATGTGGACAAAATTGTTGGTACCCTTCGGTCAATGAAAGAAAACCTCACAAATGGTCACAGAAATAACTTTAATCTGACAAAAGTAATAATAAATAAGAATTCTATGAATGTTAACCAATGAAAGTCAGACATTGCTTTTCAACCATGCTTCAACGGAATTATTAAAAAAAAAAATGAACTCATGGACAAAAATGATGGTACCCCTAACTTAATAGTCTGTTGCACAACCTTTTGAGGCAATCACTGCAATCAAACGATTCCTGTAACTGTCAATGAGACTTCTGCACCTCTCTGCAGGTATTTTGGCCCACTCCTCATGAGCAAGCTGCTCCAGTTGTTTCCGGTTTGAAGGGCGCCTTTTCCAGACAACATGTTTCAGCTCCTTCCAAAGCTGCTCAATAGGATTGAGGTCAGGGCTCATAGAAGGCCACTTTAGAATAGTCCAATGTTTTCCTCTTAGCCATTCTTGGGTGTTTTTAGCTGTGTGTTTTGGGTCATTGTCCTGTTGCAAGACCCATGACCTGCGACTGAGACCCAGCTTTCTGTCACTGGCCAGCACATTTCTCTCTAGAATCCCTTGATAGTCTTGAGATTTCATTGTACCCTGCACAGATTCAAGACACCCTGTGCCAGATGCAGCAAAGCAGCCCCAGAACATAACAGAGCCTCCTCCATGTTTCACAGTAGGGACAGTGTTCTTTTCTTCATATGCTTCATTTTTCCATCTGTGAACATAGAGCTGATGTGCCTTGGCAAAAAGTTCCATTTTTGTCTCATCTGTCCATAAGACATTCTCCCAGAAGCTTTGTGGCTTGTCAACATGTAGTTTGGCATATTCCAGTCTGGCTTTTTTATGATTTGTTTTCAACAATGGTGTCCTCCTTGGTCGTCTCCCATGTAGTCCACTTTGGCTCAAACAACGACGGATGGTGCGATCTGACACTGATGTTCCTTGAGCATGAAGTTCACCTTGGATCTCTTTAGAAGTCTTTCTGGGCTCTTTTGTTACCATTCGGATTATCCGTCTCTTTGATTTGTCATCAATTTTCCTCCTGCGGCCACGTCCAGGGAGGTTGGCTACAGTCCCATGGATCTTAAAACTGTAGTCACAGGAACATCTAGCTGCTTGGAAATGGTCTTATAGTCTTTACCTTTAACATGCTTGTCTATAAGTTTCTTTCGAATCTCCTGAGACAACTCTTTCCTTCGCTTCCTCTGGTCCATGTTGAGTGTGGTACATACCATGTCACCAAACAACACAGTGACTACCTGGAGCCCTATATATAGGCCCACTGACTGATTACAAAATTGTAGACACCTGTGATGCTAATTACTGGACACACCTTGAATTAACATGTCCCTTTGGTCACATTATTTTCAGTATTTTCTAGGGGTACCATCATTTTTGTCCAGGCCTGTTCCATGAGTTTTTTTTTTTTTTTTTATAATTCCGTTGAAGCATGGTTGAAAAGCAATGTCTGACTTTCATTGGTTAACATTCATAGAATTTTTTTTTAATTATTACTTTTGTCAGATTAAAGTTATTTCTGTGACCATTGTGAGTTTTTCTTTCATTGACCGAAGGGTACCAACAATTTTGTCCACGTGTGTACATATGTCTATATGACATTGACTGCAAGAAGGTTGCTGAATGGATGTTGGTTTTCACTCATCAGTGTTATAAAAATATATATAGTGTGAAGGTTAATGTAAAAAAGAGGGCCTTTGGTTAGAAATTGTAGAAAAAAATAATGAAAGTTTTTCTAAAGAAAACAAATGAAACATTCTAAAGGGTTTAGGATGGATATTAGTATCAGGAAAAAAGGTATGACATCACCTCTAATATTATCATGCAATGAGTTTAAGGATCTGTCATTCTCTCTGATCTGAATCCATCATCAACCTTCTCTCTCTCTCTCTGCTCCTAAATTCCACTACATGCTTTAATTCTCACACTGTCACTGTAAAACCTCTCGAGTTGTGAGGGTGTCAGGGCTGAAGAAGATAACACTCAGGTGCAGTTACTCTTTATTAAACATCGTGAAATCACACCTCAGAAATAGACCAGAGTAGGCACACACACACACACACACACACACACACACACACACACACACACACACACACACAAATGCAATATTAAAAAAAAAAACTCAAAAGAACTTTAACAGGCAGACAAATCAGGAAACTAACACACACCCGGTGCAGTGACCAGTGCTGGCTGATGGGGGCTCTAGCACATGGTGCCTACCTGACTGTGGTGTGGGGAAGTCGTAACATATAGTGTAACTTCCACTCACTGTCCAACTGTCTGTTCATTATCTATTCCCCTCATGCTGTGTAGTGTCGCAGGAATCCTGGAGCCTATCCCAGGGGACTTAAGGCACAAGGCGTGGTGCACCCAGGACCTACATAGTACAAGCAGTCTGGAAACAACAGTCAACATGGACTGCATGTCTTTGGACTGTGAGAGGAGACTGGAGTACCCAAAGGAAACGATAAACCACTTAACACCGGGCCAACGTGTATGCTTCATGCACACAGACTAGAGGTGAGATTTGAACCCCCAATCCTGGAGGTGCGAGGACAGATTGCTAACCACCATCTTTCAATAGCAGCTCCAGTGTCGAATGAGCTCGTTAGGTTTGATTTCCCATGTGAACGAGGAGCGAAATCATTTTAATCCGTGGTGCATCGTACGGCCCTGAGTGAGACCTTTTGAGATTTAGTGAATTTTACTTTCCAGTGTTCACAACTATATATATTAATTAAACAGGATTCTGTTTTCAAGCTGTATTGGTTTGAAAACCATAGACTGTATAAGAACTGGACAAACCCTCCGTGACGGTCATCTCTTGGTTTTCTAGAGAGCTTCTGAAGTGAAGCTCAACTTCTGAAGTAGGAGCTCTGGTATGCACCGTCTTGACAGGACCTGACTCCGCCGAAACCCTGATTAAGCCATAAATGAACATAAGAAAACTGGGTGGCACAACCAGCACCTGGTGGCGGGGTACACCCTGGACAGGGTGCCAAAAAATCCATTGCCGGGCACACACACAGACACACTATGGGGATTTTTAGGCTATCCTGCATGTCTTTTGATTGTGTGAAGAAACCAGGAACCCACCAAGCATGGGGAGAACATGGAGACTCCATGCACACAGACCCCGAGGCGGGAATCGAACTCGAACCCTGGAGGTGGAAGGCGACAGCGCTGACCACTAAGCCCGCCGGCCACGCGGAACCAGAACCAGATTCTTATTTCCAGAATCTCTCTTCAACGCTTTTCAGAAAAGTTGGCAGCTCTGCCTAAAGTGATGCACAGCAGACCGCTAGCAGGTTAACGCCTGCAATGCAGCTGTCACTCAAATTGTCCACATCTTATTATACATGAAAATAGAGGCTCAATATTATGTTTCATAAAATAAAATAAAAAAAGGAATCATAACCTGGACATTTGCCATGAATGGGAAATCTAGCATTGAAGACCAAAAACACTGCATTCGTACATCAATCCCTGGAAAAACTGCACGAAGCCGTAGTGGTGCACCTGTCCCAGCTCTCACCTCGGCTTGTCTCTGGTCGGATTTTCAAATAACAGTTGAAGCTAACCTGAGTGTAGTGCATCATCCATCATGTGGATATGACAGTGTGTGTGTGTGTGTGTGTGTGTGTGAGACTCTGGAGATCAGCTGGCTCTGTAACGTTGACCTTCTTTAGCTGTAAAAAGAGTTCCTGGATGTTTCACAGTCATACACTCCTCTATGGGTTTTACAGTTTTTTTTTTCCTAAATCAAGTTCAGAAAAGTTGTGTTTATATGTTTGCATCTTTCCATGAGAATAAATTGAAGTGTACCGGCTGGGCAAAGTGTATAAACGTGTCAATTCTGCTGCATCTTTGGCACCTTGCTGTGCAGAGTCCTTCAGTGCTTTCCTCAGGCCTTAACCATTTAGTTTAATTTGCTGGTTCAGCTATAAAACCGCTACTAAAAAATTTACACATATCAGGGAAAAAAAGGGCCCTCGACAAAGCAATAAAGTAAATAAATAAATATATAAATGAGGTCTGGTTGCGATTCTAGCCCATAGACAGCTGATGCACTGCAACCTTTCTTGCTTTTCTGGCTTTTAATCCTCGGCTTATTAAATTACTAAACTCATCTAATAAAGGAAGCTCTTCATCTCCCTCCCTTGGGTTCTGTTTACTAAAGGGTTCTGGTCAGAGCAGGGACGTCTGCCGACGACACAATGCACCACGTGAAGGTTTTTGTTTGTTCGTTGTTGTTGTTGTTGTTGTTGTTTTTTTTTTTGCCATTGTATGTTATGGTAAAGCAAGTTGTTTGTTATTTATCTGTCACACTAAAGATGCTCAATGATGTACACACCTTGCTGATCTGGAAGAAGTGTCAGCATTCTGCCTCAACAGGATCATTACACAGTGGACATCTCTGACCTCCTGAGATAAAAATGCAGAAACCCATTATCGCCATTTGTGTGCTACTTGGACAGCAGTAGTGTGTCGAATAGTAGGGTTGCTATATGAGGTCTCCTTCACCGTAGACTTGTGTTTTTTTTTTTTTTTCAACAGTCAGCCTTGTGTATGGGACACAGATTGCACATGACACATACAGTACAGAGCAAAAGTTTGGACACACCTTCTCATTCAAAGAGGTTGAATTTGTTTTATGGCAAGAAAAAAACAGCTAAGTAAAGAAAAACGAGCGGCCATCATCACTTTAAGAAATGAAGGTCAGTCAGTCGGAAAAATTGGGAAAACTTTGAAAGTGTCCCCGAGTGCAGTCACAAAAAGCATCAAGCGCTACAAAGAAACTGGCTGACATGCGGACCGCATGCGGACCGCACACAGAGTTCTAGCAGCAGACACATCTCTAGAACAACTGTTAAGAGGAGACTGTGTGAATCAGGCCTTCATGCTAGAATATCTGCTAGGAAACCACTGCTAAGGACAGGCAACAAGCAGAAGAGACGCGTTTGGGTTAAAGAACACAAGAAAGAAAACTCGCTGAATGAGAAGGGGTGTCCAAACTTTTGGTCTGTACTGTATATGGTACTGTTTCCTACTGCATTCTTTCATCAATTTCTACATCAATCTGTCATAACATAGAGGTTCACCGGTGGCTCCGCCCGTGTGCAGATCCTAACGCTTGTTTGCTACCGTTACCTGCGAATGGAGTGTGTGGTCAACTCGCTGCCGCTCCTCACGCTGCTCCAATGTTTCAGCAGCCCTTACTTCTGCCTGTAAGACATAAAAGTTGATGATGATGATGATGATGCCTATGACTGTGCAAACACCCTCATCTACCAAACAAACACAAGTTCTGTTTTATATAGTCTTCAGTGGTGGTTCCATTAATTATGGCAAGTCCTCCAGGTCCTGAAGCTGCAAAGCCCAAAATCATCACACTACCACCACCACGTTTGACCGTTTGTATTATAAAATTATTTGTTAGTTTTACACCGGATGTAACAGGAAACACACCTTCCAAAAAGTTAAACGTTTGTCTCATCCGTCCACAGAACATCTACCCAAGATGCTTTTTGGCAAATCTGAGACGAGCCTTTGTGTTCTTTTTGGTTCATTTTGGAACCCTCCCATGGATGCCATTTTTGCTCCCAGTCTCTTTCTTATTGTTGAATCATGATCACTGACCTTAACTGAGGCGACTGAGGCCTGAAGGTCTTTAGATGTTGTTCAAGGTTCCTTTATGAGCTCCTGGATGAGTCGCCGTTGTGCTCTTGGAGTAATTATGGTAGGCCGGCCACTCCTGGGAAGGTTCACCACTTTTCCAAGTTTTCTTCATCTGTGGATAATGGCCCTCACCGCCGTTCGTTTCCCAGAGCCCCAATGTCCCAATGCCTTAAATGGCTTCGTAACCCTTTCCATGCTGATGCATGTCAATTACTTTGTTTCTCATCTTTTCTTGAATTTCTTTAGATCATGTTGCATTTTTAGATCTTTTTATCGTGCTTCACTTTATTTGACACTTTATCTATTTCATTGATTTCTTGATTTAATCAGGCCTGGGTGCGATAAGTACAATTTAACTCAGCTTTCCTTAAATCAAAGATCTAATTCATAGATTCATTCATAAGTCAAAGATAATCAAAAGATAATCAAAAGATTTTATTCATAAGTTTTATTTTTTATTTAATTTCACCTCTTACTGACCTCATGGTGTAGGCCCTGGTTTGATTCCCAGCCAATGCCCAAACCCAGCCACTAGACTACAGAGCATCCATTCAGGCAGTCCCAAGCAATGATACAGGGCTGCATCATGATCGGCATTGGGTGTAAAACTCAGATGGTCCACTGTGTGGCGCCCCCTACTGGGACGCATTTCTAAGATTTGCAGCTGTACGTTTATTACAATTTCAGACTAGCTACAAATTCCAGTCTTTAATTTATGGACTTGATCCCAACATTGAAGACCTGACTCAAATTTTAGTCTTCATTCTAAATTTATTATTTTTATAATCATTTTTAATTGTGACAAATATCGCTA
The DNA here is from genome assembly GCA_030347435.1 of Clarias fuscus. Taxonomy (NCBI): domain Eukaryota; kingdom Metazoa; phylum Chordata; class Actinopteri; order Siluriformes; family Clariidae; genus Clarias; species Clarias fuscus. The sequence goes on from CM059229.1 coordinate 3,197,245, forward strand.
GTAAATAACAACAATAACCAGCTGAGGTGTGGACTTGAGAATCTGATGGTGTTGCAAAGCCAGTAGATGTCTTTCAAAAACAATTATATATTTTTTAATATAAATAAAAAATAAAAAAAAATTAAAATTTTTTTAAAAAATAAAAAAAAAGTTTTATTCACATGTTTAGAATACATGCAGCACCATCTGTGGTAATAAAAGTACCCACTTTATTTATTTTTTTAAACGGGTATTTTCCATTTAAATTTTGAATTAGCATATCTTCTCTTTCCGTGGGCCGATTGCAATGAAGCTAATTTTTATTTAGTATTATTAATGTATTCATTCATTGTTGGCCTGGAAGGTTCTGAGAGCTGATCAGATCATCACTTTCAGCATTCTGAAGCTTTTAGTGCTTTTTTTTGTGTGTTTTGAGTGTTTAAGGCTGAGAAGATTAATTTGATGACAGCATCTCCACAACTTCAATAGCAAAAACGTTATTTTCCAAACGATTATTGAATTTTAATAATTTCATTTTTCATTTTCATTTTTGAAGGATTTTGTGTCCAAGTTCAGTTAAAATTGCAATGCATTTATCTTCACGTAATGCCTGAGCGTGAGTGAATCGTTAGCATGTCAGTGCCTTTAAATACCACTAACATAGTCATTTAATGGAAAACTGATATATGGAACATTACAAACTTATTTTAAAAAAGTTAAATGAAACAACTGAGATGGTGTGTTATTACATCAAAAGCAATGAAAGCCAATCACGACCAAATATGAAGCCACTGGATAACCAGGAAGGAGAAGGAAACCTGCTGAGATAGACAACAGGGCTGCACGATTCTGCTACAATCTGAATCATGATACTTCTCCACAGGAATTGAGATCACAATTAACTCTCACACAACATTTATTATTATTATTATTATTATTATTATTATTTATTTATTTATTTATTTATTTTGTATTATTATTATTATTTTTATTTATTATTATTAGTATTATTATTATTATTATTATTATTTTTTAATTATTATTATTATTATTATTATTATTATTATTATTATCATTATTTTTTAATGATTATTTATTTATTTATTTATTTTTAACCAAAACATTCACTGGATTCAATACTAATATAAAATCATGTGCTGTCTTCTCAGTACTCTCACAACAGTAGAATCATCAAACAACAAAAAGTTGCTTTTCTTTATTTTAGAATGCTTAAAGTGAATTATTTAAAAGCTGTTGAACATATTGAATATGAAAAAAAAAACAATATAAATAAATAGCACCTGTTGGTTTTCGACACTCAATTGTAGTTCGTTCCCTTTTGTTTCTTGGTACAGTACATCATCGTCTCATTTGTTAGTTTATATTGTTATTATTTTATCAGCATACTTTAAACATCACAGAGTTTGTAAGGTATTTTGAAATTCAACACATAGTTTACACTGTAGAATACATTTTTTGTCAAAGATTTTATTGCTCTTAAAGTTCAGCCTTTATTCGTCACATATACACTATGCAAAGTGAAATTCTTTATTCTTTAGTCAGAGCTCAGGGTCAGCCATTTTAACGGCCCCCCCCTGGAGCAGGCAGGGTTAAGGGCCTCACTCAAGGGCCAAACAGCGGCAACCTGGCGTAGCTGGGGCTCCAACCGCGACCTTCAGAGCAGTAACTCGGATCCTCAACACACTGGCGCCTAACATACGTCCAATATAATTCTATGTACGTTAGCTGCTGATCTGTGCTCAGAGTCTCTGTGTAACGGCGAGAATCAATAAATCATTAAAAGGTCTAATTAAGGTGTACAGCAATGGCGGCTGGTGCAAAAACTTTTTGGGGGGGGGCGCAAACAAAATTAAAATGAAACTTTTAATACTCGCCTGTAAATAGCCATTTATCATGTGATTGCGCATCATTACTACTAGTATAAAATACAGGCATGACTCACATCACATCCAGTCATCCATATTCAGCAGCTCCGCTTTCCATAAGAAGTGCTGGAAGACTCGTTGAGAATGGTCCAATCACATGAGCCCAAATATTTAAAAACAATATTGATTCGCCTAAGAACAAAAGTGGGAGGGTTCAAGGATGATTTCAAAAGGGTCAGGTCACATGCTTTTAAAAAATTTACGTGCAAAAATGTCCGGCGCCCCGCGTACACGAACACAAATGAACATAATACAGTTTATATTGTGACTATTTGACTTTATTTCATTATTAAAATAAAGAATTATAATGTTAAATAATTGCATATTAAAGTAGCATTCTTCTCTGCCTAACCTTTAGGGGGGGGCGGCGCCCCTGCGCCCCGTATTGACCGGCCGCCACTGGTTCACAGTATGTTACAATAGTACAGTACAGTGCAGTACACATTTACATTACCATGGTAACGGAGCAGAAAAGACAGTGGACCAAAGATTAGAACCTGATTGGCTTGTTTAGGTCCTTTTTATTGTTATACAGCACGTGATTGACAGCGGCACGCTACAGATCAGAGAGGAGAGAGATGAGAGAAGTGATTTGTGTGACTGAATCATTCACTAATCTCTGGCCTGATTGGTGAATCAATAGTGTTTTTGTTTTTGCACGGTGTGAGTGTGACCGGTACATCATCTGGGGTTGTCGTCAGGTAAGCAAGCGAGCATGTGATTGAATGCAGCGCGATCCGAAAGCAGCGTCGGAGTGAATCGGCGTCATTCAGAAAAGCGATGAGTATTTGTCAAATCTAGATGTCGTGACGTCACACCAGTACCTGTTTTTTTTGCTTCACTTTTTCTTGAAATCAAGAAATGCTGCATGTTATTCACTAAAGAGATAAAAAAAAAAATATATATTAAAAATGCCGCCAGTGTTCTGTTAACCTTTACACTCCACTAGGCTTAAACACAGTCTCGCCAATGCTAAGAGTCTAAAACACGAGCATGCGCCGCATCGAGAAATGTATTATTACATGTATTAATTTCAAAGTGATGTACACCACATTAAGTGATGCTTATCGAGATACAGCTTTGTTCCTGCTAGCAAAAAAAAGAGAGAGAGAGAGAGAGAGAGAGAGACGACAGAGAGAAACGTGGCTCCTCTGAGGATTCCTGAGCTACCTGCTCACACCTCCGCAGTCCTGTTGTGTTTTTGAGCGTCTCGGGGTGGAAAATATCTCCCGACTTCAAAAACTGGAAGAGAGCGTTGTGGTCTGTGAGACGTACGGAGAAGCGTGGCCTCTATATGTCAGCGAGAAGGAGAACGAGGCTGTCCCGGTGCGCCTACCTTCGCTGTCAGATAGACACACGCCGCAACTGTTGCAATTTCACACTCGGCCGTACCTCGCCGTTTCCCCGCTTTTATTTATTTATTTATTTATTTATTTATTTATTTATTTTTACAGAGGTCAGCGCTTTATATGAGTATACGTGTGTGTGTTTCTACGTGTGAGGGAAAGAATTGCGACAGAAAGCAGACCGTTAGAGACAAAAGAAGAAGAAGAAGAAGAAGAAGAAGAAGAAAACATCCACTCCCGTGTGAAAGCACACACTGACACTCGTCTACTTGAAATGCACCGCAGGATTTTCATTGAGAGGCGACAGCAAATGAATCCGGTGTATCTGATTGTTCCCGAGGTGCGACGATCACCGTATCACAGAGAGCCACCAGCAGTGACACACACACACACACACACCTTTGTGCTCAAAAAGGTACAACAGCCTACAGCACTCCGTCCCCCATCTGCTTTTAGAGATACGCACTAATCATGGGACAGGTTTGCTTCTTAATTTGCAAGTTCCTGTTCCATAACTGTATATATATATATATTATCGCCCTGGATTACCAGGTGTTAGAATAACTGTGATCCGAGCGTGCTGCAGCAGAGCACATGTATAATCCTTCTCTAATGCTGCGTCGGCTGCCTGGAAGCGGTTTACACTCCGACCGAAGTTGCCATCCTTACATTTATCACCTCTCTCCCACTTAAAAACCTCCAGGAGCGTAATGCAGAAATCACATGGTGTTCCCGGTGATTAACCCACAACCCCGATCGCCCGTTTCCCCCGCCACCCTAATTAGTAAACGTCCACTAAGAAATGTATGCAGTGATACTTTACATTATAAATGTACAGCATGCAGTGCCGCTATCGAGTATAAAATGAGGGCAGTTTGTTCAAGAGACCGAAACAACACACAGGGTGTCAATACTTTCGTTGTAATGGAAGTACAGAATGAAAACGACATCAAAGTAAAGCAATGTTATGCGCCCGAAGCTCGAATGATCCTCATATAATGTATTGTGTATACAGTAATTTACAAAACCGTTATGTTATTCCCCAGAGTAGTGAGTCTACAGTATACGGTTAAGAGGAAGCCATTTTGGATCGAACTGACCTTAAAGCTGGAGAAGTAAAACTGAACAGATTATAACTGCGAAGAAAACATCACTAATCTTTGGGGTAAACTTTATGGATTTTAATTTGCCGAACGAGATTTTTTTTTTTTTGTCTTTGTTCTTGCTTTATCGCACTAATATCAACAACAGGAGAATAATATTGTGGGTTAATGGATAAAATTACTCAATTTAGATATAAATGATGCAATAAAATAGTGAAAGTAAGTCACTAGGAAAAAAAAACAAAAAAAAAAACGTTTAGCAGTTTCAGCACTCACTGAAGATGACGGTAAACAGAGCGATTCTGAGCATGCAGCCCGACCGCAGGGATCTGCGATATTTCTAGCTCCACCCACATCTCTCTGTATGCTCTTCTTGGTGCGCTGGAGAGAAGAAGAGCAGAATTCAGGACAGGATTTTTTTTTAAGCATGACAAGAAAAATTTTGGCTCATGGGGTTGTTTCTGTACAAAAACAAAAGAAGTATTAAAATTGTACAAACTGGCACTAATAACAGTCAATCCGTTCTCCACGTGACCTGTAACACAATGTTCACGAGCTGCTAATCTCAATTCTGATGAACAAATACTGATCCCTGATGTTCCCCAAATCCAATCAATGATCAGCAGGGTTCACGAAATCCAATCACCAATCTGCATTGATCCCAAAATCCAATCACTAATCCCTGTTGTTCCCAAAATCCATTTAATGATCTCAATTATCCCCGAAATCCAATCATCTATCTGCATTGTTCACAAAATACAGCCACCTATCACCATTGTTCCCTGAATCCAATATCATTCACAAAATCCAATTACAGATACTCGTTGTTTCCAAAATTAAGTCACTGAGCCCAATTCTTCCCAAAATCCAATCATCAATCCCCATCGTTCACAAAATACAATCACATATCACCATCGTTTCTTAAATCCAATTTAATTCACAAAATCCAATCACCAAACCCCATTGATCCCAAAAGCCAATCACTAATCCCTGTTGTTCCCAAAATCCAATAAACGATCAGCAGTGCTCACAAAATCTAATCACTCCTCCCTATTGTTCCCAAAATCAATTTAATGATCTCTATTTCCCCCCAAATCCAATCATCTATCGACATTGTTCACAAAATACAATCACATATCACCATCGTTCGCTAAATCCAATATCATTCACAAAATCCAAAATCCATTGTTCCCAAAATTAACTCCCTGATCCCATTTCTTCCCCAAATCCATTCATTAATCCCTGTTGTTCCCAAAAATCCAATCACTGATCAGCAGTGCACACGAAATCCAATCATTGATCCCAGCTGCTCCCAAAATAAAAAACAGTGATCCCATTATTACCAAAATCTAACTGCTGATCTGCTTTTTTCCCCAAATCCAATCACCAATCCACATTGTTTATGAAATCCAATTATCAATCACCACTGTTCCCTAAATACAATCACCAATCTGCATTGTTCACAATATCCAATTACCGATCCTCATTGTTCCCAAAATCCAATCATGAATCATTGCTGTTCCCTAAATACAATAGCCAACTCGCATTGTTACCAAAATCCAATCACTTACTGTATCTGCTTTGTTCGTGGATTCCAATCACTGGTCCCTATTGTTCCCAAAATCCAATCAATGATCAGCAATGTTCACAACATCTAAATCACCCATCTGCATTGCTCCCTAAATCCAAAGGCTATCAATAATCCCCATTTTTCACAAAATCCAATCACCAATTCCCTTTGAGCCCAAAATCTAATCAGCGGTCCTCAATAATCACTGATCCATTTTGTTTGTCGCCTCTTCTTTGTGACATTCACAGTAATAAAACTGTAACCTGTCACATTATGTTCTCTATATCTATTTATGATGTCAATTTCTTTATAATTCCTCATCACTCCTGTTTCATGTAATGCAAATCATGCTACATAAATCATCAATGCGAATTATGATGCGACATCATCTGACAACTTCTGAAGAGTTTTTGTTTTTTAATGCGTTAGGTACATTCGTCTGGAAAGACTTGGCAACACCGGATGCTCTTCTCTGAGGAAAAACCCAGACGATGTGTCAGTCCTGACGACCCACATGGACCTTTTCCCAGAACGCCTTCACGCTTTTCCCATTCAGCTCTCGACTTTTTTGTTCAGTAAGCATTTGATGCTCGATTCAGTAGCAGTGAGATCAATAGAGGGGTGGAGGGAGGGAAAAAAAAAAAATCGCATGCTTATTTGGCCGCGACACAGAACGGATCTCCGCGGTTTTACTTGGACGCGGTGTAGTGGAAGCATCTGGAGGTGTGACAGCAGGTGGAGTGTGAAAGGCTGGGCGGGTGTAGAGGAGTGCTCAGTGGAAAGGAGTAAGAGAGAGCATGTGTGTCACCGTTCTCTACATCTTGATGGTAACGAGGACAAAAAAAGCGTGTGTGTATGTTCTAAAGCTGGATAAACACTCCTGGAAAAAATAGTAACATGATGTCAGGAATCGAGAAACTGTCTCAAAATACAGATCATCCAGACAGAGTTTTAACAAACTGTCTTTAAAATCCACTGTCTATAAAAAAAGCACCAGACACCATTAAAGAGGGTTGTGTGTGTGTGTGTCTGTGTATGCATGTGTGTATATGATTCAAACACACTACAAGTAACTAATTTACTGCAAACTCACTTATGTAAGTCTAAGGCCAGTCAATGAATTCCGTCAATAAACATTTATGAGAAAGGTGTATTCCCCCCCCCCACCCCTCCCCCCCCCCCCCCGACGTCTTTCAAAATCTGTGTTTAGAAAAACGAAACTTTGCTCCATCCATCAATCCATCCATCCATCTATCTATCCATTATCTATCCTGCTTAGCCCGTGTAGGGTTGTGGAGCGTGTCCCAGGGAACTCAGGGTCACCAGGCGGGATACACCCCGGGTGCGGTGTCAACCGATCACACACGTTATAATTAAAACAGAAATGGATTTGCGTTATACAGAAGTTAACAGCTCTATGAATTTTCATGGTCATTTTGAAACAAATTTCAAATAAAGTCAGAGTCTCAGTAGTCGGGAAGCATCGCAATTTCTCAACTTCTAAAAATGTATACGTCATAACGCGTAAAAGACATGTCTATCTCATTCACACACACATTTATTGCTCTAGAGGAACAGTCAGAGATTTGCTTTATATAATCATATATATATATATATATATAAATAATTTGCCTACTAAAGGTTAATAACATACTGTACAGTAGGTTTAAACAAAAGTCTAGACTGATCCATTTATCTGCCAAATTGTCTCTTCGTTATGGCTTTCATTAGAGAACATTGAATGCCTGGGGTTCTACCTCTTTTCACCTCCAGTACTGATGCTATAAAAGGAGAATCTGCGGGTCATTGAGCTGAGCTCGACTGAAACGAATCACCGATCCACTTGTATTCAGTAGCTGGAGCAGCGAAGGTGACATTTATGGCTTCCTTTTACACAGACAACAAAATGTGCACAAGGTCACAGTGCGCTCAGGTGCCCCCATCTTCTGATCCCGAACACTACGAATCATAAACGGAAAATAGGTGGCGGTTTCTCCTTGCCGATGCAATCCTCCCTTCGTTATGGTATCAGGGTTTCGGTATTAGGTGGAAGTTGAACTTCGTCACCAATGCAATGCGATATTAATGCTATTATTAAAAAAATGTAAAATAAACCCTACGAGTTCGATTGCTGCCTCGGCGTCTGTGAGCGTGTTTCTCCCGGATCTTGTTTGGTTTCCTCTGCGTACTCCAGGTTTCCTCCCACGATCCAAAGACATGCTGATTAGGCTAATTGGTTTTCGCAAATTGCCCATAGTATGTATGTGTGTGTTTGGCACCACACCCAGCGTCTACCCCGCCCCGAGTCTCCTGGAATAGAGTGAGTAAAGTTAAGCCTATTATTATAGTAGCAGTTTATCATCCAAGTTAAGCCTTTATTTGTCACATATCTGGATAGGTATAAGGGCCTTGCTCAACGGTCCAACAATGGAAACCTGGTGGAGCTGGAACTCGAACCGCCGACCTTCTGATCAGGCCAATCATTTCCACCTGTCACCAATTAACCTGCGTCTCTGCGATATCAATGCTACAATCACAGTTCTACCACTCTCTGCCAGATTGTCTCCTCATTTTTTTTGTCTTTCTGTCTGCGATCCTGACTCCGCCTGTTTGACCTGGACCTTCTCAGTAACTCTGAAACTCAGTCTGCTTGTTTGACTCAATAAATTCAACTTTTGTCTCTGGCTCTTCCCTGTCTTCACTGTAGTAAAAGTTTACTGGATTTCTGACCTTTTTGGACTGCTTTAGCCTTTAATATTGTTGTTTACCTGATCTCTGACCCCTGGATTCGGATTCTGTTACTGTTTGTCAGCCAGTAGGGACTGCTCTGGTGGATGAGGAGCTGGGTTGATGATCAGGTTCGAGCCCTGCTACCCCCCCAGGTTGTCGCTGTTGGGCCCTTGAGTAGGATCCTTAACCCCATGCCAATATACAGTATACTGCCACGTAGATGCATGACCTGGAGAAAGGGCATGTGGTGTAAATCCTGTGCCAATAACTTGCAGACTGAATGATCCGATGTGGTGACCCGGAGGACGGAGGGGAAAAACACAAGCGGTGGGCGACCTTTGTTTGCCTGTACTCCTAGTGGATATCCGTTTAAGCTCTGGGTGACTGCGATGTGCCACAGCCTTCACACATTATTGTCAGATGTCCCAGACTCACCAGTTCACACCTTCACCTTCAAACCTCTTAACCAGCATCTTCAGCACCTTCAGCCTGCAAGCTCACTGCAGTCACTCACTAGTCAAACAGGAGATGTTAATTCAAATGCTTAAATATTCCTTCACTGTGTATAATAAACTCTTACCTGATGTCCCTGCATTTGAGTGTCTTCCAGGTAAAACCTACTGTAGCTGTGCAAATTAGTTTCAAACATTTTAAAGAAACCAATGTCTTCTGATGCATCAAATAACCAATAGAACGAGGGCATTCATATAACCCTATGATGTGCAGCTGCGCCGCTGTCAGAGCTGTTATTATAGGAAACTAATCAACACCTGAAGAATCAAAACCCCAAATCCGGTCGCGGTGTAACTGCGATGTAACTTGATCGTTTTTAACCCTGCTCCTAGAGGTTATTGCGAGACGCAGTTATAAGCAGGTAGTTCTGAGTCTCTGGTGATTTTCGAGTGCAATATACCTCTGAAATGGAGGTCAGCATGTTTGTGTGTGTGCTTGCGTGCCGTCTCGGGCAGGTGAGGAAATAGCCATCCACCTTACATTAAGTGAAGAAGTAAACACTTGAGCTCTCACTTTAGAAGTAAATCTGTTTATGCCATGACAAGGTCACTCTGCAGTACGTATCGTCCGCGAGACGCTTCTCCCGAGAGCTCGGCTGGTACGTGGTGCTGAGTATTAATAGTTATCTGATGGTTTCCTTGTCACCAAAATGCCCCAGTGGCCTGATATGAAGCTCGAGGCTTTTACAGATCTGGCCCTGCCACCCTGCTATCTTACACAAATAAACCACTGAGGCTATAAATGCTGGCTAGCTGGTGAGTCACTGCCTGTAAAACCAGGCTCGGCTATTAAGTATCCGTGCGCCGCCGAGGTCGACCCAAATGAGCGATTTTATATGGAGATAATGGCAGCTTCTGTCTGGGATTTTAAACTATCACTTAGCCACACGGAGCGTGGATCTGAGGCCGAGCGAGCAGGAGGTCTCATTCATGAGCTAAGTATCATTTCATCAATAGATATTTTCCTGGTGCTCGCATTAGCAGTGCCATGAAAATGTCTTCCTAAATCACAGGCTGCGTTAATGACTTGTGGAAAAGTTTGTGATGCAGATTGAACACATTTTCTACTAAATTCGCTCTTCCAAAAAGTTGCTTAACCGAGAGTCGTATCGTTCCAGTAGTCAATCATTTGGATCCCCTGTAGAGCCTGGGAAGGCAAAAATACACACCACTCCCCGCTTTTCCACATAACAACCTGGGAAAACACACACCACCAACAATCCTCTTTACAGATGTTTTAATAGCGCTGGAGTAATGAATCAAAAATGGTCAGATAGTCAGATTGTCCCTGATGAGCGAGCCGAGGGCGACAGCGTCAAGGAAAAACTCCCTGAGATGGTAATAGGAAGGAACCTTGAGAGGAACCAGACTCAACACGGAACCCATCCTCATCTGGGTGAAACAGAAAGCAGGAATTGATCTGCACTCATACTGTGTGTTAGGTGGCAGGCAGTTCAGTATAACAGTTGATGTTAATTGATGTTAATATGGAGTCCAGGTAGTTATCCGAGGCTCAGGTAGGCTTGTAGGAAATTCCGGTCCTGAACTATCAATTCTCAGAGAAACAGCTGTCAACATCAGTCGAGGCCAGAACCGTCTTCATAGGAGAGTGAAACCATCCCCAGACATCGGACGCATCCCAAAGAGACACACGGGGCATCCATGTGAGGAGATCTCCAACCAGAAGCGGGGCACCAGCATGAGTCGGACAGGTCCAGAGGGCAGAGGGAGTCAATCAAAAGATTGATTCGGTTAAAAGAATCACTGACCCAAACATTCCTCTGATAAAAATGAAGAGAGGACTGGACCATGAACTATTCATTCAGTCAAACACTGTTGCAATGAAAGAGAAATGAATCGAGGACAACAAATGGCTCATTTTTTTTATGCTAAGAGGAACGAATCTCTTTCATAACGGACAGACTTTACGAATCAAACACTCAATTGTAAATGAAAGAAAAGCATTGACGGCATTTGGCAGAATAGATTGTTCTGAACAAGAAATAAGTTAATCTCTGGTCATGACTGAAATATTCACTTATTATTCAAACACTACTTTGCTGAACGAGACTGAAATGACCTCAAGGAGTCACAGATTCAAATACTGATTCACCAAGGATGAATCTCGATTCACTAGTGAGCAAATGAAAACTAACCTCCTGGCCAAAAGACCGACTCAAATACTGACTTACTTCATAAGAGATGAGACGATCTTCTCTCTTATCTACTATCTCTTATTCAAATCACTGATTTAAACACGGATTATACATGAAATCTGTGGTTGATAATCATGACCTAGATATGTATAGAAAAGCAGTTGTTTAAAGGAGTCAAACTCATTTAAAAAGGCTGATTCATTTACAAATTAAACGGATCTACTGTAGTGATTGAAAAACGAGGTAAGCTAGTGTAATTACAGCCATCTGCGTCAAAATCGATGACAGAGTACTCCACGAAGTAAAACTTCTAATCAGATTACAAAGTAATAAAGTGCTAACAAGTTCCGCTAATCGCTGAATATTCAATTACATTAATGAATAACTTCGGGCAATTCATAATCTAAACGAAGAATCGATACAAAAATTACTCGTGGGCCGAAAAAGCGTTCGTTTCTGATGAGAGAAAAAACGCAAAGATTAATTGGAAGAGAAATCCGCTCACGGCTCGGGGAGATAAAGCGAAAACAACTGCGATACGAGGCTAATTGACTTTCCACTGGGTTTGTAGCAAAAGACCGCCGCACATTGCAGGAATTATTTACTGAATTAATTCTAAAAGTGATTTAAAAAAAAAAAAAAATCTTTGTCAAGAATATGAAAGATGTTTGGGTGCTTTTGAGGGAGAAAGTATGAGAGAGCTCCTGGAACTTTTATAGCCTGGTTAATTAGCTTGAAGTTAGCGTGAGTGAAAGTAAGATACTGATAAGGAAAGAAAGAAACAAAAGCTAATTATGAGGCCCAGGAAGACAACTCCAATAGTCATATGATAAAAATGATCTGTTTTTGTTTTGTTTTTTTGTTGTTGTTGACTGCTCAGGCATTGTGATTGAGTGGCATCGCTTCTTATTCATGTCTCGTATTCATGTTTACAACAAATAAGCACGTGGAAGACGTGCAGAATGTACCAGTGACTGCAGAACACGTTAAAGTGATTAATGGCTCAAAGCATGACCACCGCACATCGAATTATACATAATAAATGCCTGATTCGGATGGTATACCACCGTAATCCATTTTCTTTTCAAATATGTGATGGTAATGCTGCAGATTTTCAATAATAGTAATGCTATCAAATATATCACCTCCTCACTCTTACTGGAAGATGTACTGACGATATAATGTTAAGAATTTCTCGTTTAACTAAACCTGAGATGATAATATTTAACGCACATCAACGTCTGTTAGCCAGGTGATTGACAGTCCAACAAAATTCTGCTCATGAATAATTGTTTTTTTATGGCGTAAGTAAGGAATAAGACACTCGGTGCTATGCTGCTGTCGGAAAATAATCCACACTGTATAGAAATGAAGCAAACAGAGTGCGAAAATGCAGTAATTTTATTCAATTCAATTCAATTTCATTTCTATAGCGCTTTTAACAATGGTCATTGTCTCAAAGCAGCTTCACAGAAAAAATGAAAAGAAAAGAAAATCTTATCGCCTGAAGTTGATTATTTTTCCATATAAAAACACTTTCCAAAATATTTTATTCTTTTTAAAGCATGTAAATGAACCAACAATCACCATTTCTATTCATTTATAGCTAGATGTTTCATTGCGCGTCTGTTGGTAACGCTGCAGAATTATGCTACCCATCAGCCCTGGGAAATCACATGATCATGTGATCCAGGTCACATGTCTCATTGATCACTCAGAACTGCTTCCTGTTTCACCTAATCAGTGCCCGGTTTAATTAGGTTCTGGTTTCTTTATCTACGTATATCAAGCACCCCTGTAGTGGTTTTGTGGTGTGTGTGTGTGTGTCGTGATCTTTGTGTTGTTATTATTTATTCTGTTTGTGGACACTTCTTGCAATCGTATTAGTTTTGAATATTTGACATTAAGAAACTTGATGAAGCTTTTCTTTTATAAACATCAAGAGACAAAAAAAAAAAAAAAAAACTAGAAAAAAATTACATCTTGGAAGAAAATTCAGTTGCAACATCCTTCCAGCCTGAGTGTTGTGATTTAATTGCTTATTCAATTTAATCCATTAATTAATTAATTAGTTAGTTAGTTAGTTAGCTAGTTAAATTTTTTATTCAGAATTAAAAGTTTTGAAATGATTTAGGTAAACGTACAAATGTTAACAGTCTAAAATTGATTAATTACTTTAAAAATATACTTTTATATTTAGCTTTTTCAAGTTTTTGAGCAAGAGTATTGCTTCTTTTCTGTTGAGTTTCTCGATGTGTTTGTGCAATACTACCACCTACTGGACTGGAGTCCACCTACCTACTAAAAGATTATTATACTTTTGTTTGAGATAAAACAACCACTAACACACAGCATTTCACAGCATTTCAGTGTAAGTTAGATCATTTAAATAGTTTTCAGTGCTTCCAAACATGGAATAAATATAGCTTGTTGAGTCAAACCTGATCTAATTAAATCTAATTGACAATTGCAGTTCCCAATGTGATACACAGTTCTACTGCCAGCGTTATCCTCTGTGTTTAAAACAACGCATGGCGTTCCTTAATAACAGGAAAAACAAGATCATTATGCATGATGCCACAGCGTAGTAACATGAGACATGGTGACTGCAGTATATCACCCTAATTGATTTAATGATGAAAATAAAAAGAAATCAGTTGACTCCATCCGCTGCGTAGCCCTGAGGGTTGCTGCAGACACGCCGCAGTAATCCGACCTTATGAAGCACTGGCTAAGACTTAATTCTCCCGCTCCTGCAACTTGTTGAACGCCTTAATAGAAGTCATAGATACACATTAGTTTTATGGAGAAGCGATGTCAGCGGTGGGGTGCAGATTACGCTGGTATAAGAGGAAATAAAACACTCCAGGACATGCTGTTATAGTAAATTAATCAGCTCTGGGGTAGTAACAGTTACTCTGCTTCATCAAATCACCCCGATAGTCGTTAGTTTTCCTAGAACCGCACGACACAGGGCGCTTTTATTCTCCGCCTATTTCACCATACACGTTCCAAAATGCGGGAGGTCCATCTTTAAAATCGGATGTCTGAACCCACTTTGGGGCTAAATAGCATTTCAGACTCTCATGCATATGAAATCCGTGTCAGTGGATTCATTTCGAAGAGCGCCGTGAGGTGAAACATATCTTCTCTGTCAAAGGACGAAAGGTAGGATTCTAGCAGTATTGATTTATATGAGGTCTGGGATATGGATGGGGAAAAATGGACACACACACACACACACACATACACACCACAAAGTCCAGCTGGTAGGACGTTCATCTGAGAAACTTGCTTTGTTTTTAAATCGCAGTTTACTTTAAAAAAAAAAAAAAAAAAGTGTAAACCTGCCTGTGCTTTTCTTTAATACACCTCATATCCTTGACCCGAGCGAGACGAGGTCGAGGAAAGCGCACTGAAAGAAATATAATGGAGTGAGTTATGAAACGTTCAGGGAAGATGCTTCATGAGCAGCATATCATTAGGTCTGTTCTGGTTTCTATATACAAAATGCTTTTATTCCCAAAGGAACACAACAACATAGATTCAGCGCAAACTGGATAAGTTTTACACTTTAAGTTTCACTATTTCTATCTAGTTTCTTTTTCTATTGTCTGACAAACAGACATGGAGCAATCCATCCATCCATTCATCCATCCATCTTCAACCGCTTATCCAAAATCGGGTCGCGGGGGTAGCAGTTCCAACAGGGAACCCCAAACTTCCCTTTCCCCAGCCAGCTAACTCTGACTGGGGAATCCCGAGGTGTTCCCAGGCCAGTGTGGAGATATAATCTGTCCATCTAGTCCTTGGTCTGCCCCGTGGTCTCCTCCCAGCTGGACGTGCCAAGAACACCTCCCTAGGAAGGCGTCCTGGTGACATCCTTACTAGATGCGGCTCTACTCCGAGCTTCTCACGGATAACTGAGCTTCTCATCCTATCTCTAAGAGAAAAGCCAGCTACCCTTCTGAGAAACCCCATTTCGGCCGCTTGTATTCGTGATCTTGTCCTTTCGGTCATGACCCAACGCTCATGACCATAGGTGAGGGTTGGAACGAAGATCGACCGGTAAATTGAGAGCTTTGCCTTTTGGCTCAACTCTCTTTTCGTCACAACGGTGCGGTAAAACAATTGCAATACCGCCCCCGCTGCTCCGATTCTCCGGCCAATCTCACGTTCCAATATTCCATCACTCGTAAACAAGACCCCAAGATACTTGAACTCCTTCACTTGGGGTAATGACTCGCTCCCTACCTGGAGTTGACAATCCATCGGTTTCCTGCTGAGAACCATGGCCACAGATTTCGAGGTACTGAACCTCATCCTCTTTTTCTATTGGCTGACAAACAGACGTGGAGCAATCTCACTGTCTATGCTGTTATCCCATACAGGGTTGAGGAAAGCGTGAGGTGGGGTGGAGAGAATAAATGAAAGGTTGATGATAGAACAACTGGTTGCCTGGCTATAAAGTAAGTCAAATATATAACTATGTAAGTATGACATCATTCTTTAATAAATGGAAATTGAAATAGTTTTAAAATAAGGAGTAAATACACTGTAGAGCATGCTATTAAAGAAAAAAAAAAACAGTTTGTGGTGCTAATAGTAGATGCGTGTACATGGACCCTCAGTCCGATCAGAAATAATTTTTAATCAGTAATTGGTTTACTACGTAAATATTACCCATGTAGGTGGCATGGTGGCTAAGTGGTTAGGTCCAAATTCAGTTCCCGTCTCAAGGTGTGCATGGAGTTTGCATGTTCTTGCTGGGTTTCTTCCAGGTATTCCGGTTTCCGCCCACAGTCCAAAGACATGCAGATTAGGCTAACTGTCATTCCCAGATTGGCTGTAGTGTGTGAAGGTTGACTGGAGATCCCACCACAGTCGTACAAAATGGGAATAAATACAACGGTCACCATTGGACTCCACGGCCCCTAGTTGGACTACAGAGTTTCCTAGATGGATGGATGGATTACCCATGTAAGGAAACACTTGCTGGAATAAATATATTCTTTCTGGACAAGGGTATGGGGTAACATTAGATGGCGTGAATCATTTCTGGTAGGGCAGTTTTGCCACCAGTCTTTACTTTACGGATTATACTGATATATAGTAAAGCATCTAACCGAATTCTTGAAACCATTCATAATGCAGAACGCAGATTTATCAGAAAAGATAGAAGCCTAACCTACTCTGTCTTCTCTCATAGCAAGCAGAACCATTTAATATATTTGGAATCTCTAATCCTTATGAATTGTTGGTGATTTAAGTTTTTTTATGACTGCTTATCACGAAATGGTTTATTCCATATTTATTATATATACTGTACGATGTGGTGCGTTTGCTAGGCTAGAGACAAAGCATTCATGAGAGCAGGTTACTTTAAGGAGGAAGACGATTATAACGTGCCGACTTTTACAGCGGAGCGCTGTATTACAAATCAAAAGAACCCAAATTCGATTCGCCGACCAAATCGAATAAGAATCGACTCACCAACAAAACGTCATAATGCCCATACACAAGGGTCACCTGCGTCTCGGTCCTGCTGCAGTGCTGCAAGACAATCAATACATCGCTTTTCTTGTCACGGCGTCGCCCTTCGACCCTGACAAGACGATTGTTTCATAAACACCCAGACTTCTGGCTCATGCACTGTAATTAAGAATTGATCAGTTCATGATTATCTTGCCAGGCTTCTGTGGTCCTTCCCGCGTCCACAGCTAGCTCGGCTCCAGATGGAGTGATGAGGACGGCTGGGAGAAAAATAACAAGAGCTGTGAGACAGCAGATTTTTAAGGTATAATTAACACCACAGTGCAGGGTGATAATTATCCACCCTGTCTTCATGCCTCATACATTCTGGAGTGTCATCATCCAATCTGGCATCTAAAATTAAAAATTATTCCCACCTTGTCAGTTTTTCAGACCTGCTCTTCTTCCAGAAGACATCTTTCCATTCATATATTTTTTTTTTTTTGTTGTAAGTCCTACGTTGTAGATAGCTGTTCTGAGTTTATCCTAAATGAGAGAAGATCTCTGATGGTCTAATTGGTTGCTGAAGATGCCATAAACCTTTGCTAGCATTTTAGAAAAGCTGTCAAACTCATAAAAGAGCTGCACTGGTCCATCACGGAGAGATAATTGACTGTCATTTGGAGAACGTCTGCAGGTGAATGGTAAATGAAGACCCATCCATCTCAGACCTTGTTGTTCAGGTTATTATCCTGGGCAAAATGTCACCACTTAACACACTCGCATCAATCATCCCAAGCTTAAATTAATCATCTTTTGTCTGTTTGGTTAGAATGAAAATCATGTCTGCAAAGTGATTACCTTCCCTCATTCTCACCTCTTAAATTATGGATCTCTTTGTGTCTGAAGCAGAATTGAGTTTAAACTTCACTGTATGAAGATAAATGTGAGAGTTCTCATGAAGACAGCAACAAACTGCAATCACTCAACTGAACGCTAACATTAATTTGCCCAGTGTAAAACTTTTTATTCCTTATAAACTTTTTCCAGTCTATTTATTATTTTTTTTTTTTTTATTGGACGTGCACTACAGTGGTTTAGATTTGACCTGAATTGTACTATTTTGGGCTGGACTGAATTAGACTGTGTTAAATGAACTAGATAAAACAAAAACATTATTCAGACTTTTTGGGATTGCACTATACTGGTCCGAACTGGACTAGGCTGGATTACTGACCTACATGGATTGCTCACTGTTGAATGTCCATCAGTTTGTCACTTCAAGTTCAAGGGCACTTGAGTTATACAATTCAATTCAATTATATTTATATAGAAAATAACTTTTAATAATGGACATTGTCTCAAAGCATCTTTACAAAATGAAAAGAAAATTGATGGAAGTGTGTATGAGTGAGAAAAAAAAAACGTGTTTAGATAATAATGAGATTGTGAGATTGTCCCTGATGAGCAAGCCGAGGGTGTCGGCGACGGTGGCAAGGAAAAACTCCCTGAGATGGCAATGGGAAGAAACCTAGAGAGGAACCGGACTCAACAGGGAACCCATCCTCATCTGGGCCAACGTTCCTCCACAGCACTGTGAAAGACTCATTGGAAGCTATCACAAACGATTGATTGCAGTTGTTAGGTTTAAGGTGCGATTACTTCTTCACTTAGGGCTGGGCAGATTTGACAAAGCTTTTTACTTCCCTTTTAATTGAAATCGTCATTTAAAAACTGAATTTTGATAGCACTCTAAGTGGACTGGTAATTACTGAAATACACCTGGACTGGATTGGATGTGACTGGAATAGAAAGGCCTTTAAATGGACTGTACAGTACAATACTAAAATGGACATATAAGATCAGACTGGAAATGGTGAGACTGGAATGAAATAGGGATGGACTGGAATTCACTGGATTGAATTCAATTGGACTAGATTAAAACTAGACTTGGCTTTCAAGGAACTGGACTGGGTAGACTAGACTAGACATTAAACAATTAGGCTGGGAATAAACTGGACTTTACCTGAGTGGACTGGTATTGACTGACCAGGATTTGTACCAGATTGGGTGCAAGTTTTTGTTACAGGACTGGATGTATCATGCATTGCTCTGGACTTTGACTGGGCAAGATTGGAATGGATTTAGACTGGTTTGGATTGGATTGGATTGGATTGGATTGGATGTGCTTAAACTGGGCAGCAGTGGCTCAATGCTAATGTCTCTGGGGGTCTGATTAGACTCTTAGGGGTCACTGCCAAGTTGCAAATTTTGGGCTTTTAACCCTTCCTTCACCAGGAGTTCTGTATCATGGTGCTCTGACGCCACCTTGTTAGAAAGATATGTGAAGAATGAAATTTCAGCCAAATAAACGGTTTTTTCTCCTTTCTTCTCTGACGCTACACAGAACTAATCCAAACCAGACCTGACTAGTATTCACTAAATTCACTAAATAGAGTTTACTTATTTAGATTTAACTTGACCTTGATGGACTGGTCCAGGCTATGATATGAGTGTTAAGTCATTTTTGTAAATTAAAAACGTCTTTTTGCCTTCTGAAAGGTTTTGTCTTAACATCTCTGAAGGACGTCTAGCATGTGACTCCTAATACATTTTCAAGGTACCCGGCAACAACGCAGCAATTAATTAAAAAATGTCAATCCTGTTAAAAAGGTCCTTGATAAGTCATTTGTACAATTTGAGCCGTTTTTTAAGGACCGCGAGTCTGACAAATCTGAGACCTCTTTGGAATATAGTGTGTGTAATTATTGACACATGAATAGAAAGCCAATTTATTTCCCTCAACCACAAATGTCTAATTAGCGTTGCATGGTTAAAATAAGAAACTGGAGACAATCTTTAAAATTACAAACCACAGAGAAGAAGTGTGGAGGCTTCAGCATTGGGAGTCAGGGGTACACGCAGGGCTTGTTATCAGAAATAATGAAACAGCGGGATTGAGAAGGGAAGAGATGGCAGTATCATTAGCGCAGGAGGGTAGAGAGAGGTGCAGGCTCATTAGGAGACAAAGAGACCCTCGCTGATGTATTTGTGAGTGTGGACATTTCTACTGATGAGACAGCGTTCGTTATGTAAGCAGTGCCAGGTGATGTTTTTTTTTTTTCACAAAATATGATCTTTGACATTAAATTCATGTTATAGACATAACATACTGAGTGAGTGGTTAGGATTCAGGTGGGATCTTCAGGTTCAGCAAATCTGGCCAAACCACTATGTGTGTGTGTGTGTCATGTTGTGCTGTGTCACAGTATGAGTTTGTCTGCAGCATCTCAACATCTGCCATGTATTCAAGTTCTCCCAGTGCACAAAACAGGCGATGTCACTCAGCAGTTCTCCTCTATCAGAGCCGCGCTAATTAGAATCAGCCGCTTCAGTTAATGGATGAAAGAAACATGTGGCAGGATGTTCACCTCTGCATTAAAATGCAGAAGACTCTTTCTCAAGAGGAATTCTCAAGTGAATTTCTGTGCATGATCTTTATGAAGCGATCGAGCAGACACGGATTGAGTGAGTGACACCAGAGCACTGCGGACGCCTTTATGACTCTATGCCCAGCCCGATCCAACCAGCCGGTTCTGAAGAATAAAAGACTTCATAGAAAATACTGATCGTTGTATAGCAGTTTCATTTGCATTAAAAAAAAAAAAAAAAAAAAAGGTTATTATCTTGATGCCATTATTTTACAAATTCGAGAATGTCATCAAAGCATTGAATTTCACTTATGAATGTTTTTGGCCGACAGACTCTATATTATTAAAACACAGTGTGTGTTTGTAAACAATCAAAAATATTAGCAAACCCCTATTTTTTTTTTTCTTTTTATGATTTCATGCTGGCTTGCTTGCTTATTTATTTATTTATTTATTTATTTATTATAGTGTCACTCTAATAAGAAAGAAAATAAATAAATAAATGGAGGAAAGTATCAAATTTGTTTGTCTGTTTGTTTGATTAATCAATTGATGTTGATTGATGTTCTATGAAACATATAAAGTGCAAAAAAATAATGAATTTATTAAAAAACCAAAGTCAAAAGACTTTTCCATTAATGTTGTGATGTTGGCTTGGTTGTTATGTGTTTATTCATTACAATCTCAAAGATTTTTCCTATCTATTTGTTTTATTTATTGATTGATTGATTGATTGATTGATTGATTGATTGATTGATTATTACATATTAAACAAAAATAAGTAAACAAGCAAAAATATTAATAAAAAAAAACTATTTTTTAATTGCATTTACTGTATATGTTCATTCATCCTTGTCTGCTTGCTTATTTGCTTGTTTGTTTGCTTGATGGACTAATGCACACACTTCCAGCCTTTTCTCCTGAGCGTTCTAATTGTTCTGTTGCAAGCGTGAGTGTAATAACATTATATTCTCTGTATTAATGGTAATTCGAGGCCTATTTGAGCAGTAATAAATGATATCGGTGGAGAAATCTATCCAGTCTCCTCACGCTGCGCTGCAATGCATGAAAATAATGACACTTTGGCTCTCGAATCCCGTCGCCGACTCAGACAGCGCAGGATCTAACGACGCGCTCTATTCTCGCTGCAGGCTTTTTTTTTTAAGCCAATATCGCAGTAAGGAGCTCTGGCACCGGTCCCGAACAGGTTGTCTGCCCACTCCATTCTTCATTCTTTCTCTCTCTCTCTCTCTCTCTCTCTCTCTCTTTCTCCTTCATTTATTCTCCCCTCTCGTCTTTCACTCACTTCCAGAGCAGACAGCTTTTTCGAATTTCATGAACAGACGTGAAAAAAAGATGATCCTCTGGCTGAATGTTTATTAGCGAGACAAATATTCTCGTAAAAAGCCAGAAAGGAAAGCTACGCATTACCCTGACTGCTACTACTAGCCACCGTTTTGTCCACAGGCGACAGACCGGAGCGACGTGTTTGCGCTACGATGCTAATACGAGTGTTTACTAGCGCATATCTGCCTCGCATGCTAATCGAAGCTTCTTGATCGCTTCTGATGGCTTGCAGTTATATAAATCACCTCGAATCACTTGCTTTTGCATTATCCATGTGCGGCTGCTGCTCTGCGTGTGTGTTGTTTAAGTAACCCAAGGACGACACGGAAAAGACTCCAGAAATGGATTTTTGTCTCTTTAGAATAAGCATTGGCAGCATCCGAGGCAATAGAGGGTAAACACCATTAACTCTCACAGAGTCATTTCTACAGGGATATAAAGCCGAAACATTGGAGGCAAATTATGCCAAATTGCAGAATTTGCAAACTGAAATCCCTGAAGTAGCCAGCTTTCAGCACAGCATCGTGCTTTTAACTCCGCAAAACCCCATAAACAGAATGATTATTAATCAGAATGATTACAGCAGCTAGCAAGAAAGACTCAGCAATGAGCCATCACCATAATGAAGAGAAAATGGCTGGGATGGGGTTTATTGGACCTGCGGACGAAATGGACTTCAAGAGTTGTAGATTTAAAATAAAAATAAAAATTGGGGGGGAATTATTATTATAATAAATCTTTCACAATTGCCATTAAACAGAAATTCTGTATAGCACAATGTTTCTATGGAACAATATTAAAATATATGTACATTTTCCAGTACACATATGCAACGAGGACCATTTAAAAAATATGGGAAATATCACATTTATTTCCAGGTCTCTGGTTTTATACTGATTTATTAGCCTTATATGTAATTCGTTCATTTTAAATCATTATCGTTTTTCTAGTAAGATCTGATTCATATATATTCAGATATACCACATACACAGGTTAAAATGTGTGTTAGTATTAGTAGTAGTAGGACTTTGTAAGGAGAAGTTTATTTAGTCTTCCTGGAAGGAGTCTCCAGTGTCAGCGCTGTGTAACAGTCTGGTAAAGCTTTAACTTTAAAGGTTCCTTATATGCTCCAGCTGAATTTATCCTCAGATAATGTATTTTTTAAAAATGTTTTAAAATCCCTTTATTTCACTCCTTCTCCAAATGCACCATTTCATTTTTTATATGTAAATGAGCTACTGCTGAGCCATGCCCCAAGGGAATAGCAGAGCTGATCAACAAGTCAGGGGAGGAGCTCTTCTTATATGAGGTCATATATATGGGAAAGGGACAAAATGCAGATAATGTGTTTTTTGCTTGCACACACACACACACACACACACACACACACACACACACACACACACACACACACACACTGGTGACTGGTGTCTAAAAGTGACTAATGAATGAATTTTGCACAAATGGTGCCCTTGACGTTTTTCAGGACAGAGCAGTTTACGGGTTTGTCACTAAGCTGTTCATTGTGCTTTTGTTTAATTAACTTCAAGAAAAGGTAAAAGAAATTGCCCTAATTGTGAGTGTAGTTATAAACAGATGAGGTAAATTGTTGTGGTATGAGAATTAAAACACTTCTGGACACATAATTAGGACAAGCGCGATGTTGAGTATTTTCCCATAACAGCACTTTATTCCTGCCTCTTTGGGAGAAGTTTACTTTAGGTGTCCTGCTTATAATAAAGTATTAAGCACAGGATCCTACTGCACAGTGTATTACATCCCTGGTGAGACCCCAGTCTTGTATATTTCCCCTTTGAGAATCTCAGCACTAACCTAGATTCCAGGTTTGTATTCCATCGGAGGTGCAGTCTCTGAGGATTCGGCTGAGAATCGTCTTTGCTGTAATCACTGCACGACTCTCCTCCATGAGTCCGCAGGGTGGTCTGTTCGGCTTTGGAATCCACGAGGGAGTCGGTGAAGTGCTGGAAATTCAGTGGCTGGTGGCCGTCTTCGTCAACAGAGAGCCAGAGGAAGTGACGGCGGGGAGCCAGGAGGAGCAGGAAACTGTCAAACACCTGCCCTCGTGAGGAATTACACAGGCACACACACCCCACGTCCCTGCTGAGTCCATGCAGCCCCACTCTGCCTGCGGTCCCAACATCTCCCCTGAGGACATAAATGTCTGATTTCTTACTTACTAAATGTAAGTACAAACACACAGAAGGTCTATACATGTACTAAAGATACTGTAGCTGCCTCACACATCTGTGGTTATTTGGTGTGTTAGAAGAACAAGGTCTTGGAAACAAAGAAAATAGTGTAGAGGCTGTATTCCAATACCAGGGACCACTGGTGGTCAGAGGGGAAGAGAGAATTATGACAAATTGGGTCTATCAAGTGACATGTTTTCACCTGAATTTTTTATTCGTCTCTAAAAGACGTTAACACTCGGCCAAAACACAGTATTGCTATTTACAAACATTTTCTGTCTTATATGTTAAACGTATAATACAGGAAATGTGTGTGGCCAAAGAAGCTAATTCTGAAGTTTATGCAACATTGACGTGACCAATCTCGCTTCCCTAAAAATGTCAATTTGCTAACTTCAGATTATCGCCCCAAAAATGGACATTTTTCAGCGTTATACTGTCTTGCTTCAGACAGTAATAATTTAAAATGCAAATTATTCATATTTCTTTGAGTGTTGATACTAAAATCGGTTTAAATCTAGAAGTGTATGACCTGTAAAAAACGTTGCTTAAATAGTTTCTTTGGTAAAAGCTTAAAAAGCAAAGAAATCTGTAGTGTCCATAACCATGTCAAATACATGTTGCAGTATCTTAATGTTGCATTTTAGAATAATACACTTTTTCTGTGTATTTATGTGCTAATTAATTGTCTAAATTGGCCAAGTTTCATCTGAATGACAGTTAAGTTCATTGAAAGATTTGCATTCAAAAAAGTAACTTTTTATCTGATAAAAATATAAATGTGTACGTACAGTATATTTACAAAAAAATTACGTGTGGATCAGGAGATAAGAAGCATTAAGTATTATGAAAAATGTGTCATATGGTCCAATCTGAAAATTCACATTTTCACAGAGATGAGAGACTTTTTAGTACCGACGCCATCGTTTTGTCCGACTGGACGTCCTGTAATCAGCTAAACAAGTTATAATGTGTTAAATCCAGAAGACATTTGCTGATCTAATAGATAAATAAATATCTCTGACTCTATAGTGTTTATTTTATTTTATTTGAAATGCAGATCATTAAGGCAGATTGTTTTAAAGATGAACAGTGTCATGTGTGGATGAAATCGCTAAACGGTTCCAGTTCGACTGGGAAACCAGCTGCTTTACAGAAATATATCATTTTCTCTATGTATGCATAAATTTACTTTGTTATTCTTCTTCATCAATCTGACACACCGTATAAAAACAGGCTAGTAGTACTGCTACTAGGATCTTCTAGGAACATTTAACCAGAATTTACTTTCTGAAGATTTGTTTAGAGAGACATATCTGCACAATCGCACAATCCGTGTTCTGCGTGGGCGATGTGCAGTCTGCTTAAAAAAGGAAAATGGAATCTGAAATTGTATTTACAAAAGAGTCACACAGAGGGTCGGGCAGCTGAGAGACTGTTTACAACGACTGCAAGTCTTATTTAGAATAAACATATCAAATGAATATAATTTCTTTTAGGAATTCTGAACAAGTTTATACAGAAGTCTGGTTTCATTTGGGAGCTCCGTAATGCAGCATGGTTTTGTGACATAATGCCACCAGAGGGAGGGGTGTTCAAGCCCCCTGCTACACTAATGCACTTATCCCAGTATTTCACTAGTGCTTGGACACCATCAACGTAGAAAGTTTCCTCAGTACACCGGAGTCATGATCAGACTGCCTGCTCCATATCTGAAATGCTGGCCTCCCGGGAACTCCCAAACAAGTGAAAATGGCTTGTAGTGAGATCAGGACTGTACAGGGGACATGGCAATGTCTCCCAGCTGAGCTCCTGTAATGTGCACAGATTGTGTGTACAGTTCCTACAAACCAACTTGTCAAGTTGGTGACAAGCTATCCGTAGATTTTTAAGCATCAGACGTTCCACTCGCCGAATGTTCACAGGAACGACTGCAGCGGCTCATTCAAAGGTTTTACTGAGTCTCATCAGCATACTGTGCTTGAAGTCTTCTGTAAATGTCATTCACTTTTACGCCTTCATTCAAAACAACAAATAAGATAAGCACAAAATAAATAATGAGCCTCATATTCATTCATGCATTTGTATTAGTTTAGAAAGCATCATCAGTGGTTCATTCTGAGTAATGCATTCATATCTGGCTACATCTTTTCTCTATTCACTATTCAATCCTTTTTCTATTCTTTCAATGATTATAATTTCATGAGGTCCAACAGCATTCTCCTAATACCATTACTGCAAACACTGTCAAAGCATCAAACTCACCTCAAGCTAAATATATGCATGTTTTTTTTAAAAAGAACTTTTGCGAAGTGAATATACATCTAATTACGCATAATGAGTCCGGGAACTTTGGTGAACTCAGTGACTCGAGGGGGTGGCAAAAATATTCTATGTATTCTCCAACTGCAGTGTTTTTTTTTTTTTTTTTGGTGATGTTGTTTTTTTTTTTTCTCTGTTATTCTTGTAGTACAGGTCGAGCCTGCCAGGTATGTCCACATGGATTGGAGAAAAATATCCATTTCAACCCATCTGCTTGTCTTTTTATTATTATTTACCCCTGATATTTTCTTGGCAGCAGTACACTAGCAGGCGGTACACCTCCCTGTTAGAGTGACCTAAAAATGCTTAATCTAGGGACAAGTGAACAGAAAAGCAAGTGGAGGGTAGCGGAGTTGAAATAAGTATCAAACGGCATATTAAAGGTTCCATATTTTACTATTACTTTAACAAATTAGCATACGTCTAAACCTCCCCCAAAGAGAGAGAGATAGAGATAATGTTTTAATGCTCTAGTTGAAATATCCCTCAGATAACACTGGGGGTGGGGCACTTCTTATATGAGGTCACAGTAGATGAGAAATCTATTTATTAAATCATTAATACAAAAACAAACAACAACAAAAAAAAAACAAATATTTGGAGACCCATGTGACTAAATGTAACTAAAAAGTGAATTTTGCAGAAGAGATACCCTTTAAATTGAATATGTATCCCATGTGTTATGACTGTGAATTAATAATAATAATAATAATACATTTTATTTATAAGCACCTTTCAAACACTCAAGGACACTGTATAAATGTTCAAACTGAATATGTATCCCATGTATTATGACTGTGAATTAAGTTACAGACATAAAAAATAGGTAGCCCTGGAAATATCTATTGTGTTTTATACGGATGTTGTTGTTGTTGTTTTTTTTTTTTTTTGTAATAATATTGAGTTAAATATTGAATTAATTAACAACAAGAGAAGTTAGTAGTTTAGCTGTAGTTTATTAGCAACAGAACCTCCAGCAAGTGACGTGTGAAGTCACAAAACAAGAGTGCAGATATTACAGAGTGATCTGGAGAAGAAACTAATCTGAAAGGAGGTCGAACTGGATTTAGCAATAAATTGTGAGATAAAAGCGGGATCAAATGAAAAAATATCTGTCAGGGATTTCAGGAAAAGGTCGCCTTTTGCAGGTAAAAGGAGTTTTGGTTTGGCAGAAGACAGTGGATTGATGTTATTGATTTTGACCTTCCAGACATCAAGGCTGGCATTATGCTGCTCATCAGAGCTGTGGAAGGAGTTCTGAGTAAAGACGGGTTCAGAGACACCGGTAACTCTCACAATAACAGACAAAATTAGGATCGGTGAAGCCGATAGACACACTCTACAGCTCGTGGTTCAGCAGGATCCGTGATGACGAGATGAAATACATCAGACCTAAGTAGGTCAGAAGTGGCATAATCTTGTTTCTGGATGACCAAATGCTAGTGTTGACATTTTGGAAGAAGAAACCGTCGCAGATCCGAACCGAATGAGCTCATTTAAAACCAAACAAAGAGAAGAAAATGCAATCATATAAAATATATATCTACTCTTCAGTGGTTTCAGGAGTAAGCAGGCCTGAGTGTTAATTGGAGACCAAGTCAAGAGATCGCTCCGTTTCTCAAAACAGGCCATTTCATTAACCATGGAGTTTGAGATAAAGTCTCTGTTTTCTGTTAAAAAAAAGTTGATAATGACTGCATATGAGTTCATCCTGATATTTTAGTCTGTTATTTCTATTTTACACCACAACAACACTAAATTCTGGGTTCTTATTGGTCAAAAGGTGTTAATTTATTTTCTGCTCTGCCCAGCCAAAAACACGTCACATGCTCTCAGAATCACTGTTTCACAATCTGAGTCCTGGAATATGTCCGTGCCATTAGGGAAGACAAACTCCATAGATGTGATGTGCTGGTGATTCAGTACATTCAGGTCGTCAGCTGACTTAATTTTATTGCCACATAACGTTACTGAGTCTCGACCTGAGCGACTGAAGCAACCCCAGATCATAACACTGTCTCCAGAGGCTTGTACACTGGACACTATGCATGATGCATCGCTTCATGCTCTTCCCTTCTTACCCTGACACGCCCATCGCTCTGGAATAGGCTCAATTTGGACTCTTCAGATCACATGATCGCTTTTTCCATCACTCCAAAGTCCAGTCTTTATGCTCCCTAACAAACTGAAGCCTGACTGAGGTTTCACTAGCAAGTGGTTTTCTTATAGACACACCGCTGTTTAGTCCCTTTAGTCCAAGTGAATTCTTGTCATGTGTGGAAATGCTTTAGTGTACTGTATGTTCTTGCACTGTTTTTAGGCAAATTACATTCACATCATAGAACTGGATACATAATTGTAGCATAATAAAAACAAAACGGGACCTATAGTCGATCCCTGTGATACACCTCAAACAGCAGGAGTGATAATACAATGATAATCGAATATCCCAGCCTTCTTCCACAAAGAACTCTCTTTCTCTCATTCTCTATAGTGCTTATCATGTGCAGGGTCACAGAGCACTAGGCGGTGCACTAGGCGTGGTACACCATGGCGTGGTACACCATGAATGGGATTCCACGAGCACACACACACTCACTCACACATTACATGCAATTTGGAATCGCCAATTAGTCTAAATTGCATGTCTTTTGACTGTGGGAGGAAACCAGAGTATTCGGGGAAAACCCACAGAATGAGTAGAACATGAAAGTTCCATGCACACACACAGTGGAAATCGAACCCTTGAACCTGGAGGTGTGAGGCCACAGTGCTAACCACTACACCACCTCCACAAATAACTTTCTTATGAAATTGAAACCTTGCTAATATTAAAATAAATCCGGTGCATAGTAACAGATTCAATTTTAATTCCTGAAATGACTTTCCAGCAGGAGGATTAATACAGTTAGGCTCTAGCATTAATCTCTTTAATCCCTTTGCAGTATAACTATAAAAGCTCTACTGTACATGCATTATATCATTGTGTTCTTTATGATGATTAAGTAATATTGTATGCAATATGAAAATCGTGGAAGGCTCATTCACCTTTCTCTTTCAGACACAAACCAAATCCTCACACTTTTTTTCCCCCATTTTGTCTCAAATGTGGTTTATTTTATACAGCATCATTTTTTTGGTTCATTTTTTTTTTAAATTTGCATTATGTACAGGCTCTTGACTCACACCGTGACGAGAAAGAGATAGAAACACAATACTTAGAGAACACAATCACCTCGGCGTTATGATGTTCTTTTAAACACCTCTCTTACATTTTTTAAAATAAATTTTTATTATTTTAATGCATTAAAGGAAACTTATCTTAAATCATGTGAATTTGTTGGACCAGCACTTCACTCCGGGTCAAAAACTCATTTGAATGAATACAGTACATCGTTTTCTTAATTTTTTAATTACAGTATTGGTCATGTTAAGACACCAATCTGGAATTAAAAATTAATAATAAGTAAATAAATAAATAAGTAGAGAAATAAATAAATAAATAAATAAATACATAGTTTAACAGTACAACATTAGACACATGAATGCTTTATAAAAAAAATAGACAAAATGAATATAATTCAGATTTGATGATTTAAAGATCCGATCATAGATCACCTTGTGCTTATTAACGAGAGAAACATCCACTGAAATTAGGTTTGCATCACAACAAAACACTTTTTTTTGTCACAAATTCAGTTTTTCAGCGTACATCGCGGTCTGTGCTTTACTTTACATTTCCATCTGGCTTTGTTCTCAGTCCAGACTCCGCCCTTTTCATGTCATTGCAGTGTTATCTGCGTGTGGTCACCTGCTCCATGTTTAGTCTCTGTCCATTTATACCTCTGTTTTCACATTTTATGAGCAATATACTGTATATCTCTACTGCATCAGTTTATTTTTTTTTATTAAAATCATGATTTATACTTTGGCATAATAATAAAGCAAACATTAGCTTCCCTTGACTCCAAGTGACATACGTTTTTTTGTTGTTGTTGTTGTTGGTCATTTCATTCCCTTTAAGCTAAAGACATACGGGTCAGGCTTTAACGGTTCCTCTTGACAATATTCGTAGACGTGATTCCATTGTGCTATTCGTGGTTATGCTCCAGAGAACAGCATTATGGGAAGCTAATTGTAAAGCGTAAATAGCAGGTATAGTGGATGGCGGTGCTGCGCGACTGTAAGTGCCTAATGTTGCCTTTCAACGCTTCGCTGCTTGTAATGGAAACACATTTACCCAAGCCCACTTTTGCATCGACATCAGCAAAGCGCAAATTATGAGTCACAGGTCCTCGGAGATGTGAAGAGGCTCGAGCGTTTGAGTCATGCACTGTTGTTTGAAAGGATTTTTTTTTTTTCCATGGCTTCGGTGAACAATAAGAAAGCAAATGTTCTGTTCTGTTCTGTTTTGTGCGATCGGTATTGCAGTTGGTAAAATGGTGACATTTAATGGGCCGGTGAATGCAGACAATGCCATCAGCTCCAGTTTGCCCACACAGGACAATCCGGGTGAGTTCAGATAACAGATGAGTCACTTCGCAAAACACTGCGCATTGATATTTTTTCTTATTAATAATGTTTACATGGACACAAAAGCCAATCTTTAGAAGCATGCCACGCAGCCCGAATCAAGAGCGAATTGTCTGGGAATGTGGGAGTCTTATTATTAAAAATATACAAATGATCATAATAATAGCTTCAAGCTTTGGTTTTTCAGGGACCAAGGACCATACTAGTTCGGTCTACCAGGCTTTTTGTTTTTGCTTGTTTGTTTGATGGTTTGTCAAAGAACTCAAAGAAGGTTAGGAAGGTTTAAGATATTAACCACTGCACTATAGCGCCACCATTAGGTCACTGAGACTCATTTCACTTGCCTGAGTAGACAGAAGGATTACTACCTACTTGAAAAGCATAATAATAATAGTAATAATAATAATAATAATAATAATAGCACTGATGACCTTAAGTGCTTGGACCCCTTATAATCATAACCTCCATCTTTATCTGTTTAAAAAGAAAAGTAAAGACAAGCTATATCAATATATCAACATATAGATAATAATATATATCAATATCTTAATATTTTTTTTATTTAAAAAGATCGCTCTCAATAGAAACGCAATGCAACAAAATGCACGACATCGAAACATCGCCCGAGACACTAGCACCACCTAGAGGTATTCCAGTCATGTAAAAGTGACTTCTTCATAAGCCACACATTCCAATATGGTTCAAAACAATGTGTTATCTCAAAGACATTCTGATTTTTTTTTTTTGTTTTTTGGTGAAATTGGTTATGCATGTTATGTTGATTCACATTCATAATTACAACAGTTTTTTTTATTTTATTTGACTTTAACGTGAAAGCGACTGTCCTCACCTCGCCTCACGCTGTTTGATCAGATATTTCTAGCACTGCTATTAAATCCTCACGCTGCCGTTGCTAATGATGACTCCGGCGCCCTACGCATGGGCAGAGGAAAAAAAAGTCGAATTAATTTATATATTTTTTGTATACCCGATCTAGAACCACATACGAAATTGACTCAGATCTGATTTTGAAGAGCATCAGATTTGTGCGAAAAATTAAGGGTGTAAATTTCAGAAAGTCACTTCAGGTAATGTGAAGGTAGCCTTAGCGAGATCTGAACAATGGGATTTTTGACTGCGTTTCTAAAATAGTTACTGAAACAGTCTATTAAAAAATACTTTTTTTTTTTTTTTTTTTTATCCTTTTGAAAATCCATAAAAGTTCAGGACCCATTTAACGACCCTTCGCCGCACCTTTATTTTCTTTCCAGTAGCACGGTTCAAGAGTGTGACTCCCGAGCGAACATGGTGTTATGAAGAACCCACGTCTGTAACCTCGCCCCGCTGCCTCCAACATTATGCTAATGTTCACGCTCCATCGCAGCCTCGCCTGGAGCCGTGCCATACATCAGAAACTATTTGAACAGATGCTTTGAAAACAAAAGCTTATCTTTGTCGTTCTGAAACATGCTGAGAAATGACTGTGTTTGTGCTCGTGTGAACGTGAGCTTAACAACAATTAGAGACAAATGTGGGCGGAGTATAAAAACTGTACTTCTGCTGATCTCACACTTGCCATCGTTTTATTTTTCCTTCTTCTTTTTTTTTTAGCTCCTAAGCCTGGTCCACATGTGTGTGAATAAAGTCTTCTTTTTGGGGATTTAAAAACAATTATTTATTAAAATTTTATTTTGCATTTCTGATTTTTTTTTTTTTTTTTAGTAAACCACACTTTTAGAATCACAAACCTCAAATATGACATTTCTTTTATACAACAGTTTCACAACTGTCACTTTTAATCGACAGATTATGAGGTGTTTGTTTATTTAACAATTTTTTTTTTTGCTCACATACCCTAATACTAACAGTTAGTATAATTAACAGGAGGGAACGTAGTTTTAAATTCTTACTGGTACTATATATAGGGTGGTTGAGGTGGTGGACAGGCCTGAGACAATCCTAAACTTGCAAAATTTCCTTAATATTTCCACCTATTCTGCTTTAAAATATCAGGTCGTTTAACTTCCGGGTTCTGGGGTCGAAATCCAAAAATAATATATGGAAAGCTAGTGCACTATGTAGAGTGTACAATCCCTTGTTCCACACTTCAAGTAGTGCACTTGATCAGGGGTTAAAGACGTATTTGGGATTCAGCCTTGTGTTAGACGCTAGTTAGCTTTGTAGCTAAGCGTTAGCCGTAAAACAGAACAACGCGGACGATTCAGAAGCGATTCAGAGCGACGTAGAAGTGATTACTGCAGAGACGGCGTGTTGTTTAAGACGACATAACGTTACCAGATGTGTGTTGTTGCTGAAAGCGCTTCTATGACTGGGTGTGAATGTGGGTGTGGTCAGGCAGCTGCTCTCTCCTCAGTACTGGGAACCGTACAGACCAACTCTCACTCACAGTCAGTGTCATTAACCACTTGGGACGTGGAGTGATAGGTATAGTTAGTGCTGTTAGGCTCCATATCAACACAGCAATGCCTTTTGTATAATCTTAGTAAATTGAAATATGTACTTATAGATTTTATTTCAGAGGAATGAACTGATTTACGGAGCTTCCAGGGTGTCAGTACAGACGAGTTCAGGACAGTCCAGCCAGTCGTTCCAGATTCAGGCGTAGGTTTGTAATCTGAGAGTTTTAATGTGGGACCAAAGACGACTATGATTTTTTTTTATGTATTCATAAACGCTTGTGGATAATGGTGAAGTCCTGTGCTAGAAAGCGAAGCTCCTACAGATGATGTGTGAAATGGGTTGTGTTGTCAGCTCTGGAATTGAAAACCAGTCAGGTAAAAAAAAACAATCAGATTTTTTTCTAAACAACATCTGACAGATAAGAGTTTGAACGTAGGCTTGTTTCCCGTTACTCGTTTCCCCTCTTGAGTCAGGAGTCACACCGAGCCGGAGCTTACACCACGCTGACACAATGGAAACCCAATCTGAAATCAATACTTTTTTCCTTTTCGTTTCTTTTAATTCGGACATATCTGGGGTGTTTACGGCCTCCTGCCTCTTAGGATTCAGATCCTTTATCGTCACGCCAGAGCTTTGTGTTCGACTAGAACAAGAAACAAAGAACACAAAACACGAAACGGGAGCCGAGCCCTAACCGAGAGAGAGGGACGAGCGAGTGAGCGAGCGAACGAGTGCAGAGACCAGTACAGGCAGGTTTGTTCCTCTCAGACAGGAATACTGAGGTGGTGTGTGTGTGTGTGTGTGTGTGTGTGTGTGTGTGTGTGTGTGTGTAACCCTCAGCACAGCCATGACAACCCCTCCCTCCTTAATGATTCTTATAATTTTAATAAAGTAGCACATTTCAGGTGTCAGTATCAGTATTCATGCCATTAGCTGTTCGTTCTGTAAGTAAACATTAGATTTTCTGAAACCTCCCTTGATTTTTTTTTATGATAGAACACGTACGTACACGTGCAACAGCAGGAACGAGTTTATGGTATCAAGCAGAGATATCTTCAAGCCCTGTACACCGGCGATGCATTGAACCCGAGGTGATAGAAAGAGAAAAAAGTAGATTTATATCTCTTGGTGTTGAAAACAGAGCTCAGACTCAAACAGAGAGAGAGAGAGAGAGAGAGGTTCTTGTGTTCCTTTGTTCTTGTTTAATTTTCGTCCTTTGCGATGTTGTCCATCAGGATTTCCTTAATCGGGGAAAAAAAAAAAAACGTCTGGGTTACTGCAATGCCGCCTCGAAAATAAATAATAAAACTAACCAGAGTCTCCGGTTCAAGCGCGACCCAAGACCCCGACCGCGGGAGACCCGGCATTCCCTCGCTTCCATCTTCAATAAAGAGTTCCCGAGATTTCCCAAATGTCCTCTTCGTCTCGTTCTTGGAGCAAAAGGAAATGAGCAGGGGATGTGTTTGTGAGAGGGAGGTCTGTCAGAGGTGCTACTCCAGTTTCCAGTCATTTGTCAATCCTAGCAATGCTATATATGACCGGGTTTGGAGAGGTAGGCGATGAGAGCCACCACGACCCCCACGTACACCCCGGTGCCGATGGTGATGGAGAGAGCGGCCAGGAACAGGGCTCGTCTGGAGGCGATGCTGGCCATCGGAAAGTCGCCCTTGGTCACGGCTTTGCTCGTCTGGAGAGAAAAAAATAAATAAATAAATAAAGATGAGTAACGAAAGCCAGAATGGATCAAACCGATCGTTTATTACTGCTACAACAGAGGACACTTAAACAAGGACGAAATTCACAAACAGTACATTCCTAAAACACACACACACACACACACACACTATTACAGCTCTTCAATACCAAGCTTTGATATCTGGGAACACTGGGACAGATCAAACCCGCAGCTCTGAGACTCATGCCGAGAAGGTTAATAGAATAATAAAAGAAAACACACATTAAAGCCTGCATGTGATGAGGATGAGATTCCGACAGTTGAGACGTGAGGCGCTGCATCACGCCCGAGCCGTCACGTCGTCTTTAGATCATATTTTCACATTGAGGAACTAATCACACACAACAAAGAAATCCATTTACATGCATTTGAAAGCCT
Organism: Clarias fuscus; assembly: GCA_030347435.1. NCBI lineage: Eukaryota > Metazoa > Chordata > Actinopteri > Siluriformes > Clariidae > Clarias > Clarias fuscus. Next base: position 3,232,436 of record CM059229.1, read on the forward strand.
CTGATGCAGCTCTTTAATGTGTCCCGAAATTGTGTTTCTACAAAGGAAACAAAAAATCACACCGAGAAAAACGTTTCTATAACAATAGTTTGTTCACATGGGTTGGGTATGATGGACGCTTAACAAAAACGTGTCAAAAACGTTGATAGTTGAAGTTTTCTCTGGGTTATTTAACATGTTTGGAAGGAGACTCCAGCATCAGAGGTTGCTGGAGGAAACCCACCAACCATGTGGAGAACATGCAAACTCCATGCACACAGACCAGGACCCTGGAGGTGCAAGGTGATAGCGCTAACCACTACGCCACTGTACCCCCACCTTTGCGTACATGTTTTAAATTAATCCGTCATTACCATGATTGTCGTGTGTCTCTCCAGTTAGTAATTGATAAGTAAGTCTTGAGCAGAAAGGCATTTCTAAGCAAAACCAGCACTGCAGGCTAGAGTACTGACTTTAAGCTTTGCCCATTTCCTTCCAATACCTTAGTGTGTAATGTTCAAACCTTCACCAGCTAGACACTTTGACTTGGGTAAATAAAGCCCAGTTTTACCTGCAGCTGATGAAGCTAAAACAGTTAGGAGGTGATTAAGGTAATTAAATGACCTTATATTAGGAGGGATCTGTGGTCAGGGTGACATACGCGAGAGCATTTTCAGTGAGGAGATCAAGCAAGAATCTAATCACGGTAATAATAATGATAAAATTAGAGCCATAGCAAATCACATTTGATGCTTGAGTACATTTAAAGGGGAGTACTGTATGTTTGTACTTTCACTCAAATGGAAATGTACAGTATATGGATGACTTGTACTGTTAATGGAGTAATATTTGACATCTCCACTTTTACTCAAGCACAGGATTTGTGTACTTCGTCCACCACGGGAGCTCATCCACAGGGCTCACATCGCCCAAGGTTAAACTGGGGTTTAAAATGGCGCTTACAGACACAGGCACCTGTTCACAATGCACCTTAGGTAGCACTGACAGTTACTTCCATGCCATTGGGGTTTTGCCAGCCGGGTCAGTTATTTTGGATAGAGGTGACAGAAAAACTCTCCATCATTGTGAGCGGTGGAATCGCCCCATACTAACCACACCATGGTTGAACAATCCTATCAGACGATTTCCTTTTACAATTATTTATTTTAATTTAGAATTGTTTCATTTTTTTTAATTTTGAAAGAATCTTCACTTCACTATAAGAATATATAGTCAGAACTGAATGTTATTATTTTGACCCACTTTGAAAGGAGTAAAGCTTTATCAGTTGACAGAGTGCGTTATTATCCCTGCACTAAGGTCTCATCCGGTGAGATGCTCGTACGGAGCTGCTCTCCGCTTGGCCTTAGCTTTCACAGTGAAGCAGCTCTTCGTCTTGGTTAGGGAGGGAGAGGAAGCGCGAATGTCATGAATAGCAGGACAATCTAACAAGTGGGTAGATGAGATGGTGCGTATTAGTATCCATGGCAACATTAAGCATTCTCAAGTGCCATTGTTTTTAAAATTGCGATGATGGTTTCTACTGAAAGCTTTTCAGAATCAATTGCATATATTCCACCATTCTTCAATAAATCAATTACCCAACCTGTGTGTTTATGTCTATGTGTGTGTGTGTGTGTGTGTGTGTGTGTGTGTGTGTGTGTGAAACAAGAGCTGAAGACCGTGGCTCAAAGCATCAGCCTCGATCTCATTCCGCTTCTTTCAGCGCATTGTTATTGTTTAATCCATTTGATTCATGAGTCAGGAGATGGATGAATGGAGGGAACATTTGAAATAAGTCGGTTCATGTACATTTAAGGTCTCACGTCAATATCATGGAGCTGCTACTACAAACAGTGAAGGTATTTCACAGTAAAAAAAAAAAAAAGAAGAAAAACAGGTGATGTTACTGATGTGCTGATCTTTGCTGTATAGAGATAGATTAACAGAAGGAGTCTCCATGTCAGACATATGTGGACACCATCAGGACATTCAGACCTTTCTTTGTGGTTTCTTGGTCACATGACAATCTGCATTTCATTTCAGGTTTTTGTTTGGTGAAGGGATGGCTGTTAAATGTTGCACAACATAAAATGTAACTATGAGTAGAAATGGTCAGGGATGGAACTTAACTAAGTAAAGTTATTGTATCTAAATACATACGCGATGTCTGGGGATTTGCTCTGTTTGCAAGATCTGTTTTTTGTCCTCCCTCAGACGCCTTGTAATGGCAGTCTGGCACCCTGGCTATGAAATGACAGGCTCTTCCATTGTGAAGAGAGTTGCTTCGTCTCAGGGACGAAGGACGGGTCATCCACGGCACGCTGACAAAGTCCTTGTCAGCCATCCATGTCGCGTGTTGAAGTCACACGTGAGGATCACCTGGACTGTTCGATATGACACACCGACAACGGCAGCAATGTTGTAAATTTTGCTCTGATGATCATGCACAAGTTGCTGAACGGTTTCAAACGGTTTTGATATTTCATGTCATCTTCCAGTGATGTTCTTCCACTTGTGAATCGCAAAACACCTCGAACGACTCATTGAAGCATCGCTGCAAACATCTTTGTGGCAGATTTTCCCAGTTTCTTGAAGAATTTCATGTTCGCTCTTTGCTCAGACGTGGTAACGTGATGGTCAGAATAGCACCAGCTGCACAGGACGATGTCTTTTGGCACACTGACTTATGAAGGTCGGTGCTCCCTGTGACTGTGCATGCAGCCTTGTGCTGCCACCTGTTGGCATGTTACAAAATTAGTCTCAAAACTATTCGACACCACCTTGTAGTTCACACATCTGTACTTGAGTATCTTTATTTATTAGGGAATACTTTTTACTTTTAACCACTGCATCAAACAACACCATCTGTCATTTCTACTACTTGGTTACATAACCCATGCGGTGTGTAGCATTTGAAACCGTAATATCGCCACCTTCTGGCTATTATGCATAATCACACGATTAATGCAGCAGATGTTTGTAATCAGAGGTGGAGACGAGTAGGGTACAGGATTCCTTTACAGTGTTTAGTTTTACGCATGTACAGGATTCATTAACTTTACCCACCACTGATGATTTCAATGGTGGACTAAATCATATGGAGATGTTGTACAGCGGAGAAAATAATCAGTATTATGGAGGAATCAGTAACTCTGCTTCATCACACCAGACTGTTATTGATTACTTTTAAAAGTTCCTGACACACAGTGTTTTATTCCATACGCACTGCACTAGACAAAGTACAAATGCGTCTTTTTATCCAAAGCCTCCGCTCCGTAAGTGTCCATGCCGTTTCGCGATTTAAATGAATTCAGATTCATATGGCAGATGGGCGACAGTCAGGGAGAGCACATCAGCCTAAATGAGGCTCAAAGCTCCGTATGAGCACCGTGCCGTGTTATTAACTCGCGCATCGCATCCTCCATCTTCCTTCTGCAAACATATCGCAGTAAAACTCCAGTTTATTTTGTGGCTGTGTGTTTATTTGTTGTGGCCTTTCCCAGTCTGATGTCTGTTTTAGCCTCCGTTTCACACACTGTGAGCTGCAAATCCCATGTGACTGCAGTGTGTGTGTGCGTGTGTGCGCGCACGCGTGTGTGTGTGTGTGTGACCTCCTAATCCCAGGAAAACACTATCGATTTTTACTCCTTCATTCTGTGACAGTCAATAATGCGCTCCTCGGCCACCAGTGTGGCTATGCCCGGCTCAGAGCTGTACAAACACATTGCTGCTAGTTTTTATTCATTGAAAGAAATCTTTCTGTCAAACTCACTACTTTTCCTAATCTCTCTCTCTCCCACACACGGCTAATTGAATCAGTATTGCACTAGATAAAGGACAGTACAGAAATGTCTTTAATGAACTCGAAGCTATACACATCTGTCTCAGGGATCAGCACGGAGACAGCCATTGTTTTTGGTTGAAGAAATTTAACCCCTGATCAGATGGGATTAGTCTAACATGATTATACATGATACAGTAATTATTCCAGTGATTATCTCTGTAATTCCTGCTAAGATGTTATAAAATATCCGGAGTGATGTCACTACCGACTCCTGGTAACCACATTTCCTGAAGGAAACACTGCAGCTCACGAAATGCTGGACATGACCGAGGAGGGAAAGAAGTACAAAACGTGTTATGTAAATGTTTCATGACAACATGTTAAGTAAAAGAAAAATAGAAACAGAAATGCTAAAGGAGTGGCTAAGGAAGAGAGGAGAAGGGAAGAAGGAAAAGTGGGACACTGAGGGAGGAGGAGAAGCAGGGAGGGACTAGTGGAAATGGGGACACTGAGGAAGGAGGGTAAGAGGAGAAGCAGGGGCATTTGGGGATCCGTGAATGTGGCTACTAAGTAAGTGAAAACGCATCCACTGTGTCCCCACTTTTCCCTCTGAAGGAAGAGGATGAGCAGGGGCACTGAGGGAGGAGGAAAAGTGTGGACACTGAGTGAGGAGTGAAAGCAAGGGCACAGAGAAAGGGAAGTGGGGACACTGAGGGAGGAGGGGAGATGGGGACACTGAAGGAGAAGTTTTAGTGGGGACCCTGACGGACAAGGAGAAGTGAGGACACTGAGGGAAAGACAATAAGAGGGGACACTAAGAGGAGGAGGATTAACAGGAACAGTAAGGGAGTAAGGGCACTGAATAAGGGAGGAGTGAGCAGGGACATTGAGAGGCGAGGGGAGATGGGTACCCTGAGGGAAAAGTTTAAGTGAGGACATTGAGGGAGGAGTGAAGGCAGTAACTCTACAGAAGGGAGGAGAAGCAGGGACATTGAGGGCGGGTGGAAGCAGGGACAGTGAGACAGGAAGGGAAATGTGGATATTGATGGAGAAGTGGAAGCAGGGGCACTCAAGAAGGGAGGAGTGGAATTTGGGACATTAAAAGAGGGGAGAGAAGAGGGACTGCGGAGAGAGGGAAAGGTGGAGTCACTGAAAGAGGAGAACTGAGGGAGGTAAAGGATGTGAAGCAGGGATGCTGAGGGAGAAAGGGGCACTGAAGGACGAGAAGTGGGGACGCGGAGGGAGGAGAAGTGGGGACGCTGAGGGAGGAGAAGTGGGGACGCTGAGGGAGGAGAAGTGGGGACGCTGAGGCAGGGGAAGTGGGGACGCTGAGGGAGGGGAAGTGGGGACGCTGAGGGAGGAGAAGTGGGGGCACTGGACGAGAAGTGGGGACGCTGAGGGAGGAGAAGTGGGGATACAGAGGGAGGAGAAGTGGGGGCACTGAAGGACGAGAAGTGGGGACGAAGAGGGAGGAGAAGTGGGGACGCTGAGGGAGGAGAAGTGGGGACACTGAGGGAGGAGAAGTGGGGGCGCTGAAGGAGGAGAAGTGGGGACGCAGAGGGAGGAGAAGTGGGGACGCTGAGGCAGGGGAAGTGGGGACGCTGAGGTAGGAGAAGTGGGGGCGCTGAGGGAGGAGAAGTGGGGACGCAGAGGGTGGAGAAGTGGGGACGCTGAGGGAGGAGAAGTGGCGGCACTGAAGGATGAGAAATGGGGACGAAGAGGGAGGAGAAGTGGGGATGCTGAGAGAGGAGAAGTGGGGGCACTGAAGGATGAGAAGTAGGGATGCTGAGGGAGGAGAAGCAGGATGAAGTGGGTGTAATCAGTGGTAGCATTCTGTCGAGCTCTGCTGCAGAGGTAATACGGTTTATTCGGTGCTCTGAGGACGCACACACTACAACAATCCCCCGTGTCTCCACCTGCTCACCTCCAGCGCCGCATTCGGCTCCTCTCTAAACACCACCACTATTATCATAATTACTGCAGCAGAATTAAATTAGCTTCTGACAAGATCATTTAGTCTGTGCCTCCACCAGCCGCGACCTCCGTGGCACATACGAGTGAAAGTGTTCGCTTCGATATAATAATAAAAAAAAGAAAGAAAGAAATAATATTTCATGGTCTATAATGGGAGAACTGATAACGGAAAAGACAGAAAGAAGTAAAGAAATATGATTGCGAGGGAAAGAAGGAAAGCTGTCAGTGTGCTTTTAATGATAAAGTTTGAATATATAAGAAGAGGACTAGAGAAGGAGGAAGAAGAAGTAGATGAATGGAAGTAAAGGCTCTTGTCCATGAAGCGAGATATTCACAGCAGGCATAAAGAGAAAAGCTCCCATGCTGACAGAAACGAGACAGATGGAGAAATTCAGATGTTCCTCTACAGTAGCTTCGCTAATGACGTGTAAGCAGGAGCTGGTACGTGAACATGTGTGTGTGTGTGTGTGTGTGTGTGTGTGTGTGTGTGCAGTACTCTTCACACACTCTGTACCCACCCCCTGAGAGAAGTAGAAGGCTGCGATGCCCAGAGGCCAGAAACAGCAGAGCATGGAGAAAATGGCCAGGCCCAGGTGATCACGAGGAGGAATGACGATGAAGTTATCTTCACTCTCGCTGTCGCTGGAGCAGTCCGTCTGTGGAGAGACACACATCACACTTACGACGTGTTTTCACACCACACAGGAAGATCAAATTGTTATCACACCTTTCTGCTGTTATTGTTTCCACCGGGTGAGTCACAGAACTCAGAAGTTTCCACACACACTCATCATGAACATGAACACCAAGCCAGTTCTTTCTCAACTGGACTTTTTCAGGAGCTGTGTGTGTGATGATTACACACATTTTAAACAGAAGAAAACCATAAGAAGCCGGAGCACAAGGTTGGCCTTTCTGCTACTGAAACAGCATCAGAAATATACACACCCCACTTTGATTATTAATTTAGTAGTGGCCTGAAATGTCTTTTAATTGGCCAAACACAAGGCCTTTCAACTTCCTGTTAGTGATGATGATGATGATGATGACATGAATGATGATGAAAAGTCCAAGGAGTTCTAAGGATGGTGGATCTACACTCCAGAAAAGAAAACAGGAAAAAGAAAAGCAGGAAATACAAAGGTTAAGAAAGGAGGAATAAAAAATAGCAGAAACAAGAAAGAAATTAATCAAGTAAGAAAAAGATAGAAATAGTTATGGGAAATAGAAAATAGAAATAGAGAGGAATAACTGGAAAGATGAATCAGGGAAAAAAGAAAGAAGGAAAATGAGAACATAAACAAAGTAAAATATAATGATATACAGTGGAACCTCGGATTGCGAGTAACGTGGTTTACGAGCAAAGATTTTTAATACATTTTTAATCGAAAACCGAGCAAGTATTAGTTTACGAGCGCCGAGTATCATGTATCACGCATGCGACTCTTATTTTGACACCGAGCGTCACTCTCTCACCTCCCCCGTCCCCCCAACGGCTTCGCAAACACATAATAACTCTGCTTGTCTCTTATGCGTGTGTGTGTGCGTCGGTGGCAAATTACCCGCGCACACGCATAAGACGCTCTTTTGCCTTTTAACCCTCTCCCTGGCTTCACAAACACACAGAAACTCTGCTCTGTCGCAATTCTTTTCAAAGGTAAGGTGCTGGTTCTTTTTTTTTTTTTTTTTACTTTACAGCAGTGATTCCCTTAGTAGGCGCTCATGCCAGGTCAGAGAGATGTCTTTTTTTCCCTGTTAAAACAGTGTTTCCGTTGTGTGTGTGTATTTGTTGTGAAACTTAAAAAGTGATTCCTTTAGTATGCACTCATGCCAGTCTCAGATAGATGTTTTTTTTCCTGTTAAAACGGTGTTTCCGTTGTGTGTGTGTGTGTGTGTGTGTTTGTGTGTGTGTGTGTGTGTGTGTGTGTGTGTGTTGTGAAACTTAAAAAGCGAGGTGGGGAGAGGAAGGAGGAGTGTTACTGTGTAAAATGACATGAGGGGAGGGGCTAATTCCACACACACACACACACACACACACACACACACACACAGAGCGCCTGAGCGCACCAATGGAAACACTTATCTGTCAGGATTTATTTGTACTTTTTTTAAAGTTAAAGTGCAGATTAATTTGTTTTATTTTCATTTTATAGATTGTATTAATTATTTTTATGCATTTATTTTTTGGGGCTGTGGAACAAATAATTAGAGTTTTCATTATTTCTTATGGGAAATGATGATTTGGTTTACGAGTGTTTTGGACCACGATCCCACTTCCTGAACGAATTATGCTCGTAATCCAAGGTTCCACTGTATAAGATATAATGTACTGTCAGAATTAAAAGAAAGAAAGAAAGAAAGAAAGAAAAAGAAACATGGAAACAGTTAAAAGATTAATAAAAAAAAAAGATTTAACACTCATGTTGTGTTCTTTTTTTGCTCACACTCATAATGTTCCTGAGCACTTTTGATCGGGATCATTTTATTCCATTAAAAAACCACAATAGTACATACAGTCCTATGCAAATATTTAGGCACCCCTTGATAAATAACAGATTTTGGTGATTTTTTTTATTGAAAAGATGTTAATAAAGTCTCTCTTGGAAGTGGAAAAAATGCACAATATTTTCAGCAAACATTTGTGCATAGTTACTTTTTATGTCATAAATTGAACAAAGATAAATAAAAAAAAAACATAATCAGTACTTTGTAACACCTCCTCTGGCAGATATCACAGCTTGCAAACATTTTTTATAGCCGCTAAAAGTCTTTCCGTTCTTCTACTTGGGATTTTCTCCCATTCATCCTTGCGAAACGCTTCTAGTTCTGTAATATTCTTTGGTCGTTTTGCCTGTACAGCTCTTTTAAGATCCACACACAAATGTTCAATGATGTTTAAATCAGGGGACTGTGATATCCGTTCCAAAACCTTCAGCTTGCGTCTCTTGAGGTTTTCCATAGTGGATTTCGAGGTGTGTTTAGGATCATTGTCCTGTTGTAGAAGTTCCTCTTTTCAGCTTCAGCTTTTTTACAGATGGTGTGATGTTTGCTTCCAGAATTTGCTGGTATTTATTGGAATCCATTCTTCCCTCCACCCGTGCAATGTTTCCTGTGCCACTGGCTGCAACACAACCCCAAAGCATGCTAGATCCGCCCTCATGCTTAATAGTTGGCAAGGTGTTCTTTTAATGAAATGCTGCTCCTTCTTTTCTCCAAACATACCTTTGCTGATTGTGGCCAAAGAGTTCTATTTTAACTTCATCAGTCCACAGCACTTGTTTCCAAAACGCATCAGGCTTCTGTAGATGTTCTGTTGCAGACTTCTGACATTGGATTTTATGATGGCGGATGCAGGTAAGATTTTCTTCTGCTGACTCTTCCATGAAGGTCTTGTGGAACGGTGCACCACCACTCCTGAGTCTGCTGAATCTTCCTGCAGGTTTTTTTGCAGTCAAATGGGGGTTTTGATTTGTCTTTCTGACCAGCATACGAGCAGGTCTCTCTGAGAGTCTTCTTGGTCTTCCAGATCTCATCTTGACCTCTACAGTTCCCCTGAACTGCCATCTCTTAATTACACTAGTCTCTGTGGAAACTGCAAGCTGACGACGCTTTGCTATCTTTTTGTAGCCTTCTCCTGCATTGTGAGCATCAATAACTTTAATTTTCAGAGTCTTACGCAGCTGCTTAGAGGAACACATGGTTATTGAGTGTCTACAAGTGTGTGCACAAGGTTTAAAGAGTCAAAGTATTTGTAAAGCTTTGAAATTGGCATTTACTAATGACACCAGTTGCCATGAATCAGATCTAATGAGCTGATTAAGGTCTGAAACCTTGTAAAAAGAATTTGAGACTCTGGAACTCTTCGGGTGCCCAAACTTTTGCACAGTGCCATAATAATGTTTTTATTTTTTTAGTTTTGTTCAATTTATGGCATAAGAAGTAACTATTCATCAACGTTTGCTGAAAATATTGTGCATTTTTTCCATTTCCAAGAGAGACTTTTCAATAAAAATGTCACCAAAATTTATTTATAAAAGGATGCCTAAACTTTTGCATAAGACTGTATATTACCACCTAATGTTGTATTAGATCGTTTTATCAATTTGAGCTCTTGTAGACTTTGAACTTGTATTTGCTGTGTTTGTCCTGCAGGCCTCATTTACCACTGGGTTTTTTTTTTTAAGGGAAATTAACATTATATAGATATTTTTAATATAACAAATACTAAGATGAAAACTATTGTACTATTCATCACAGAGTACTTCACTGAAATGTTTACCAAAGTCATTTTCTTTTAAACCAGCTAAATTTTCTAAACTGCGGAACAAAATAACAACTTTTGTGTTCCCAGTCAAAAAGCTCAAATATACAGTACACAGGGAAAACTGAACTATATTACACAATGAATGCTTGACATAAACACTGTATGAACAAATTTACACTTTAGCTCTGAAAAGACTAGTGACATCCCAATGCTCTCATGAGCATGTTGGGTGATACAGTATACTGAAGTCATTGCATGGTCTTTGCAGATATATACACCACATCTGTGTCACACACAGCTCGTTTTTTTATCTCTTGGTGCACAACGTTGGCGCTTCTTTCTTTTGCCTCCTCCTTCCTTTTAGTTGTTGTGGATGTTGCTGCAGTTGCTTGCATGTCTAATGCAGCAGAGGATGGTGTTTGTAGAAGGTGTTGGCTGCCCTGAATGAGAGGCTTCATCATGCTTTCGCCCAGTTCTTCAAGAAACAGTCTCCAAACCAAAAAGCCATTTTAGGCCGACGCATTGCTAATATTAAATAAATAAATAAATAAATAAATAAATGTCTCTCAGGAAAAATATAAAAGGACTTGATGTCATCCACTCAGGATATGGCATATCGCGTTGGCCCTGGGGTCATCCAGATGACATTTTCACTTGGAAGCCGACCTCTTCTCCCAGGTGGGGATGACAAGCAAGAAATTATCATTTTTTATTTATAAAACAACTTCAGCTGGGTCTCCTTCCTCATCAGTGTCAGAGTCCTCCTCCTCTGCATCATCCTCAACCTCTGGCACTTCCTCCTCTAAGCCCTACTCACTCCCAACCCAACTCACTCTCTCCTCCTCATCACGGTCATTGTCAAAGGTCAATTCCAGAGCTTCACATGCAGTACTGTATATCTCTTGGCCATCGTGCTTCCACAGACTGAACTGTAAGACCTCAAAAAAGATTTATATTCCAGAACTGCGTGAAAGTCGTACGCTTGAAACAATTATGTTGTCGATAGGTTCCTGTGAGGGTTGACATGAAAGCCAAAATAGGCATATTTTGTGTGTGTGTGTGTGTGTGTGTGTGTGTGAGAGAGAGAGAGAGAGAGAGAGTGTGCATGTGTGTGTATCTGCTCAAAAACACCTTTATGTTGAGGTGTTGGAAAGGAGTGTAAAAATGAGCTTGAACTATATTTTATACAATAATTAGAGTCTCACCCATTCATTTCCAATGACCGGACATTTTTGAATAAAAGTTATGGATACTTTTATGGGTAAAAGTTCCATAAAACACATTTTTTTATTTAAATATTTCAAATGTATTTTGTGTGTTGAAATGCCATGAGTGAACAAAGTCATGGAAACTCTTGACAAACAGATGTAATTAACTGCACTTAAAAAAACAAAACAAAAGAAAAAACATGTAAATCGGTAAAAGGGTTAAACAAGGGGAATAAAAGAGGGGAAAAAGAAACAACATCGATATATAAGGGAAAGGAAACGGAAAATAGTTAAGAAAAGAGGAATTAAAATAGCAAAATTGAAATTGGTAAAGTAATTTAAAAAAAGAAATAGTACAAAATGGTAGGGAAAAAGAAGAGAAGAAAAAAAGTTGTGAAAAAAGAAAGAACAAAAATACAGAGGATTTTTTTAAAATTAAACAGGATTCATATATCCTGATGATTTTTTATTTTATTTTATTTTGAACATCACTGCATCAAACACTAAATCAATAAAAATCTGTCATGAAAAAATTATTATCAGAATGTCAGCTGTGCTACTTCACTTTAGTCTAAAAGCATATCTGAAGAATACAATAACGAGGAAGAAGGAAACGTAACAAGGAAGATAAAAAAAAACAAAAAACATGACAAATCTTTACACGTGTTACTGAGACAGGTTGAAACGTGCTCATATTTTGTTATAAATTAAAGAGAGACTGCAAATCCAGACTGCATTAAAAGTGTCACAATCTGGATTAAGCATTAAGTCTGTGATTTAATTTTTTATTGTTTATTTTAAACTGTGATAAGTTTTATCTGAGATCTACAAAGTTGTCTCAATCTTTTAACCTGTGATCGATTACTTTGGTCTTCTCCCAGATACCTTGGGGAAATTCCACTCTATTCCTCATTCCTCTAAACCTACTGTTGAGGAAACATCACATGTCACTCTCATGATTATTTCTCCCCATTTTTCAGGTATGTTGCCAGTATTTGATACCACAAACTTGCTAACAAGTTTGGAGTGTTCAAAGTATTTTTCAAGTAAATGTTAGCTATATTGTGTATGGTAATGCTTGTGTGTGTGTGTGAGTGGAATGCCTGCATGGTAATAGAGCTAAACTCAGCTATCACATTTTTATTTGCAACTATGTTCATGTGTTTTTGCTGGTGTGCATGTGGTGTGTTTTGTGCACTTCAGTGTAGTTTTCTGGGAGTTTGTATATTTTAATTTACTCTATGGTTTACTGAGAAAGCTGAAAAAATGTGAATTGTGCTTATTGACGATAACAAAAGTGTCTCAGGGAAATATACTTTGTGATTTTAAGCACTATTCGGACGGGACTAGTTTTACTGGGGGACGTTAGAGAAATTTCTGTTTCACAGAAGGTACTTTTGTGATTTTAATCCCGTCCGAATCTGCCATGTCTGTCTTTTTCTCACACGACCTCTGTAAACATTCCAGAGCAAATTACCTGCTGTTTTTCAGCAAACTTGGCTGAGAAATCTAATCCCGTCCGAACTCGAATGTCTGCGTTTGCCGAAAATGTTTTTTTTTTTTTTCGAAATGCGTTTTCTTGTATGTTTTGGTCAAAGTGAACTACCGTACAATCTCTAGTGCGCCAGTATTCGAGTTTCTGCTTTCTACGCTCCAGTAATGCATGTAGATGTGTTTTTGCGACCCTGCAAAGAAATAAAACAATTTAATCAACCAGAAGAGCCAAATTATGTAAATTGTTGACTGTCTACTGTAATATCAGTTTTTATGACCATACGCAATCCACGCATCCTCAACATGTGGTCTTGTGCAACGGCCACATGTAAAACACAGACACGCCTACCTCTGTAATAAACACGGAGATGGTAGTCCAGGCTGAATCCATTCATGAAATGACAGACGTCGGCTGAAAAATAATCAAACTCAAAGTAAAACATCCAGTAAAACGAGTCCCGTCCGAATAGTGCTTAACACGAAGCAGGTGAACGCAACCAGGCAACAAACCAACAGACACACGACCTGAAGGAAAACCCAAACATATGATTACAGATAGCAGTAATCTGTTATAGTCGCACATTTACATATTTAGATTGTTATTATTATTATTATTATTATTTACATTTACACCACCGTCTGATCAGGAGGGAAGGAGTCTCCAGTGTCGGGACTCTGTAACAGTCAGAGGAAAAGATGAAACTGATCATTTTAAACTTGTTTCTCTCATTTCTTCTCAAAATTAATTATATAAAAAAAAATTCCGCAATTTAGTAAAGACGATCTTCATTTGTTATTGTAATATTACAAAGCAGAAAATCAGACAGACGTTAAATGAAATATTTATGTCCTCTTACGCAACAGCAGGAGTGCGGATACCGGTGGAGAGGGAGCGGAGAAGAGGAGCGCCGGGTCACGATAGACCGAGCGAACTCGGAGATCCGTGTAACATTAATTAGTGAGAATGAAAAACAAAATGAAATCTAACAAAAAGGAGAGTTTAACATCTAAATGTAAAAAATAAAATAAAATATACAGTGGAATATTTCCATGATGATCCATCATCTAAAGGATAAAATATGCAGTGTATATTCACAAACGGTAGAGAGTGACCTCAAATCCGGTCAACAAGCGCATAATCCAGACGCCTGACTCGCCCTCGCCGTCTCACCGCCTGACATCCACTCTACGCTCTTATTTATTTCATTTTTGCAAAGCAGGTCTCGGTGATGGGGACGAGGGTGACTTATTGCTGTCTGAACAACCCGGTTTTCCTCCCCGCTCTTAAATCTGCGCCTTCTCCAGCAGAAAATATTTTCATCCTTATCTCATCATCCTCCTGTGAATCAACGGAAACGAGGTCTACGCCCACAGAAGCTGCCGCCGGCGCTGCCGCTGCTGCCGGTGTTGTTGTTTGTATTTGTGGCCTAGAAATATGACCGCATCGTGTTCTCATATAAATCACTACTGATAATCCACTTCTACCTGCAATAATAGAGCTGGGATGTGGTGTAAGCATTGAAAGAGCCAGGAGGAAATAATCTGGTTTCCTCATGGATTTCTTGCTGTCAAAAGACTCTGATGTGACCTGAGGATTTGTTTTTAACACCATAAAGCCATTCTGCACTTATTAAAATCAATAAAACACGCGTAGTCATGCGAACACTGACCTGAATTTGATTATTTTCTAAGCCACCGCATGTCTCGGTGTGCTTTCTTCCTTTTGTACCACGCCAATTTGCTAGCATTTAAACTGTCATCATGTTCACGTACGTCATTTCTACAGTCACCGGACGCTTGATAAGAGACACCATACGCTCAGCGTATACTCCACCAGCTGTTAGAAATATTCTTCTGAGGATTTGGTCCATTATGAGTTGATGGCATAATCGCTGCAGTTCTATCACATCCCAAAGGTGCTTTATTAGATTCGGGTCCGGCGGCTGGAGGACGTCGAATTCTTCCGCTGAACTCATTTCAATGTTCATGGAGCCAGTTAAAGGACGCAGCTGTGTCACAGTTGCTTTCCTGCCATGTCCAGGGACAAATGCTGGCTTTCACATTAGTAATGTAGTTCTGTACCCGGCTCACTGTCCCAAACAGTATGCACCTAGTTGGTTTGACAGCTGCTAATAAACATCCGCCGTGCAGATCATAGGATGCGATCAGCATGTGATGCGTGGACACGACGGTATTGGAGACGTCGGATGTTGTCACATTCTAAGCAGCGGTCCACTTCCTGTTTTGGCATTGCTGGATTTCATATTTGACTTGAACTGATCTGGATCATCTTCTAACTCCATGGTCGTTCCTGATGTTTATTTCTACACTGTAAAGCAATGCTGAAGGCTCTGGTGACTCTAAATGAACAACTTCTCTGCAGCAGAGGTAAGTTTTGGTCTTGTTTTCATGAAGGTCTTCATGAGAGTCAGTTTTTTCATGGAGCTTGATTGCTTTTGCAAACGCACTCGACACAATACTGTTCCAGAACAGCGGACATTCATGTCTTAAAAGAACAACTGACAGTATTTGTTGTGGTTACATAATTACCTAATTCCATATGTGTTATTTTATAGTTTTTAAATCCCCAGTATTGTTTTAGAATGTAGAAAATAAATCAGTAAAGAAATCTGCAAGTGATCACAAACGTACCCCACTTTAGCATCGAGTGTACTCGGGTCCATTCCCGAGTCTGTAGGGTAAAAACAGACTGAGAAGACGTGACTCCTTCATGTAATCATAAAGAGACCCAAACAGATGCATGTGGGCTTTTGGTCATTCACGCTGACAGTCATAGTGAAGCCAGACAGTTCTGGATGTCTGTGAGCCCATGTAAAGGGAAGTGGACAAATAGTGTTAGTAGTTGGAGAAGATTGACAGAAACTGGGAAGCACACAATAGTTTCCACCCTCCCTGCTTGGTTGTCAGTGACGTGATGCAGACAGAGCACGGCATTCACAGCATGTTCGATTGGTATTCAGCACGCCAAGCAACCCCTTCCTCACACCATTACACATCCGCCAGCCTGACCTCCTAACACAACACCGGTTGGGGTCACGGAGTCATGTTGCTGATGCCAAAATCTGAGTCTACCATCTCAAATCAAGATTCATCAGACCAGGCAACATTTCTGCATTATTCATCAGTCTGGTTTAGTTGTGCCTGTTACACACTGTAGCCACGGATTCCTGTTTTTTTTTTTACTGACAGGAGAAGAACCTGATGTGATCTAATGCTGCTGAAGCTCATCCGCCTTAAGTTTGTGTTCTCGCACCAGCATCTATTCTTCTCCAACATCTCTCATCAGCGAGATGCCTACACTCACTGGAGGGTTTTTTCTTGTTTTTAACACTATTCTGTGTGTGTGTGTGTGTGTGTGTGTGTGTGTGTGTGTGTGCCCGCCAAAATCCCAGGAGCTCAAGAGTTTCTAAAAAGCCAAACAAGCGCTTCAGGCATCAGCAAAAAAAACACAATAAAAGTCACTAAGCTTGCAGATTTCTACAATCTCATGTTTGATGTGAACATTAACTGAAACTCTGGTCTGTATCTGCATGGTTGCATGGCTGACTGGATAATGGGAAGGAAATGAGCAGGTGGGGGGAGGGGGGGTGTTCCTAATAAAGTGTCTACCCACAAAAAAAATCAGAGTAACAAAAAAATTTCACGTAAACTCTTCTCCCTTGGGTTAGAACAAGCTTCCTCTTCCAAGTTTAACAGCATTCACACAGACTAAAAATGATAGCACTCCTCGCTTAGCTTGGTTGCCATTAGATGCCACACCAGGGAAGAAGAGCTTCTTATATGAGGTCACAATAGGGGGAAGAAATTGGATTGTTTAAGCTCAATACAAACACAAAAAAAATGGGAAAACACTCCGTACCACTTCATCTTGTACAGGTTTGGCGCCCAGGAGGCTATCCCAAGAGATTTAGGGAACGAGGTGGGGTACATTCTGGACATGATGCCAATCCATCGCAAGGCATAACAAGGTACACACTCACATGCTCATTCACACTCTATGGACAATTTAGGAATACCGATTAGCCTAATCTACATGTCTTTGAACTGTGGGAGAAAACCGGGGTACCCGGAGGAAACCCACCAATTACGGGGAGAACATGCACATAGACCCAAAGAGGGAATCGAACCCGGACCCTGAAGGGGCAAGTTGATAGTACAAACCACTACGCCACTGTGCCACCTTGAAAAAAAAAAAAAAAAACACTCGTAGAAATTAACTTACAACGAGTGAAATCCTGTCCATGCAACAAGCAAGTCATTCCTTCGCCAACCTCTCTTTTAAATTAAGACAGAAACAGTGATCTTACCAAAAAACTACAAACAGACATGACACTTATGGTTCTCAGCAACAGGCCCGATTCCAAGCATCGTTCCTCTGCTTCACCATGACAACAATCACTTCTTTAAAGCATTTGTATATCTTTATATTTCTTTTCTTGAAATCTTTGTTACATGTCTCTACTCAAACCCAGGCTTCACATTTCTATCTCAATAAACTATGCCTTTGTGCACGGCTCCTGTCTTTTTTTTTTTTTCCCTTGACGTGACCTGTGCCTTCCCCGGAGCCCGCGACACGTCCGAGCAGATTAATGAACAATTTGGTCAGATCAGGGCGAGCGGTGCCACAGGAGAGCGAGTGAGTAATTTGTGTTGCCATATTGCCTCGTGAGCACGGGTGATCCCATCGCCCTGCAAATCCTTCCTCTTTTTCTGTCCTGGTGTCTCTATTCATCTCTCTGTTACTTTTCATTTCCAGGTGATCGATCGTTGCTCTTTGACTCTGATTATGTGCGTGTCATGTAGAAGGCTTTGGCCCGAGTGTCCACTTGAACGGAGAGAATCGAATCCGTGTGATGCCGGTGATTAGGCGCTTCATCAAACCAATTCAGTCTAATTTTTTCTTTTTTTTTTCAGGATACAAAAAACACACCTTTTTGTGTATTTTCCTCCAGCTTTGGGCAAACACAGCCCTGTGTGAATGTATTCAGCTCTCCCATTTGTGTAAACACACAGTCTGCCAGGACAAATGGAAATGAATGTTTTGGTTGGAGAGTGAATGAGGTTGCTCTAACGGGAGGAACGAGGAGCCCGAGCTGCCAGGTGAGAGCCAATTATATTCCAACAAAGCAGCAAGTGGCCGTCTGAGCAGCGGCGTTAGGAGCTGAGCGTCGCACTGGGGTTTGGTGGCTGCAGAAATGCGCCGCCATACATTTTTAATGCCTTCGATTCAAGGTTCGCAAGAGCTCGGTGGCTGGGGAAAAGGAAGCAGGTTATGTTAAGTTATGCCACACCAGGTCTTCTGAAAGCAAGCCACTGGTGAGCGATTCCTCAGAGGGTTGATTTAATGCTCAGCGCACACCAAACGCACATAAAAAAAACAAGCTCGCTGGGGTTTAATAAGCCTGTCTGATTTATACTGAAGACCTCCAGCCCTGTGCTTAAGAGGTGCTTTGGGAGTCTCAATCACTGAGGGTATAATCGATATGCCAGATGGGCATGAGCGCCCGAGCCAGACGGAGCAAAGAGGAATACCGATGCAGGCACATGGACTCACACTGATGGATTTCCTCATAATGTAATCTGTTAGTAGGGCTCGCATCTCGTATAACTCAAGGTTCTCTCAAGGTGTAACTTGTTAAAATCCGGGATGCGAATCCGGCAACGTTCCCGTTACTACCCTTTCCCATAATTACTAATTACTCCCCCAAAGTGTTTAGTTTCTCTTACATCACATCAGTTAAAAAACGTTTGCTAATTAAATATTAACATGACACTATTTTAGTCTTTTATAGCCCCATTTAACTCTTGCCACATTAACAGAGAAAAAACCTTCGACTGTTACAGCGCTGACACTGGAGACTCCTTTCATTACCGTTAAACCAACACTAGCATCATCACGTTATCAGCCATTATACACACTTTTAATTTAAAGCGTCCCCTTAACACGTCGCTGTGAAGGACCTGTTACTACAGAAACCATAACATATCAGAATAAACATAAATACTCATTAAGCCCACGATCACAGCGCACTTTTCCAATAAACATTGTATTTATTTCAAAAATTGTCTCTCAATCTTCTTCCAGGACGACCTGCAACTCCCACACAAGACTGCTCTCAGTAAATCCGCAACTCCGTTCGACCTGAAACCTCATTAGCGTCGTCCAGATTAATTCACGGAATTGATATTCTGATCTATAACGTGGATGTAAATGCAATTTAGCGAGAGATTTATTCATTTCAGGGCGTTTGTTGTTCCTAACATATCTGTCAGGTTAGTAAAAAGTCATAGTAGCCTCTTTTGTTTAGTGTGTGTGTGTGTGTGCGTATGTACGTGTTTGTGTAAGCAGCCCTCGATCACCTGAGTGCTGCGCTTGCAATAAACCACTAATGAGATTAAAAATGGGTTAGCTTAGTGCTGATGGATGTCTACAGGCCGTAAATGTTTAGAAACTAATTGATCGCTTGGTAGTGGAGCAGGAACATCAATCTGCGTACAGCTGTAATGATATTAGATTATAACTCCTGCATTTTGCTACAGAAAGGTACAGTATACCGTATGAGCTACTGATGTGTATTTTTTTCCTACCTCAATTGCCATCCGAGCATCAAGAAGTTAAGTGAAGTTAGCCTTTATTGGTCACACATACATTACTGCACAGTGAAATTCTTTATTCTTCGCATATCCCAGCTTCTTCTTGAGCGCAGGGTCAACCATTTTTATGGCGCCCCTGGAGCAAACAGGGTTAAGGGTCTTGCTCAAGGGCCCAACAGGAGCAACCTGGCAGAGCTGGGGCTCGAACCACCGATCGTCCGATTCGTAACTCAGAGCCTTAACACACTGAGCCACCACTGCCCCATAGAACACAGTTGTTTTAGATAAATTTGTCAATTCTGGTGGATTTGCCGCATTACTGCATTTCGAATTAAAATTAATGCTGTATTTTATGAAAGGGAATATAACGTCTGGTTGTGAGCATAGGTTTCAAAAACATATTTTCAGCATTTCAGTTAAACATGTTGCAGCTTTATATCACAGAGGAATAAATAAAAACAATAACAAACACATAGATTCAACAACGCACATCATCCTACACTACAAATAAAATCTGCTTTAAAAAAATTACTGGCAACTGTACAAAAACAAAAGTTTTGAATTTTTTCCATCCTGTGAGCCCTACCAACACCCTTAAGTTCTCTCTTTAACAATTTCTGCCACAGATCGCTTAAACATTCACAAGCCGTGATGATCAGTGGCTAGTTGTACAGTAAGATCATGACTGGACTGACCTGTAGTTTCAATATTTTGAAGACAGCTTTTTCATAATCTCTAGGTTTGCCGTAAGCCCACTGTACATGGTTATAAAACACTGTGTGATCTATGATCTTCTGTAGCCAGTTGTGAGCAGGAGTTCGGGTGGTATGTCACATGACAGTGAGGGGTTTTAAGCACCAGGTTAGTGTCACCTGTTAAGTTAACTTTAGTTGCTATAATTCTTATTAGTTGTGCAGGTTAAAGTCATTATCATCTGCATGTTAACATAAATTTCCCATACAGCAAAAGTATTCATACCCACTTGAACTTTATCACATTTTGTTAGGTTACAACCACAAACATAAATGTACTTTATTGGGGTTTCTGTCCACAGGACAACTAAAACAAATCTGGTCTTTAAGGAAGAGTGGTAACAAGGAAGCCATTGTTGAAAGAAAGCTATAAGAAGTCTTGTTTGCAAACTATGTCACAACAGCCCAGGTGTGTAGAGAGCTAAGGAGACTGAAGGCCTGCGCGTTTGAGCTGGGAGAGCCTCTTCAGCACATCTTCAACCTAATCCTGGAGCAGAAGAATGTCCCTCAGCTGTGGAAAAACATCCTGCATCATCCCAGTACCAAAGAAACTACGCCCTGGGGAGATGAACGATCACAGACCAGTCGGTCTGACATCACACATTATGAAAACCATGGAGCGGACACTGATGCATCACCTGGTCAGTCATGCTCTTGACCCCCTACAGTTTGCATAGAAGGAGAAGGTGGGCGTGGGGGATGCCATCACCTATATGATCCACAGATTTCTGTCTGACCTGAATCGGGGCAGTGGTGCTGTGAGGATTACATTCCTGGACTTCTTCAGTGCCTTTAACATCATCCAGCTGCTGCTCCTCAAAGACAAACTGATAGAGATGGGAGTGAGCTCACAGCTGGTGGCCTGGATCACAGACTACTTGACAAGCAGGCCTCAGTATGTGCGGCTGGGGGACTGCAGGTCTGACAGAGAGTTCAGCAGTACAGGAGTGCCGCAAGGGACTGTGCTTTCTCCAGTCCTGTTCACCCAGTACACGTCAGACTTCCAGTACAACTCAGAGTCCTGCCATCTACAAAAGTTTGCAGATGACACTACGATCGTGGGCTGATCCAGGACTTTGCTGCATGGTGTAACCTGAACAATCTGCACCTCAGCACCACTAAGACCCGGAAGATGGTGGTGGACTTCAGGAGACGCAGGCCACAACCAGAACCTGTGACTATCAATGGTGACTGTGTGAAGCTTGTGAGGACATACAAAGACCTGTGGGTGCAGCTGGACAACAAATTGAAATGGACTGCTAACACAGATGCTCCATCACATTAAATCCCAATAAAATACATTTAAGTTTGTGGTTGTAACGTGACAAAATGTGGAAAAGTTCAAGGGCTATAACTACTTTTACAAGGCACAGTATATGTTTTATAGATATTTAAAATTAGAACATTGGCACCACTACCAAGTTAATTGAATAACTGGATGTACCAGTGCCAGACACCAGAGGCCCGGCATAGCCACACCGCAAGGAACCACAGCTGCCCCAGTGGCACACAGGGAACCTACAGTATACAATGCTCTGCTTAATGTTTTGCACTGTAATTTTGTAATGGCTGACTGGTGTATCCTGTATGCACAATATACCAGTCAGTTACAGTATCTCGGGTATCTCAGATTGTTAGACCCACACAGTATAAGTAATCGCGTTTGTCTCTAACCTTACTCTACCAAGCCATTTACATAGTGCTGTGTATTTTTCCTTAGCTCTGCCCTTAGCTTTTTACTACTACTCTGCAGCTAATGATGTCAGTGTGCCAGAGCCACTGCAAGTCCCAGGTCTGAACCCTAGTGATCTTTAGCTACAATCATGTAAGTGGGAACTTGGTTTTTAAGGTTCTTCAGTTATACCTCATTAGAGAACTATAAAGTTTTCAGAAACTGTTCCCTCCACAAGCTAAAAACCCTTAATTACGTATCTAATACTCAATTCAATTACATTTTATTTGTTTAGTGCTTTTAACAATACAAATGTCTTTAAATAATTTTTTTCTAAGAGTGTTTCCCGTCTTGAATTCTTTCCCCCCTCATACAGAACATTTCAAAATCCTGAAGATTTTATGGATGAAGGAAGCAAATAATGATTCCTTTATGAATGAATGAATAAATAAATAAATAAATAAGTTTGGTCTTCTTTTCTCAGACCTGGATCTTTTCACGATGTTGCTGATTTGCTTATTACAGTTTCACCATTTCTAGGACCAACACCGAAACAATTATGAACATGTGATGTATCGCACAGCCATGTTTAAGACGCCACTGCTTCTGTTTCTGCAAATCAGTTTCATAGAAATCCGGTTCATGTCATAGACTGTTCAGGATGAGAAGTTTAAAAAGTTTAAGTGGTTCAATACTCTATTTCTTAGAAATGTCCCGTTAAACGAACAGCACTTCCAGATCCGATCGACGGCGTCTTTTCTGTTCTCTATAGAGCGCTGGTGTTAATATGGATGAATGGGTCTAAAATTAATGTAATGATCACACGCATGTGTGCAATAATTCTTGTAGTGGAGCCGTGTTAGATGAAGTGGCAAGAGAAATAGTTTAGTCATGTTCTCTATGTATGAATTAATTATAAGGTTTTAATAAAGCTGGTTTATAATAGAACTGGATGTGAAAAAAGGAAATGTTTTTGGAGCACAGTTATACTGTAGCAATATATGTGATTTTAATGCATCGGAAATAAAGGTAGATGGATTCTTTGAAGAAAGGTCATTTGTCAAGACGGAGAGAGAGTAAAAATTTAAAAGAATAAAAAAGAAAAACATGTATGTATTATGTAAAATTAAATGGAGCATGAAAACAGATTAATATAAAACAAAAAGCTTTGGGGGATTAAAAATATACAGTAAATATGATGTACATACAAATGAAAGATATGAAAATTAAAGTTGGAAGCATAACATGAAAAATGTGTTGTAAGAAAGATAAGAATCAATCAAATGGATGAAAAGGTGATTATAATAAAAGGGGGGGGGGGGGGGGGGAATTGCACGTCCTTTAAGCAATGGAGCTGGAAAAAAGCATTGACTAATCACTTTTTGCATGCTAACATTAGCTAAACATCAGCCAAACAAAAGCTTTATAAATGTATAGTACCTGAAAAAAAAAACATTTTCTTTCAGACATGAGATGAGATTAAATGTTCAAAATAGAAGATTCAAATAGAAGACTTTTAGCTCAAATGCTAAGCCCTTTAGCTTCAAGTGCTCATGTTTCAGCCATCTCGCTAACGCTAACCTTTCAAACACATTCACATCTATGCTGTATTCTTTCATTTTCTAACCTAGTTCTATTTTGACAATTAATTCTTTTTTTTTATTATTTAATTTTTTAGCCAACAATGAAAAAAGGGTTAGGATAACTAAATAACTGATAAGCATTAGCTGGTTAGCTGGGGTGCAGAAAATGTGGACACGAACAAATCTATATGTGTGTGTGTTGTTTGTTCGATGGGAAGTGTGTATGATGATGGCCAAAATAATTTTGTGTTACATGTTAAAAGTACCCAACACTGCCTAGTTAACAAAGCCTGCTCATGCTAGCTCATTACTATTAGCCAGCTGCCCAAGTCGCATTAGCTAGCTAGCTGGAGCATAGTGAAAAGTGTCGAGCAAAAAGTCCGTTCCTGTTTGTGTGTGTTTACAAACGTTTAGCGTTGTAGTTCATATCTAAACAGCAAGGAATTTTAACATGCGTGAATATGAATATGAATATAAATGATCTTACAGACATTAACGTGTATTATGTGAGGCGTGAGATCAAAGCTTCGGACTGAAGAAAGTTTTCTTTGTGATCATGTGTTCAAGGTTGGCGTGCGATCATGATTGCAGAAAATAACAGGAACAAACAGTTTCCCCTATCAGCGAATAAGCAGCTTTGTGGCCAAAATAACAGCCATTTCCTTAACACGATAATCATCATCATCATCGTCATCATCATCATCATCTTAGCGGTAAAGCATAGCCTGTAAAATATGCTGTCAATATCAATGAGTTTCTCAGAGCTGCGCAATTTGGCTCTGGTTAATCTGTTTGAGATGAAAGAGTATTTTCCCCCCTTTTCATCCTTTCGTGCAGAATTCATTTTCAGCTCGTTCGTTCACTCTCTCTGTGGAAGAAGGTGAGATCTTAGCAGAGAGTAGAAAGCTTTAAATTGGGGTTTTAAAGAGGTGAAAAGCAGCTTCGGTGACACCGAGGGAAAAGAAAAAGAAAAGAAAAAACCTCACGAAAAGGGAGTACCAGGGCTATTAGTGTCTTCTTCCTGTTAGAGCAGGCACGGGTACGGGGAAGAAAAAAAGGTAAAAAAGAAAAGGAAAGAAAGGAGAGTGGCTAAAAGCTCTGACTCAGACATGATACACTGAGATACACGATACACGGAGGTGGGATTACAGAATCCGAGCAGCAGGAAGAGCTTCAGTGAGGACACTTTAAAGCTGGGTTTATCACCCATACAGCAGGCGGGCTGTGCCACTTTTAAACCTAAAGAACACACACAAAGAAAGCTGGCAAATGTTTGATTGAAGTTTTAGAACAAAGCCATGGTTCTGTGTATATCGTTCAAAACCTCAAGCGTCTTCTTTTAACTTTACAAATCTACATAATAAACCAGGAACAAGAGTTTATAACAGTCATATTCCAGGTGCTTTGATGCTTAAAGGGACGCCACTTTATCCGTGACTCTGTATTCATGCTCGCAATGACAGGAGGCTGTTCCTGCTTTTTTTTTTTTTTCCTTTCTTTTTTTTTCTACATGGGTAAATCACAGCAAGAGAAATTTTAACTGAGATTTTCTTAAGAAAAATAGAAATTTTCTCAAATTAGGTATTATTCGACTCAGTTAAGGAGCAAGAATATATCTCATAAAGCATATTACATATAAAAAAAAATACAAAACTGTAAAGTTGCCATATCTGTCTGTACATGAAATATATTCGCTTTTAAATTATTTAATGGGACGTATGATGAGTAATAGAACACATTAAGATGTTTTTTTGGAATTTTTGTCCGTCTATTTGTTTGTGCACGCATCATGTAAAAACAATTTTAATGGGGTTTTCACAGGTGTATCTAATCAAGCTTGAGCTTATATAGGCTTTGATTCATCACGGGAAGAGAAGTATGCTCCTACTGTATGGAAAGATACGCTACTTTGAAATTTAAATGGAAAACGCCCTTATATCATACAAAACTCAACCTTGAAAAAATCATTAGTTCCTCTCAAAATTCAACAGATGGCGCTGTGCATTTTTTAATATGCGCTTATGAGTGTGAAATTGAAATCTGCTTATTGAACGTGACCTCACACCTTCATTCCGAAAAGCAGCTTCAAGGTAGGTCATTAGTTTATCTAAAAATTCAACAGATGCTGTACATTTTTTTAAATGCTGTATATAAATATATATATAAACATTGGTGCCCCTGCAGAATGTATGCAGCAAATACACTGAACATTTTACTAAAGCACACCAAATTCTCCTGATTTCAAATGCTTGATGATTCTTGTGTGATGTCGCATGCCTTGAATGATCTACGCAGTGATGGGAGTAACTGCCCTGTACATTACTGTAATATATTACTTTTGTTAGTAATTAGTAAAATAAAACGCTACTTTTCAATATAGTAATGCAGTAAAGAGAATATATTCCTTTTTTTGTTTGTTTTGTAACCTTTGCCTGATTGTGTGTCATTGTTCAACGTGGAACAATTCATCTTACTGTACATGGGTAAAAGTAGTGCAGTACTGGAAAGAGGAGAGAGCAGCTGTCTGCCAAAACCCACATTCAAAACCAGTCACAAAAGCATTTCAGCAAGAACACACGTCTGATAACGTTATGTCATCTTAAACAACAATCTGTCTCTCCTGAGCTAACGTGAGTTACAAAGCTTCTAACACAAGGCTGAATCCCAAATCCCTCTTTAACCCCTGATCAAGGGCACTGCTCAAAGTGTGAAATAAAGAATCGTACACCCAACATGGTGCACTAGCTTTCCATTTAATGCTATTTGAGATTTAATCTCACTCCTGACACTGTATGATCGAAATCACTATTTAATTGACATTGCAATAAATCTATTAAGGTCTATTAATTTTACACACGTGGACAAAATTGTTGGTACCCTTCAGTCAATGAAAGAAAAACTCACAATGGTCACAGAAATAACTTTAATCTGACAAGAGTAATAATTTTAAAAAATTCTATGAATGTTAACCAATGAAAGTCAGACATTGCTTTTCAACCATGCTTCAATTGAATTATTTTAAAAAATAAACTCATGAGGAGTGGGCGAAACAGGCCTGGACAAAAATGATGGTACCCCTAGAAAATACTGAAAATAATGTGACCAAAGGGACATGTTAATTCAAGGTGTGTCCACTAATTAGCAGCACAGGTGTCTACAATCTTGTAATCAGTCAGTGGGCCTATATATAGGGCTGTTGTTTGGTGACATGGTATGTACCACACTCAACATGGACTAGAGGAAGCGAAGGAAAGAGATGTCTCAGGAGATTCGAAAGAAAATTATAGACAAGCATGTTAAAGGTAAAGGCTATAAGACCATTTCCAAGCAGCTAGATGTTCCTGTGACTACAGTTGCACATATTATTCAGAAATTTAAGATCCATGGGACTGTAGCCAACCTCCCTGGACGTGGCCGCAGGAGGAAAATTGATGACAAATCAAAGAGACGGATAATCCGAATGGTAACAAAAGAGCCCAGAAAGACTTCTAAAGAGATCCAAGGTGAACTTCATGCTCAAGGAACATCAGTGTCGGATCGCACCATCCGTCGTTGTTTGAGCCAAAGTGGACTACGTGGGAGACGACCAAGGAGGATACCATTGTTGAAAACAAATCATAAAAAAGCCAGACTGGAATATGCCAAACTACATGTTGACAAGCCACAAAGCTTCTTGGAGAATATCCTATGGACAGATGAGACAAAAATGGAACGTTTTGCCAAGGCACATCAGCTCTATGTTCACAGACGGAAAAATGAAGCATATCAAGAAAAGAACACTGTCCCTACTGTGAAACATGGAGGAGGCTCTGTTATGTTCTGGGGCTGCTTTGCTGCATCTGGCACAGGGTGTCTTGAATCTGTGCAGGGTATGATGAAATCTCAAGACTATCAAGGGATTCTAGAGAGAAATGTGCTGGCCAGTGTCAGAAAGCTGGGTCTCAGTCGCAGGTCATGGGTCTTGCAACAGGACAATGACACAAAACACACAGCTAAAAACACCCAGAAATGGCTAAGAGGAAAACATTGGACTATTCTAAAGTGGCCTTCTATGAGCCCTGACCTCAATCCTATTGAGCATCTTTGGAAGGAGCTGAAACATGCCGTCTGGAAAAGGCGCCCTTCAAACCGGAAACAACTGGAGCAGCTTGCTCATGAGGAGTGGGCCAAAATACCTGCAGAGAGGTGCAGAAGTCTCATTGGCAGTTACAGGAATCGTTTGATTGCAGTGATTGCCTCAAAAGGTTGTGCAACAAACTATTAAGTTAGGGGTACCATCATTTTTGTCCAGGCCTGTTCCATGAGTTCATTTTTTTTAATAATTCTGTTGAAGCATGGTTGAAAAGCAATATCTGACTTTCATTGGTTAACATTCATAGAATTCTTATTTATTATTACTTTTGTCAGATTAAAGTTATTTCTGTGACCATTGTGAGTTTTTCTTTCATTGACCGAAGGGTACCAACAATTTTGTCCACATGTGTACATCTACTGTCATGGCCAAAAGTTTTGAGAATTACATAAATATTGGAAATTAGAAAAGTTGCTGCTTAAGTTTTTATAATAGCAATTTGCATATACTCCAGAATGTTATCGGTGAAAGAAGAGTGATCGGATGAATTGCATAGTCCTTCTTTGCCATGACAATTAACTTAATCCGAAAAAAAAACTTTCCACTGCATTTCATTGCTGTCATTAAAGGACCTGCTGAGATCATTTCAGTAATCGTCTTGTTAACTCAGGTGAGAATGTTGACGAATGTTGACAGGTGAGAATGTTGACGAGCACAAGGCTGGAGATCATTATGTCAGGCTGATTGGGTTAGAATGGCAGACTTGACATGTTAAAAGGAAGGTGATGCTTGAAATCATTGTTCTTTCATTGTTAACCATGGTGACCTGCAAAGAAACGCGTGCAACCATCATTGCGTTGCATAAAAATGGCTTCACAGGCAAGGATATTGTGGCTACTAAGATTGCACCTAAATCAACAATTTATAGGATCATCAAGAACTTCAAGGAAAGAGGTTCAATTCTTGTTAAGAAGGCTTCAGGGCATCCAAGAAAGTCCAGCAAGCGCCAGGATCGTCTCCTAAAGAGTATTCAGCTGCGGGATCGGAGTGCCACCAGTGCAGAGCTTGCTAAGGAATGGCAGCAGGCAGGTGTGAGCGCATCTACATGCACAGTGAGGTGAAGACTTTTGGAAGGTGGCCTGGTGTCAAGAAGGGCAGCTAAGAAGAAAAAAATATCAGGGACAGATTGATCTTCTGCAAAAAGTATGGCGAATGGACTGCTGAGGACTGGGGCAAAATCATATTCCTGGATGAAGCCTCTTTCCGATTGTTTGGGGCATCTGGAAAAAGGCTTGTCTGGAGAAGAAAAGGTGAGCGCTACCATCAGTCCTGTGTCATGCCAACAGTAAAGTATCCTGAGACCATTCATGTGTGGGGTTGCTTGTCATCCAAGGGAGTGGGCTCACTCACAATTTTGCTCAAAAACACAGCCATAAGAATGGTACCAAAACACCCTCCAACAGCAACTTCTTCCAACAATCCAACAACAGTTTGGTGAAGAACAATGCATTTTCCAGCACGATGGAGCACCGTGCCATGAGGCAAAAGTGATAACTAAGTGGTTCGGGGACCAAAACATTGAAATTTTGGGTCCATGGCCTGGAAACTCCCCAGATCTTAATCCCATTGAGAACTTCTGGTCAATCCTCAAGAGGCGGGTGGACAAACAAAAACCCACTAATTCTGACAAACTCCAAGAAGTGATTATGAAAGAATGGGTTGCTATCAGTCAGGATTTGGCCCAGAAGTTGATTGAGAGCAGCCCAGTCGAATTGCAGAGGTCCTGAAAAAGAAGGGCCAACATTGCAAATACTGACTCTTTGCATAAATGTCATGTCATTGTCGATAAAAGCCTTTGAAACGTATGAAGTGCTTGTAATTATATTTCAGTACATCACAGAAACAACTGAAACAAAGAACTAAAAGCAGTTTAGCAGCAAACTTTGTGAAAACTAATATTTGTGTCATTCTCAAAACTTTTGGCCACGACTCTACTCTGTTGTGACATCATCACACATGAGGTATGTATTTATTTTCGGCTTTTGCTCATGCAAGTATTTAGCAATGAAATCATTACAAATGGCGTCGGAATTATTCATTTTTTTTAACTAATTACAAACGATGGAAGAAGCATCTTGAGATCTTGTCTCATTATCATGTGCTTACTTGTGTGAAATAATCTCACTAGGGCAACTGCCCGACTACACTACACTTTATTTTATTAAAGTAATACATATAATAAAGTTATACTGTAGTAAGTAGTCACAGTCAGTGGTGTCTTTAGGTCAGAAGCCCTGAATATTTTAATCTTTCCACCTCGAGGCAGATGTGTTCTATAGCAAAGCGTCAGATAGACATCGAGAGATACAGTGCAGAAGTTTACTTGCAATCACCGCTGATGAATTAAGTGGAAGACGCATAGCTGGAAAACTCCCGCACCCAGACGTCAAGAAAAGCTCCAGTTATAAAAACATTGTCTTCCTGGGCTATTTCGAGAGGAAAAAAATCAAGGTAAAGTGCCTGTCAAGTTCAGTTCACTTCAGTTCAGTTGAAATAGGCTTCACTGGCATCATCACAATATGAAACAGTATTGCCAAAAGCGTGTCGATTAATTTGACAGTAAAGGAACAAAACCAGCAGCAACAGTAGATTCAAGAATGTGGGGATAAAAAAGGAAGAAAGCATCTGTGTCATGACAGGAAAAAAAGGGAAAAGACAGATTCAGAGGTTTAGCCATATTGCAGTTTATAAAATGTGGCATCTTGGTATAAGCTGGGAAAGTGCAATCTCTAAAGAAAGAGAGAGAGAGAGATAACACAGTGCTGGTAAAAGTATTAAGGCAACATATGTCATGTATTATAGTTCTCCCTGTCCATAAAACAGATGATGTCACTAATTAGCTCTGGTCTATCTGGCTGATGAGTTGTGCTAATTAGGATCTGCTAGTTTAGTTAATGGTTGGAACTAATATGTGGCCCTTTAACTTTTGAAGCTGGTATCCACCTCTTTACAAAAATGTTTAAAACTCGGGAATTGATTCCATCTTCCAGTAGGTTCTCAAGAATGAAGGAGTTACAAATTCAGGAACTTCACTGCATGAAAATATAAATTATTCTTATTATCTTAATTTCTCTTTTGGCCACGACTGTATTTTTGTTTCTATTTATTATAAAGGTACATCTATCCCTAACTGACTGATGCTGAATTTCCTACAAAAAAAAGACAAGCTCCAGGCAAGACAGACTCTGATCTTTTCAATAGCCACAAACACTCCCAGAGCTCATAGTAATATATTACTGTTATGGAAAAGTAATAAGTAATAGTAATATATTACTTCCACTGTAACTCCAAAGTAACTAGTAATAATAACATAACTTTCATTATAGACTAGCAAAGCAGCACAATTAATAAATATGGACCTGTGAAATCATTTAATAATAAATAATTATTTAAAAAGCTGGCAGTTAATTACAGGTAATGCGCACCTAGTTGGGAATTCATGTAGTTCACACACATACATAGTACAGTGTAAATATACACTCACCTAAAGGATTATTAGGAACACCTGTTCAATTTCTCATTAATGCAATTATCTAATCCACCAATCACATGGCAGTTGCTTCAATGCATTTAGGGGTGTGGTCCTGGTCAAGACAATCTCCTGAACTCCAAACTGAATGTCAGAATGGGAAAGAAAGGTGATGTAAGCCGTTTTGAGCGTGGCATGGTTGTTGGTGCCAGACGGGCCGGTCTGAGTATTTCACAATCTGCTCAGTTACTCGGATTTTCACGCACAACCATTTCTAGGGTTTACAAAGAATGGTGTGAAAAGGGAAAAACATCCAGTATGCGGCAGTCCTGTGGGCGAAAATGCCTTGTTGATGCTAGAGGTCAGAGGAGAATGGGCCGACTGATTCAAGCTGATAGAAGAGCAACTTTGACTGAAATAACCACTCGTTACAACCGAGGTCTGCAGCAAAGCATTTGTGAAGCCACAACACGCACAACCTTGAGGCGGATGGGCTACAACAGCAGAAGACCCCACCGGGTACCACTCATCTCCACTACAAATAGGAAAAAGATGCTACAATCTGCACGAGCTCACCAACATTGGACAGTTGAAGACTGGAAAAATGTTGCCTGGTCTGATGAGTCTCGATTTCTGTTGAGACATTCAAATGGTCAGAATTTATCGTAAACAGAATGAGAACATGGATCCATCATGCCTTGTTACCACTGTGCAGGCTGGTGGTGGTGGTGTAATGGTGTGGGGGATCTTTTCTTGGCACACTTTAGGCCCCTTAGTGGTAATTGGACATCGTTTAAATGCCACTGCCTACCTGAGCATTCTTTCTGACCATGTCCATCCCTTTATGACCACCATGTCCCCATCCTCTGATGGCTACTTCCAGCAGGATAATGCACCATGTCACAAAGCTCGAATCATTTCAAATTGGTTTCTTGAACATGACACTGAGTTCACTGTACTAAAATGGCCCCCACAGTCACCAGATCTCAACCCAATAGAGCATCCTTGGGATGTGGTGGAACGGGAGCTTCGTGCCCTGGATGTGCATCCCACAAATCTCCATCAACACTGTATTAGTATGGTCTTCCTAATAATCCTTTAGGTGAGTGTATACACACTTGAAAGAGGACCTGAATATTCTGTATAACTCTCACTAGGACGAAGCAATCTAAATGAAGCAATGTAAAATGAGTTAATCCAGAATATCCAGGGCCTCTTCTGTATGCTGTATATGTATGTATGCTTAAGAACAGATTGAATGCAGAGGACCGCCTGTCCAAGGGCGTTGTGATATTGTCTAACAATGCATGTCCTCACACTTCTGCACACACTGTCGACACTCTGCGAAAACTTCATTTTGAAGTGTTAAGGCGTCCTCCCTATAGTCCTGATCCCGCTCCATCAGACTTTCAGCAGTTTGGTCCCCTATGAGCAGCCCTACGAGGACGAAGATTCACTTCTGATAAAGAAAAGGTTAGGATTCGGCTGGAAACTTTCTGCAAAAAGTACGGTTCGGTTCTCGTGTGATGATGCACGTCCACACACTTCTGCCCACACTGTCGACACTCTGAGGTGTTAAAGCGTCCTCACTAAAGTCCTGATCTCACTCCATCAGACTTTCACCTGTTTGGTCTCCTTAAAGCAGAACTACGAGGATGAAGCTACAAACTGTCTACACACACACCTGCTTTTCGTAAATTAACAAAACACCTGTTTTTACATTGTTATCGTGGGATATTTTGTGTAAAATGGTGAGGAAAAAAAGTGTGAAACATAAGAAAATGTGGAAAACTTGAACGGAAATGAAAACTTTGTCACCACTTTATACTGTATACAGCACATGTGACATGACACTCGCTAGTGTGAACACAAGGTGAGAATGCACCATGTCTGCAAAGTGCTGCAGCTTTTCTCCAAGGGTTTTTTTCTTCGTTTTTTCCTTCCATTAGGCCATCTATACATCTTTTTCCGAATTATTACTTTTTCATCTCTCTTGCTGAGGCAGAAAGCTGAGATCTTGTTAAAGACTAGAAAGAAAGCTTTAAATTGAGGTTTAAAAAGGTTAAGAAGTGGCTTTGGCGACACTGGAAACTTTCTACAAAGGGAATAAATAGGATCCGCGGTACGGTTCAGCTGCTAGCTGACCATGACTCCAGGTTCAGTTAATTAATGCAGCGCGACTGCCTGCGTCTACATAAAGGCTGTTAATAAACTTTAGTGCTGTCAGGTGTTGTCTGATGTTGGGGGCGATATTACCTCGCACATTATTTTACTGAGGCTTTTAAGGGCAGAATGGGAATGAAACACAGAAGCCGGTGTTTCATAAAAAGATGCGTCGTCGGGACGTCTTTACCCATCATCCCCTGCAGTTCACGAGATCACACACACCTGAGTCACATTCACGTCTAATGAGGATGGGTATTTACCTTCCCTCTGCCTGGCAGCGCACTTCTTCCAGGGTTTGTCAAGCTCATGACAATGTTTTTTGCATTCCTGCATTTAATAAGTTGTTCTTGTTTTTGTACAAGAGTACTGTGCAAAAGTCTTGACCCCCCCCCCCTCCCCCCGCTCATTTCTTCATATGTGTTTTTCAGACTTTCTTGTTTTGTTTTTTGTTTTTTATGTAATATTGAGGAATGAAGCAAAAAAAAAACATCTAACGCAGATGATGACAGATGATCATGCCGGTGCTGATGCTGAGTGGTTGGAACAAACGAGAAGGGAAATGAGGTCGCTGCTGAGGTTGTTACACAAACAGCAACAGCTGTTGCAGTAAAACATTTGTTCCCATTTAATTTACGTCATTTCATTTCAGGAGATGAAATGGCTCAAGACTTCTGCACAGTACTGTACTTGGTGTATTTTGCACTGCACTGATTAAACCACACTTTCATCCATCTTTTATATAAATCATATAAAATATAGAAATCTTATTTGCAAGCTTGGACATCTGTGGTTTAATCAATTTCATTACCCCCCCTCCCACCCTCACCCCCCCCCCCCCCCCCCCCCCCCCCCCCCCCAGCTCTCAATATACAGGCATACTAAAGGTCATGATTTGCAGCAGTGATTAGACCGTCAGACCGGACCTCAAGCTCCAGCCAGCCATGCATTCATTCATCAGCTCATTTTTCACAATCTGGATGAAGTGAATATCAACGAAGTCACGAATCTCATGCACGGACTATTCAAAGATGAGATCTGGTCTTGCTCAGGCCCGTGTGATGAATCTCTTCTCCTCGACATCCTGATATTCAGGGACACGACATGAAATAACATCTCGCGCACACACGCACACGCGCGCGCGCGCGCACACACAGACACATCGTCCTCATTAGAAGCTGCATTTCATCACCTGATCAACCTGCGATAGAAGAGACTAAAGCAACTATGTTGATGAGGCACATCTCACACTCGCGTAATCAGTAGGTAACAAGCAAGTTTTTAGTTTGTCTGAAAAAAAACATGACCTCTGTGTTTATATGGTTGAAAATGACTTTTTATTCCAATTTAAACTAAATTATTATTATT
Source organism: Clarias fuscus (assembly GCA_030347435.1). Lineage (NCBI taxonomy): Eukaryota > Metazoa > Chordata > Actinopteri > Siluriformes > Clariidae > Clarias > Clarias fuscus. The sequence goes on from CM059229.1 coordinate 3,266,896, forward strand.
ATTATTATTATTATTATTATTATTAAAATGAAATAACTAAAGTCTCAGGCTGACACATAACCATGTAAACATTCTGGTGCACTACAAAGTGTTTAGTAAAGCAGAAAGATAATATTGTACCTAATGTCATAAAACATTAGCATGAATTATTACAGGCATTAGCTAGCGACATGGAGTGTGATTAATAAACTGAACCTCCCAGAAACATCTATTATATGTTTTAATGTATTTTCTACAGTGAAATGTTAAGAAAGAGAGAGATACAGTATGTCGTGTACAGAAACCTTCTGATTTCAAACACAGAAATGTGGCGTCCTTGACCTTGGAGAACGCGTATCAGAAAAACAGAACCGAAACGCATTCATTAGACTAATGTGGCATTAAAATAGATTTCTGTACCGATTTATACGCTCTATACTTTGTTTTAGGAGATAAAAATTATTTTGTAATAAGAAATGAATTTTTTTTTTTTTTTACTTGTCTCAGAATTTATATTCTTAAAAATAATTCTCAGGTAGCTGAAAATTTTAAACATTGATCTTACATCTTCTCTTCACCCAGAGAGAATCTTAAAAAATTTCAGGTTAGACTGGTATTGCACATCCGCAAGCAACAGCGTTCATCTCAGGCTTTAATAAACCCATCACAGCCTCGCCTGACAATTCCACCCCACACCACCAGAGGTCATCATCACCAGAATACAACACTACTTCCATAATCCTCCTTACTTTCTCATTCATTCAGTGTATATACTGTAAACTTGTATACTACATACTCGTTAAGAAATATTTTTCTCTCACAGCTGAGCCAATCAAAATATGAATCTGGAATGTTATTGCCTGACCTCTGGGAAGCCACGCCCTCTCGTTACCACCTCAAATTAGTAAACTTCAACAGGTTCTCTTATCTCTACTTCCAACTTGAATGATTTGCAGATGCAGCGACCTTACAGTGGAGAATGGTTTATAGCTAGCTAACAAAGACTGGCCAAAAAAGTTAGGTTTTTTTTTTTGTGTGTGTTAAAACATTTTGTCAAATGATTGATCTTCATCAAGCAAAGACAACAACCAAGGAGATGGTTGAAATGACTGGCGTTGGGTTAAGAACTGTCCAGTACTTCATTAAAACCTGGAGGAATAGTGCTGAACTGTCAACTTCACAAATAAATCCGAGCTTAAAGAAAGAGGGACAATAAAGACTGGACTTTGGAGTGATGGAAAAAGGTCATGTGACTTATCTGATGAGTCCATATTGATCCTATTCCAGAGTGATGGGCGTGTCAGGGTGAGAAGGGAAGCGCATGATGCAATGCAGCTATCATGCATAGTGTCCACTGTACAAGCCTCTGGAGACAGTGTTATGATCTGGGGTCGCTTCAGTCGCTCAGGTCGAGACTCAGCAACGTTATGTGGAGATAACATGAAGTCACATGACCACCTGAATGTACTGAATCACCAGGACATCACATCTATCTATGGAGGTTTCTCTTCCCTGAGGCACAGGCATATTCCAGGACTCAGATTGTGAAAGAGTGTTTCTGGGAGCACGAGGGATCATTTTCACACATACAGTAAACTGGTCAAGACATTGCACTGTAATGCAATTTATTCTGGTTGTAATAAAAATTTGGGGCTGAGATGAGAAAAAGAGAGCACTTTCAGTTTTCATGTTTTATCTACAAGAGAATGAGGACATGAAACTTTGATTGATATAAAGAGATTAAATACAGGCCAAAACTAACACGTTACAAATAAATTTTATGCCCAGTATAATTGATAAAAATGCCAGATTTCCTTTACTCTGCAAAGACACAGTCATACTAGTGAAGGAAAAAAAAAAAAAGCTGTAAACATTACACAGTTCTTTCGAGCCAAATTACATAAGGATTAAGTTCATCAAAATTTTTGCAAATCTGCTGGATAAAGTCCACTGATCCAGATCCTCCCTCTCTCAGACTGTGCAGTTGGTACCAGGCACATGGTTTTAAGGGTATAAAGTAAGAGTGAACATATTTTCTAATTACCGCCGTTATATTTCCAACAAACAAGCCTGAATCTGCAAGCTGTTGCATCGAAGGTTCTCACGCTCTAATTAAAGCGCACAGTAAGTCAGGACAAATGCTGCTCTTGAGAAATCAGCTGGAGGTGTTTGAGATGCTGACAAGCTGTTCTTCAGTTTTATTATTCCACACAATCCTGAAGCAGGTAGAAAGTGTGTGACACAGATATAGTGCATCGCTCACCCTGAAATAGCTTGTGCACAGGATGTGCGGGTTATTCTTGAACACTACCTCATTCCTATGGCAGAAGATGGTGATGTGTGTGAGGTTGAGAGCTGATTCACTTTGTAGAGGTATGACTTATTTTTATTTTTACTTATGCATCCCCTGAAGAGTTATGACTAGACGCAGGCTGCATAGCGACAGGTCATCTGCATAGGAACAAGAGGGCAATACGTACTGTAGATGAGGGATGTTCTGCGTCTTTAGCTACATGTTTGAGTAAATTATTCCAGATCTGTGGTTGTTAAAAATGCAGCTAATCTACAGTGGGTTTACCAATGGACGACGTGTCCTGCTAACACACATGCCCCTGACTTCATGCTCATCAACTCAACTACGCAACGTAAATGCTTTGAACTTTTACCTCATACTCGACGTATTCCTCCTCCTCCACTTCATAGGACACCGTCTGGATCTTCACCTCGTTTTCATCTGAGAGTTTAGCCTGGGGATCTTCAGCACCGGGCGTCTCCACGCACACCTCTTTCTCTTTCTTTTCAGTGAAGGTAGTCTCACAGCACTCGCTTTTGTAGTCCTTGGCTTTGACGGTGACGTCGTCTTTGTAGAGGATGAAGTTGGGCTTGTAAAACGCTTCCACTGCTAGGTGGAGCGAAGTTGCATCCAGGAGCTGAGCTTTAGCTTTACCATTTGCAGCCGTGACCCCAACCTGACCGCCAACTCCTCCTCCTCCACCACCTCCTCCTCCTCCTCCTCCTCCACCTCCACCTCCACCACCTCTGCCTCCACTGCTGGTCACAAAGTAGTTGATGATGTTCTCCTGGTACTGGCTGCTTGGGAAGTCACTCCTGTAGCCATAGTCGGCCTTGACCACGTGCTTGCTATTCTTGTCCAGCAGAGGGTTCTGCAGCTCGCTCAGGCTTTCCATGGTACACCTCGACTTCCACAAGGAAGTACGTGACTGTCTTACACTCACGGTTTAAGAAGGAGGCGATGGGGGATGTGGGGATTGGAAGAATGAAGGAAGCGATGACCTTGCCTGGACCGACGTGACGAGGGCTAATGGTGTTCAACAGGCCATGAGCTGAGGGAAGCGAGAGAGCAGGAGGAAGAAATGGGTTATTGAACACATGCAGTAAAGACTTTTAATAAGAGATGGCTGCCAAGACAGCTGAGGGAGAGAAAGTACACAGTGCTACAGTAAGTATGTCACGATGCAAAGAGAAAATTCTGCTCTAAAAGCAGCTGAACACACCGGAGCGCATACTGATTTCCTGAAGGGGAATTCAAACATTTTTCCATGTGGAGAGTTTGACAATTTGGTTAAAATATGATTAGACCACAAGTTATTAGTTTTTCTTTTTTAATTTTAAGGTTTATTTTACTATTTCATTATCAAGTTAACTCTGGTCACAGAATGTGCATGTGTGTGCGCTTGTGTTAATACTTCAGCTGAAATATAGTGTGTCTCAGATAATACATTTTTTCTTCCATACTTCACACTGTATTTATTTATTTCACTCCTCTTCCAAACATTAAATGTAAATGAGCTACTCCTGAGCCACGCCCCTCCAGAGTACTGCAGAACTGAGCAACAAGGGCCAGGTAATAATAAGGACTATATTACATCAGGAGGAAATCTAATTGACCTTTTTTTTTTTTAAACCCTGGCCAATACAAAAATGGAAAAATGATAAAAGCAGTAAGAGTATTAGCTAGAGTAACTAGAAGTAGTAAGAGTATAATTTATATTTTGAGTCTCTAGTGTTTTTAGAATAGATGTTCAACTAAAATGCTTGAAAAAATTCAGAGGGGTCAATTTATTGGGCTGCATCAGGCATAGAAAACAACTAATAAGATTTAAAATGACTAGGTTACTGAGTTAATAAGTGCATTATCAACACCTGAACCCTCGATTTTGTTAAAAAAAAAAAAAAAATGGTTGGAAAAAAACTTAGACACTTGGTGTAGTTGCATGGTAAAATAAATAAATAAATAAATAACAGTGAAAAGCCGAGCTATGTTTAATAGTGAAAGTAAGAACATTTCCATACACACACACACACACACACACACAATGTGCTGAGAACTTACAGGATTGGGACTAAATAGCTGTAAATCCCTAAGAAAACCAGTTGTTAGGTCATCATCAGAAGAAACAAACAATTTGCTTTGAAGCATAAAGACTGCACTTTGAAGTGATGGAAACAGGTCATGTGACCTGAAGAGTCCATATTGAGTGGGCGTGTCAGAGTAAGAAGGGAAGCGCATAAAGCGATGCTCCCATCGTGCATAGCGTCCACTGTACAAGCCTCTGGAGACAGCGTTATGATCTGGTGTCGCTTCAGGCGCTCAGGTCGAGGCTCAGCAACGTTATGTGGAAATAAAATGAAGTCACATGACCACCTGAATGTACTGAATCACCAGCACATCACATCTATGGAGATTTTCTGCCCTTATGGAACGGCCATATTCCAGGTCTCAGAGTCTGAAAGACCACGAAGGACCACGAGGAATCATTTTCACACATGAACTGGACACCACAGTGATTGAAGGTTTATGGGGTTTTTTTTGTTGTTGTTGTTGTTTGTTTGACTTAGTTAGCTGCTATAACATATTGTATGTAACAACAGAAACTAACATGATATTAAGATTCGCTGACATAACACAGCATTAAATTTAACTAAATATATACTGTATAGAAGCATGACACAGCATACTTTAGTGAAGAAAAAAGATGAAATTGTTGACCAATTCTTAGAAATAAAACCCACAGGGACATGCTGGAGTAAGAAAAAAAAAAAATGAACCACATTTAGGACAGGAAGTGTAGCAGCTACAGTACCATTCTTTATCACATGAATCATTTCCTACGACAGGACAAGTGTTTTATTCCGTGCTGGGCGTAATGGTGTTAGCGAGCGGATGGAAGCCTCCAGTCACTGCAGTCTCTCCTCACAATACACAATAGCATCCTTTTAATTGTAATCCCATATGTTAAAATAAATAATATTAATAATGGACCGCATTTTCGGATATAAACCCTACAAACCGCCCTGACAGCCCAAAAGTCATTTTCACACGGAGTCACGCACTCCAAACAGGTTCACGCCGAATGTGGCTACATATCAGGAATACTGTAATCATCATCATCATCATCATCATCATCATCATCATCCAGATTTCAATTAAATCACTTCTGTCGTCCCGAACCGGATCTCTGATAACATCCTCTCTGTGTATGTAGGGAAAATTGCGAGGGAGGACATCTTAATTAAACACCAGAGCCAGCTGTTCAAAACTCATCTCGCCGCTTTAACTGATCTCGAAGGTTTGTTCGGCTTTGCGCCGCTCAAACAAGAGGAAAAGTAAAATAAAAATGACAGGTAATCATTGACTACGCCAACGTTCATAACTCAGTCAGCGGGCTGCCAGTTCTCTCGCTTGTTATCTGTAACTCAGGATCTGGATGTGAAATTTTTATATTATAACCTGAAATCCCAACCTGTACTCATGGCCCCTTCATCCACATTGTCTTTGAATAAATGTTTGCTTTGTTTCTTTCATTATCATATTATTATATTATATCAAAATATAGGTGACTCCAGATTAATTGGCACCCTTTAGGAAAATGGACAAACATTATCCTATATAATAAACAATATATTTTTATATGCATATTTAGCTTATACTAGATCACAGGCATGGAGATCACACCCGATACAATATCATCACGATACTCAGGTGCCAATTCGATTGGTATCACAATTCTATCATTTTTTTTATGCCTATCCTGATTCAATATTAAATTCATATTCATTCCAAACTTGGTAAATCATTGGCTCATAGCATACTGCATGTATGAACACTTCAGAATGCACCACCTGCAGGATCATGGAGGAACTGCAACATTTTACCGCCTCAAATGCAAACATGTGTACTGTAAATGAAAAATACATTTTAAAATATATAAATTTGGAAGTCAGTGTCACGATACATGAACTACAACACTGAATTGATTTTTTTTTCTGGGTGCCTACTACAGTAAATAGTTTGTAGCAATAATATTAGTTTTAGTTCTTTTTAACAAATGCATGGCCTCCGAGTGGCGCAGTGGTAAAGCGCTCGCCCTATCATCCGGAGATCGCGAGTTCGATTCCCGGGTGATGCTGTAACGTCTCGCAGCCGGAGGTCTAGAGAGAGCTGATTGGCCGAGCTCTCTCAGAGGGGAGGGATGAGAGGTACCTAGTGCTCCCACATTAATCGCGACTCTACAGCCAATCAGGGGCGTCTGTGAGCTCACGCAAGCGGAAGGAGCGGATAGCGCTGTGTGTCCGAGTGTGTGAGCGTGAGCGAGCGGTTCGAAAAGATGCAGTTGGCTTGTGTCACGTGGTTCGGAGGAAACACGAAGATAGTCTTCGCCCTCCCGGCTGAGTGGTAGTAGTAGCCTTAATGTGAGAGCCCCCTAGTGACGGGGAGGAATTGGACACGACTAAATTAGAGAGAAAATCAGGGAAAAATCCAAAAAAACAAAAAAAAAACAAATGCAGTACAGATGCATGCATAACAAACAATATTTGTTAGAAAAGTTTTAAATATTTTTAAATATTTATTTCTTTTATTATTTATTTATTTGTTTCATTTATAGAAACTTGTCTGGTAGCAGTGGTTAGCACTGTGGCCTCGCACCTGCAGGGTCCGGGCTCGATTCCCGCCTCAGGGTTTGTTTGCATGGAGCTTGCATGTTCTCCCCAAGCTTGGTGGGTTTCCTCCGGGTATTCCGGTTTCCTCCCATAGTCCAAAGACATAGGAGACATAAGAAATTGTGGCGTTCACAAAGTGTCCGTAGTGTGTAAATGATCAGGTGTGTGTGCTCTGCAATGGATTGGCATCCTGCCCAGGGTGTACCCTATCTTGTTCCCCACGTGACCCTGTATACAGGATAAATCGGTATAGACAGTGAGTGAGAAACCTGTCTAATAAAAAAAAAATAATAATTTACCATAGTTACCACATATTTTCTTGATTGCAATTTTTTTTACATTTTAATAGTTAGCTAGCTGCCTTTCTTAGAAAGTTTACCAGGTGCTGAGAAATTACCCTAGACGAGTCAAATGATTATCATCTTTTTTTATGCTTTCCAGGTAAAGAAATGTTAACCGGATCTTTTCATTATTAGTGAATCATGAGCAGAGAAAGTAGCTGCACAATACAATGAAGCCATCACAGCTGATTTTCCACACTTTTAAAAAGCCACTTCCCCGAGTCCGACCTCTTCCACCGTACCATACTGTACCTCTCACTACTCAGAATTAATGATGGTACGTTTCGTTTTTTTTTTTTCCCTACACCTAGCGCCTGTGTGGTGAAGCAGACCGATGAGTTTTGATTGAACTCTCAGCATGACTCACGGGCCTGTGCGCAGAACCCGGAGCGTCCATGTTTTCCTCTGCTTCTTTTCATCTTCTCTTCTCACTGCATTGAATCCTGTAGAGTATTGACCTGAATTCTGTATTTAGCATCTACTGCGGATCCATCATCTCCTCCCAATTGTTTCTTCATGCAGCTCAGCTGCCAGTCCTGCTCTCCTTAGGAATAAAATTTAAACGTAATGCTACATGGGGAACACTATCTGTTCATGGCCTCTGCTGCACAGAACACAGAAATGGCAAAAAACAACAACAACAACAACAACAACAACAACAACAGTACAGTATTTGCTCCTGATATTTAGTGTATACGTGGACGAGAGCAGAATAAACAGCATTTGTTGGATCTAATCCCCGTGCCTTGTTAGTACTGTTATAAGAATTTCGGCATGTTTAGCCTCTCATAAGCTTGTTTGTGTTCTGTATTGTCAGTGTAAATAGTGTGCGTGTATCCCGGGGATGTAAATGAAGCCGCCCTGAGAGGGGAGAAAAAAAGAAAAAAAAGGAAAAACAAAACCATGTCAACTCTGCGTGGTGCCGGTGGTGTATTATGCAGGTCACAGCAGACTTCATTTCCATTTTCAAAACTGTCGTGTCTTTCGGAGATTCGTTATTAATAAAAATGAGACCTGCCAAGCTCGGTCCAAAAAAAAAAAAAAAAAAAAAACTAAAGAAACAAATAAAATAAAATAAATAAACAATACATTTCTCCCAAAAGGGTATAAGACATGCAGTTGTAGCTCTAAAAACAAACGAATGCAGATGAAAGCAGTAAGAGCAAAGAGCAAGGGAATGTGTTTTTCCTACTCTTTCCTTTTCTAGTACAACCGATGCATGCTGGGCCTCAATCTCAGCCGAGTGCTCAGTCCTGATACTCCACGCTGTAGTTGTGTTGCCATTTTCCTCTCTCAAACGAATCATTTACCTGAAAAAAGTCTATTTGAACTAAAAAAATAAGGTGAACGTACAGTACATTACAGTACCATGCAAAAGTCTACATTAAAACATACAAGAACATCTGGAGCTTTGGAAGTGAAATATAATGAAAAGAGAGGGCTCAGGACCAGCTCAAGCAGGGATGCATCAGCACCTGAGCATCCAGTAAGAACTTCTCCTAATCCATTAGTGAGAATGAAATGAAGAAGCTGCTGAGCGTTAATCAGAGATGAAGCATTTTATTTTGGTGCGCTGCTAGCAATGGAACTCGCCATGCTCGTGAAAAGGCACATTTCACATCCAGATCGATTTTTCATTTTTTTTTTTTTTTTTTTTTCCTGAAAAGTAATGGTTTTGGACCATGTTTCCACCCAACAGTGATGATATGAGCATGATATTTACCTAACTCATACCAATATCTGTATCTATACATCTCTAAACGTAACATCATATTACCAGCAAACTAGTATCCAGTCATGGGGGGAAAATATCCTGCAGTTTTTTTTTTTTTTTTTTTTCCCATTCCTTCATTTCTCAAATGCTTTTATTCTGAGCAAGCTACTAGCAAGGCAGTTTCAGATTAAACATCTGGCTCCAGGGCCCAACTGTGTGGCTCAGTGCTGGGATTTGAACAAGTGCAGAATCCTAACAACACCAGGTTTGTTATAAAAATATATATATAAAAAAGCATTACTTACTTTAACTGCTCCTTAACTTTAATGTGGTCATGTGATACTACTGGGAACCAGATATTGACCACGGTGGTCCAATTAGATGTGTGTTTTGTGTATAAAGCCATTTATTAAGCGGCGTAAGAGGGCCGTGCGTGCCTGGGTGCATTAATTAATAATGAAAAGGCTGTAACTGGTTCTGCTGAGAGCTTTTACACGGCTGCTGATTAAGATTTGTACGCCGGTTAAAGACCTTAATGCTGATCGGGACATTTGCGTCTCCATGCAGTGATCAGTTTGTCATGGATTTCATTCCTGAGATGTTGCAGATTACTTGCAGAATATGAAGTGTGCATGGAAGTATGTTTTAAAACATCAAAATGGGGATGTGTTTTATTTACAGAACATAATTTTTGGGTGAGTTGGGTTTCTCGTAAGCATCATAGCACAAAACATTCATTCATCTACGAGTCACAGAGCCTATCCCAGGAGACAAGGTGGAGCACACCCAGCACATGGTGCCAATCCATTACAGAGCACACACACTCTTGAGCAAATTGGGAATGGGAATTGGAAATTAGCCTAATCTGCACATGTTTGGATTGTGGGTGGAAACCGGAGTACCCAGAGGAACCCACCAAGCACGTGGAGAACACACAAACTCCATGCACACAGACCCCAAGGCGGGAAGTGAACCCGAACTCTGGAGGTGTGAGACGACAGTGCTAACCACTACACCACCATGCCACCCTCACTGTTAAACACCCACTCACTCATCTTCTATATACCGCTAAAAAAACCTGGCCAGGAATCGAACCCGGACCCTGGAGGTGCAAGGCGACAGTGCTAATTACTACACCATCGTGCCGCCCACTGTTCAACAGCATTATTAAAAAAACACATTGAATAATTCCTCTCCTAGGTAATATGCTCTTAAATTGAGATGCCTTAAGGAACCTCAGCCTCAAAAGTGTTTCCTTTTTTCCAGAATCTTAGTTGTTTCATTTTAGCATGTAAATATATGTAAAAATATTTGTATTTATCCAGCTATTCATCCATCTATATATCTGTCCATCCATTCAACCATCTGTCCTGTGGTCCATCCATCCATTTAACAATCCTTCCATTTGTTCATACATCCGTCCATCTATTAATGTAAGCTCCTGTCTGTCTATTTACAGTATATATCCATCCATGCAGTTGCCCAGACATTTAACCATCCTGCCATTTGTTCATCTATTCATCGATCCATCTATTCATCCATCTATCAGTTTAACCATCTGTCCATTTGTCCATCCATCCATCCATCCATCCATCCATCCATTTAACCATACATATGTACTTCCATCCATCCATTTAATCAACTGTCTGTCTGTCAATATACATATCCATCCATCCATCCATCCATTTAGATATTTGTCCAGAAATCCATTCATCCATCCATCCATCCACTATCTATCTATCTATCTATCTATCTATCTATCTATCTATCTATCTATCTATTTATCTATCTATCTATCTATCTATCTATCTATCTTTCCATCCATCCATCCATCCATCCATCCATCCTTCCATCCATCCTTGGAGCAACAGTCTAAATCTAACCAGAGACCCCCTGACCTCACACCCAGGCCAGATGAGAAATATAGTCTCTCTCCATTTAGTCCTTGGTCTGGCCCAGGTTCTCATCTTTACTGGACACACCCAAAGCGTATCCCCAGGAGCAGATCCTAGACAGTTACCCAAACCACCCCAAATGGCTGCTTTTAATGCAAAGAAGCAGTGCATCTTCTTCAAGCTCCTCTTGAGTGTCCAAGATACTCTGTGAAGGAAAGCCCATATGAATTGACCTGATCATAGGTCAGGGCTGGGATGCAGTTTGAAAGGTATGTCAATAGCATTGCCTTTTGTCTCAGCTCTCTTTTTACTACTACGGTTTCCGCATGATTGATTATGGTGTAGTAGTCCATCTGCCGATCTGTCGATCCGCTCTACCCTCACTCCGGAACAAGATACAGAGATAGTACCACAAATATTCCCATTGAATTGTATTTATTGTATTGATTTGTTTTTTTGAAAATATTACCTTTGAAGTAGACACCTAGCATGTCACACCACGAAAAAAAAAACAGAGTTCTACGTTTGAGGTCTTAGCAGAACAACTTGCAGTATGACTGTTTCCTGGAGATATACGTAGAAGAAGAAAGCTACCCTACCTAATTAAAGGTTATGAAGAAGACATCGGCTATGTCTCTGGGCATTAAGGCTTCCTGTAGTCGTGACAAAGAACTCATACCTCATCCTAATAATGTCCCTTTGCTGCCAATCAACGATGCATTTTATTGGATTTTCCTTTGCAAAATATTGAGAGATCTCTGCTTTGGACAATGAATAATTAAAGACCAGTCTGTCAATAGCTCTCCTGTCTCACTCTCACACTGCAGAAAAACTGAAGCAGGGTGGAAAAAAGTGTGAAGAAATGCTTTCAGTGCTCATTGATTATGACGCTTCGTTAGTGCTGCTGAGAGACAAGCGCGGCTCACGGCACGGCGGCCCGCATAATCCCGGAGCAAAAACAAGAGCTGGAAATGTCCCGTCTGCCTCAGTGCTGAAGCTTAACAGGAAAGTCTTCTAAGAGCAAGAACTCAAAAATCTCATTAGGAGAGAAACTTAAAAAACAAAACATTGTTGGATTTCTTAGGAGCTTAGGAATCCTGTGCATCTGAACTCAGGTCATTTCATCAGACATTAATGTGAATCCGAGATCCCTCAGGGTTAGAGGCTTGGCTCAGGAAGATTTGTCTGGAGTTTTATCCCACTGAGAGCTCTTTCACATGGGTTGGTTTACTAAACAAATCAATATTCATTTACTAAATAGACGTTTAACAAACAAACAAACAAACAAACACCAAATATCCAATTAAAATAAGACTGAAATGAGTATAATACACTCTGAGCCATGCTCTTAGGGTAGAACAGTTACTGTTACTGAGGTTATTGATTATTTTTCCATAACAGCATGTCCTTGAGTGTTTTCTTCCGTAGCAGTGAGCCAGTGGAGAACTTTCTATTCATTTATAGTTACTTTAAAGTTTGTTCTCACTTGCGCCATGGCACCTATGAACAGTCCATGCCTCACTTTATTCTCTGTATTTAAATGAATAAGGGGAAACAGTGTCAACTCATTTGTCCTGAAGATGACGGAAATCTTAAGGTTACAGCTTTAACTCTGTCTGTTATACACCAAAAAAAAAAAAAAACTTTACAGTTAGGGACATATTTAGAGTTTGTACCTAATTTTTTTCTCTCATTTTACATGAAATTAAACAAAACTCAATCCTATCATTATCGCTTGTTTAAACGATCTTTACTGATTTCTAATAATAAAAAAAGTTTTTAAAAAAAAGTAAAAGTTTCTAATTCATAATCCTAACCCTGTGAATCTGAGAAGTGTGCGTGCTGTCAAACCCGGATTTTTGACGTATTACGTCAAAAAAATGTTACAGAGGTTAAAGTTATGGTTGGTGTCGAAGGTTATTGTTTGTTCATCTTCTTTACAAACGAAGTCATAAAGCGAACAAATTCATTTGGATGTGGATAATTTTCTCATGAGATTGAAAAGTCTAATCTCGGGGCATTACTTTTAGACTTCAGACTTCAGACAAATCACCAAACAATACTGTAGGTTTGTACTTTTTTTTTTTCTACATTCTGTGTTTTTTTTCCCATCATTGAAAGGTTGTTAGGTTTGATCTCCGGTCTACAGTAACAGTGGATTCTAAACGGCTTCCTCTAACACCAGACACATTTAACATATATTTCACATCACACACCGCATTGATTTATTTAATCTAAATTCACCTTTGTTTTTTTCTTATCTTCACACACACACACACACACACACACACTAGAGTGTCTGATCAATCCCAGAATACTTAGTCGGGTCTATGATATGATCAGAATCGACACTGGATTCAGAGATATCATGTACAGTAGTTGCGGCTGTGTGACACAGAGCCTGTGAATATGTTAAGCGCAGGGTTTTAATCGTCCTTGCACATTAATCGCCTGTCAGCCCACACGGTTGGCGTCACATACCGACACATTTCTGAATTCTCTTCATTCGTATTCATGACTCTGAGAATTTTATACGCCACGCACGTACATTTGATGAGGATTTTAGTTCTGTTTTTGGGGTGGGAGTAGAGATACTGAAGAGATTTACAGGACAGGAGGGAAGAGAACTTATGTACAGTAATCCAACACACACACACACACACACACACACACACACACACACACACACACATACTGGATAAAAGAACAGAGACAGTATTGAACTGAATTAATGCTTATAGGAATGAAATGATGACACATAGAGTGTTGATTGGAAAAAGTGTCTCAATCCTGTTGAATGAGGGATTAAATATCTATAAAAATGAAGATGTAACCAGACTTCTTTCATGCCACTGGACAATCTTTTGTACATTTTCTTTTGATCTGTTCCTTTCATCATCAGGGGAATTGTTTCCAGCACGAGCCTCTCATTCCGTAATAATAATAATAATAATAATAATAATAATAATAATAATAATAAAAACAGAAGCACAATAAATCAATCCATAAATAAGTAAATAATAAAATAAATCAAGCAATGAACAGCAGTCCAAAGTGGAAGGAGCTCACCTTGGCGCTCGGATCATCCCAGGCGGATGATGGGCGGAATTCTCACAGCTCCATCTCCTCCACTCAGCATCTCTGTTGATCAGAAATCCGATTATTTCCTCTCCGGGGGGGAAATAAAACAAAAACAACAACAACAACAACAACAACAGAGCAGCGCGTTATAAGCGCGAGATCAACATATGGGTGCAAACGCGCGCGCGCGAGTGTGTGTGTGTGTGTGTGTGTGTGTGTGTTAGTCTTCAGTCTTCTGCGGGAGACACTCGGGAAGATCTGCTCTCCTCTCTCAGCGCCCTGTTTCTCCGTGTGTGTGTGTGTGTGTGTGTTTGTGTCTCACCAGTGCGCGCGCGCGCGCACACACACGCGCACGCATACGCGCGCACGAACGCACGCAGCAGCTCGGTTAATAGCCCATGATCAGACAGCGCGCGCGCGGTCGTGCACGGCTCATTGGAGGAACAGGGACCCGATCAGAGTGTCTGACTCCACCTGCTGTAACACCCGGCCGGATCGGATCAGAGCGGAGAGATCGGACCTGGGAGTCGGACACGGCGTCCGCACGGCACGCGCGGGACATGAGGGGACACAGTATTACAGCGCTCTCAGCGGTTACAGTGAGGGCGAGGTGTGTGTGCGTGTGTGTGTGTGTGTGTGTGTGTGTGTTAACAAGCGTTTCATACACAAGATTAATTATTCATCTCCTGCAAATCTGATGGAATTTTCTTTTAATCTTTTTTTTTTTTTATCACCAGCATGTGAATCTGAGTTACAGCACGTGTCTTTACTCAAAGTGCTGAAAAAGTGTGAAGATGAGACACAAAGGTCGAGGAGAGAAACGAAGAAGAGCTCCAGTATAAAGTGTAGGAATAAAGGATCAGGACAGAAGAAAGACTGAGAATAAAAGACATGGAAAGGAGAAACTTTGAAGAGAGTAGAAGGAAGGAAAGGAGGAAAGAAGGAAATGAGCATAAGCGGACTACTACCAAAGAAAGGAAGGAAGAAAGAAAGAAAGTGTACCGAATAAAAAGAAAAAAGAAAGAAAGAAAATTATGAAATTAGCATAGATAGAAAGAAAAAGAAAGTGTACCAAATAAAAAGAAAATAACAAAAGAAAATATGGAGAAAAGAAAATGTATACCAAAGAAAGAAGGAAAAAAAATGTAACAAAAATGTGTTTAAAAAAAGAAAGAAAAGAGGAAAAAAATAAGAAAATCAAGAAATGAGCAATGAAAATGTACTAAATAGAAAGAAAGAAAGTGTACCGGATAAAAAGAAAAAAGAAAGAAAGAAAATTATGAAATTAGCATAGATAGAAAGAAAAAGAAAGTCTACCAAATAAAAAGAAAATAACAAAAGAAAATATGGAGAAAAGAAAATGTATACCAAAGAAAGAAGGAAAAAAGAAAATGTAACAAAAATGTGTTTAAAAAAAGAAAGAAAAGAGGAAAAAAATAAGAAAATCAAGAATTGAGCAATGAAAATGTACTAAATAGAAAGAAAGAAAGTGTACCGAATAAAAAGAAAAAAGAAAGAAAAAAAATATGAAATTAGCATAGATAGAAAGAAAAAGAAAGTCTACCAAATAAAAAGAAAATAACAAAAGAAAATATGGAGAAAAGAAAATGTATACCAAAGAAAGAAGGAAAAAAGAAAATGTAACAAAAATGTGTTTAAAAAAAGAAAGAAAAGAGGAAACAAATAAGAAAATCAAGAAATGAGCAATGAAAATGTACTAAATAGAAAGAAAGAAAGTGTACCGGATAAAAAGAAAAAAGAAAGAAAGAAAATTATGAAATTAGCATAGATAGAAAGAAAAAGAAAGTGGACCGAATAAAAAGAAAATAATAAAAGAAAATATGGAGAAAAGAAAATGTATACCAAAGAAAGAAGGAAAAAAATGTAACAAAAATGTGTTTAAAAAAAGAAAGAAAAGAGGGAAAAAATAAGAAAATCAAGAAATGAGCAATGAAAATGTACTAAATAGAAAAAAAGAAAGTGTACCGGATAAAAAGAAAAAAGAAAGAAAGAAAATTATGAAATTAGCATAGATAGAAAGAAAAAGAAAGTCTACCAAATAAAAAGAAAATAACAAAAGAAAATATGGAGAAAAGAAAATGTATACCAAAGAAAGAAGGAAAAAAAATGTAACAAAAATGTGTTTAAAAAAAGAAAGAAAAGAGGAAAAAAAATAAGAAAATCAAGAAATGAGCAATGAAAATGTACTAAATAGAAAGAAAGAAAGTGTACCGGATAAAAAGAAAAAAGAAAGAAAGAAAATTATGAAATTAGCATAGAAAGAAAGAAAAAGAAAGTGGACCAAATAAAAAGAAAATAATAAAAGAAAATATGGAGAAAAGAAAATGTATACCAAAGAAAGAAGGAAAAAAATGTAACAAAAATGTGTTTAAAAAAAGAAAGAAAAGTGGGAAAAAATAAGAAAATCAAGAAATGAGCAATGAAAATGTACTAAATAGAAAGAAAGAAAGTGTACCGGATAAAAAGAAAAAAGAAAGAAAGAAAATTATGAAATTAACATAGATAGAAAGAAAAAGAAAGTCTACCAAATAAAAAGAAAATAACAAAAGAAAATATGGAGAAAAGAAAATGTATACCAAAGAAAGAAGGAAAAAAATGTAACAAAAATGTGTTTAAAAAAAGAAAGAAAAGAGGGAAAAAATAAGAAAATCAAGAAATGAGCAATGAAAATGTACTAAATAGAAAAAAAGAAAGTGTACCGGATAAAAAGAAAAAAGAAAGAAAGAAAATTATGAAATTAGCATAGATAGAAAGAAAAAGAAAGTCTACCAAATAAAAAGAAAATAACAAAAGAAAATATGGAGAAAAGAAAATGTATACCAAAGAAAGAAGGAAAAAAAATGTAACAAAAATGTGTTTAAAAAAAGAAAGAAAAGAGGAAAAAAATAAGAAAATCAAGAAATGAGCAATGAAAATGTACTAAATAGAAAGAAAGAAAGTGTACCGGATAAAAAGAAAAAAGAAAGAAAGAAAATTATGAAATTAGCATAGAAAGAAAGAAAAAGAAAGTGGACCAAATAAAAAGAAAATAATAAAAGAAAATATGGAGAAAAGAAAATGTATACCAAAGAAAGAAGGAAAAAAATGTAACAAAAATGTGTTTAAAAAAAGAAAGAAAAGAGGGCAAAAATAAGAAAATCAAGAAATGAGCAATGAAAATGTACTAAATAGAAAGAAAGAAAGTGTACCGGATAAAAAGAAAAAAGAAAGAAAGAAAATTATGAAATTAACATAGATAGAAAGAAAAAGAAAGTCTACCAAATAAAAAGAAAATAACAAAAGAAAATATGGAGAAAAGAAAATGTATACCAAAGAAAGAAGGAAAAAAATGTAACAAAAATGTGTTTAAAAAAAGAAAGAAAAGAGGGAAAAAATAAGAAAATCAAGAAATGAGCAATGAAAATGTACTAAATAGAAAAAAAGAAAGTGTACCGGATAAAAAGAAAAAAGAAAGAAAGAAAATTATGAAATTAGCATAGATAGAAAGAAAAAGAAAGTCTACCAAATAAAAAGAAAATAACAAAAGAAAATATGGAGAAAAGAAAATGTATACCAAAGAAAGAAGGAAAAAAAATGTAACAAAAATGTGTTTAAAAAAAGAAAGAAAAGAGGAAAAAAATAAGAAAATCAAGAAATGAGCAATGAAAATGTACTAAATAGAAAGAAAGAAAGTGTACCGGATAAAAAGAAAAAAGAAAGAAAGAAAATTATGAAATTAGCATAGAAAGAAAGAAAAAGAAAGTGGACCAAATAAAAAGAAAATAATAAAAGAAAATATGGAGAAAAGAAAATGTATACCAAAGAAAGAAGGAAAAAAATGTAACAAAAATGTGTTTAAAAAAAGAAAGAAAAGAGGGAAAAAATAAGAAAATCAAGAAATGAGCAATGAAAATGTACTAAATAGAAAGAAAGAAAGTGTACCGGATAAAAAGAAAAAAGAAAGAAAGAAAATTATGAAATTAACATAGATAGAAAGAAAAAGAAAGTCTACCAAATAAAAAGAAAATAACAAAAGAAAATATGGAGAAAAGAAAATGTATACCAAAGAAAGAAGGAAAAAAATGTAACAAAAATGTGTTTAAAAAAAGAAAGAAAAGAGGAAAAAAAATAAGAAAATCAAGAAATGAGCAATGAAAATGTACTAAATAGAAAGAAAGAACGTGTACCGGATAAAAAGAAAAAAAAAAGAAAGAAAATTATGAAATTATCATAGATAGAAAGAAAAAGAAAGTCTACCAAATAAAAAGAAAATAACAAAAGAAAATATGGAGAAAAGAAAATGTATACCAAAGAAAGAAGGAAAAAAGAAAATGTAACAAAAATGTGTTTAAAAAAAGAAAGAAAAGAGGAAACAAATAAGAAAATCAAGAATTGAGCAATGAAAATGTACTAAATAGAAAGAAAGAAAGAAAGAAAGAAAGAAAGAAAGAAAATTAAGAAAAAGAAGGAAATTAACATAAAAAATTGCACCAAATTAGAAAGAAAGCTAGAAAAAAAGAAGAATATAAAAAACGGATGTGTAACAAATAAAAAAAAGAAAGAAAGAAATTAAGTAAGAAAGGGAAAGAGGAAACTGTACTAAATAAAAAAATGAAGAAAGAAACAAATAAAGAAAGAAAAGATTGATGGAGGAAAGAAACGAAAATGTAGCAAAAATGGTTGCCAAAAAAGAACGAAAAGAAACAATGAAGAAGACAAAGAAGAAATGAGCATAGAAAACATAGCAAAAAAAGGAGGAAATTAGCATAAAAAGTATACCAATTAACAAACAAAAGAAAGAAAGACAGAAAATGGATAGAAGTATACTGTTGCATGTTTTAATTGTACTTTTTGTTCATATGTTTAAATAAATTTTAGTGTGGAGTTTGCATGTTCTCCCTGTGCATGTTGAGTTTTCTCCAGCTACTCTGGTTTCCTGCAAACATGCAGAGCAGGTTTTACCAAAGGGTTGCCATTAATTCTGGAATTAACCGTATTTCCATTCTGCATGCCTCTGAATAAAGGTCTCTGTGTGACACAGCTTGATTATAGAGTGTGTATAATGTTTATTGTTGCACTGCAGTGTTATCAGATTCTGGCGGTTGTGCGTCTGTGGCAGATCAACATGTTTGTGAGTCAGTGGTTTGTGTGGTTGTGCAGCTCTGAATCTGTGTCTCAGAGAAATCAGTCTTATTTTCCAAACGGTGGTTAAAATCTGGTGTTGTGAGCTCTGTGTCAGTTAGCTGCCCGCTCTCGCTCTGCTGTACAGGAAATGACTAACTGACACAGGGACTGCAGTCTGAAAGACGTCACTGCTCTCAGACTCATTTTTCATCATGAGAGGACGCTGGGTGAGAACAAAAAGAATCAAGTGTCTCTAGCAGAGCGTATAATAACCTGCGAGAAGAGCACATTACAAGACGGACTGTCACTTTACTGGTTTCTCCTGAACCATGGCTGAAATGACAAGAGCCCCAGCATTCTGACCTGAGGGACACCACAACTTAGCAGGAAAATAAAGGAAGGAAGGGAGGGAGGGAGGGAGGGAGGGAGGAAGGAAGGGAAAAAAGAAAGAAATTGGCTCCAATAAGGAAAGAAATGAATTGTATCTAAGAAAAAAGAAAGAGCAAAAGAAAGAACTAGAGAAGAAAAAACGAAAGACAATAAAAAGGAAAAACAATTAAGAAATAAATGAGTTGGATAAAAGAAAGCAAGACAAAAATAACGATTTTTTTAAAGATTAAAAATAAGGAACTAAAAAAAGAAAGAAAAAAGCTAGGGAGGAAGGAAATTTGTTCATTTAAACAAATGAAAATAAAGAAACAATATAAAAAAGGAAATAAATTTAAAAAAGAAAAAGAAAGAAAGAAAATAAGAGAAGAGCATAAACAATAAGTGGTGAACCTCCTCTAACACGTGAAGTAGTTTGTTCACTGTTTGAGCATGACAGGAGGGGATGAGTCAGAAACTCAGCAAGGAACTGAACATGATGAGCATAATGTTACCACCACCATGCTTCACAGGCACAGGTGTGAAGAGATCCACACAAACGAGGTAGGAAAGAGTTAAAGAGAGGCGTCCTACACTTGTCCTTCAGCTGGAAGCTCCACTCAGTCAGAACATCTCTGAGGTGCTGCTCTTTGACTAAAAGCAGCAGTTTACTGTCCCTTTTGAAAAACACTCGAATCTGCACTTAGATCGCTTGGTCCTTCTGAGACTGGAGCTTTTGATGAGATCCACCATCCAATTTGTTTGTGCAGAAATGACTTCAGTCCTTTTTGCTACAGAACATTAAGGCTGTAAATGAATATCTGCTAGGCATATTTCTCTCCTGTTTGTCTGGGAATACGCATCAGGCGCTTAACGCTAATTTCATGAGGCAAGCGAAGTTATTTGCGCTCTCACACCTCATCAGGGAAGACCAGAAAGAATTTAGCACTGATAGAGTCCTGTGATGGACTCAACACTCAAGTGATGAATAAAAATGCCTATAATTTGAAGTGGCTTTGATGAACTAAGAATTACTGCATACAACAACAACAAGCCTGGTGTTTATAATGCTACATGACCTCTACATAAGCTCTTACACCTAGATGGTTTTAATAGCTTCAAGTCAAAAGCCAAAAGCAACGTCATGCAGACCAATTGACTAACTTCATGGTAACAGTTTACTTTAGGTCCTTGGCATGGTTGTATCATAAAGGAAGCTTTCATCACTTTTAATATTAAAAGTTAATTCAACCAATCCCTTTGCTGACTTTGTCTCATGGCTTACTTTAGACCATTATAACAATTGACCAAAGTAATGAAATAATTTGTCATTAAGGCCTTATGTATGTCTCATGTCGCCTCTATTTTAACTCTTTCCCTGATGTGACAATGCATGAGAATTTACAAATTGCAAGACAATACTGTTTATAAATACAGTACATGAGAGTAATATGGGTTCAGCCAGATATGTGGAAGTGCTTATGTTGACCCTCATAAACCTCATCCCAAAATGTTATCCTGATGTTTATACTGTATGGTAGCATACACAAATACATTTTTTTTTTTTAATTTAGCTTTAGGTCATTTTTGAGGAAGAGATTATGTAGGGCTTGTGCAGTTTTAGAAACACCACCCTTTATTAAAATATTATACTCCTTTTAGGGCGGCACAGTGGTGTAGTGGTTAGCACTGTTGCCTTGCACCGCCAGGGTCTGGGTTCGATCCCCGGCCAGGCTCGATTCCCGTCTCTGTGTGTGCATGGAGTTTGCATGTTCTCCCCGTGCTTGGTGGGTTTCCTCCGGGTACTCCGGTTTCCTCCCAGGTAAGTCAGCTATGTGGAAGTTTTAATGTAGGCCTTTTTTAGTCTAATAAATGTATCCTGATATAGGGCTTATGAAGTCTAATCAACTTTATCCAAGTGTTTATCTGCTTTTAAAATGGTGACAATTACACACGTGGACAAAATTGTTGGTACCCTTCGGTCAATGAAAGAAAAACTCACAATGGTCACAGAAATAACTTTAATCTGACAAAAGTAATAATTAAAAAAAATTCTATGACTGTTAACCAATGAAAGTCAGACATTGCTTTTCAACCATGCTTCAACAGAATTATAAAAAAAAATAAACTCATGGAACAGGCCTGGACAAAAATGATGGTACCCCTAGAAAATACTGAAAATAATGTGACCTAGTTCGAATCCCGGGTGGTGCTGTAACCTCTCACAGCCGGAGGTCTAGAGAGAGCTGATTGGCCGAGCTCTCTCAGAGGGGAGGGATGAGAGGTACTTAATGCTCCTACATTAATCACGGCTCTACAGCCAATCAGGGGCGTCTGTGAGCTCGCGCAACGGAGGGAGTGGATAGCGCTGTCCTCCGAGTGTGTTACGCTGCCCCCAACGTCACGTGGTTCGGAGGAAACACGTGATAGTCTTCGGCCCTCCCGGCTGAGTGGTAGTAGTAGCCTTAATGTGGGAGCCCCCTAGTGACGGGGAGGAATCGGACACGACTAAATTAGGGAGAAAATCGGGGAAAAATCCAAAAAAAAAAAAAAAAAAAAGAAAATAATGTGACCAAAGGGACATGTTAATTCAAAGTGTGTCCACTAATTAGCATCACAGGTGTCTACAATCTTGTAATCAGTCAGTGGGCCTATATATAGGGCTCCAGGTAGTCAGTGTGTTGTTTGGTGACATGGTATGTACCACACTCAACATGGACCAGAGGAAGTGAAGGAAAGAGTTGTCTCAGGAGATTCGAAAGAACATTGTAGACAAGCATGTTAAAGGTAAAGGCTATAAGACCATTTCCAAGCAGCTAGATGTTCCTGTGACTACAGTTGCACATATTATTCAGAAATTTAAGCTCCATGGGACTGTAGCCAACCTCCCTGGACGTGGCCGCAGGAGGAAAATTGATGACAAATCAAAGAGACGGATAATCCGAATGGTAAGAAAAGAGCCCAGAAAGACTTCTAAAGAGATCCAAGGTGAACTTCATGCTCAAGGAACATCAGTGTCAGATCGCACCATCCGTCGTTGTTTGAACCAAAGTGGACTACATGGGAGACGACCAAGGAGGACACCATTGTTGAAACCAAATAATTAAAAAGCCAGACTGGAATATGCCAAACTACATGTTGACAAACCACAAAGCTTCTGGGAGAATGTCCTATGGACAGATGAGACAAAAATGGAACTTTTTGCCAAGACAAATTTTGCTAATTATACTTGAAGCATATGAAGAAAAGAACACTGTCCCTACTGTGAAACATGGAGGAGGCTCTGTTATGTTCTGGGGCTGCTTTGCTGCATCTGGCACAGGGTGTCTTGAATCTGTGCAGGGTACAATGAAATCTCAAGACTATCAAGGGATTCTAGAGAGAAATGTGCTGGCCAGTGTCAGAAAGCTGGGTCTCAGTCGCAGGTCATGGGTCTTGCAACAGGACAATGACCCAAAACACAGCTAAAAACACCCAAGAATGGCTAAGAGGAAAACATTGGACTATTCTAAAGTGGCCTTCTATGAGCCCTGACCTCAATCCTATTGAGCATCTTTGGAAGGAGCTGAAACATGCTGTCTAGAAAAGGCACCCTTCAAACCGGAAACAACTGGAGCAGCTTGCTCATGAGGAGTGGGCCAAAATACCTGCAGAGAGGTGCAGAAGTCTCACTGACAGTTACAGGAATCGTTTGATTGCAGTGATTGCCTCAAAAGGTTGTGCAACAAACTATTAAGTTAGGGGTACCATCATTTTTGTCCAGGCCTGTTCCATGAGTTCATTTTATTAAATAACTAGGTTGAAGCATGGTTGAAAAGCAATGTTTGATTTTCATTGGTTAACATTCATAGAATTCTTATTTATTATTACTTTTGTCAGATTAAAGTTATTTCTGTGACCATTGTGAGTTTTTCTTTCATTGACCGAAGGGTACCAACAATTTTGTCCATGTGTGTATATACAGTAGATACTGTATATGATGGAGTTTGGGGCTGTGGGTTTAAAAGCAGGTATTCCATCAGTGAGAAAGAGCTTATGTAGGGCTTTTGAAGCCTTATAAAACCCATGCTTTATAAAAGTGCTAGCCCGATATTGATATCAGATACTGATATATTGATATGATATCTATATGCACAAATACTGTACATGATGAAGGTTTTAGCTTTAGGTAACCAGTTATATCAGCTGATTAGAAGTGTTTGTAACTGTAGGTCTTGTGAAGTCTCATAAACAGCACACACGCGATGGAGTATTTGGCCCAGGGATGGAGGCAGCAGTAAAGAAACAGCAGGTTGAGCGTTACAAAGGGAAACGATGGTCATAAATGTTTCGACTACAGAGTGGCAAATAATAAAAGGGCAAACCAATTTGTGTGGGGTCAACCCTACTGCATGTAACATTAGCTCAGGGCCTCCACAGTGCACAGAGAAGACAAATAGACGTTTTAGTTGGAACTCGGTGGAGGGCATTTGTGGTCAATCCCTACGGCAAACACGATGCTGTCTAGGTGTTAGTTAAAGTTCAGTGTTTGGAAAGCTTGGACACGGAAGTAAAAATGCCAGGCGTATGCTGTACGTACATCCTCACCTTCCATCCTACAGAGTCAACTTTATTTCCAATGAGAAAGAAGATGCCACAAACAAGCAATAAATCCACAAAGTCTGAATATTTAAGGTGACAAAACACCACAAATATACATAAACAGCACCCCATGGATTAAGGAAGTGTTTTGAAGCCTTCATGCCACAAAGTTATTTTTTTCTTTCTGCCTATCTCTTGTATTCAGCTGTAGGTTTCTTTCATCCCTCTGGCCATAATGCACTCTGATGTACTCGCAAACCTGCAATGCAGTCAGAGCTGCCTCAAGAATGCATTAAAAAAAAACCCACTGATTTAAAGAACTTTTTGATCTATTTGTGAAACTGCTTACATGAAAAATAAAACATACATGGCCCGTTTTCTTTTCTCATCACATATAACACAGGCTGCTCACAAAATGCTAATTGTCCTTGAAAACCAAAATGTCCAGTACCACACAGTAATAGCTATCCTGACAAGGGTTAGACTGAGACCTGGATTTATGGGAATGTGAGAAACTTTATTTATTTTATTCAAAGCTGTGTAAAGTTTAAAAATATAATTGAATGGATATTGATTTCTTTAACAACCCTGACTATTCAAAGAACCCTTGGAGAACACTTCTTCTTTTCTTTTTTTTTCTCAGAGCGAGAGGGCACCATATAATTTACAGTAGATCGTTCTACCCCCTTGCGGTTGTCCCTCTGTGGGAACCTTTGTAGGCTATATGTAGAAACCTACAACAGAGTGTTTCCAATCATAAAGTAGAACCCTTTCGAGAAGCTTGCTACACTAAAATCTTCAAATAACCCTTTGCGAACACCTTTATTTATCTTAGAAGTTACCACCAATATCTGTCACTATTGAAGCTTTTTTCAAATGCCACTGAACCAATATGGTGTCTATGTAGAACCCTACGACAGGGCGTTTTCTGATCAGGAAGATCTTAAAGTAAAACCATTTCGGAGGCTAAAAATGTAAACCTGAACTATGCAAATGAGAACCTTTGGAGAACTCCCTTTTCTCTGACCAAGAGGCCATCACTTAATACCCACATCTACACCCTTTCAGTAATCCCTTTAGGGAGAACCATTGCAAGATCCTTGTAGAAACCTACAACAGTGTTTCCTAAACATGAAGTGTTACCACTCTTAGAGGCTAACTGTGCCGAACTACAAGGTGGTACTGCATCAAAAAGTTTCTAAGCTAGTTTTGTAACATGGCAATAGATTGAAGGACAAGGCTACATGCACAGTCACAGGGGGAACTATGCAGCTGGTGCTATTCTGACCACGTGTGTTACCACGTCTGTTATCTCATCATGGAAAGCAAGTTAGAACAAAGAGCGATAGTTCACGGCAAAGTTTATAGCGATGCTTCAATGAGTCATTCAAGGTGTTATGACTGACATGTGCTTCAAGAGCAGAAGAACATCACTGGAAGATGACCAGAGATCAGGAAGACCTTCAACGAGATCAGCCCCTGAAAATGTCGAAACCATTCTGCAACTTGTGCATGATCATCGTCGGAGAACAATCCACAACATTGCTGCCATTGTCGGTGTGTCATACAGAACAGTCCAGTCAATCATCACATGTGATTCGAACATGCGCCGTGTTGCTGCCAAGTTTGTCTCCAGGCTGCTGACCCAGGCGCAGATGAAACCTCGCATGGAAGTGCTGTGGACCTTGATGTCGAGGATCTTAAACAGTGATGAAACTTGGGTGAACGGGTACGACCCTGAGCCAAAAGTCTTCACATTGGAAGAGGCATCATCGTCACAAGCAAAAAAGGCGAGGTAGGTCAGCAACTCAATCAAGTCCATGCACATCGTCTTTTTTGACAATCGCGGCAGTGTGCATCGAGAATTCGTCCCCAGGGGCGAATGCGTTTTGATACCCCCTCATATCCAAAGAACCCTTGGAGAAGTTTCAGAAGTTTTTTGTAGGAGTTAACAGAGGGCTTCCTGATCAGAAGCTACTCTGTACTCTGTAACATCGCACTCTTTTGGTCATTGAACTTTGGAGAAACATTGGAGGCTTCAGATCTTTCTGGATGCTAATTATTGCAGAGGTTATTGGCTGAAGGGTTCTTCACTTGTCATGGTAAAACCTTTTAAGCGTGTCATTTTAAAACCTACAGTGGAGTGCTAATCATTGAGGGTTCCATTTTATCCAAATAACATTCTAAGAACCTGTTTTTCATGTTTTATCATTAATCTGAAATCTGTACATTATAAAAGTGTATCAAGCTCCTTTAAAACATTTGTGGACCCTCAGGATCCTTTGTGGCTCATCCTTCGAGTAACCATACTGATGATGATGATGATGATGATGATTGTGAGAGGAAGGTCATGTTCTCCATCTGCAGATAAGGTCATCCTCTGTTTGTATGTGTGTGTGTTGATGCACGCTTGAAGGCAGAGGAGGAGGCTGTCATGGAGGCTCCTGTAAAAGATCCACTTTGCTCTTGCACAATCAGCCCATTAAGCATTACATCGTTTTTATACGGTGCAGCGACGCAGCGGCACTCAGGCTCGAATTTCACTCACTCGTCTCTCAGCAGGGTGCTGCCGGTTCGCCGTGCTGTTCTAATGAAAAGCACCTCTAGGTTGTCCCTACCACCAGACCATGCTTGGAATCTGGAAGAAAACAAACTGTTGTATGGTGGTGATTTTGCATGTGTAAGAATTCTCATGAAATGAAATTCTCTTAGGTGGCACGGTGGCGTAATGGTTACGACTGTGTTCTCATAACTCCAGAGTTGAGTCGTGGAATATTTCGAAGAACTCCAAAAAAAACAAAATGCTAAATAAATTACTAGGCAAATTTTGAGTAGAGAAAAAGCAAACCAACAGTGCACAAGACAGATAAATCTGAACCGGTCATAAAGCAGTCATCAACATGTGTCGATGCCTCAAGAAGTCCTAAAGCAAAAGAGCCCACGAAAAAAGCTAGTTCCGTTTTCCAGTTTGGGTTTATATACAGTACAGACCAAAAGTTTGGACACACCTTCACATTCAAAGAGGTTGAATTTGTATTATGGCAAGAAAAAAGCAGCTAAGTAAAGAAAAACGAGCGGCCATCATTACTTTAAGAAATGAAGGTCAGTCAGTCGGAAAAATTGGGAAAACTTTGAAAGTGTCCCCGAGTGCAGTCACAAAAACCATCAATCAAGCGCTACAAAGAAACCGGCTGACATGCGGTCCGCCCCAGGAAAGGAAGACCGAGAGTCGCCTCTGCTGCGGAGGATAAGTTCATCCGAGTCACCGGCCTCAGAAATCGCAGGTTAACAGCAGCTCGGATCAGAGAGCAGGTCAATGCTACACAGAGTTCTAGCAGCAGACACATCTCTAGAACAACTGTTAAGAGGAGACTGTGTGAATCAGGCCTTCATGCTAGAATATCTGCTAGGAAACCACTGCTAAGGACAGGCAACAAGCAGAAGAGACGCGTTTGGGCTAAAGAACACGATAAAGAACACGATAAAGAAAACTCGCTGAATGAGAAGGGGTGTCCAAACTTTTGGTCTGTACTGTACCTGGAAACCACTTTGTTGCTCCTCCTCATTTCTTTCTCTGATCTTCTTTTTAGTAATTATTCATTAGTTATATTATAATTTTTTCGGCGCCTTAATTTTCATGTTATCTCCAAGCCCACTTTATTTCCCATCCCTTTTCTATCAATCTCATAATCATTCACATGTGAGTTGTCTTCTCCATCTGGGCCTCATCTTTTGCTAAGGTCTACTTGTCTACTTCATTCCTTCTGTTTGATGGGTGATTTGCTAAGTTCCTCTTTTTGACCAGATTTTCTGTGATGTTCCATCAGATCACTTCACGTCACTTCACAATATTTTTTCTTTATTGCAGTACAATTTACGATATACTGTATTTATAAAAAGGAAAACATTATTTTGTCTTCGACAGTTTTCCATAAGCATTATGAATATGACGTTATGCCTCATGGATGCAACATATAAACTCTCAGAGAAGGTATTTGTTACTAATATACCGAAGCATCGGTTTATATTTTATTAAACCCTTGTTGATAGAGTTTAAAAATCAGAATGCCAAACCCGTTACAAAATACATGAACATATTTGACACCCCGGTGCAGTGTGCATTTTATGACAGGGGACATAAACAGTTTTAGCATGTGTGTGACAAAATCATATTTTTTCTGTGCAAAGTTATAATAAAAGCCCTTCTATAAAATAATATGCTTAGATTGTCTGCCTAAAACGCTTAAAAAATGTCCACCCTGACATTCGTGTATTTGATTTTGAGAATTTAAATATTGTTTTGCTGCACTGTAAACCCTAATGCTCAAAGTAATTAAACACATTGAGTACTGTTAACTTAAATAATTGCAATTAGGTCAAATGAATAGACCTTTTCGAGTATTCAGACCTTTTTGGCATTTATGAGTTTGTAGAAATGACACTTTTTAAGTTAGCTGAACAAATTTGATATTTTATGTAATCGTAAGTACTTAAGTAGCAATAACTTAAGTAAAAGTTCCACCAGTGTAAAACTCTATAGAGCCCTCGTGGCGCAGTGGTAAGTGTCTTGCCTGCCATGCGGAAGGCCCGGGTTCAATTCCTGGTCTGCTCAGATTCCTGTCTCTGTGTGCATAGAGTTTGTCCCTGTGTTCTCATGTCACTCTGCGCTTGGTGGGTTCCTCTAGGTACTCTGGTTTCCTCCCACAGTCCAAATACCTGCAAATTAGGCTAATTGGTGTTCCCAAATTGCCCTTAGTGTGTGTGTGTGTGTGTGTGTGTGTGTGTGCATCCTGTGATGGATTGGGACCCTGTCCAGTGTGTACCCTACCTCGTGCTCCTGGGATAGGCTCCACCCACCCCCTGAATACAGGATAAAGCTATATAGATAATGAGTGAGTTCTGAGCTATAAATAAAAGATGGAAATAAACTGCTATTATTACAACATAAATCTTTCAATTAGACAGTTCTGAGCTGTAAAAAAAAACATGGTTATGATCCGTATTTGTTATAATGGAAACCCTGGATTTTGACGGGTATAAACTGTTTTCATAACAACATGAACATGTTAATTATACAGTTATAAACCGTACAATATACAGTATAATGAGTGCAATCCCGTAGAACCAGAAACATTGCTACCGTATTTTTACGGTAAAATTCTGGCAACCACAGCTGCCAGTTTTTTACCGTAAAATTTACGATTTATTTTTTTACAGTGTACCATGATGTCGCCATCAGATGTTCCTCTTATTGGCCTGTGGTGCCTTTTATGCCTATGAATAACTGGAGTATAACTACGTCCTCTAATCAACATGAATATGACATTTTGGGGTTCTAAACGGATTATGCAATCACTAAGCATGATTCTATTATATGTTAATTATAATGCGTACAGTGCTATATATTGCATACTTAACTGTCAAGGTTAAAAGGTTAGACATCATTATATTCTCTTATGCCCCTTATGCTATTACACCTATTCTCATATCATACACTGTAGATACTGCAGCTTATCCTAATTTTTCTCTCCTTACTCTCTTCTCTACTTTATGAGTCTTATGGTACTCAGACGGATTCCTTTCGATGAGGACTCTTCTACTTCTATTGTTTATAACAGTGACAGTCCTACTTATTTCTACTCACCCTGAAAGCCCTTTCAGCCTTAATCACACCTCACCTGTGATTATGATCATTCTGACGAGTGATTAAATAATTATTTATTTGCTGTAATTACGGCACCGTGTGCGCTCTCTAAAGAAGGGGGAAGTTAGTCCATCTGTGAACCTTTTTCCAGCTTTGTGCTCAGCTCAGCAGTTCTAAGCAGACGATTGCGTCTTAATTTGTGCCGTTTGTACCTTGAGCTTACTCATCGTCTGGATTAAATTCCTCTTTCTGTCAGCCCTGTGTCTCAACTTTCTTCCCTAAGAACATTTACATGCCTGACATCCCCGTGCTCGGTGGGTTTCCTCTGTGTATGCCAGGTTCCTCCCACGGTCCAAAGACATGCTGATTCATTTAATTGTGTTTTTTAACTTCTCCCTGTATTTAACACATCCCGGGTTGAGATTACGAAATATCGTCATGTGCAAGCTTCATTACTGTCACAATGATTTCATGCATACACTAATTTTTGTTCATCAAAGTGCTTAGCGCTCATCCATTCCCCTTCCTGCTGATTATTCCATTAGCACCACGGTCAGAAGGGCTGCTTTCGGCGTTGAAATGGTGCCATAATTACACACTTGTTAAAATTCTGTCACATGTCAACTTAACGACTCAAATACACACCGGAGTACAGATGGAATTAATGAAACACGGCTAGAGCATAATGGCAGAATGATAGAAATACGTCAGGGTCTCTGTGCGAGGTTTGTGGATCAGCCCAGGGATACGAAGCACCGCAGGAGCTCAAGATACCGACAGACGGAATCTGCGCTTTCTAGAATGGACCAGGAGAGAAAAATGAGGTCAGTGGTCTGTGTAATATATTCTCACAGTTGATTATAGTGTGCAACGCTCCTTCTGAACATTTGTGGGTAAATTGGGAATATTGTTTATTGTCATTAACATATATGTCAAAGTTATTCATGTCAAATGATGTGTCTTAAATCATGTAATAAATATTGCAACAATCAGTTACTAGTCACCGCCGTTCCCAAAACCCAATAATTAATTATAATTGTTACCAACAACCAGTCACTACAAACCATTGGTCTCAACTCTTATCTACCAGTCTCACTTTACTCACCACTGTTTTTACTATTGTTTTTATTATTTACACTCACGATTTATTTATTTATTTATTTTTATTTGACCCAGATTTTCTCCCTAATTTAGTCGTGTCCAATTCCTCCCCGTCACTAGGGGGCGCTCCCACATTAAGGCTACTACTACCACTCAGCCGGGAGGGCCGAAGACTATCACGTGTTTCCTCCGAACCACGTGACGCCAGCCGACCGCATCTTTGCGCACTGCTCGCTCACGCAACGTTGGGGGCGGAGTAACACACTCGGAGGACGGCGCTATCCGCTCCTTCCGCTTGCATGAGCTCACGGACGCCCCTGATTGGCTGTAGAGCCGTGATTAATGTGGGAGCACTGAGTACCTCTCATCCCTCCCCTCTGAGAGAGCTCGGCCAATCAGCTCTCTCTAGACCTCCGGCTGCGAGAGGTTACAGCATCACCCGGGAATCGAACTCGCGATAGGATGATAGATGATATCATCTAACTACTAATCACCGTTTCTCCTAACGACTAACTACTGATCATTATTCTTCTTATCCACTAACTACTAATTACATTGTTCCCAACATCCAAGTACTAATCCCCATTGTTGCCAACAAAACATAAATGGTCACCATTGCTCCAAACAGCCAACTGCTCTCATACATTGCTCTCTCTCTCTCTCTCTCACACACACACACACACACACACACACACACACACATATTCACAGTTTTGAACTCTCCTGTTGGTAATATTTATTAAAATAAAACCGAGATATTGCATTGCATTCTTTTGTGTTTATTCCCGGACTCCTCTCTAGCCTCCCTGCTTTGTTTTTTTGTCCAGATCAACTAAAGAAATTGTAGACTTTCATAAAAATAAATAAATAAATAAATAAATGAGTGGATCAGCATGCCATGGCCAAGCATCACTCCTTTTCTGTAAGAAAAAAAAAGAATCTATTATCTTCTATTCCGATGGTAAATGTATTTTTTCCATGTGATATACGTATGTTAGATATGACAAATTATCATGAGGCTCTATGTAAATGAGACCGCGACATTACCTGGACCCCTTGACCACGCACAAGCTACTTTCCCCTGAATCGTGCACTTAGGCAGCAATAACAAGTCTATTTGGTAAACAGATGTACTGTATCTTCAGTATTCTGTTCTCGTGCACTGCTGTGTTTGACCAATCTGTAAGCTGTAGTGCTTCTACTTTAGCTCCACCCATTTGACTTGGTGCTTAAAAGAAAAACAAATTCACAGGTACTAATTTACAGAATGACTCACTCAGTAACGGAAATGATGATGACAAAAGAGGTAGACGGTCTCCTGGCTGCTTGTTACTTGATCTGGTCCTGTTTTCTGGATTTCGTGACTGATTCGGCCCGGCTGACCCTGCCTGCTTGGGTTTGACCCCAGCTGTGGTATCTGAAACTAAATCAATGGTCTGCCTGCTTCCTGTCTCTCAGCACCCACTGTAATTTATTTATTTATTTATTATAGTGTGAAATATGTGAGGGAGGATGAAATGCTGTTGTAATGAAGCGTGTGGATTTCAGGGTTTAATTGGTCACTGATGTCTGGCTTTGGGCACTGGGGTGTTACATACAGTATGAACCATGTGTGATGTGTTACTACTGTATGTTAGTCAAATAACAAGAAATCGAAAGAAAGAAAGAAAATGCTTTGTTGATTGAAGTTGTTTAAAGGTTTACATGATGTAATGTTTAATCTGGATTCTGAAGATCAGAAAATGTTGGCAGTAGTGCAGCAGCAAATGACACATCTATATTAAGATGGATAGATATTTACAAAGGGATATCTTATCTTATCTTATGCATCTCACGTCCCCAAAAATAATTTTTCCGCAAATATCTTCACTGTACAGACACGCCCACTTTACAGTTTAATTATTTGTAATAATAAGATCTAATAATAAAGATTTTTATTTGTAAAAAAATTGGAAAAACCATTTATCATTTTTGTTTCACTTCACAATTATGTTACATGTTACCTTTGTAAGGCACTAATATCCAATAGGATATTAGTATATTAGTATATATATATATATATATATATACATTGAATATACCAAAAAAAAAATTTTGTAATGTGGATAACAGAAATAAACTTGTACAAAGTAATAAGGTAGTGAAATAAGTAAGCGTTTTAATTGGCTTAACGGTGTAGTGTAGAGTTTAGCAGTTGGTGGGAAGCAAACTGGAACTGAACTTTCTGGTGCAACTGTTCAAGTCCAATCTCTTTAATGAAAGAAAGTTTGTGACTTGGGTGGGAGCAGCTCAGAAGGTTATAGAGTTGGTAAAGATGCTCTCAATGGGGCAATGATAAATGCTTTCTAGAATCTGGGGATACAGATGAACTTTCCAGATTCTCCTCAGGAAGTAAAGGCACTGTCATGCTTTTCTAACTACTAGCGAAATGTTATGGTGCCGGGACAAGTCCTCTGAGATGTGGACAGGAAGCCGGTGATGCGTCCCATTGACGTCGATGGGAGAGTGTCCATTCATTTTTGATTTTTAGAAAACCATATTGAGCTCTTTGGTCTTCTTGGTGTCAAACGTGAGGCTGTTTGAGGTGTTCCATGCTGATAGACTATGAATATCCTCCCCGTAGGTGGATTCATCATTATCGGTCCTACCCCTGTAGTATTGTCACATTTGATCATGTTGGAGTTCTGCAGAGGCACACAGTTATCGGTAAACAGGGAATTGTGCAACGGACTCAGCACACAGCCCTGTGGAACACCAGTGTTCAGAATGAGAGTAGAGGTCATGTGATTGTCCAGACTAACAGACTGATGACCAGAATCCAGCTGCAAGTGGAAGTGCTGACTCCCAGGCCTTGGAGCTTGGTGATCAGTGTGTGATAAGATCATATACGTTGATGTTTCTTTAGTAACAGCTCATTTACAGTGATGTATGTAGGACATGGTGCATAATGTATGTTATTGTTCCTACTGATATGGTGAAGTTTTATTCTTCTATAGAAATGCTTATTTAACATGATATATGGACGGAGTCTCCAGTGTCAGTGTCAGAAGTAAAGGGGAAGCTTGAAACATTTTAAAGATAAAACAAATTTAGGCTCTGTGTTTTTTTTTTTAGGAAACTGACATAACAGAGGTGAAAACAGGAACTAACAATTTTAACTGACAATCACAACATGATAAACAGGTAAATAACAACAACAACAACTACTACTACTACTACTACTACTACTGTGATTTGGAATTAAAATGTCTAAAAGACTAAAATATTCATTGGAAAAAATGTACCTTGTGGGTGGTAACAGGAGGTCCACTTCATTACATCACTCCATTACTGATCATTTCCTAAAACAGCACAGCATTTTTCACTTCACCCCCTCCCCTTCTTTTTTATGACTCGTCTCTATATTATTAGCAAAACTGATCAAATCTAACAGTAAACGCTCTGTGAGTGAATCTAAGTTTCCTAAGTTTTTCTCCAGTTCACAAACAGACTATTAAACACTCACTGATGTGTAGCAGTTCATAAACTTATTCACAGACAATCTCATGCTTTCCAAAAGGGAATAAATGAATAAGGAAGAAAAAAACAAATAACTGCACATTAAACATTTAAAAGGGTAACAGCGAAGCGAAACATAATGTCCCAAAGTCAAAGTAACTACTTTTGTTGTTCTTGTTGCCTCGAGCATTTCAGCGTTTCAGACGGTACCCAGTGTTCCTCATGCTCCCATTAAAACATTAGGCGCATTAGGCTGTCTCCTCTTCTCATCATTTTCCAGTGTACTTATATTCCAGCCTCGCTATTTCTAGCTATTTGTATCTTTTTCCCCTGACAACTTGGTAAATGTGAAGTAAAACAAGCTGAATTATTATAGAAACGGTTAATAAGTAAAAGCCGTACTGTATATCTACTATATCCATATATAGTCGTGTTTATTGCCTATGAAACGAGTTATTGTTCTGACTTGTGCTAGAATATGTTCATTTGATCACCAGATGCTTTTGCTTTTTTTCCCTCTCTCATATGGAGTTAATAACAGCACAAAGTGTAAATCCTTATATTCTAAAGGTTACTTTAAAGGTCCAATATTCTCTACTCTTTCCTTAACAAATTAAACCATTAGCTCTTCCAAAGTGTGTGCTTGTTAATGCTCCAGCTGAAATACCACTCTTTTTTTTTTATTCCAAACGCTCCCATTAATTCACTCCTCCTCCAAATGCGCCGTTTCAGTGTCTATGTGAATGAGTTACCGCTAAGCCACGCCCCTCCAGAGAACAGCAGAGCTGAGCAAAAAGCCATGGTAGGGGCTCTTCCTATATGATGTCACATTAGTTGGAGACCCTAATGTCAGACTAATACAGTACGAATGTCTAAACCTAACGTAAAGTTACAGCTTTATCTCTGACCGATCGTTGTGTTCTATAAATAGTGTATGTGAATTTTTGAAGAGCCGATGGTTGTAGGCAGGGTAGGCAAATCCTGTACTTTACTAAAGATAATGATTCCGTAGGGCAAGTATTACTCTTTCTATGTAAAGTCTTCCATTTCTATGTAAAAGTACAACAGTCCTCACCTTCACATCTAACAAACTCTCTCTCTATCTTTCTCCTTAATAAGTGTGGACATACTGATTTTTTTTTTTTTCACTGTCTGCAACCAGCTGTGCTTCTGATTTCGTCCCCCTGTTGCATTATTGGGAAGCGTCTCAAAGGAAAGGTAAGTCATGTAATTATGCAAAATGGTCAGCAGGGGGCAAAATTCCTGCTCCTAATACGTGTGGTTGGACACGAGGCAGAAAAGTAAAAGTACAGGTATTTGCTGTAGTTTTGAGTGGAGTAAAAGTAAAAAGTATAATCTAATTAAACTACTTAA
The DNA here is from genome assembly GCA_030347435.1 of Clarias fuscus. Taxonomy (NCBI): domain Eukaryota; kingdom Metazoa; phylum Chordata; class Actinopteri; order Siluriformes; family Clariidae; genus Clarias; species Clarias fuscus. The sequence goes on from CM059229.1 coordinate 3,302,557, forward strand.
GTATAGACATGTGAATGATGTACTTAAGTACGGTAAGGACGTCAATATACTCAATTACTTCCCACCTCTATTTACAGGTATTCCTAATAAAATGGTCACTTATTTGTAAAATGCCCTTAAGATCAGCCCGGTGCCCTTTGCAAACCTGCTGCATTCAAATTTTACAGATGAAGGGAAGTGCTTGGATCCATTCAGCTGAAGCTGCTTCTCATTAATTTGACTGATGATGAGGCTCCTCGTTATAAACGCCTACATCATCTGCGAGCCACACAAGCTCCGACATTCCATTTTCTGCAAAATGCTTTATAATAAAACCGAAATAATGACGTGAAATAATTTAAGCCACATTGTCTGTGCTCATGCTCGACCCTCGGGCATACAGCAGACGCACAGGACGTTCTGTCTGCCTCGCTCAGATTTTACGCTCTGCGGATTGTATTCTTTGCTTTCCTCCCCCCCCCCCCCCCCCCCCCCCCTTCTCCCAGCGATCGCACTTCATTTAAACTCGATTAAATAAGAGAATAAAATGAACAACCCACATTTATCTTGTTAATACCCTCATCAAATTAACGGCTCATTTGCTCAACCCCCTGATCTGTAATGTGCTTTATATGACACTTCTGCTGGTGGTGGTCTCCATGCGCACTGTCAGTGTCAGTGGAATTTCTGCTGATCCGTTAAAATGATGGGAACGCGGGAATATTATCCAGCTGTTCAGAAAATCCATGAGCGTGGATCCATGGTGGATGCTATCCCTGAAGTGTGTCTTCATTTAGCGCAAGTGCACTCTCGAGCATGCTGTTCTTTAAATCTAGTTAGATATCCGATGCTTTGTATGGGACTAGCATGCATATCCATCTATCCATATGGATGGGAAAACCTCTGTAGTCTAACAAAGATACCGTGGGAGCCAGTGGTGACCATTGTATTTATTCTCATTTTCACAACCATGGTAGGACCTCCGGTCAACATTCGCACACTACGGGCAATTTGGGAATGCCAAGTAGTCGAATCTGTATGTTTTTGGACTGTGGGAGGAAACCAGAGTACAAGGAGGAAACCCACCAAGCACAGGTAGAACATGCAAACTCAGAACACAAGGTGGGAATCGAACCCAGACCCTGGAAGCACGTTACATGCATATGGAGCTATATTTGACTTTGTAGCCCAATTTAGATCACTAGAAAGTGTATTACACCCAGTGGTCAGAAATGGGAATTGCAACAAGCATTACCGAGGCCCATTAAGACAGGAAGTAAGCTGCCCCATGTTCACCTAATAATGCTCATTACTAGTACTGTATGGCAGCTTGACCTGTCTTCTCCTTCCTCCTGTACAGAGAAATTGTGAAAGAATTGTAAGAAGTAAAATGCTGTGTGAAAGAGTTTTCACTGGTGCCCTGTGTGAGGTGATTGTGTGTGTGTGTGTGTGTGTGTGTGTGTGTGTGTGTGTGTGTGTGTGTGTGTGTGTGTGTGTGTGTGTGTGTGTGTGCGCGTGTGTGTGTGTCATTGACATATCTGCGTTTATAGTGTTCGGGCAGATTGTAACAGTGTTGACCTTAAAATGACAGCAGGCTTCTCATGAAGCTTTAAAGGTCTCCGATTCCGCTGCCTTCCTCTCGACAGCGCGCAGAACGCCGCCTACTCACAAAACTTCTTCCCTGAATGTAATTTTCCCGAGCTATTACATTCCAGAAAACTGAAAAAGAAAACAGGCGGCCCCAAAAAAGGTTTCTCTATTTCCATGGGTTCAACAACAAATAGAGAAGAATGAGATCTGGGATGAATTGAAAAGTGAAGAACCATGTCTTGAATTACTGTGTGTGTGTGTGTGTGTGTGTGTGTGTGTGTGTGTGTGTGTGTGTGTGTGTGTGTGTGTGTGTGTGCGCGCGCGCACATGGAATGGTTGGAATGGAATGGTTTTTAGTTTTCACAAAGTTTGCTGCTAAACTACTTTTAGATCTTTGTTGCACTTCATATGTTTCAAAGGCTTTTGGGCCAAATCCTGACTGATAGCAACCCATTCTTTCATAATCACTTCTTGGAGTTTGTCAGAATTAGTGGGTTTTTGTTTGTCCACCCGCCTCTTGAGGATTGACCACAAGTTCTCAATGGGATTAAGATCTGGGGAGTTTCCAGGCCATGGACCCAAAATTTCAACGTTTTGGTCCCCGAGCCACTTAGTTATCACTTTTGCCTCATGGCACGGTGCTCCATCGTGCTGGAAAATGCATTGTTCTTCACCAAACTGTTGTTGGATTGTTGGAAGAAGTTGCAGTTGGAGGGTGTTTTGGTACCGTTCTTTACTCATGGCTGTGTTTTTGGGCAAAATTGTGAGTGAGCCCACTCAGAAGATCCCAGAAGATCCCAGGTTCAAACCTCACAACCACCAAGTTGCCACTGCTGGGCCCTTGAGCAAGGCCCTTAACCCTCAATTGCTCAGATGTAATGAGATAAAAATGTAAGTCGATTGATATGGATAAGGGCGTCTGCCAGATGCCTAGATGTAGATGTAGATTCTATAAATTGCTGATTTAGGTGCAATCTTAGATGTCTGCACGCGTTTCTTTGCAGGTCACCATGGTTAACAATGAAAGAACAATGATTTCAAGCATCACCCTCCTTTTAACACGTCAAGTCTGCCATTCTAACCCAATCAGCCTGACATAATGATCTCCAGCCTTGTGCTCGTCAACATTCTCACCTGAGTTAACAAGACGATTACTGAAATGATCTCAGCAGCTCCTTTAATGACAGCAATGAAATGCAGTGGAAAGTTTTTTTTCGGGATTAAGTAAATTTTCATGGCAAAGAAGGACTATGCAATTCATCTGATCACTCTTCATAACATTCTGGAGTAGATGCAAATTGCTATTATAAAAACCTAAGCAGCAACTTTTCCAATTTCCAATATTTATGTCATTCTTAAAACCTTTGGCCACGACTGTACAGTATATTGTGTGAGTTCATGTATAAAAATGAGATGCACCTTTCATATTTAATACCATATATGGGAATACGATTGTGGTCAAATATAAGTTAATGGGCAAGCAAACGTTTATGTATTAGCCATATATGGGAATCTGGGTGTGTCCTTCAAGTCAATTTATAGGAATGAGAGCAGGCTTTTAGGGACAATCTGGTGTGCTTTGGAGACCATACTGCATATGGTCACAGATCATAGATGATTATATTCCATGTATGCGAATAAATGTTACGCTCTGAATGTGAATGTGTGAGTGGGTGTGGTTTAAGACTTTATGCCTTAAGAATGTAATTAATATTCATCATGTGGATCTAAAAGTATGTACTGTACACCCGAATTAAACCTGCAGGTTTTTCGAATGTAAAAAATAATCCTGTGAGTTTTTTTCTTCCATTAAATGTGATATTGTAACCAACATGAGTTTATACACCCCTTTGTTAATACTGTGTTAAGGCACATTTTACTTTGGGGTAAAATTCTCCCAAAATACATACACTTCCATGTGGAAATTTTATCCTGCTCCTCCTTAAAGTCGTGTAAGTTGAAGGTTAAAGAATTGACATACATGAAATATGTACATAAATACAGTAGCGAAGTAAATGAACTCGGTGACCTTCCATCGCTGATCATGACTATGGTATTGGTTGGTATTGTTCTCTTTTACGATTATGCACATTACAGTATGAGTTCTATCTTGGTCCAATACGTCTGCTGCACTGGATTTGGAATGTATATTCATTTTCACTTGAATTTTATTAGTTGCATTTTCACATTAAATGTGGAAAAAAGATTTGACATGATGATATATCTTGGTTTAATTGAAATTGTAATTTTAAAACAATAAAAAAAAAAATAAAGAATAGAGGAATTTTTTTATTTTTTTGTTAGCCAAAGTTTATGGGCAAGACCACACGAAGGTGTTAATCTTACCATGCAAAAAAAAATTAATTAATTAATTAATAATTGCAACCTGTTCTGTTTTTTTTTTTTTTTTTTAAATCATACACCCTTTTATGGTACTAGAAGATGAGCTGTCTCATTCACTTCATCATCGTCATTGATTCCCTGTAAATGTTAAATAGCATGTATTCCATAGACTCTGCATGGATCAATTTCATAGGAATAAATCCAAGCCTGTTCAAGTTAACTGTCTAACTTTATTCTCTTTTTGTTTGCTCGGGAAAAAGAGACATCAATCTGGACCATCAAGAATATTATGTTCTACACACTATTTTTTTTTTTTTTTTTTCCTAAAGAACTTTAGACACACTTGAAATGAAAAATGTATTCTGGTTAAAGCCTGGCCATTTGCTCCTAATTGAAAGGCTGGGAAACGGTTGGAAAGAAAGATTTATCATCACTCTTAGACAATCCGTTTTCAATTAAAAGCCGGGGAATTCGTCATGTAGCAGCGATGTCAAGACTTCTCTGCATGATAATATAATAGAAAACCTTTAACCCGGTGAGATGACTTTAAAACCACCTCCCATCTGTGAAAACCACTTTTCGTATCCATCCCAGATCTGCAACCTCCTGCAGCTTTTTCGTCGAGAATGAATAAATGTCTGCGATTAATCTTTGAAAATGAGAAGAAAGAAAGGAAGGAAGGAAGGAAGGAAGGAAGAACTCCCCCAGAGAAGAAGAGATTTAGTTTAGGTTTTTTATTTTTTCCTTTTCAATGAGCTGGCCGAGGTGTGCTGATTCAGCCTGGCAGGTACGTCACGCGGCACACGGCTCCTCCTCTGATTGATGCTCAGGGCGGAGAACTAGTCGGGACGGAGCAGCGCTAAATTTAGGACCCTAAATGTCAGCCGTAATGAAGCGCTGCCTGCTTGTCGTGAGCGTCTGAGGCGGAGATGTGACGGAGACGCGGGAGCGCCGGGACCCAGACCAGACAGACTGATAGACAAGGGCAATGTTCTTGAGAAGAGGACAAACCAGCCGCGTAGCCCCGTTATAGTCCTAGTCATCTCTGCGCCGAGCCGCAAGGCCACATGCCGTCCTGTTTCTCGGTCATATCACCCTTTTTCCCGTAGTGGCTTTTTGTTCTTGTGAGAAATACTGCACACTTACAAATCTCGAGCTGTATCCAAGGTTACCGAGGTTAAAGAAATCCTTTCTGCTTGGAGTGAAATAGGTCTGCTTGGTTTTGTATCTTTAGCAATTTAAGGGGATGTTGTTATTGTTATGGTTATAGTTACTGTTATTGCTAACACCGTTGCAATGGCATTTAACATTTCATATACAAGTAATAACATTCGGGTTTCATTGTTTTCTTACGCTTTTTTTTTTATTGTGCACTGACATTCAAAATCACATAAAGTGTAATGGCAGGATGCACTGCTGGCATAAGATGCGTTTTGGTGGCCTGTGAGATGATAAGTGTGATGGCTGTATTATCATGACAGCTTTGAAAGCTGATCTGTACAACAACAAAAAAAAAAAAACAAAAAAAAAACACCTGGCATTGGGGTCTTTTTGTAGAAATGAAGCAAGAACCAAACCACAATCACAGGTTTTTAAAGGGCATTGTGGGTAATATTTTAAATGTTACCCACAATGTTCTTCCACACCAAACTTGCTCAGCGATGTCTTTATGGACCACCCTGTGTTATGTTGGAACACGAAGAGGCCACCTCCAAAAAGTGCCCACAAAGTTGGGAGCATGAGATTGTCCATAATTGTCCTATCCTGAAGCATTAAGAGTTCCTTTCACTGGGAGTAAGGGGCCGAGCCCAACTCCTGAAAAACAACTCCTCCACCAGTTCCAATATGATCGTGCCATTTCCGAGAAAATTAGCCTTTCCAAGAAGAGTTGAAGCTGTTACAGCTTCAAAGGGTGTCGCCAGCATCATATTAAACACTATGGATTAAGAATTGGATATCACTCAAGTTCATATGCATGCGAAGGCGAGCAAATACTTTTGGCAATGTAGTGTATCTTATGCTTCTCATTACCATAATCAGGGTAGGGGTAGCTCAGTGCTAAGGTGGCGGACTGCTGACGAGGTCTCCTGTTTGAGCCCCATTGCCGCTGATCTACCACTGGGCTCATAAAGGTTGTTCAAACTCACTTGACCAGATACAACCAGACATCAAGCTGGCAACCAGGCCCTGTAAGGAACTTCCCACTGAAGTGATGGATATGCATTGCCTGGCCAAAAAAAAAAAATGTTTTTTTAATGCTGCACACTCTAATATTTCATTGAACCGTCTCCGTGTCATTGTCCTGGAATGCTTATGCAACGTCACAGCAGTTATTTTAATCCAGAGTCGCATTAATTTCTCTCCAAGATCCTGTATTGGTGATGGGAGAGTCCGACCGCTGCGTAAAGTCTTCTCCAGAACATCTCAAAGATTGTCAATAGGGTTAAGATCTGGACTCTGTGGTGGCCAATCCATGTGTGAAAATGATGTCTCATGCTCTCTGAACATTTCTTTCAGAGTTTGAGCCTGATGAATCCTGGCAACGTCAGAATATGTCCATGCCTTCGAGGAAGAAAAACTCCAGAGATGTGAGAACTTGTTCATTCATTACATTCAGGTCAACATTTTCTGGGCAAATACTGTAGCATTGCTGAACCAACACCTGACCAACAGAAGTAAAACCCCAGATCATAACACTGGCCCTCACAGGCTTGAACGGTAGGCACTATGCCTGATGGGTACAACACTTCATCTGCCTCTCGTCCTACCCTGATGCACCCATCGCTCTGGAACAGGGTAAATCTGATCTCATCAGACCACATGACCTTTCTCCATCACTCCACAGTCCGTTCTTTACGCTCCCTCACAAACTTAAACCTTTTGTTCGGATTATCCTCAGTGATAAGTGGTTTTCTTAAGGCTGTACAGCTGTTTAGTCCCAATCCCTTGAGTTATTGTCACATTGTGTAAGCTCTACTGTTGTAGATTTTATTTCCCTAAGCATTTAAGCGATCTCCCATCATGCTCTTTCAGGATGACGTCTGACCACAGTTCTTCCTTGTAGATGATGGGTCATCACTATCCTTCCAGGTTTTACAGCTCTAAAACCAATTTGAGTAATTTCGGCAATCTCCTTAGTTGTTTTCTTTGCTTCTTCAAAAATGTGACCCTTAGGAAACAGAGCGACATCTTTGCCGCGTTCGCAGGACATGCCTTCTGAGATGGTTGTTTAAGAAATGAGAAGTTTCTCCCCGCATCAGTTAGGGTTCATACAGTAACTTGTTGCAGCTGAACCATATTAATCAGAAGTGAATATTCAATGGAAGGATCGTACGCTTTTGCTAAGTTACATCCAAGTGCTGACTTTCTTTGTCTGAGCAAAGTGTCTACAGGGAAGTGAGTATTACTTACATGATGTGCGCATTGGTAAGTGGACAAAACTTACTATAAGCAGGGTGTTTATTGTTTTAGTTCCTGTTGGTATCAAAATCCAAAGGCTCAAGTAGTAATAATAATTAGTCCTGAGGACAGTCTGCTTGTATCATATGACTGGTATTTGCCAACAGATTATCGTAAGCATATGGCTTAGTGGTTAGCTAAGGGTTTCTGTGTGCATGTTCTCCCTGTTCTTCCTCAAAAAGGTTTCCTCCCACAGTCCGAAGACATGCACTACAGTATAGTCACAGTGTATAACTGTGTAAATGTGTGTGTATGTGTATGTGTGTGTGTGACTAAACAGGAATAACGGTGTGCAAAATAGATACAGAATGGATCTGTTAATCACTTTAGATTATGTGAAGCATCCAGAATGAATCTGTGTACGATTTGTTACTAGAGGAATAAAAATACTGTACATGAGTGCCAGGTGCATGTTAATATTAATGCGTGATACACAGAGCCAGATATACTCATGTTCTGACCAATCAGCTTTCAGCATTTAACCATGCTGGGGTGTAAGGGATGCTGCAGTATCTCGCTGAAAATCTCATTTTAAATGTCAACACATTGAGTAAATTGATATATTCATGTGTGTGTGTGTGTGTGTGTGTGTGTGTGTGTGTGTGTGTGTGTGTGTGTGTGTGTGTGTGTGTGTGTGATATTCCCAGAGGGGCACGCTGCTACAGAAAAGATACCATTGACCGGGTCCACACATCATTTTTATTTTTAATGAATCCCATTGTTCCGTCTGCAGCCCACACACACCAGGCAAAAAAAATGTTTTTTAATTAAAAAGGCGTCTGTCATAGTTTGTGCTGCTAAGTGCTTGTAGGCATTAAAGAAAATATCTGATAAGGAGTTTACAGATATCCTGCATCCCGAGTGCTGACTCTATTATGGTTTCCTGTCTCACTTCAGTTTCGTCTGTCTCTGCAAAGCGAAAGGATGTTTAGTCTCAGACTCTATCTATAACTTTTTTTTTTTTTTTTTTTTTTCCTTTCATGGTACTTATCTGGATATTAAAGATAATAGCCTTGGTTTCCCCGTAGCGCATTTGTATTAAAGAATAGAGATTAGAGTAGAAGGCTGTTTCTCGGTCTCTTTATTTCATACTGGTGCTTAAAGCACGTAAACGTCCCTCGCAGCGACTAGGCACGGCCCGGCGAACGTGTCGAGCAAATAAGAGCACAAGCCAACTGTGAAAAACTGAAACGGAAAGAGAACCGCCTGGAACGGCGTGATCTGATGGATTGTTTGGTTCATTTAAAAGTCGTTTGGAAAGACTTTGTCTTCGCAGGGAATGAGCCAGACGTTCTAGTTCTCCGGGTTCTTCAGTCTGAACACGTGCCGAGGTTCATTACTCTTCGGTTGGAGCGGGTACAGTATGAGCAGAGATGGTCGATTGTTAGAGGAAGAGATGAGCCTCGTCCTACAAAGATAAAACGCACAGGTGTCCTAATGTCCTTCCTCGCTAACGCCTAATGTCTCTGACGTAACGTTTAAGGAACCAGAGCTACTGTTTCTGATCCCCAGTTGATTAATTTCCTGCTATAGCACTTTATTACTCAAATCATTGTTCTTCTTATACCGTGGCAACAATATTATCAGGGATAGTCCCTTTAGGGTGTAGCATGGCACCCATGTACTCGTCTTTGTGTTAGAACTTTGTTTTGGACCCAGCATCTACTGTATCTGCGTCATGGCTGGTAATTGTCCTCAACTGTAGCTTGTAGCCCTACTGTAGTATCAGTCCTATAGTTGTCTCACATCTGTTATCTTTTCGTCCTGTCTTGTTTTCCCTTTTTTTTTTTGCTCTGTGTTTTATAATTAGTCTTAGTCTTAGTCAACCTCAGCCGTGACCTTATTTCCCCCTCTCATCTCTCGTTCCAGCCACTCGGCATTCAGCATCAGCAGTACTGTACACTAATCCCCAGCCTGGTCATCTGTCAACATCTGGTTCATGCCTAAAGTTAGATGTTTTTCCTACTTGAACGATTCATTCATTATGAGGCTTAACAAACAAAAACCATTCCTCAGGAACTGCTCATGTACATGGACTGGACTGAACATATATGAGAGACACAAATGTCCTTGATAATTGTCTGGAGAGCTAGTCCTTAAGACTACATTCAAAATACAAGAAGGTCTGGAGCCTTGGAAGCAAAATATGAGGAGGGGGTCAAGACTTTTGCACAGTACCATACTTCTAGTGTACACTTACATTGCGTACACTTTCCTGTTCAGAGGTCACGTGGGTTTATCAATGAAACACAAAGACAGACACAACAAGGAAAAAACTAAACCCGGGCGTGAAAGAAATTACCGCAAAAAGACACGCTTTGTTTTGTTGTGCTTTAAAACGTAAATAAGCGTCACCCTAGCGGAAAGCCGTAGTGCACAGTACAGTAGTCGTCCGTGGGATTGCCTGTGGCTTTACGTGTATTTGATATTATAGTTATCACATCAGGTGTCAGCTTCACATTAGTTTCACTGCCTCACAATATGGTGACTCTGGACATCAGACTCACGCTGCAGCCGAATCACATGACCACATCACGTGATCATTTCAAAGGATTGTCCAGTGTCAGGGCTGAGTAGTCATCCATCCATCCATCCATCCATCTATCCATCCATTCAACTGCTTACATCCGTAAGCAATGGCTGGCTGCAGTGATCTATGACTTCATGTCAGCTGTCTGACAAAAATATATTTTGCTGATGTTCCTCAACATCTGGCAACCTCCAGGAACACAGGAACACTATGGGCAATTCAAAGGTCTGTCAGTCTACACCGCATGTTTTTTCGACCTTGGGGGGGAGACCTGAGAACCTGCAGGAACACCAGGCATGGAGAGAAAAAAAAACATGCACAAGCTTCGTAACAGTCAAAGGGTCACGTGTCCATCTTTGAATCTGATTATCTGACATGATGGATCATAAAAAAGGATATTTTACTTAAATAACATCACAGGAACTCGGTGTAAACGCTGGCCTTTCTTCTTGTGTTGTTTTTTTTTTTCTTTCTTTAGCCCATGCTTTGTGTTATTGCTTCACTCTGTTATTCTGATGCATTCTTGCCACTGGGGAGAACGATAGAGATCCCGTTTGTTCCCAATTTCAAGGCCTTGATGTTTGTTGTTGCAGGGGGACAAATGAAGGGCGTTCGACCATCTAACACTCGTTTCATCTGCCCGCTACTTCCTCCTGCCCTCACGTTCACAAAGCTCCTGTGATGTACGAACATTCTTCACACGCACACACACACACACACACACACACACACACACACACACACACACACACACACACAGACACACACACACATATAGTCATGGTCAAAATTCTATTTACTTGTATGTGTGTGTGTGTTTTTTTTCAGTATTTGGCAAATACAACTTAGACGAACAACATATCATTTTTCTTCACCGCGCCATTATTAATTTACCAAAACTGAAACCAAAAAAATAATAAATAAATACAAATATGTGGGCAAGGCTAAGCATCCCATTACTGCTTGCACAGTATTTAAAAGTGTAAGTTGCAGCCAGGTGCTGCTAATCATCAGCCCTTGATTAAGTGATCCTCAGCAGGTGTGCAGTCCTCTATAAAAGCAGAAGTTTTGGCAGTTTGCTGCTCTGGAGACATCTCGGCACATTTTCACCCCAAGGTCAGGCCGTGCAATTCTCAGAGACATACAAAAAACACTCTCAAACCCTACAGGCCTCACTGAGCATGTTAAAGTCCATGAAAGCAAAATTAGAAGAAAACTGAACAAGTCGAGTTTGTTTGGAAGGGTTGACAGGAGAAAGTGAGAAAGTGTCTTCTGTCTAAAAAAGAAAATGGAGGCAGAGCTTAGTTTCACAAAACTGCATCTGAACAAACTCGAAGACTTCTGGAACATCATCATGTCCTATGGACAGACCAAAGTAGAATTATGTACCAGAAGCGCCCCCCGTACAGTCCTGACCTCGTTCCAAGACATTTCCACACATTTGGGCCAATTAAGGAGTTTCACATATGAAGCAGACAGTCCGATCATGTCACCGGCGCACTGAGAAAACTTTCTACCTTGATGGTGTCCAAGCACTAGTGAAACACTGGCGTAAGCGCATTAAGGTAGCAGGGGATTATATAGAGAAATAAAGGGAGGTTTTTAACTCTTACTGTATAATTGTGTTCTGTTATTCTGTAGAATTAAAAGTCCCACTTTGACTTGAACGCCCCTCATAATAATCAGAGATCAGGACGGAGAAACAAAATTTAAATGAGGTTTTTGTCGGTGTTGATTGTTCAGATCGAAAGGCGAACTCCTACTGAAAGTGTTTTTGTTTTTTGTTTTTTTTACGGTGGCCGAGAAGTGCAAAACAAAATAACAAACCAAAATCAAAATAACAAATTAAAAAACAAATAACAAAACCTAAACCAAAACAACAAATAAAAAAAAAAATAACAAAACCAAAATCAAAATAACAAATTAAAAAACAAATAACAAAACCTAAACCAAAACAACAAATAATAATAAAAAATAACAAACCAAAATCAAAATAACAAATTAAAAAACAAATAACAAAACCTAAACCAAAACAACAAATAATAATAAAAAAATAACAAACCAAAATCAAAATAACAAATTAAAAAACAAATAACAAAACCTAAACCAAAACAACAAATAAAAAAAATAAATAACAAAACCAAAATCAAAATAACAAATTAAAAAACAAATAACAAAACCTAAACCAAAACAACAAATAAAAAAAAAAATAACAAAACCAAAATCAAAATAACAAATTAAAAAACAAATAACAAAACCTAAACCAAAACAACAAATAAAAATAAAAAAAAAATAACAAAACCAAAATCTAAATAACAAATTAAAAAAAAAAAAAACCTAAACCAAAACAACAAATAATAATAAAAAAATAACAAACCAAAATCAAAATAACAAATTAAAAAACAAATAACAAAACCTAAACCAAAACAACAAATAAAAAAATAAAATAACAACTTCCAAAACAAAATAACAAAATCAAAATAAAATAACAAAACCTAAAACAATACAACAAATCATAAAACACAACGACATTTCAGTCAAACCGGAAGTGGTAGGTATCGTTCTCGAATTAAATTCTTAGCGCTGATTGGAAGAGACGTCCGTCACTCAAAACATACACGAAGTACTGTCAAGCAAAGTCAAATTTATTTTTAAAGCACATTTAAGACAACTTAGTTGACCAAGCTGCTGTACAATCCTAAAATACTGAAAATAATCCTTAAAAGAAAATACATCTAAATGTCCGTGAGACTGCAGCACGTCCTGTATATTTTGAGTGACAGATGTCTCGTCCAATCAGCGGTAAGAATCAACACGCTTACGTTGGGTTGAGAATTAAATCCTACCGCTAATCTTGAGTGACAGATGTTTCGTCCAATCAGTGGTAAGGATGTCATTCGCAAGCCACACCTACCTGTTTTCAGCTTGTTGATTCTTACCACCGATTGGACGAGACATCTGTAACTCAAAATATACAGGAAGTACTGCAGCCTCACGGACATTTAGATGTATTTTCTTTTAAGGATTATTTTCAGTATTTTAGGCTTTTACTTTGGTCAACTAAGTTGTGTTAAATGTGCTTTTAAAATAAGTTTGACTTCCCTTGACTGTACTGCTTGTATGTTTTGAGTGACGGATGTCTCTTCCAATCAGCGCTAAGAATTTAATTCAAGAACTATACCTACCACTTCCGGTTTGACTGAATTGTCGTTGTGTTTTCTCATTTGGTTTATTGTTTTGGGTTTTGTTGTTTTGTTTTTTAATTTGTTGTTTTGTTTTGGGTTTGTGTTATTTTGGTTTCTGTTTTGTTATTTTGTTTGGCACTTTACGGCCACCGTAGTTTTTGTTTAAAAACAAAGCAATTCATCGGGTCAGGATAAACAGAATGTTTACTGAAATGATCTCTTAATATCATTAGATTCAGACTAATTTTCACGTCAACATTTCTTGACAGTCTGTGATAATGTGCTACAAAGTAAACCTCAGTGCTATATTTATATATTCCTTCATTTCTCTAATGTTAATATAGAGACCATGACCGGAGCATCGCCTTCTTACTGTGCACATTCTAAACAAAAGATTCTCCAAGGCGTCATCCGGGGTTCAGTGGATAATTAAAGGTTTATAGCCTCCTGATAGTGCTCTGCTTAGAACCCTTTCTGATTAGGGTTTAACCCTTTATATCAAAACTAAAAAAAATAAAAAATAAATGCTCATGGAGATGAGTAATATCACATTTTAAGGGGAAAATTGGGCCATTTATTCTTCTTTGTTGTTATTGTGGTTTGCTTATAATCATTTAGTTATATCATAAAATACAAGCAAGGGCATGATTGACATGCATTAACCCCTCCCCCCAAACCAGACTTTTTATATATATATATATATATATATATATACCAACATTGGCACACAATGGAACTATTGCATGATGTATTACAGATATACAAACTGCACAAATACAGGAAGCAATAGTACGGTTCCATGATTGCCATAAAGCCGCACAACACAACGCATCAAATCGGTTTCTTATCACTATGGGCTGGATCACACACGAGCACACGCAAGGGAATTGGTTTTCACACACAAGTGCAGCTACAGTATAAAGTCTCTTACTTTCTTACTTCAGGCTTTCATGATCCCTTTAAAACATTTAAAGTACACCTATATGCATCTTGTGGTCAAATGAAAACTATTAATATGTACAGTAATACCCACTCGTACCCAATCTATTGTGTGTACGCACACACACACCAACAAACAAGTGATGCACTGTGTGTTGTCACCTTCCTATCACATCCAGCATTAAACATTTCAGCAATCTGATCTACACTTGCTCTTCTCTCTCTGATCGGACTACACAGGCCAGCCTTCAACCCCCCCCCCCCCCCCCCACCCTTGTGCCTCAGTGACCCATGATCCTACCACAGATCCACCAGTTTTCCTTCCTTTGGTACTTTGGTCCTGACCATGGCAGAATGGGAACATCACACAGTTCTGGAGTTGCTCTGACCCAGTTCTCTAGCCATCACAGTTTGGCCCTATAGTTACAATACAGTATCTCATCATAATGGCACCTGGAACTGGGTGGGATATACAGTATTATGCAGTTAATGAACCATTCTTTCCTGAAGTTGACGTTTTGGAAGCAGAATAAATGAGCAAACAATAGGATTTGTGTGACATTAAGGAGTAAACCATGGATCCTGTGTCTACTGAGCCTTTTTTTATATATTTTTTTTAATGCAAGCGTTAATTAAGCAATAACATACGAGACCGTATAACGGCCATGCTATGTATATCCAAGCTATGGTTAGCTTTGCAGCCATAAATAAAACGTAACAGAGGGCAATACAGAACGATTTACAAGCAGTCAAGTGTTGTTTAAGAAAAAATAATGTTGTTGTTGTTGTTGTTTTTTTTTTGCTAATGTGAGTTTTCTTCACAGCGTATACAGTATATAACAGACCTGCATATAGACTTTGATCTTTGATGTGCATCTGTGATGTACTGTGTACTTTATACATCATTACTTTGAAAGGTGACATGAAGCTTTTTGGCTGATATCGTCACTACAGTATTGTCTACCACCGGAGAGTTGAAAATGCAGCCTTCATTTGACATATTTATGTATTTAATATTGTCCTCGTATACGGTTTTATTTATTTATTTATTTATTTATTTAAAATGCCAAGCTTAAATCAAGCCGTCAGACTGTAGTCCTGGACTGAATACCGCTCCTCACAAGACAGATGTGACACAAACACAAAAGGGTCGCGTTTCACAACTACAACATCTCACTCAAACTCCACAACCGTGTTCATCGCAGTCTTCTCATGTGAGTAAAAAAAAAAAATCATTTCATTATGGATGGAGGAAAATCCTGCGCAACATTTCCAGATCACATGTTTATTATAAATATTAATATTCAATTGATGCGTGGGAGACTTTTCAAACTGGCTTTAACAACAACGATCGAAATTGACACATTTTCAAAGATTTCCTGCTCCTTGAATGTAACGCACGTCTTCGTCTCAGGCGATCCTGACGCTATAATGCTGTAACAGGAAGGAGAGTTAGAGCAGGTCTTCATACCGCCACTGCGAAGTGTCTCACCCAAACGAGCCCCACGCCAACACGCTAATCTCAGCACCTGAACTTGGAGCAGAATCTGCGTGATGCGTCTCACAGCGTTGAGTCAGATCTGCTTGAGCACTCTCTAGCAAAGCAAATTTATCCTGGCTATAACGCTGGAGCTGAGTAAATAATAGCCCGGGAGAACGTGGACACGAGCTGGAGGATGGAGGAGGATGTGGAGGAGCGGTGCTGTCTCTCTCTCTCTCTCTCACTCTCTCTCTGTGCTATAACAGCAGTGACGGCTTCAAATAATTAAGTTTTGGCAACCAGCCTCTGTCCGCAATTAAACACGGCTGAGACATAGAAATCATTTCTCTGATAGACAAACGCACACACACACACACACACACACACACACACACACACACACCTGCAGTTAGCGGGTCTGTTGAGGCTTGTAGCGTAACTAAGGAAAGGGTTTGATGTGACAATCTTGATTACACTCATTACACAAGAAGTATGAGGTTCATGAAAATCGAATTAGTCGAAAAACATGTACAGTGTTTATATCCCTCTTGGTTTTGTATAATGGTGTCGGGTGCCAATACTTTTTTGGAAGTATGATATTTATACATCCATGCATCTATTACCCATACAGTTTATCCAGTGTAGGGTCTCAGTATTATTATCATTTATTATTATTGTTTATTAATAAGTGTTACTTGTTAATATTAGTGGTGTGCCAATACTTTTGCCACAAATGTTTCTTATGAATTTAATGTAATGTCATATCATTATGAGCATCTCTCTCTCTCTTTCTCTCTCTCTTTCTCTCTCTCTTTCTGTGTGTGTGTGTGTGTGTGTGTGTGTGCGTGTGTGTGTGTGTGTGTGTGTGTGTGTGTGTGTGTGTGTAACACATTGCTCCACAGAAGCCGTTCTCATCTCTGCGCTTCTTTTGTGTAAAATCACAGAAATAAACAACAGCTTCATGGTGAGAGAGAGCTGATGACAGTGTGAGTCATCCCTGTGTGTGTGTGTGTGTGTGTGTGTGTGTGTGTGTTAGAGAGAGAGAGAGAGATAAACAAAACAATCATCTGAAAGAGATGAAATGAACAGGAATGTATTTCATTGAGATGCTCACATGGATGTGTTTATACGCTGATCAGCTATAACATTACAGAACAGAACAGAACATTAAACCCGGTGCTTTGCAGGTTCTCCTTGTGTTAGCGGGTCGGCTCTGGACCCTCGGGGTGCCGATCTATAGGATCTCTGGGTGTGCTGCATCGTGTTGTTGCTCTGTGTGGAACTGATGTGTCTGATTGGGATCTGGGGGAGGTTGCGGGTCGGGTTGGGTCGGGTCGGTGGCCTGGGTCTCTTTGCCTCTGGAGCTCGTGCATGTTCGGCTGAAGTGCAATGGGTGTTCTGGTGTCTTTCTATTATGGCCAGCATTTACGTTTTCAGTGATTGGCTTTTTTGTCACCGATCGAGGGGTCGCCACAGTGGACCATCCGGTCCGCACACAACTGGACGCCCTTCGAGACACAATGCTCCCATTCTCACGCAGGCTTGAGACGCCGGGCTTCGGAAATCTACCACTAAGCCATCAGTGCCCAATATCACTGGTATATGATTGATTATCAGTTTTAATATGTTAATGTGATGGCTGATTGATTGATGTACAGTCAGTGTAAGAAATTCAGATGCTGGAGTAAATATTTATGAACGTCAGACTTTCAGGTCGTAGTGGCTCTAACAAAGGTTTATTCTGACACAACTCATCACTGACTCACTCACTCACTCACTCACTAACCATATTCAAGTTTTTCTGCTATGAAAATTATTTTGTGTGCGCGCGTGGAATATGTTACTTAATTTAACTTTTAATAATATTTTATTTAATTCTTGTTTTTTTTATTATTATTATTAAGGCGGGCACTGGTGGCTCAGTGGTAGATTTCTCGCCTGCCATGTGAAAGGCGCAGGTTCGCTTCCCACCCAGCACCCGGACCGCAGCCACTGGATGCAGTGCCAGTCCCAAGCCCGGATAAAATGCAAGGATTGTGTCAGAAAGAGCACCTGCAGTAGGTGATGGAATGAGCTTCCTTTAGATGTCCGTCCAGCTGAGTCTCCGGCAATCTGTAGTTAAATAAAGACTGTTTCTTCAATATTTGGGTTAAACCTTTGTGTTTGTGTAGTTGGTTATAATAAAATACAATCCAGTTCATCATGTTGCCTTGGTTGTGCTGCACAAAAAGGATATGTCACTCTATACTACACAATCCTGAGTCCTATATATTCAATTCAATTTAATTTGTATAGCACTTTTAACTAGGGTTGGGGTATCGTTTGGGGTTTTTTTCGCGGTGCCAAATCGATACTTTTAAACCGGTACCGGAGCCAAAATGGTGCCTGAACCGATACTTTGCAAAAGCCACAAAATGATGGATGACTCAAGAATACATTTTTATTGAACAAAACATTTAATGCTTAAAACTGAACAATATATTAAAAGTTTAAATACTAGCAGGAAAGCCATAATTATAAACAGAATCCATGTTACATTAGTATTTTACAAGTGGTTTGACCATTTGTTAGCATGAACGCAAGCTTTGCACAGAGGTGGAAAGAGTACAAAAATTTTGTACTCAAGTAAAAGTACTGTTACTTCAGTGAAATTTTACTGAAGTAGAAGTAAAGTTACCATTATAAAAATCTACTCAAGTAAAAGTAAAAAGTAGCTCATAAAAAATGAACTCAGAGTAAACGTTACTGAGTAACTTTTTTTTTTTTAACAGCGGGGTGGGATGAGGCATTCTAGCGTAGTTCAAAAAAGACAAGCAGATATAAATCTCAAACTAGTTGTTTTTAACTGAAGGAACACCTTTGCATAATAAAGCTGTTGTCTTTCTTGTGCTTGAAAATCAAAGTGGTCGCTTAAATATGGCGTCACGTCCCAGTCTAGTGTCGGCCGAACAGCAAAATAATGGTTCAGGGTTCTGTTATACAAACTGTATGGAAATGGTGGAATATGGCAGAAAGAACTAGATCCAGTCATTAACTGATGAAATAATGAGGTTTGTATTGCTTTACAAACACACACACACACACACACACACACACACACACACAACAGGAGGAGGATCAGATTCAGGGTGGACCCCGGCCAAAATAATCAACTAAATGGTATTTATATTTAGTAGCTAGTTTACCTGCAAAAAAACTAAAAAACACAAACAAAAATCCAGGTCCCTTCCCCGACTCCCTAAACCAAAAACAGTGAATAAATTCCCTCTTCCCAAAATAAATGTCAGCCACGCCCCTACTACTGCTGAGTGCACAGACATACAGTGAAATTATCTACAAATATATACAAAGAGCAACCAAAGCAATAATCAAAGTCAATGGGAGGCAAAAAGTCACAACCAAATATCAAAACGCCAGAATCACAATCCCTTTCCTCTTTCCCGCGTCTCTCTCCGGTTTATATCTGGTCGCGCTGGTTGATGACGTCACTCTCGGGGCGGAAGCGGCCGTGTGGAAGCTCAGGTAGATGCCGATGTGGGGAAACAGTCAGAAAACCTGGAGTGGAGTCTGGAGCGGCGCGCGACCAGGACACGATACACACACGCGCGGGCGCAACAGAGCATTTATACAAAGCAGAATATTTTTTGCATTTTCATTCATTAGTTTTACTCAGTAGCATTTCCAATTAACATTACATTAGCCGACTGCTAACCTGCGGAAAGGCTGCTGTCGTCATCATAATCGCTGGACTCCTTTTTGCTACGGTTGGTATGACTGGGGCTGGGGTCGTCCACACCGATAGTGCCAGCTGTTGTCTGTAAGCAATTTTAACACTGTCGCAAAGCAGCTTTACACAGTCAAAAGAATAATTTACGTTTTATGAAATGTATGAATCAAAATGGTCAGATCGTCCTTGATGAGCAAACCGACAGTGGTAAAGATGATAATAGGTAGAAACCTTGAGAGGAACCGGACTCAACAGGGAACCCATCCTCATCTGGGTGAAACAGAAAGCAGAAGAACACCGAAACAAACAAAGGCTAAATGTTCTTGGTCTATAAGAGCAACTTATTTCAGGTAAGCAAATTACGCATTGCATTATTATTATTATTATTTTATCGTTTTCATATTTGAATTATTCAAGTGAGTAAACTAAGCATTTATGTATTTGGTTTTTGTTTGTTTATCTGCTTGTTTGTTTTGTTGTTGATTCTGTGATATTTTAATTACATCAGATGAGCAAGCTGAGCATGTATCCATGTATTGTGCTTGTTTGTTTGTTCAACTTAATTACTTTAGTTTAATTACAAACTATGCACTTATCTGTTTGTTTTTTTTGCACAGTGGCAAGAAAAAAAAAATATGTGAACCTTTTGGAATTTCGTGGTTTTCTGCATCAATTTGTCATTAAATCTGATCTGATTTTCTTCTACGTCAAGAGTATTGACAAAGAATGAAAAAAGAAGCTAATTGGCGTCAGGTGTTAGCATACCTGGAGTCTTGTTAGGGAAATGAGCTTGCCAAAAAGAGCTTTCAGAGGATCTATCAAGAAGTGGGGCTAGTCTTCCAAAAAAATGGGCATCCAGTCAAAATTTAGTCCAAGTATTGAAGAAACAGATACATCTTAACGCTGCCCAGTTACTCTCTTTCCAGTTCTATATACATGAAGTGTGACAGCAAAACACACTCAGAGGAGAACGCTGTCTGCCCGCTTGCACAAACCTGAGCTCAAAGATGGGATTTGACCTCATGACCTTCAGATGATCGCACACACACACGTTTTCTGTTTCGCCACCCCGGGGTATTATTGTAAATTGTATATTTGTTTCAAGCTTCAGAGATACACTGTACAGATAAACAGCAGGGCATAAACATCATTCAATAATAATAATAATAATAATAATAATAAAATCATAATATATTCTCGCTTAACACTACATTATATAATCAATTCTAAAGTTATCTTGCTTTGTGCACTTAGGCTAATTATGTGTGTGTGTGTGTGTGTGTGTGTGTGTGTGTGTGTGTGTGTGTGTGTGTGTGTGTGTGTGTGCGTGTGCGTGCGTTAGGATATAACACTTCAAACCCAAGCACTTCATCTGCACACGAGGTCTTTTTCTCCATTAACACGAGCACACAGTGAGCTGATGAGCGCCGGCACAAGGGTCACTGGATTTCTGAACTCAAACAGAAAACAGCTGATGAAATAACAACACATCCCACACACACACACACACACACACACACACATAGAGAAGAGAGGATGAAAATGGACAGTGATAATATGAGTATTCACATTACAGTATACATGATCTTAATGAATTTATATTACCTGTGTGTAATACCTGTAATGTGGTCAATAATGAAAAAAAGCACACACAGGTGTCTTTATTTATGATAACAAAACAATAGAAAAAATATATATGATTTTGGGGCTGTATCTTATCTAATCTTACCCTATCTGAAGCTCACAAGTTGCATCAATATTTAGGTGAAGTAGAGGCCACGTAAAGTCATTCCATATAATCAGACACAGGTTACATGCCTCCTTAAAGGTCCCGTATTTTACTATTTCTTTAACCAGGTAACACGGGTATCAGAGCTTCTGCAAAGTGTGTTAATGCTTCAGCTGAAATACACTTCAGAAAATACACTTCAGAAAATGCATGTTTTGTACCTCAGACTTCCTCACTTTCACTCCTCTCATTTCTGTGTCTATGTAAATGAGCTGCTCCTGAGCCACGCCCCTCCAGAGAAGAGAAGAGCTGAGCAACAAGCCAGAGGATATATTATTCTTCTTCTTCTTATATGAAGGCACATTTTTGTTTTGTAATTTTTTTTTTCTTCCACGATTTTCTCCCTAATTTAGTCGTGTCCAATTCCTCCCCGTCACTAGGGGGCTCCACATTAAGGCTACTACTACCACTCAGACTGGAGGACCGAAGACTATCACGTGTTTCCTCCGAACCACGTGGCGCCAGCCGACCGCCTCTTTTCGAACCGCTCGCTCACGCAACGTTGGGGGCGGAGTAACACACTCGGAGGACAGCGCTATCCGCTCCCTCCGCTCGCGTGAGCTCACAGACGCCCCTGATTGGCTGTAGAGCCGTGATTAATGTGGGAGCACTAAGTACCTCTCGTCCCTCCCCTCTGAGAGAGCTCGGCCAATCAGCTCTCTCTAGACCTCCGGCTGCGAGAGGATACAGCATCACCCGGGAATCGAACTGGCGATCTCCAGATGATAGGGCGAGCGCTTTAACCACTGCGCCACTCGCAGGCCATATGAAGCCACATTAGGGGGAAATGTGTTCAGGCAATATAAAAATGGCCGGTATTAAAAACAAAAAAAGAACAAGTGAGTTTTGTCTAAACATGATTATAAAGCAAAGTTTGTACAATATGTGTCCTTTAAGGTGATTTTCTGAGCTCTGCAAATCAACTAATTAAAATCACATGTGGGTGAACTAGATGACATCTCTCAGAATGCCGGAGTTTTCTTGCGTAGAAGAATCTGAGACCAGGTTTTTTAAGCACTTACCGTTCCTCAAGACTCTAACAGAAGCTGTGTTAGACCAGAATGAGCTGGTCCGCAATCACCTGGCTCACCTGGGGACTGATGACCACCTGAACTCTTGTTTTTCCCGTTCATGATTGTGTCCAGCTCGTGCCTGTTTGCTCACCGCCTGACCTTTGCCTGATCTCTTGTTTTTAATATTGTCTAGTTGTGTTTGATTTGCCGAAGGTTGTTTGATTTATATAGAAAGTTACTTACATGCAGATCTCTTCTTCTTACATCACACTTTTAATCCTGAAAGCGATAGAAAATGCCGACTGCAGAAACAGTGCAGGTGGTTTGAAAGCTAAACGGGCCGAGCATTCATCTCTTATACTTACTGCTCACTTTATGTGAACTTTGAGTTTCTGCTCTGATTAAAACGTGTCTCCTCTGAAAATGCTTTCAATATAAATTTAAATAAATGCTTTATTAATAGTATCATGTATATTATTTATGCATTTAATATTGCCCTTGAACATCCTTCTACAGTATAATGAGTTTGAGTGTTTTTAGTGACACAACATAAGCCCCGTCCATACTCGAGCCGATATCACACTAGGTTCAACCTCAGACTCCCTCTGTGTCACTCCTTTTCTGTAAGCGCCATTTCTGTGTCTATGTAAATGAGCTGCTCCTGAGCCACGCCCCTCCAGAGAGGAGAGGAGCTGAGCAACAAGCCAGAGGAGGTATCTTCTTATATAAAGCCACATTAGGGAGAACTCTATTTTGCCAAGGCCAGTTTAAAAAAAAAAGAAAGAAAAAGAAAAAGGTCAGAATCACTTTCACGTCCTGAGTTCTGTTCCAGATCTGAATCCTGACATAAACAACATCTACTGTATTTGAAATCTAGTCTACAGCCAAGTCTGTTTGTTTGCCCTTATGAGCGCAGTATTACCTGTTTGTAAGCTTTTTAAGAGCGTAGGCATGAAGTCATTACAAAGCTTTGATTTTTGTCAACATTGTCCAAGAAACTTTGCCCAGCCTAGGGTTTAAATTCTTCATTTTGAATGGACATCTGATGTCTCACTGGTATAAATCGTTGTATGGAAGGCTAAGAGAATTTATTATTGTTTGGAAGTGAATTGTTTCACATATACTGTAAGTCAGACAGTGAAACAGGACCAGTCTGACCCCAGGAGAATGTTCTATTAAAGCTTTCAGGGCATTTGTCTGAGTGAGAAAGTTTTCTTTCTGTGTTAATTGGGAACCTAGAATGGTTTTTAAAAGGACATTTTAATGCCACGGCATACAAAGTCTTTCTTAACAATTCTGTGCTTCCAGCTTGGGTTGGGGGTGCACATACTTTTATCCATGTGGTGCATACTGTACTGTATATCCTGGTGAATAAACAGCAAGTAATATTTACAGATACAGTTAAGGAAATGCGAAATGTGTGTTGTTGGAGCTGATAATAAATGTAGCTCGTTGTCATTAAGCTCTGCATATTAAGCCTCCTAATTTAGCCTCATCTGTGGTCTTAATTACTTTTCCCATCGGGTGGAATTTAATATCATGAGTACAGCACCTCAATATGACCTTAATATTGTTAATGAGTGTATGTGTGTGTGTGTGTGTGTGTGTGTGTGTGACTTTGGATTCTGTCTCACTTTGACTTAATGGAACTTAATGTTACTGCGTCCTTGACAATAAGCCAAGCATAAAAACTGGAACAGTAATTAAAAAGCTAGAGAGAATAGAGTCAGGAAGCTGAGTAGGAAGTCAGAGGACTATGACTGTACACAGTCTCGCGTATGATAGTAAAGTATTTAATAGAGCCCATCCTGAGCACTTCTGTACACTCAATAGCCAGGACAAAAACATTCAGACAGGTTATTTCCTGTTTACAATTTTACTAAAACTTAAGTATGGTGTCCCACAAGGTTCTGTCTTAGGCACTGTGTAGTTCTTGAGTCATGTAAGATTTATTGTTTAAGTTTAAAAAGTTTTAGCAACACGTTTTTAAATATATTTATATGTGTTATTTATGTATATGTTATTTATATATAAATATATATTATATATTTGAACACAAAAGGTGTTCAAGTCAAAGCAGGACTTTTGATTGTGCAGAATAACAGAACACAGTTATGACAGTAAAAGCTCTCATAATAACTCTCATAATAACTCTTCCCAAGTTGGCGGCAAGTATCCTTAGATTTTTAAGGATCAGGTGTTCCACTCGCTGAATGTTCACAGGAACGACTGCAGTGGGCTACGACCCGCCTTGGCCTGGATGATCATTTACGGATCTACCACCTCTTTAAAATGTTTTACTGCGGCTAAAAGTCTCACTTTGCGCGAAGTCTTCTGTGAATGTCAATCACTTTTACATCATTCACCAGAAATTTCATCACAAGTCCCGGTTTGATTTGAACACACCTCATGATATAATTATAATGAGTTTATAACATTGGTTAGTAATGAGTATTGGGGAAAATAAAATAATAAATAAAATAAGTAAATAAATAAATATATATATATATAAGTTAGTTAGTTAATTAGTTCAGCAAATCTCAAGCATAAAACTGTTAAGCTTAGAGCATTGTATTTAATGGCCACCTACAGTGGATTGGACCTTCATAAAACTTTAATAAGCAGCTGATCTGAAATCTTTCATAAAGAAAACAATTCATAAAATATTTGTAATAATCAGATACAGGGTCTCTGAAGGCCATATGTATGATGACCTATGAGTACAATCATAACCTGTTACAATACATTTATAAGTCATTATACACAGTGGACTATTAATTTATGAAAAATGATTATGCATTTATAAATGATTAACATTATAAGAGTGTTTATAATACATTATGTCATCAATACCAAAGAAGTTTATTAATGCATTACCATCAGTCATGGACACACTAATGAGCTCATTCAGAAAGCATACAATTTTGTAAAAATGATTTCCTAATATTATTTTCTGTTATAATGTACAGTACAAACAGGGTCGCTTTGATATCGGTGTTAAAAAGTGTTATTACCCAAACTTATACACTTACTACAATGCATCTTGTAAAGTGATACAAGTGTTATAACTATGTAACTATCTATATAACTGTTATATAAATAGTTTATCATACGTATTACATCCATAGAAAGAGGTAGTGATAATAACATCTTCTACGAATATATTCTTAATATCTCATCACAAACGCTTTCATAAAGCATTTCTAATGTTATATATTGTATCATACATTTATAGTCACTTTTAATGGGTTGTGTAAGCAGGTTCTTCACTCATTTTATCTGTTATTGTATCTATCTATAGATAGATAAAAAAAAAAAACATAGATATATAGATAAAATAATATATGGTAAGAGTTATTGTTCATGCACTTCTGCACAATCATCGGTAACCTTTCTCCACCTCAGTCGTCACTAAAGTCTAGCAGCGGGTGTTATTTTTTTTGCTCCCTGTAGGTTTCTATGACAACCCAAGCTCCGGTGTCTACAGTTTGGATAAGTGGTGGCGTGTTACCCTGCCGTCCATCTGTCTACACATGCTGAAATTTGTTTTGTCGCCCCAAGAGACAGAGGAGAAAACGCTCTGGCAGTGCACCAGACTGATCCTCTGCTTGTTCCCCTAAATTATGTATGCCTTTGATGCATCATGCATGGGCTCGGAAATGCCGCAGAATAAAGGAATATTGTTTTCATGTCTGTGGAAGCGGGATGCTTATTCGGCAGGAGACACATCACATCGACCTGGCGCATACCACCTATATATTTTCTACAACAGGATGTGGCCGGATCACAGCTCCGGGCTTGTTAGGTGTCTAAACGTGGCGACCTGCTGCTTGTCCTGAGAGTCTTGGAACAATGAAAGTGAACAAATGGCGTTGAGCAGGGGGTGAGATTTACAGCGTCTCCCATGAATCTCCCCACACATTCTCAGTCACATGCTCGATAACAAGGAGGAAAGTCCTGGGTTGTTGTTGTCTTTTCTTTTTTTTTTAACAGCTGGTGTAAACAGTGGGAAGCTCGAAAACTGGTGACGCACTTAACAATCTGGCAACGTCGACATTCATTTAGAACCACCAATCCTCAAAAACTGTATATTTTATCAGATTAATCTTGGACCTCTACTGTGTACATATATATATATATATATATATATATATATATATATATATATATATATATATATATATATTTTAAGAAACCCTATTTGAAGGTATTTATTCATGTTTCTAACCAATCCAAATACAGGAAACAGGACTTGATGGAAAATACAAGGTGGTATCAAAAACTTTTGAGATTAGCTCATTTTACAGGACAGTACTTTATCTATCACCTTCAAAATAGCCCCCTTGCACAGCAATAAACGACTTGTCAAGCTTTTGCACTGGATCTTTGCAATGCTATCAAAATGTCAAACTTTTGAGCTGGATCTTCATCTTGGGGAAGAGGGTCCACAGTCCACAGGAGCCAAATCTGGTGAGTAAAGTGGGTGCGGAAGTGAGATCATGTTGTTTCTGGAGAGAAACTCATGTGCTCGATGACAGGATGCATGGTTGTCAAGAAGCATCCAGTTTTTCTCAGCCACAGATCTGGTAGCTTTTGCCATATGTCCCGTCTCAGATGCCTTCAAACCTGTCAGTAGGCTTTGCTGGATGCACACAGGACGATGTCTTTTGGCACACTGTCTTATGAAGGTCGGTGCTGTCTGTGACTGTACATACAAATGTGTACTGACACCTGTTGACATATTACAAAACTAGTCTCGAAACGAAGCAAGCCTGGAAGAGGGGCTATGCAAAATGTCCTCGCTATTTCGTATTTTTTCTTTCTTGCCAGGAATGACATCATACCAGGATGAACAGCATGTTCTAGCACATTTATAGACAAAAGTGGATTTTTATTTTTTTAAAAAGAGGATGATTTTGCTTTTAATATTTTACATGTCTACACATAGAATAAATGCTTATATGAATGCCCAATATCATACTCAATGATGAGTATTTAGTCTGGAACATTGAGCTCATACTCAATGTTCCAGACTAAATAGAAATATTAGAAATATATATATTTTTTAAACCTATTTTAGTTTCCTATCTGTTGTCTGCAACAAGAAGGAAAATGAAATTATGGAGCATACTGGGCTCCCACTGATTCTGCGTTATGTTATGTTGTATTTATTATGCTTTGTTATGAGGGTGTGATGGACAGTCTGTGGCAAATTGCCTTACAAAGACCTGGTCCATGGTACAAAAAGGGTTTAAAAAAATCACAACTTTATAATGTAAAAGATTTCAATTCTGTGTCCTCCAAGGTTCTCTTTTAGGCCCTTTATAGTTCTTAGACAGGATTTAAAAAAAAGATCATTTTAGGAACATTAGGAAGACGTACAAGTGTTACAAGTGTAAGTGTTACATAAGTGTGTATTCCATGCCTGGTTTTAATAATTGCAGTTTATGGCAACTGGTGTTAGACCTTTTAAAGAGAATCGCACATGGGTGAATTTTATTCAAGTCTTTTTCTGTTAGCTAGATATGTAGCGATAATAACAAGTTCAGAGAAATGTCAAATCTTAAACCTGGGTTTATGATCAGCCAGACGTCCTTATAGAATGTAATTATGAAAGTCTGGAAAGTTGCTGATGCTTCAGAACAGTAGGAGGCTCTTGGCTATTTGCAGGCTTTCAGTCAAATGAGGTGAGTGGTAAGAGAGTTGACTCAGACCACAGCATGGTTCAAAGTATTATTTATTGTTTGCTTAGAATGTCGAGAAGGCTCTTGGAAGAGAAACAACCAAGAGAATGAGGGTAACTCTCTGAAAAAGCATCACTCTCACCACAACGAAGTTCATTATTTTCCTATAACAGGCTGTCTCAAATTGTTATCCATGTATTTATTTCCTGTCCTGCTCTCGCTCAGTTGTAAGAGCTACATAACAAACCGCTCCCTCACCAGCCTCTCTTGCTTTCTCTTTCTACTAGACATTAATAAACCAGAATGCAGCTTGTCATGTTACCGAGAAACCACAAGGCATAAACTCCTCCAGTGTGAAGAGTTCAACATCCTGACCTAGAAGTGGTCTGAAAGCTTCGCCATGCCTCAGAAGTGCCTTTCCGATCTTTCCGGTTGCTCGAGATTGTTTTCTTGGCTTGAGTGAGGCTGAAAACCTACAGCTGCTATTTTTCCTGCGCTTAAAAGCCTGAAGAAACATTTGCACAAAGTCTCCAGACATTCCTGAAGAATCACCAATTATCCTCTGGTCAGTAGACGGGGAGGGGTTTGTTCAGGTGTCTAATCAATCGTCTTCCTCCTTTTCATTACATGAAAGCTCACCCTTCTTCGCAATTCTTCACAGGGTGTGCTCTGGAGTCAGCACCTCACCTCGTCACACCATACTGTATGCACACTGAGTTTGAGAAGAAGACCCAGCCAAAGACCAAAGTACCAAAGACCTGGCCTTTGGCACATACAAATGATCTGCTTCAGCAGTCCTGAGTTGTGAGAAAACCAGATGGAGGAGTAGTAATGACCCTGCATCTTAAAATCGCACTGCGGCTCTAAGAATTCACTGCTTTCACACTAGCAGGAGACAAGCTGCCAGATTCTGTGTGTAGTGACTGAAATGGACACAACACAGGCTTACTGTACTTGCATTTTATTCACCAGATGCACCAACGATCTCTGCTAGTTCCTGCCATGCTTTAGTTTTCTTTATAAAGGTGTAAATCTGACTAAGATGTACAGTGAGTACACATTACGGTGATGATCCTCTTAGCCGCAGTAAAAAAAAAATTTAAAAAAACTGAACGGCGCAACAGTTTTAAAAAGTTTGTGTATGACGATCCTGGCCGAGGTGTTTCGGACTTGTGGAAGAGACGCATCTGTCTGTGTGAACTGTACACAGGATTGCAATGTCACCAACACCACTTGCATGTTACAGGAACTCTGAGTTACAGTCACGTCCCCCGTACAGTTCTGACCTCGCTCCAAGACATTTCCAAAGGGATTCCTGGGAGGCCGGCGTTTCAGACGTGAAGCAGGCAGGCAGTACGATCATGGCTCTGACGTATCGAGAAATCTTTCTGCCTTGATGGTGTCCAAGCTCTAGTGAAAGACTGGGATAAGCGTATTAGTGTAGCAAGGGATTATACTGTATAGAGAAATAAAGGGGGTTTTTACTCTCAGAACTGTGCGCTACCAAAAGTCCCACTTTAACTTGAGCGGCCCTCGTTCAACCGTCTTTAACAGTCGGTTCTGATAAACTATCTCACGATAAATGGTTTCATTATTTTTAAACACTGAAGCATTATTTTGAGAAAGTTTAATAAAAAGAGAATGTTTGGCATCGAAGGATGTAAATGCCGCTCTGCAAATTTAATACCCGCCCTTCAGCTGTATTAAATTACACACATAATCTCTAATTATGCTATATCTATTCTATTCACATTTTCTCCACAGTCTATTTTGCACATTTAGCCAGAATCGCCCCAAACTGCACATTCATCAGGGCAAACAAGCACAGCAAGCATGTTATGTTTATGTGCTTATAACAGAAAAATGCAATTAAGAATGATGAATATCTCTGTATTCGTGTTGAAAGAGTTTTAAAAAAATGGGGCATTGAACTTAACATGTAACTCATTTGCATTTGAATGTTTTTTTTACATTAATTGATCTGCTTATTAATTTTGTTAAAGGAATTGTGTCTTAAGCCACTGCGGTGAAAGAAAAAAAAATTTATATATATATATTAGGGGTGCTCCGATCATAATCGGCCGATAATCGCTTTGGGAGGTTTGATCTTCCGTCTCTATAATGGCCGATATAGAATTACGTTATAATTATAATGGCCGCTGTGATTACGTTACAGTAGTAATTAAACATGTTTAATTTTACGTTTCCATCTTTCCGCGCGAAAATTTTAAAAAATGTTTAATTTTTTTGGTGGTCCTTGTAGAACTTCCGGCGACTCACGTCATGCTTGTCTGTTATTTTTATTGAATTTTATACAATCTACAGGAAAGTTGTATTTGTCAAGCTCTAAGCTCTTCACAGTTACTAACCAAGCACAGGCTGCTATGTGTTAGGTTGACGTGTTGCACATGTTGCTTGCCAATAAATACAGTACAGACCAAAAGTTTGGACACCCCTTCTCATTCAGCGAGTTTTCTTTATTGTGTTCTTTCTTGTGTTCTTTAGCCCAAACGCGTCTCTTCTGCTTGTTGTCTGTCCTTAGCAGTGGTTTCCTAGCAGATCTTTTACCATGAAGGCCTGATTCACACAGTCTCCTCTTAACAGTTGTTCTAGAGATGTGTCTGCTGCTAGAACTCTGTGTGGCATTGACCTGCTCTCTGATCTGAGCTGCTGTTAACCTGCGATTTCTGAGGCCGGTGACTCGGATGAACTTATCCTCCGCAGCAGAGGCGACTCTCGGTCTTCCTTTCCTGGGGCGGTCCGCACGTCAGCCGGTTTCTTTGTAGCGCTCGATGGTTTTTGCGACTGCACTTGGGGACACTTTCAAAGTTTTCCCAATTTTTCCGACTGACTGACCTTCATTTCTTAAAGTAATGACGGCCGCTCGTTTTTCTTTACTTAGCTGCTTTTTTCTTGCCATAATACAAATTCAAACTCTTTGAATGAGAAGGTGTGTCCAAACTTTTGGTCTGTACTGTATATATAAAAGTTTATCCAAGAGAGAACAGTTTCGGATCAGCTGAGGAGAAAACGAGCTCTGTGAGGCAGACATGATGTTCCTGTTATGTCATTTTATTCCAATTATATAAATGTCATCAGAAAAGGGAAGCAAAAAAAAAAAAAAAAAAAATAGGTGTCTTTTCGGCATCTTCTGGGGAGCTGCAGATGATTGCATGTGCAGGTTTGACAAATGGGTTTTGCGTGCGAGCTATAATAATCAAAAGTGCATGCTGTGTTTTGCATAAGAGAAGGTTAGGGTGAAATGCGGAAAACTTTGGCATTACAACTATTGGGTTTTTGCTCAAGGTAATAATACTTGAGGAGTTTATCGCCAGGGGGGGAAAAATCTCTAAATGTCAGAAATTGAGAAAATCCACTCCACATGATGCATGGTGAAATTTCAACATTGTCGTGAGCATATTCATGAGCATGAGGCTGTTTAGGGGGTCTTGAGTCAATAGCGTCTCTCCAAAAATCCAGGCACAGCCTGAGGAAAAAGTCATCTTAAACTATACATTACTAAACAATACCTTTTTACTTGAACCAGGTGTCATAAGACTGACATTGCTATGTCATGACATATAGAAGAAGATCTGCTGCTATGAGTTCATATGAATGAAGTTAGCGTATTATCTGTCACCATTATTACATTATCACAATATCTGCCATAATGTTTCATGTTATTACCGATTATGCCTCATTTAGCATTATTATTTCCCAGGAAATTCCAAACCAGCTTCAGCCACTTGTGTCCAGGCTACTTCTTTAAACCCCACATGGTGTCATCTGCAGGTGATTGAGCAGAATTTCTGATTGGGAGCAGGTGGGATTCGTCCAAGGTCCTTCAAGTCCTGATGGGTTTGTTTAGGATTCCTTTGAGGACTGGTAGCATTAGTCATTTGGGAGTATACAGGTAGGATTAGTTATACTGTAATTTCTTTCGGTGTATATCGAACTGGTCTGTATTCCTTTGGTATTAGGTAATATTGTTCAAGAGTCCCTCAGGAGCAGACAGGTTTGGTCTGGATTTTTTTGAGAGTATGTAGGACAGGTCAGAATCTTTCCGGAGCATTTAGGGTTAGTCATAATTATTTTTCAGTGTTGATGAGATTGGTCCAAATTCCTTTAGGGCCCGGAGGATTGGAGGAAATCCGCTCAGGAGTGGGTGGGATTGTTTAGGGTTCCTTTGGAGGCTGGAGAATTGGAAGGAGTGGGTGTTATTGATCCGAATACCTTCAGGAACAGGTGGGATTTGTTGGGAGCCCTTTGGGACTCCAAACCAGTTGCAATTGGTCATAACAAAGTTTAGGTTCATGCTTGATTTATCAATATCCATAAAAGAAGAAGTAAAGGAAAGCATTTCTTTGTGGTCAGAACACAGGGTTATCCATGATACAGGACCCTGCAGCAGAGAGACTCTTGCCTCACAAGGGGTAGTAAAGTGCACTGTAAACATTAATGCTCAAAGTAATTAAACATACTGAGTACTCTTAAATTAAATAATTACTTCAGATAATTAGTTAAAATTAATAGACCTTGATGAGTATTTAAAACTTTTTGGTATTTATGAGTTTGTAGAAATTACACTTTTCAAGTTAGCTGAACAAATTTGATATTTTAAGTACACACGTGGACAAAATTGTTGGTACCCTTCGGTCAATGAAAGAAAAACTCATAATGGTCACAGAAATAACATT
Organism: Clarias fuscus; assembly: GCA_030347435.1. Classification (NCBI taxonomy): domain Eukaryota; kingdom Metazoa; phylum Chordata; class Actinopteri; order Siluriformes; family Clariidae; genus Clarias; species Clarias fuscus. The sequence goes on from CM059229.1 coordinate 3,334,972, forward strand.
AATCTGACAAAAGTAATAATAAATAAAAATTCTATGAATGTCAACCAATGAAAGTCAGACATTGCTTTTCAACCATGCTTCAACAGAATTATTTTATTAAAAATAAACTCATGGAACAGGCCTGGACAAAAATGATGGTACCCCTAGAAAATACTGAAAATAATGTGACCAAAGGGACATGTTAATTCAAGGTGTGTCCACTAATTAGCATCACAGGTGTCTACAATCTTGTAATCAGTCAGTGGGCCTATATATAGGGCTCCAGGTAGTCACTGTGTTGTTTGGTGACATGGTGTGTATCACACTCACCATGGACCAGAGGAAATTAGAAAATTATAGACAAGCATGTTAAAGGTAAAGGCTATAAGACCATTTCCAAGCAGCTAGATGTTCCTGTGACTACAGTTTTAAGATCCATGGGACTGTAGCCAACCTCCCTGGACGTGGCCGCAGGAGGAAAATTGATGACAAATCAAAGAGACGGATAATCCGAATGGTAACAAAAGAGCCCAGAAAGACTTCTAAAGAGATCCAAGGTGAACTTCATGCTCAAGGAACATCAGTGTCAGATCGCACCATCCGTCGTTGTTTGAGCCAAAGTGGACTACATGGGAGACGACCAAGGAGGACACCATTGTTGAAAACAAATCATAAAATAGTCAGACTGGAATATGCCAAACTACATGTTGACAAGCCACAAAGCTTCTGGGAGAATGTCCTATGGACAGATGAGACAAAAATTGAACTTTTTGCCAAGGCACATCAGCTCTATGTTCACAGACGGAAAAATGAAGCATATCAAGAAAAGAACACTGTCCCTACTGTGAAACATGGAGGAGGCTCTGTTATGTTCTGGGGCTGCTTTGCTGCATCAGGCACAGGGTGTCTTGAATCTGTGCAGAGTACAATGAAATCTCAAGACTATCAAGCGATTCTAGAGAGAAATGTGCTGGCCAGTGTCAGAAAGCTGGGTCTCAGTCGCAGGTCATGGGTCTTGCAACAGGACAATGACCCAAAACACAGAGCTAAAAACACCCAAGAATGGCTAAGAGGAAAACATTGGACTATTCTAAAGTGGCCTTCTATGAGCCCTGACCTCAATCCTATTGAGCAGCTTTGGAAGGAGCTGAAACATGCAGTCTGGAAAAGGCACCCTTCAAACTGGAAACAACTGGAGCAGCTTGCTCATGAGGAGTGGGCCAAAATACCTGCAGAGAGGTGCAGAAGTCTCATTGACAGTTACAGGAACCGTTTGATTGCAGTGATTGCCTCAAAAGGTTGTGCAACAAACTATTAAGTTAGGGGTACCATCATTTTTGTCCATGAGTTTATTTTTTTTTAATAATTAGGTTGAAGCTTGGTTGAAAAGCATTGTCTGACTTTCATTGGTTAAGATTCATAGAATTTTTATTTATTATTACTTTGTCAGATTAAAGTGATTTCTGCGACCATTGTGAGTTTTTCTTTCATTGGGTACCAACAATTTTGTCCACGTGTCTAACTGTAAGTATTTAAGTAACAGTGACTTTCACCTTAACGTTCCACCAACTTAAAATCTTTCAGACTAGTGATTTTGTGTCTGACGTCATCAGGGCAGTAGGGCACCGGTGGATCAGTGGTAGTATTTCTCCTGCCATGTGAAAGGCCCGGGTTCGATTCCCAACAACTGGATGAGGTTCCTGTCCCAAGCTCGGATAATATGGGAGGGTTGCGTCAGGAAGGGCGTCTGGTGCAAAACCTGTGCCGAGCTTGTGTGCGGACCGGATCGTCTGCTGTGGCGACCCATCGCTGGGAGCAGCTGAAAGACCAGCAGCAATTTATTTGATTTTCAACAACTAAAAAAATGATAATTGCTATTAAATAGTATGAGTTAGACTACTCAATAATGCAAGTAAAGAACGATTAATACAGTATGAATGGGTACAACAGACTCAAAAACTGATAGTCCTGTTTACTTAAAATTGGAAACATCATTACTTAAAAAATTTGATGTCAAGTCAAGTCAAGTCAATTTTATTTATATAGCGCTTTTAACAATTGACATTGTCGCAAAGCAGCTTTATACAATAAAAGAATGTAACTGATATAACTGATTACCTCATTTTTTTGTGTTTTGACAACTTATGCGATGCTCACCAGGTTTTTTATTTGAAATGGATTGGATTGGTTATAAAAACCAATCTGATGTATCACAGATGTACTCATAATCAACTACGTTCATTATTGAGCCAGTGTTATATTAAATAAATGCAACTTGCCGAACAGAACATGGATTCCATCCGTTATCAATACTACTCATGTCATGTAAAGTCGGGAAACAAATGGTGATCTCTTGATCTAGCCTGGCCTCCTACCCCCTGGGTCAACCCTGACAGCCCTGTATGCCGTGCTTGTATGGCTAATTGCCTTCTGTGCTGAGATGGCTTGTACAAACGAACACCTGCTTCAGGGACCCGCTTGTCCTCATCCCTTGTCTCTGTTCCCACCGGTACTACGGACAACTCAGTCACAACAAAAGGATGGCATGTCGGGGTGTAATGAGATGAAAATGAACGGCAGGGGTGGGGCTGATGTTCTTGCATGAGAAGTTTTTCGAGGTTGAAGTCATCAGGGACTTTAGGAAAGGACTAATTAGGAGTTGTTGTTTTTTTTTTTGTTTTTTTGGAGTGGGCTCATGTTGGATGGTGTGAAATCCATCATGTCCCGGGATTTAATTATGCATGTGCAATTACGTTGTGCTCACTACTTTATTCGGTTTAATGAGAGAAAATGGATGCGCTTAAAGTGGTACAAAGCACACAAAGGTTTTGGTTTGGAGAGCCAGCTCCTGTAAAAACAAGATAATTACAAGCACAAACTCACGAAATGATCAGGACTGGCGGTACAACAATTCTCTCTCTCATATAACACCAATCGTCAGGAAGACCTTATATGAATAGAGTACACGATTAAAAGAAGGTTGTCCCAGCATGAATCTAATCAATATTTCTCCATTTTTTATAAAAAAAAATAAAAAAAAAATCAATGATCCTCTTGTACACAAGCAGTTATATATATATATATATATATATATATATATATATATATAATTTTTTTTTAAAGACATGCTTTGATTATGTAACAGTGGAAATAACTGCACTGACCCTGAACAAGAGCATTGATGTGTAAACACCAGATACAGCTCACCCTGAAAAATGAATAATTATAATTGATTTACCTTGATCTACTCGGTTGGAAAACATCCCAAAGATGCCTGATTGGATTGAGATCAGGTGACTGTGGAGGCAGTGTGAGTGCCTCACTGTCATGTTTCGGGAAACCACTTTAAATTGATTTGAACTTTGTGATATATCATGGTATTCTGTGCTCATAAAGGGATGGACACAGACAGCAGCAATACTGGGGTAGACTGTCGCATTTAAACCATGCTCAAGTGGTACCAACGGGGCTCAAAGTGTGCCAAAAAGACTAGTGGTGTAGACCACACCACTACACCACTACACCACTGTTACCTTTCTATCTGCTCGAACCAGTCTGACCGTTTTCCTCTGACCTCCGGCATCAACACGACATTGCCACACAGAGAACTGCTCTCACTGGGTGTTTTCTTTTTTTTCTTTTTTTTTTTTCAGATCTTTCTCTGTAAACACTAGAGCTGGTTGTGCGTTAAAATGCCCGGTAAATCAGCAGTTTTGGAAATATTCAGATCAGTCTGTCTGGCACCAACAACCATGCCACGTGCAGAGGCTGAACATTTAATGGTGAACTTGCCTACATGCCTAAATGCATTGAGTTGCTGCCATGTGATTAATGTACAGGTTAATGTATATATATATTACTTATCATAATATTTTACACTAACGCACACTGTAAACTTGACAAGTAATAAAGTGCTCATAACAGAACAAATATTTGGAAAGTATTAATGAAATGAACAAACAAACAAACATATACAAACACATAACTAAATAAATAAATAAATAAATACATTTCACTCTAAAATGATGAAGGTAAACCAGGTCTGTGTCCTCCTATGACCAAAGAAAAATCATACCTTCTACAGTATATATTTATTCCAAACACAACTTATGTTCTTTTTTTTTCCCTTTTTTTTTTTTTTAAAGTAGTCATAGGGCTACATAAGAAACAAAAGCTACATATGAACTTCCTTACAGCTGAAGAAATAATTTATAGTAAATTATCATTTACATTATGGATAGATTATAATAGATTGTTTTCTCTATCTTACATTCCATCACTATTACTGTATGTCAGTCTTCCATAGCAGCTACTGTACATAGTCAGTTGTTATAACATGAAAAGATCAGGTATTACAGTATGTCAACTCCTCCTTAAATACATCAAAAGCAGTGTCATCTCTTATAAATATTTATGTAGGTTCTTGCCAGGTGTCACTGACATTGTGATTAAGTAACTAGGTGCTATGCCAACATGTCTTTATTATAGTTCATGCCTGTTTTCATTATATATATATATATATATATATATATATATATATATATATATATATATATATATATATATATATATATAATTGTATTATTGCACCTTATTCATACTATGCGCTATATTAACATTATTAACAGATAATGGGTTTTGGAATAAGACTTTGTTAATACTTATGTATGTAATTTTCAGGTGTCATATAGGGCTTATGTCACGTGACTTACTGTAGGTGCTCTGTCAAATTGAGATCAATGTGGTAATTACAGCAAATACTTGTTGGATGTAAATGTAGGTTTATATCAATTCTCATAACAGGCTTATGTCAGCCTGACATTAAAATTTGTATAACGCCTTATGAACACATTATAATGCAATTTGATCCAATGTACTGTAAATATGTTAATGCGATGTGTCGGGCTGTCATAAAAAAACACACCGTCTGTCATGTGTTCTAATGTAACTAGTACAAAAAGTGCATTAGCTGCATTGTCATAAGCTGTCAGAAATGATGAGGCATGCTGACACGGTGCTCGTAGCGCCAAAAGGTAAATTCTGAGTTGTCGTGGCAACGCAATGCATTTAGTGATGCGGTACAGTGGTGCAAGTGCGGCTGAAGAAATTTAGCAAAAGTATTTAAAAGCCTTACCCGCAGCTAGCAAACACACTGATGCTTTCCTCTGATGATGTTTCATCATAACAAGCAATTTATTTTCTTTTTAAAAAGGGAAATTCATAATGACTCATCACACGGAACGCCTTACAAAACCCTTGACAGGTACGTTAAAGATTTTTAGCACCCAATTAAGCTTAAAAGCTTGGTTAATGCGAGGTTGACTCTACAGACTGGCTTGCTTTCAGCGTTTTAATTATGAACGCTCCGCAGGCGAGGTGCGCTGGCCTATTTCTCCATCGCCTTTCTGAGAGAAATAACGCCGTGCATTGGGCAGTAGCCCGAGGCGGTGCTGTGTGAGCGAGGCCATGCCGCGTTGAAGAGGACACTCGGAGCAGCGTGGATATTACCATCATAATGGAATTCCACGCTGTCAGCGAGAGGCGTTTAACAAACTGACATTGCAAACACTCCGCCTGACCTATTTGCTTTCACACTACATCTCTTCTCCCGATCGTAGTGTTGTTCCTTCACGGTTTGCCAGACTGTCCGACTAGACATGAGCCCACTCTCGCTGAAAGTGAGAGGTAGATTATTTTTTTTTTTCGAAAAGGTGATTTTTTTTCGAAAGGTGATTCGAAAAGGTGAACTTTTGTACGTCTAACGACTGCTCTGTGCTTCATACGAACTGCACTCGCATTTTCACGCGACTTCTGTCTTAAAGTAGTCATAACCCTTTACAGAAGCTACATGCCAACTTCTTTATTACAGCTTATGCCTGTTGTAATAAGCATTTACAAATACTAATGTGTGTTAAATGTACAGTATGTTCAGGTGTCACATACAGAGCTTTTTTCACTGTACTTAGGTGCTATGTCAAGTCAATCTACACCAAAGCTGATCTCCTAAATTTCGACTTTATTACTGCGAATGCTATGACAACCTGACATTTAAATAAACCTGTTCTTTATCACACTTGTTAGTCTTCAAATACTGTGAATGCTTTTGTCAGCGGTCATAAAGGACTTATGTAACGTGTTATGTTATGTTGTTACAGTATGTTATGTTATGCTATGTTACAGTATGTTATGTTATGTTACAGTATGTTATGTTATGTTACAGTATGTCATGTTATGTTATGTTATGTTATGTTACATTGTTATGTTATGTTACATTATGTTATGTTACAGTATGTTATGTTATGTTACAGTATGTTATGTTATGTTATGTTATGTTATGTTATGTTATGTTACATTGTTATGTTATGTTATGTTACATTGTTATGTTATGTTATGTTATGTTATGTTATGGTATTTTATGTTACAGTATGTTATGTTATGTTACAGTATGTTACAGTATGTTACAGTATGTTACGTTATGTTATGTTACAGTATGTTATGTTATGTTACAGTATGTTACAGTATGTTATGTTACAGTATGTTATGTTATGTTATGTTACAGTATGTTGTGTTATGTTACAGTATGTTGTGTTACAGTATGTTATGTTACAGTATGTTACAGTATGTTATGTTATGTTACAGTATGTTACAGTATGTTATGTTACAGTATGTTACAGTATGTTATGTTATGTCATGTTACAGTATGTTATGTTATGTTACAGTATGTTGTGTTATGTTACAGTATGTTGTGTTACAGTATGTTATGTTACAGTATGTTACAGTATGTTATGTTATGTTACAGTATGTTGTGTTACAGTATGTTATGTTACAGTATGTTACAGTATGTTATGTTGTTATGTTACAGTATGTTATGTTACAATATGTTATGTTACAGTTTGTTATGTTATGTTACAGTATGTTATGTTATGTTATGTTATGTTACGGTATGTTATGTTATGTTATGTTATGTTACAGTATGTTATGTTATGTTACAGTATGTTACAGTATGTTATGTTACAGTATGTTACAGTATGTTGTGTTATGTTACAGTATGTTGTGTTACAGTATGTTATGTTACAGTATGTTACAGTATGTTATGTTACAGTATGTTACAGTATGTTATGTTATGTTACAGTATGTTATGTTACAGTATGTTACAGTATGTTATGTTACAGTATGTTATGTTACAGTATGTTATGTTATGTTACAGTATGTTATGTTATGTTACAGTATGTTATGTTATGTTATGTTACAGTATGTTATGTTATGTTATGTTACAGTATGTTATGTTATGTTACAGTATGTTATGTTATGTTATGTTACAGTATGTTATGTTATGTTACAGTATGTTATGTTATGTTACAGTATGTTATGTTATGTTATGTTACAGTATGTTATGTTATGTTACAGTATGTTATGTTATTTTATAGTATGTTATGTTATCTTATCTAGCAAAAAAATCTAAACTCAAACTCAATTAAACAAGAAAGACTTCTTTGTGCATGCTAAAGCATGTTTTATATGAGTTTATGTCACTTGGGAAGAAATAAATAAAATCAAAAAGTCTTTATATGTTACAAACATTTAAATTTGTCATTAGTCCTTTATAACTGGTAATGTATGTCTGAAAAGGGCTTCCTGTAAAGCCATGGAAAAATTACTCGACACATGTCTCATATACATGTCTCTATAACAGCTAACAGCTTTTAGAAGAAGCTTTATAACATTTTACACACATTTGTGTCAGTTGTCATTAAGGGCTTAAGAGGACATTAAAATATAACAAAGAAGATAACAGTTAAGACCTGTTGAGGGTTCTAACTGGGTTACTGGTTGTTATTGATTTTACATAAAGTTTTATCAATTTTTCTGACCATCATGAGGGGAAGGGGCCATCGCCTTTCTCTTCCTTCTGCGAAACTTCTATTATAGAATTCATGTAGGTTTAATTATGCATCACAGCAGCCTTTATTATCCTCTAACAGCAGAGCGAGACAAACCATCTGTGGAGAAAATAGTGTCCTACGGAGGCATCATAAACTCTTCTGTTCCCGCCTGCCACGTGTGTATTTATAGCTGTGTTTTACCCCTGCGTGGGCGTTTGTGGTGTAACGAGTGACGCTCTCTCTCTCTCTCTCTCGCTCTCTCTCTCTCAGCCTGCTTGTGGTGTGTCTGAGCAAGCCTCGTCACCGAGAGAGTGACAGGATGTAATTAAAAAGCCCTCAGAGAGATACACTCAGGAAGAACACTCGAGCGAGCTCATCCTGTGCGCCATGCAAAAGAGAGCGCTCCTCTCAAAAACGCGCAGGTGGATCCGACCCTGAAATCGCGTTCACTGTGACACGAAACGGCGGTTCATGACCAGCTATGTTTATACATCACTGTTATGGATCTGGAGCCCTCCGTTTCTGTTTAACTACAAACGAGCTCTATAGACTTACTCTATAGATTTCTTTTTCCTATTTGGTTAAACCTCCTCATGTCACATGTGGACAGTGGCCTATGAACACATTCATTACATGCTATGATGCATTTATAAAGCATTCTTGACGTTTTGTATAATTATTCATGAAAAGGCATTGCCTGTAAGCTTGAAACGCTTTATACAGTAGACTTTAAACAGAATGTGCTATAGTAGCTGTTTATAACACATTATGTCAAAATCATACATAATAACACATATGAGCACTAATTACACCCATGTTAACAATTCATGATGCATAATAAATATTGTTATCAAGTGTAATGCAGTTTCATAAATAAACATCAATGTATACATTTCCTGGACATACAAATGTCAGTTTAATATGCAAATAAGCAATAAGATTTAAATCTGCAAATAAGCATATTTAAGAGACCTTGATTGGATAATTACTGCAGTGATTACCATGTTTTAGATGGTAACCATTTCTTTAGTCCTGACTGATACAGTGAAGAGCTTCTACTTGCTTAAACAGCCATGTCAGAAGACGTGTCTCGTGGTCATGGAAAGGATGCTACTGTTTTTCAGAAAAGTCAAGCAAAGACAACAACTAGGGAGATCGCTGAAATGACTGGAACTGGGGTAAGAACTGTCACAGAAACACACACACACACACACACACACACACACACACACGCAGAATGTGATGAGAACTCACAGAATTGGGACTAAACAGTTGTGTGTCCATAATAATAAAAACATTCGTTAGTGAGACTCATCAGAAGAAAAAAAAAGGCTTCATTTTACTAGGGAGCATAAAGACTGGGTGTTATGATTTGGGTTGCTTCGTTATGTGGCAATAAAATGAAGTCAGCTGATGACGGAAATGTACTGAATGACCAGGTTATAACTCTAACCCTATTTATTACACAATTAATAATAATGACTCATAAAATTTGTCAATTTCTCATAAAATAATGATGTTGATAAATATACTGTAAATAAAAATTTTTTTGCAGCTGTTTTTAGCAGCAGATGGTTAAATAATAAACAATAGATAGATGACAGACAGGGGCGGCACAGCGGCATGTTGGTTAGCACTGTGGCCTCGCAAATCCAGGGTAAAGGGTTCAATTCCCACCTCCGCTCTGTGTGCATGGAGTTTCTATGTTCTCCCTGTGCTTGGTAGTTTTTCCAGTGGGTTTACTCCGGTTTGCTCCCACAGTCCAAAGACATTCAAAATAGGCTAACCGGTGTCCCCAAATTCCCTGTGAAACACTGGAACCCCATCCAGGGCGTACCCACCATGTGCACCAGGGCTCCTGGGACAGGCTGCAGGCCTTCCACAACCCTGAACTAAATGAGTGTTATAGAGAATGAGTGAGTGAACTCAGGTTTTCATTTGTTTATTTAAGTAACATAAATAAATAAATAAATAAATAAATAAATAAATGAAACCTTACGGTAAAGGGTTAATGTAACTTTGTGCCAAACCCAGAGTCAGCGGCACATCACAGCTTTTTGTCTAATCTCTCTAACAACGTTATTTAAATCAGCTCAGTGTTTATCTTGGGCTTTTCAACAAGCTTTTTAAGCATCAAAAAGTTTTATCTCTTTACACTCACTACATTAACATATAGATTAAATATTTTGGCTTCGCATTGAATATTTTATCTTACAGAAGTTGGAGACATTAATTTTTTTTTTTTTTTTTTTTTTTTTCCCGCAACATCAAATATTTTTGATAGCAATTATTTTTCCCTGGCCTTGTTGAAGCATCACATGGACATATCTGGTCTTTCACAGACACAAAAGAATTAGCTTGGGCCGTCAGAAAGAAATGTTTCTCAAAAAAAAAAAAAAATCTTAATTGTCCATCCGAATGAAACAAAATACAAAAATCCAAATCATGTAAAGATGTTCTACGGTTGTCATGGAAACAAGGCATTGTCTTGGCTTGGAGCTCCTGTGGCAAAAAGTGCAAAGACACTGAGCGTTGGTGTGCAATGAAACTCAATCACATCAACGCTCGATCCAGGTTCATTTCCCTTCGGAAAGCATGCTAGGCTTATTAGCACAGCCGTCAAGTCCTGCTTAGCAGCTAGCGGTAATAAAGTGTACAGTAAAGCGCGGAATCTAATTAGTGGAGAGAAATCCTACATCTGATTTATCACTTGCTATATCCGTGAGAACAGCTTGAGGCTTAAAGTGACTTTTTGAAGTCGATCTGTCTTCAACAAACAGTTTGCTGATTATAGCTAAACTCTTAGCTTAGCTATAATTTAAGCTCCTCTGCCCCCTCCTTCTCACCTTCACCCGGAAATGTTTTGAGAAGTAGATCCTTGATATACTTTCTTTTATTTATTTATTTTTTTGACTGGTGTTACCAGCAGCAGTTCAACATTATGTAATGAGACTGACGTGAACACCTCACGAACTTGTTAGCACTTTCCAATAAACAGTTTGCTACTGTAAGTGTGTTTCCTTTAGCGTATATTTAACTCAGCCACACAAACCATCCTTCATAAGACTGACATAAGCTTGTTATTATGTTGTCATGAAACACGCCCAAAGTTTAGTTATTGTAGTTTGTGCTGATTTGCATACTGTAGCACTTTCACTTCAAGAACGTGCTGAGTGTTTTCTATTTGGTCCGTGTTTCATATGCTTAAACTTTACACAATCTGTAGATCGTAACCCTTGCATAAGCTTGTCATAAGGTTGTTTTGTTTTGTTTTGTTTTGTTTTGTTTTGTTTTGGAAGATATCATAAGCAGAAGTTAGCTATGACAGTTCATGTCCATTGACCTCTTTCCAGTTTGCAGGTTTTAAAATGTGTTCCATTAAGTAGCATCCTTACGCAAACCATGCATCATAAGACTGACTTAAGCTCGCCATAAGCTGTTTCATGCAAGATGCTCGTAGCAAAAGTTAGCTATGACAACTCATGCGTATTCAGCACTTTCCAGTTTACAAGTCCTCAACTGTGTTTATTTATTAGCACAAACCATGCATCATAAGACTGACTTATATTTGTCATGAGCTTTTCATGGGAGATGTTATTAGCAGAAGTTATCTATCACAGTCCATGCTCATTTAGCACTTTCCACTTTAAGGATTTTTTAAAAATGTGTTCTATTCAGTAGCATTTTTACACAAACCATGCATCACAGGACTGACATAAGCTTGTTATAAGTGATCACAGATGATGTCTTTCACAGTAGCTGCACTTGGCAGCTATGACAGTTCATGCTCCGTTGTAAAATGTATGTCACACTTTCTAGTGAACAGCCTCCTCCTACAGTACAATGAGTGTGTCTTATTAGTGATTTATTTCGTTACATTTCTTATGAATCATTTCTCATGATGACATTAGCCTGTTGTAGCCATCTCATAGGCTTTGTTATGATACGTCAGGTTTATTTTAATCATTCGTTAGAAGAATGACACAAGCTTGCTATCAACTTTTACGTAAAATCTCATAAGCTTCTATTACAGTAGTTGTTATAACCGTAAATCTTGATTTTAAAGCACACGTGAGCTCTATTAACATATCATATATTGTAATATTTTATATGACATATGTCTCATAAGACTGTTATTAGCTTATCAAAGATGCCTTATAGATTAGATTAGTTTATTTGTCTTGTTAGTGAAATCAGTAAACCATCCTATAATCCCATGACGTTTGATGCCGCAGTCTATTAGTTATAAGTATGAGTCATAAGACTGACATACTGACATCTTTCCATACACATCTCAGCAAATGACAGTTTATTACTTATATTTTTTTATATATCCTTTTTCTTTTTTTCTTTGTTGTTTAAGGGCAGTTGGAATCCAGTAGGTTGCATCTTCTTGGCTTGCCTTTCAATGTTACGGCATGTGATAATTATTGCAACTGTCCTAACATTCAGTGGCATTTTAAAATCAATTTGTCACAACATATATCTGCTTAATTTAGTCATAAGGTGTTATAAACACGTTTTCATCTCATTATCAAGTGTCATTAACACCTCTAAACCTCCAATTGATTATCTGCGTAGTATCGATGCTTACTATAACCAACCATTACAGTTTATTTGGATAACTAGACTTGTGTTATAAGACTGACATTAGCATGTCATTAAGCTGCTATAGATGATGTCACGAGATACTGTATCAATAATCCTTACAGCAAGTTGCATAGCACTGTCGAGGTACTGTCTTTGTTAAATATCATGATGTTTCAGTGACAATGTTTGATCCCGGGAATAACTATGCATCATAAGCATGACATAAACGTCTCATATCTAATCTCATGTCTTTATCAGAGTTGGTAACACATTCGAGATGAACCAGCACTGTGATAGAAACATATGATATTAACATGATGCATCTATTAAGGATCGATTGAAAGACCCAGCAGGTTCAGCTTTCCAAACGAAGACAAACACTATCGACTAAATCCCTTGGAATAATGTCCTCTGCCTCATGAGGGTGTCTTGGGAACCGGCGAATCTTCCCGAGATCGCTTCTTTAACAGAGTGGAATTGAAAAACCCGGCAAGATAAAAGCGAAAGAGCGATCTTCAAACCTTCGTGGTTTTATCGCCAAGTGCTGAAAACGCGGAATCTTCACCGTTAGCGAGCTCAATGTTTCTCCTCTTTATACTCTCTTTTATTCCCCGTTCCCTCTTTATATTCTTCCACTTGGTGATTGACGGTGACATCAGCTTCTCCGAGCGGATTATAGATCCGCCGTTCCCCTCTGCAGGACCGAATCAGTTCCTCTTAGTATTGTGTGTGGAGAGGAAGGCTAATTTAAATGGAAAACGCCGCACATAAAGCACATGGCCTTTTGTATTGGTGAAGCTCAGGGTTTGGCCGGTTAAAGCATAGCTATTACAGAGACAGAATGGATGAAACGCAGCTAATCAATGATGCACAATGGACTGGATGGTAACTTACAGTACAGCCCTGAACAGCAACAGGTGGGAAAGTCTTAAGGGAAAGTATTAAACATCAAGGTGCAGCTCAAGGGTTTTTTTTTTTTTCTTTCTTAGATGTGCTGATGAGAATTTCATTTTATCGCATTCAATAAAACAAAAGCTTTTTAGACACAAAAACCTGAGCTGAGCACCAACCAGCATGCAACTTTTAGCAGACAATAATTCAAAGGGCGTTCACATCAAAAATCAAAAACTTTTGATTTGTGCAGAATAACAGAGCACAGTTCTGAGAATAAAAAACCCCATTTATGTCTCTATATAAATCCCCTGATACACTAATGCACTTGTGTTTTATTAGTGCTTGGACACCATCAAGGTTGAAAGTTTTCTCCCATGACCGGACTGCCTGTGTTACATCTGAAACCCTGGCCTCCCAGGAACCCCTTTAATGGCCCAAATACAGCATGTGGTTTGGAGTGACGTCAGGACTGTACAGGCAGAGGTGGAAAGAGGACCAGGACACGATAGACACACGCCAGCGCAACCAAGCATTTATACAAAGCAGAATATTTTTATTATTTTTGCATTTTTATTCTTCATTTGTTTTACTCAGTGGCGAATATGATTTAAAATGTAGCGAATTACAATACTTCAAACAAAACATACCTAAGTAAAAGTAAAATTACAGATGACTTTAAAAACTACTTTAAAAAGGAGATGTGGCGATAACTTCCAGCCGAGTTCCTGTAACCTGCAAATTCATAGTAATGATGATGATCATAATAATATTAATAATAAGAAAAAGAAATCAACATTATAAAGCGAATCATAAGTAAACTCGAAATGCTTGGACATTACATCCATTAATGAATTCATAACACTAAAAAACACAATGATCATATCACATCTTCAACAATCATTCATCTGTTAACATTATATTGACCCTCATTATATTCAATGCAGAAACTCATATCAGTTACATTTGATAATATTGTACACTTCCCTTGAACCCTGTGAACAACAGTGATATAAGCACGTCATAATCATATTAAAGAATATTATATACTAGTGTTATCATTATCAGTTTTGTTAAATCTTAGGTACAATGAGCATAGACTATATTCATATTACATTATTGTAACGACGCGGGTCGCGCGAGGGGCAGAGCCGTGCTTAAACTGTTCAGAACGGTCAGATCCGCAAGTTGTTACCACGCGGAGTTCTGAACAGGCAAATGCACGGCCATTTATACACACGGTTGCTAGGCAACGCCGCCGTCAGGCAATCAGCCTGAACGAGCCGCACCTGAGGGCGTGTTTATTTAAGGGTCCTGATACCGGCGCACTTCGTGCGATCATTTAGGTAGCACCGGTGAAGGTATCAGGGCCAAAGAAAAGAAAAGAAAGAAATAAAATAAAATAAAAGACAGACAGACAGCTGTTTAGGGTCAGAGGCAAAGTCCTCGGTAAGGGCGAACGCCCCGAGAGGACAAGTTTTGTTTTATTTTTCAGAGCCCCGTCCGTTTTCATTGGTTTCCTTTTAAGTTCCTTAATTAATAATCCCACGCTATCTCCAAACGGGAAGGTCTTCCCGTGTATATCACAAGCACTCTCACTAACTCCTATTTCATTGACCCACTCTAACGCCCAGCATAAGGGCTCTTATAATTAAAAAACATCGCGTGGTGAGGCTCTCCGTACCGCACCACGTAACAATTATATACTGTACTGTACAGGCATTACAGTGTGTTATGACACTGAGCAGAAGTTACAGTTTACTACATTGTTATAACACATTTAAGCATCGTTAAGAATGCATCATAATGTACATAGTGATTAAGATGTTTGGTTTTCTCCAGGTGAGCATTAAAAGGCTTTTATAAACACTTTGCATTAATGTTTCAAATACAGTAGGAAGCATTCCCTTCTTTGGCAGAAGTGAATACCAGTATAACCTGTTATGAGAACTGTGGGCAATGTGGTATAGTGAAAAATAAATATTGATAAATAAATAAATAAATAAATAAATAAATAAATAAACCATTTTATGTTTCCATAAAGCTTTAGAACAAAGATCGGAAGGATCTATTAGGAACTTTTTTGCATCATTTATTTGGCATTTGGAGATGTGCCATGTGTCATGGAGGACACAGCTTATAATGAATTATAATGTAGATAAAAATAGATTCATAATGCCAATCCAACACCATTACTACTGAACAACATGTAATGAATTTTTTAACATGTGAAAGATTCCTTATAAACACTTATAATGTATAATGTACAGTACAGTATTATGCTATTTATAATGCATTATGTGATGCTAAAGATTAATACTGTAGCTTATAAAGAAATTGCACAATATAATTCAATGTTTATAGCAATATGTTATAAATACTAGTTATAATTAATTATTTTATGCTAGCTCTCACCCAGTGAACACTGTTATAATGCATTATGAATGTTCAGAAATACTAATTAGAAGTCTATGTAGCATTTTAAGTAGTGTTTATACTGTATCGTATAGTTCATTTCTTTGACATTGGTGACACAGAGTGTTTTACAAACTAGTTATGATGCATTACGCCATCAGGTCTTAATAAGCATTGCTATAAAGCCTTATGCATTTTAATAAACATGTATAGATTATGAGCTTATTATAGATATAGAACGTACTGGCAGCCCAGCCCCCGGCTATTCATTATGCGTTCCTTATGTCAATGTACGCTATTAGTCCATACCGAGACATCTGTTGTGCGAAATGTGCTTCTGACACTTCTGTTGCGTTGGATGACTTCATCACTTCAGCACTTTTATCTGATAAAGAAGAAGATGGAGATGAAGATGTGAAGGCCTGCTCCCGTATTGACGCAGACTGATCCCTGCTGATACCCCCTCATCCCCTCCCGAGTCCTCGCTCATGTATAATGAGATTTCAGCACCAGGGTTGAGATGATTAAAGTTAGCGGCAGGAGCATGAACAGGAACACGGATCTGAGCCGGCAGGTCCTCGGGATTTAAGCACGCTCTCTAATGGAGTCGAGGGATCTGAAGGGCAGGGGGAACCGTGGAACCGTGGCCCGGTCACTCACACGGCTAATTCACACGATTTCTTTTTTTTTAGATGTGAAATTAAAAGCAGTTTGTGACAGGTTTGCGTGATTTGCCGTGTTGAAACGGTGCAGTGTTTTTAAGGCTCTTTTACCATGAGAGAGTCTCTCAAGACAGCCATTTACTGTAGGTGAAGACTGTGAAACACACTCATCCACTAATCAAAGATCCAGCAATGCTACAGCTATGAGCTAGATCAAGTTGCCTCTGTCTCCAATGTCAATCACAGCAATGCAGGTCAATCTGGGTATGTGGAATAGGGCAGATAGAATGTTCTTCTAATTGTGTTGCGCTGTAATTGTGTAGCATCATTTGCTCTACTGAAAGCACATGTTATCCATAAGCGTCACCTGATCGACCAAAATTTAGGCCATACCCATTCAGGTCATACAAGTACAGATATTCATATTTAAATGGCACCTATTGTGGACAATTGGCATTGTGTGTGTATAAACACAATACAAAACAAAATGGTGAAACAAACACCATTTTTTCTTTTGAAATAAGCTGAGTATATATTTTCTCTAATGTGACCTCATAAGAAGAAACCCCTCCTCCAGTCGTGTTGCTCAGCTCTGCAGTTCTCTGGAGGACCGTGGCTCTACTGCCTGAGCTCTACTTTATAAGACCGGTGTTTCAAGCATGGAGTCCTGAGAAAACTTTCCAAGCTCTAATGAAACACTAGGATAAGTGCAGTAGTGTGGCAGGGGATTATATTAGAGAAATAAAGGGAGTTTTTTATTCACTTCTTGTATTTTATTTGTCATTTAATTTGTTTTTCTAACAAATTTAGCATCCTAGTTACTAAGAATGAATAAATGAATGGACACTGTAATTGTATCTCGTAGCATCACATGGTGACGTTACAGTTAAAACACTGTGTGATTCTTGTCTCATTCACGCCTGCATTAAAGTTTATAGATTTCCCATAGTCTTATGTAATTAAATAAGAAAAGAATAGAAAAAATAAAACAAGTGTAGAATGATGTACTGTATCTTTGTCCATAATGTCCAGGATTTGTCCATCATCAAAACCATTCCATTTTAACCCAATCTGCTGTTTAATTATGGACTCCGGTTAAAAAAGGAAGTAGAAGAAGAAAAAAAAGTGTGGCTTAAAAAAAAAGAAATCCCACATACACTCAGTAATCCTGTGCAATATGAGCACCTTTTTTATGCAGCATGTGTAGGAGGGAATCTGGCAGATGAGCCATAAAGTTGAGCTGTGGGCTGACAATGAGCACCAGCCTGCTGACTATCAAAGCCATGTGAAAGGATTTGCGTCTGTCGGACACTGATACGCGCCATGAGGCTTTTTCCGACATCTTTAAAACATCGCATTTGACAGAATGTTTACACGAATTACACGTACAGTACGCTGGTTTAGTATTCACGTATTCTGGCTTCGTATTAGTTATTACGTTTTTTGCATTGCTAGACTTCTTTAGCTGTCTGCTTTTTTACACCGCATTGCTGTCGTTTGGGTTCTGGATCGTGATTGGTCAAAAAAGAAAAAAAAAGTGTTGCTTAATTTTCTTCACAGCACTTCAGCGCTAGATGCACAGTAATACTTTATCGTTTTTATAGTAACAGATCATTCACAGTGGAATCCTACAGTACATCCATATACAGCGGAACCTTGGATTGCGAGCATAATTAGTTCCGGAAGCGGGCTCGTATTCCAAAAGACTCGTAAACCAAATCACACCTTCCCACAAGAAATAATGAAAACACAAATAATTCGTTCCACAGCCCAAAAAAATAAATACAGAAAAATAATTAATACAATCTATAAAGCAAAAATAAAACAAATTAACCTGCACTTTACCTTTAAAAAAAGTTAAAATAAATCCCAACAGATAAGTGTTTGTGTGCGCAGGCACCGTGTATTTGTGTGTGCATGTGTGTGTGTGTGTGTGTGTGTGTGTGTGTGTGTGTGTGTGTGTGTGTGTGTGTGTGTGTGTGTGTGGAATTAGCCCCTTCCCTCGCCTCGTCTTACACAGTGAAACCCCTCCTCCCTCCCCCCACCTCGCTTTTTAAGTTATAAAAAACACAAACACACAACAGAAACACTGTTTTAAGGGGAAAAAAGAAATCTCTCTAATGACACTCGCGTGAGCGCAGACTAATGGAATCACTGCTGCAAAGTAAAAAAAAAAAACAAATGAACCAGCACCTTACCTTTGAAAAGAATTGCGACAGAGCAGAGTTTATGTGTAGGTCAGAGTGTGTGTGTCTGTGTGAAGCCGGGGAGGGGGTGTAAAGGTGAGAGAGAGTGTGTGTGTGTCGGTGTGTGTCGGTGTCAAAAAACCTGGCACTCGTAAACCAGGACATGCTCGTTTTTCAAGTCAAAATTCATTAAAAATGTTTGCTCGTCTTGCGGAACACTCGTAAACCGAGTTACTCGCAATCCAAGGTTCCACTGTACAGTACAGTACAGTAAGGTATGGTGAAGTTTGATCAACTTGGGAGGAGTCTCCAGTGCTAGTGATTGGTAACTTTCAGTAAAGCTTACTGTAGTAAAGCTTTAAAAGGAAAATTAATACAAATAAAACAAAGATGAGATGAGTGCACACCTTCTAGTTCCTCAGTCAAACAATAAGCTGGTAATTTTTAACTTCAAGAGACAGAATAAAATGTTGCATCTTAAGTTTTACATTAAAAAAACCCCATTAAGATAGCAAATAAAAGTACAAATAAAATAAAACAAAATTGTAAAATTAACTAAATTATAAAAGACTTATGATGTTATAAAGTATCAAATATCAATAAAGCAGCTCAGGTGGAATGGTGTTCCAGAGTTTGGGACCAGCCACTGCAAAACAGCGATCACACCACTGTTTGTACCTTGACGGAGGCACCACCAGAAGGTTTTGGTCAGCAGAACGTAAAACTTTACTTTGTTGATAAAAGCTCGCGGTCTCACACAAGTAAGAAAGTGCCAGTCCATTAATTGCACTAAAAGCAAGCATCAAAAGTTTAAACTGAATCCGGGACTGTACCGGAAGCCAGTGGAGGGAATACAGGATTGGTGTGATGTGGTCATGTTTACGAGTATCAGTCAGCATACAAGCTGCAGCAGACGATGCAAACGAGCTTGAGTAACTCCAACATAAAGAGTGTTGCAATAGTCCAGCCGTGAACTAATAAAAACATGAATGGCTTTCTCCAGGTCACTCTGATTTCAAAATGGCTTGACCTTTGCGAGGAGGCGAAAATAGAAAAAGCCTGCCTTGACAACACAATCAACGTGTGTGTGTGAAACTGCTATATAAAGTCACATAAAAAGTGCATTTAATTCCGCTTGTACCAAACCTGGCATATTTTTACTCACTGATGGAAAAAGAAAAAAACATTTTAATGCTGCTTGTTTATTTGGTTCATTATTTTGGTTTACTTGGAAGATTTGCTTTTATTTCACCTATTATAAGGGTTATTCAAATCAAAGTGTAACTTTTGGTTGCGCAGAATAACAGAACACTTGTTCTTGGATGCCATTGAAAAGGTAAAACGTTTTTTCTCAGTATGCCATGCTGAAACGCTGGGCTCCCAGGAACTCCTGTAATGGCAGAAACATGTGGAAATGGCTTGGAGCGGGGTCAGGACTGAACTCCCAGCCGAGCTCCTGTAGTGTGCAAGTGGTGTTGGTGAATGATTGTGTTTCGTCTACAGGTTGGTGACACGATATCCGTCGGTTTCCACTAACTTTATGTTGAACGTTTAAATGTTTTACTGCGGCTCATCATCACCACATGTTCTTTGTAAACCTCAATCTCTTTTACATCTTCATTCTCAAGTCCCGGTTTGACTTGAACGGCCCTTGTCTTATTCATTGAATAAGTTGCTCTTGCTTTATCAAAGTCCTTAACCGGCTTTCACCTCAACTGAAATTCTGGGCTTCTTCGCGTCCTCGTCCGTGGATGTAATTGTCAGGCCACACGAGCGCCAGTGTCTCATCCAGCAAGTGCAATTAGGGTGAAGAACTTCCCCACATCTCTAGTTAATCAAGAAGGAAGGCCTGCTGTACCGACTGGTTCATTATACATGCAGGGGGGAAAAAGTGTGGAATTAATTGAGACAGTCAAACATTTATGTACATCCCTAAAGGGAAGGATTTGATTGCACTTCTGCAATTCTAAAGAGCTCCTAAGAAGCTTCTTTCCAGGATTTTCGGTGGAGAACTGAAGAGTTGTGAAGTGCGGAGACGCGAGTCATCCTGGCAGATTGAGGAAGACGCATTAAATGTGACTCATGAATGAATCAAATCATGAATTAATCATGAGCCCCCGTCAGCGGTTGGTTTAATTACATGTGTCCTGTGTGTCATGTGTCTTCTAGTTAACTTCAGCTGTGTTTCATATATATTTCTTTTCTCATTATTAGGAGTATTATTATAGATAAGAATTTTATATTTTTAAACAATAATTTAGGGGAGAAATGGTTAAGCAAGATTGAAAGGTTGAACTTCTGATGGAACGTTCCGGTGGGTTTTGCCATATGCTCCTGGCTCTTGCCCAATTTTCCATCAAGACTCCTTTGAAAAATAAGAAACATCCAGATTGCTGGCTTTTAACTTTCCTTATGATGTAAACACAACATTAGATTTATTTTGAGTTTATTGTTTTATAATTTCTGTTCCGTAGAAATCGTCCTTGTTGTTCTGTACTTGTTAAATTATCGGGGGGAAAAACCATCAAAGGCATTGTTTAAATTTATTATTACAACCCATCCTTATTTTTTTCAGACATAACATTAAAACCACCTGCTTAATATTATCTAGTTAACCTCGTGCCACCAGAACCAGCCCTGACCTGTCAAGGTCTGGACTCCTCTAGCCCTCTGAAGGTGTGAAATCTGGCACCAAGCTGTCATGAAGAGTTTCTTTAAGTCCTGTAAAGTTGTGAGGTTGGGTCAGGCTTGTTTTTCCAGCACAAGCCACAAACACGCGATCAGATTGCGATCTGGAGAATTTAGAGGCGACACAATGACCCGACTTTTTGGCATGATCCACAAACCATTCCTGAACAGTGTTTGCAGGGTGTCAGGGTTAGGGTTAGGGTTATCCTGCTGAAAGAGGCCACTGTAATCAGGGGACACCGTTACCATAAAGGGGTGTACTAACCCTCTATGGCATGGATTTTTATTTTAGAAGGAACAAAATATTTCACATTAGTTTTTGGGAGCTTTGGGGTCATAAAATGTGTCCCCTCACAAGCCCAAACAACATGCTAAGAGGGTACTAAAAACACCAAATTTTTCTATATTATATAACAAGTGGATTGAGGAAAATGTCAAGCAATAAATACATTGCTATTATTCTGTATGGAACCTCAGGAAACAGTTGCTGGTGAATGTGAAACAGAGGTTGACGTCACATTTTCTGCCACTTGGCTTTAGGTATACACGGCATCTCATTTGCATTTCTTTATTAAGAACCAAACTGGGTGTGGCAGGTCCTTTCTCCCCTTTTCTTTATACCCCCAGAAACTGTGACAACTTCTCTTCCCAGATTCTTGACACTTTTGCACAAGCTTAAAGCCAAATCTGTTCCTTCCTTTTTTTCATCCTGCTGTATCTCTCTTGTGGAGCAGCCAAGCAATCACGATGGTCATGGCGATAAAGTGAAACATCAGCTAGTGGTACCACTTCTTTGGCCTGAACAGTGTAATGAGAAAGTCCAGCAGGTCCACCCCACCCATATTTTTATTGTACTTTCTTAGGTGGTTTCTCCAACCATGGCCAGCATTTTCTCCTTGCCCGTGACGGAACTGCCTGTGCAAACACACAATCAACGACCACCATTCATATTTTCACCATAGACGATGCTGGCTACTGTTAGATTTGGTGGAATGCCTGTGACACATTCACAGTATGACATAAAAGTTGTTGATGACACAAATAAGGGCATCCAAGCCAGCTAGGGTCCCAAAAAGGACTGTTTCACTCCCAGAACAAAAGGTCAAATCCACACCCACTTTAAATTTCATTGTTCTTAGTATCAGGCCTTTAGTGTGATGTTTTACTTAAAAAAAAGGGGGGGGGGGGGGCAGAGTGGGGGCCAAAATAGTGATTTGTTGCCTAAGGGTAATACCATGCCATAGAGGGATAATTAGTCAGCAACATTGTTTAGGTAGGTGGTACATGTCAGAGTAACATCCGCATGAATGGCAGGACTCAAGCTTTCCCAGCAGAGCATCACCCAGAGCATCACACTGCCTCCGCTGGCTTGCCTTCTACAGTAACAAACTGCGATGATGCACTGTGACTTCTTTCTATCAGAACCAGCATCAACTTTTTGAGGAGATTAAACTACAGTAGAGTTTACAGTTCAGTACAGTACCGTACAGCTCTTCTATTGGATCAGTCTACATGGATCAGCCTTCATTCCCCATTTGCATCAATGAGCCTTGGCCACCCATGACCTTTTTCTCCGGGTAACCGGAGCACTTCTGGTAGGTATGAGGTTTACAAGGAAGTACTTTACTCATACAGTACAGACCAAAAGTTTGGACACACCTTCTCATTCAAAGAGTTTGAATTTGTATTATGGCAAGAAAAAAACAGCTAAGTAAAGAAAAACGAGCGGCCATCATTACTTTAAGAAATGAAGGTCAGTCAGTCCGAAAAATTGGGAAAACTTTGAAAGTGTCCCCAAGTGCAGTCACAAAAACCATCAAGCGCTACGAAGAAACTGGCTGACATGCGGACCGCCCCAGGAAAGGAAGACCGAGAGTCACCTCTGCTGCGGAGGATAAGTTCATCCGAGTCACCAGCCTCAGAAATCGCAGGTTAACAGCAGCTCAGATCAGAGAGCAGGTCAATGCCACACAGAGTTCTAGCAGCAGACACATCTCTAGAACAACTGTTAAGAGGAGACTGTGTGAATCAGGCCTTCATGGTAGAATATCTGCTAGGAAACCAATGCTAAGGACAGGCAACAAGCAGAAGAGACTTGCTTGGGCTAAAGAACACAAGAAAGAACACAATAAAGAAAACTCGCTGAATGAGAAGGTGTGTCCAAACTTTTGGTCTGTACTGTATGTCCTCCCTCAGATGCCTTATATTCGTATTCCTTAGATTGGTCTGGCCCCTGAGGACAAATTCTCACGGCACAAATGTCGAAAAAGATGACGACAATACACTCGGTCGAGCTGTGGATCTGCCTTGCGTTTTTCGGCCGTGGAGATGATGGAACTGTTCAGTATCACACATCAACATTGGCAGCAGTGTACCAACAATCATCATGCACAAGTTGCCGGATGGTTTCGACATTTTTGGGGGTTGAGGTTATTGAAGGTCTTATTGATCTCTCGTCATCTCCCAGTAATGTTTCTCCCAGTCATCTCCCAGTAAAGTGCGTAAAGCACCTCGAACAACTCACTGCACCATTGTTGTAAACTTATAGAATCATGTCAAATGTCTCTGCAGCAGATTTGCCCAGCTTCACAGGATTTAACATTCGCTCTTTGTTCTAACTTGCTGTCCATGAAGAAATAGCAGACGTGGTAATGGACGTGGTCGGACTAGTACCAGTTGTCCGGCTCCCGATGTACACAGGGCGATGTCTTTTGGCACACTGACTTATGAAGGTCAGTCCTTCCTGTGACTGTGCATGAAGCCTTTTTGGAGACACTCTAACCCCATTGTCTAACCGTAATGATTTGTCCAGGCACTCAGAACCTTACGATTGAGCCCTTTTCCTGCTTCTTTGAGGACTGACTGTTCATGTGCTGTCTAATAAATTCCTACAATAAATTACATAATACAATTTATTAATAAGTAAGAACAGACTTTTATGCGAAAGACGAATTAAGCAAATCCATCAAATGATAAAAATGACACAGGAACATTTATACCACGAGATGGAACAGCGCAGTGCTGATAAGCGAGCTTCTGCATGGGGTTTTTACCTGCAGGCGACTCAGCAGTAAATTTCACCTCATCATCCTGACTCGTGTGTCATGACGTCCAGGAATTTATGAAGCAATAGCAATCAGGCCTCTGGCTAACACACCCGAGCATTTACCAGTTTTCTTTTTTTTTTTTTTCTTGCTAAGATGTACAGTAAACATGTCAACATCTTTGCATGAAATAATACAATGCAATGCTTTCAGAAAATAGAGAAGTGCTGAAGGAATGTTTCCAGTCTCTGGAAAGTAATTTCTTTCTTCTTCTTCTTCTTCTTTTTTTTTCTATGAAGCCAAAAATCACAACCCTAGACACAACCTCGGTTTCATACAGACCTCTCTGAGGCTTCAGAATTTTCCTTACAGACCATCTGCAGCTGAGAAAAAGCACCAGCTGGCTTTTATGCATAAATTAATGTATTAAAATAATTTAAGATTTTAAAAAATCTTTTAAACAACATTTATAAAAATGTAAAAAATGTGCATTTAACAATAAATCAGTTAGAGAGCTCAACTTTGTGTTCTGTTTGTGATTTTATTATTATTATTATTATTATTATTATTATTATTATTATTATTATTATTTCAGATTCCTGATGCCAGCAGTGATACTGTATATAATACACAAACTTCATGTTTTTTTTTTTTACACATTTCCGTATATAGTGGATGCACTTAAACTTTTTACATTATTTCTTACACAGAATTCAATTCTTTTTGTAAATAATTCTTACAAGTTTCATTCATTTTCCCAAATAACTCATCAAAGGATTCGTTTATTCATATGAATGATTCCTACAAACACATTCATTTCTTTACACGTGTGATTCCTGTGTCAAATTTATTTATTTTACAATTGATGATCCTCAGCACATGATTTGTTTATTATGAAAAAAGTGGTTCTTATGCTAAATTAATTTATTTTATAAATGATTCTCACATTGATTCATTCATTTATTCATTCTCTATAGGGTACTGTACTACTGTAGGTTTTGGGGGGCCTGGAACCCATCCCAGGATACACAGGCACTAGGCAGGGTACACCTTGTATAGGGTGCTAATCCATTATAGGGAACACATACACATACACACACATTCATGCTCTCATTCACACACTACAGGCAATTTGGGGAACGCCAATCAACCTAACCTGCATGTCTTCTTTGGACTGTGGGAGGAAACCGGAGAACCTGGAGGAAACCCACCAAGCACAGGGAGAACACTCAAACTGAGCGATAGGAGAATGTTTCTTGTCTAACCCTCCACTCTGGACCCTGGAGGTTTCATTTATTTAAAAAAATTATTTGTGCACACGAGTCATTTAATTTCACAATAATTCCCCACATGATTAATTTTTTTTAAATAAAATCTTACACATTATTTTTCCAGTTGAATTCCACTCATGATTCGCTGATTTTTCACACACCTAATTCATTCTCACAAGTGATGCTCAGAACGATTCGCTTGTTTCTACAAGTGATTCTTACATGTGATTCGTTTATTTCATAATTTATTTTACACCTGATTCATTATTTTTCGCCAGTGATTCTTATGCGTGACTTTTTTCTTTTTTTTTCCTTCATTTTTTCCAATCAAACCTAGGACATGAATTATTTATTTTCGCAATAGATTTTTCACATGAATTATTTATTTCCAAAACTTATTCTTAACGCAATTCAGTTGATTCCATGCATATGTGGCTGAAAAGAAGAAGAAGAAGAAGAAAAGGTTCAGTAGTGACAGAGGGCTCCTTGTATTCAGAGTCTGGTTACGCAGCTGTTGGTTTTACAGCCCTTATTTCAGATTAGCACAAACATCTGGACTAGAGGACCCGCAGATATATTTTTTTAAATGCATCAGAAAACTAACAGACTTTAAAACTTAATAGACTTGTGTAAGAGCACAGGATGTTCCTAAAGATCTGCTCAATCCTGTTGTCTGGATTACTGTGTAGTTATAACTCATGTCTACTCAAGTCAAACTCATGGCTATCACTTTCTCTCTCTCTCTCTCTCTCTCTCTCTCTCCATTTATTTATTTATTTATTTATTTATTTTAACCCAACCCCCTTCATTTGTGTGTAAGACCTGAAATGAAACACTCTCTCTCAAACACACACACACACACACACACACACACACACGAAAAAGAAAAAGAAAAAAAAGGATGAACAAGTGACTGGTACATGCGGTCGCCATGGTTACGGGGTGGATGTGGCGAGAGCATGCGGGATTCCTCACAGTCCGGTTGCTGTGTGGGTTGAGACATCGCTTCCTCCGAGGCACAGCGAGGTGGAGAATCAACATGGAGCCTTTTTTTTTTTCTTCTTCTCCAGGAAGGAAGCACTAAAACCATGCCACAGGTCTCTGGATAAACACAAAAAGTCAAACGGAGCGAGAGGAGAATCTTTATTGTCTAATGAAACCTAGCTTAGGTTCAAATTTGCATAGGCAATCAAACAAAGAGCTCTCGTCAAATAGAGCTCTGGAGGCGCAGTGTTTTAACACACCCGAATAATCAAGAGGCTTATAAACCTGAACTTCTCCCCTTTTATCATAATAATTTAATTTCCTGAGTGCAGGCTGGTAAAAAAACACAAGGAAACACAATAAAAGCTGCCGGTTTTATGCCAAATTGGGCTAAATAAATCCACAGGTAGCTTTTTTTGTTTGTTTGTTTTTCAAATTTTGCAAACAGTCCATCACTGATGTGGCTTTTTGTTTGAAAGCAAATGATCAGAACTAAATCTAATTAAACATACTTTAGTCTACCAAACAAAGTTAAAGTGTAAGTGCAGACAGTGTGTAATATCTCCGATGTACGGAACGTAATCCTGATATCAAATAATCCTGATATTACACTTTGGGTTTTTTTTTTTTTTCTGCAAAGGTATGCTAGCTACAGTACATCGTCAGAATGCATTTCATATCATTTAGACGAACAATTTAAATGTAGAAGAAAATATTTGCAAAGACTAAGAAAGCGAAAAGGAGATTAGATATCAGGTAAAGGTGAAAAGAGCGTTCAAGTCAAAGCGGGACTTTTCATTGTGCAGAATAACAGAACACAGTTCTGAGAGTAAAATCCCCTTTCATTTCTCTTTATAATCCGCTGCTACACTAATGCACTTATCCCAGGGTTTCACTAGTGCTCGGACACCATCAAGTTAGAAAGTTTTCTCAGTACGCCAGAGCCATGATCGGACTGCGTGTCTGATTCACGTCTGAAACCCCGGCCTCCCAGGAACTCCCAGCCGAGTTCCTGTAATGTGCAAGTAGTGTTGGGGAACAAGTCCGGTTCCCACAGACAGACGCGTACAGTATATTCCACAAGTTAGCGACAAGTTATCCGTCGAGTTTCAAGGATCAGACCTTCCACCCGTTGATCGTTCACAGGAGCAAATACAGTGGGCTCCGAGCCACCTCGGCTGGGATCGTCACACGCAGACGGGCAGACTTCTTTAAAACGTTTGCATCTTTTGGATGTTTTACTGCAGCTAAGAATCTCATCACCGCACTGGGCTTGAAGTCTTCTGTAAACGTCAATCACTTTCACGACATCATTCACCAGAAAATTCCTCACAAGTCCCGGTTTGACTCGAACGTCCCTCTTAGATACTGACAGTTAGAAATCCGTGTGCCCCATGGTGAACTGATTTCCTGTGTGTATGTGTGTGTGTGTGTGTGTGTGTGTGGTTATACTGCGTATGGAAATACAGTTCGTGAGATGTGGGTAGGACCTGAGCACAAAGTCATGTGGGAATGAAAACAGATATAGAAAATCGTGCCAATTTTTATTTTCTTTTTCCTCCTCTTCCTTCGTCCCACTAGATTTAAAAAAAAAAAAAAAACATATTTTAATTAAAAATGAATTAAGTTGGGCCTCCGAGTGGCGCAGTGGTTAAAGCGCTCGCCCTATCATCCGGAGATCGCTAGTTCGAATCCCGGGTGGTGCTGTAACCTCTCGCAGCCGGAGGTCTAGAGAGAGCTGATTGGCCGAGCTCTCTCAGAGGGGAGGGATGAGAGGTACTTAGTGCTCCCACATTAATCACGGCTCTACAGCCAGTCAGGGGCGTCTGTGAGCTCGCGCAACGGAGGGAGCGGATAGCGCCGTCCTCCGAGTGTGTTACGCCGCCCCCAACGGTGCGCGAGCGAGCAGTTCAAAAAAGATGCGGTCGGCTGGCGTCACGTGGTTCGGAGGAAACACGTGATAGTCTTCGGCCCTCCCGGCTGAGTGGTAGTAGTAGCCTTAATGTGGGAGCCCCCTAGTGACGGGGAGGAATTGGACACGACTAAATTAGGGAGAAAATCGGGGAAAAATTCAACAAAAAAAAAAAAAAAATGAATTAAGTGCTACACATCGCAAGGCTGATTCATACCATAACCTTCAATGCTCTTGGAAATGACATCACTCCCTCCTGAAGGGTTATAACAGGCGACTGAGAGGAACAACAAGGTCTTAACCTCTGTAGCACTTCGAATGAACTTTTTTTTAATATATTACTAAGGCTTCATACACCTATGCACAATTCAGTACACTTTACAGCAGGATTGTTATGTTTTAGAACTCTGGTTTCCGATTGGTCGGAAGGTGCTGATTAGTTTTCTGTAACAGCAGCTCTTAGAGTAGTACAGATTTACATTACATTAAGTAATGAAGTTATCATTTCTATAGGCTGAACTCAGAGTCTCTGTGAAACTAAACAGAGTTTCCTTTACTGTGTTTGTTAGCGCAGGTGTGTGGTCCACAGCGGGCTAGTTTCAGCTGAACAAATTGTTTTCTCAATGCAATTATTTTGCTTGTAGGTCAAGACCTTGACGAGCCGCCTGCGTTCCAATTGTTTTGGCCCCCAGTCAAGTGTGATTGCTGAGTTCACACCTGCCAAACGAACCACACTGTGGGAGCGGGGGGGAAAAAAAAAACCGTGGCATCAGAGACCTGCTGGAGGTTCGGCGATTTTCCCAGTGGGCTGCTCCATTTCCCTCTTGTGTCAGCCAGCTGTTTTATTTCCTTTTGGACTTTTGTGGTGTTTAATTACATTCTCTTAACTTGGCTCTCTGACAGCTCTAACTACTATGGCACTAAGACCGTAC
Source organism: Clarias fuscus (assembly GCA_030347435.1). Taxonomy (NCBI): domain Eukaryota; kingdom Metazoa; phylum Chordata; class Actinopteri; order Siluriformes; family Clariidae; genus Clarias; species Clarias fuscus. The sequence goes on from CM059229.1 coordinate 3,364,409, forward strand.
TAAACATTTATAATCATTTATAATTTAACAGAATTCATTTATTATTAGACGGTTATTCTCCTACTGTATGTTTGTGGGTGGATGTAGACCTGACAGTGATGGAGAGAAAGTAGAAAGGAGGCGAAGGGACAGCAGACGGTGAGCAGATGGGGAAAGGAGAATGAAAATTTTAACCAGAACTGAAATGTTTTTCTTTTTTTTTTTCTTTCTTTCTTTTTTTTTTTTTTATAAATAAATAAAATAGAATCTGGTGGCTGGTGAAAAAGAGAAAAAAAATCAGTTTTGTCAGTGTCGGATACAGAAAAGCTTTTAAACAATAATACAGTTTTCCATGTCACATTGCTTGTATAACATGATGTCGCTGGAAAGAACAGCAATGAGAAAGCATCCGGTCAGGGATAAAGTGAAACAACTTTCGTTTATTTTTTTTAGAAATTGCCTTTATGTCGGCTTTTTTTGTTTTGTTTTGTTTTGTTTTTTTTGCCTCATAAGCTACATGTTAAATAGCAGAGGCGATAAAAGTTTATGGTTCTGGAGCTATACATGGATAATTCTTTGATAATAACAATAACACGACATGACATTTCAACTCAGTTACACTGATCACCAATTATATACCAATAAATTTGTGACAGGATCATATGGGCATCCAAAGGCCAGCCTGTCTGGTCCGATCCCACGGAAAAACCAATTCAGCTCAAATTGCTAAAAATGCTGGCTGTAATATAAAGACACCAGAACACTCAGTGCACCACAGTCTTCTGGACACAGGGCCCGGCAGGCAAAGAGCACAAGACTGCTGACCCAGCCTGCAAACTCCCCACATCCTATTTCAATAGAGAACCCATGTCACAACAAGCCAGATTACGCCTACAACACAAACTCCACCAAAAGCAAACTGGCCCATCCCCGTTGCTATACCATGCCCTCTTGCTTTTTGTTGCATCACCTGCTGCCACTTTGGCACCATCACCTCTACGCTTTGGCGATAAGACCGCTAATGGTAATGCCTCAGTACTTCATGTAAATGACGGTGAGGACCGCCCACTCGGTGTCCCCGAGCCTGATGCACTGTAAGGAGAGCTCTGAATAGAGTGAACAGGAGAAAGTCGGCTGGACCTGATGGAATTCCAGGAAGAGTGCTGAAAGTTTGTGCAGATAACCCAGTGTTCACCCTGCATCTTTAATATGTTCCTTATCCTGTCCACAGTGCATGTATGCTTCATGCCTTCATTCCTGTGCCCAGAAGAATTCCAACCCTGCTGGTATTAATGATTACCGTCCTGTGGCTCTGATGTGGTGATGATGTGCTTCAAAAGATCTTATCTGTGCTTCGTTACCAACATCCCTTGATCCCCTGTAATTTGCTTACCGTCATAATAGAAGCACGGATGATGCCGTCTCCGATGTCCTTTATAAAGTACTCCATTTTCACCTTAGGAATGGGAATTATGCAAGTCTTCTTTTCATAAACTATAGCTCTGCTTTTAACACTGTAGTACCTTCCAGACTCATCAGAAAACTCAGTGAACTGTGACTCGTTATGATCCTGGATCCTGAGCTTCCTGACAAACAGACCACAGGTGGTAAAGATCGGATATTGGTCCTCAGAAATCATCACATTGAACATTGGTTAACCGCAAGGTTGTGTTCTTGGTGCCCTCATCTTCTGTCTCTACAACCACGACTGCTATTCTTGACGCAGCTCCAACTGCTTTGTGAAATTCGCAGATGACACAATGGTGGTTGGTCTGATCCAGAACAACGACGAGACAGCTTATCTGGAGGAGACAGCAGCCCTGTCTTCTTGGTGTAAGATCAATAACTTGGTCTTAAAAAATGTGTTAAAGACCACGGAGATGGTGATGGACTTCAGGAGACAAAACCAAGACTCTCAGTTCAAGATCAACAGGACTCTGGTGGAGAGGGTGACCAGCTACAAGCATCTGGAAGTCCATATCTCTGAGGACCTGTCCTGGGTACCTCATATCTTTTCACTGGTGAAGAAGGCTAGACAACATTTGTACTACCTCAGACAGGTGAGGGATCTCCTGGGGTCTGGGATGAGAACAGCAGCTCAGGTGTGTTCTCAAGAGTGATCAGGTGTACCGAGCGCATCACCAGGACTGAATTGTCTGATCTACAGGACATTTACATTAAGTGGTGCAGGTTTGGTGAACCGAGCATTATTAAAGACATTCACTGCCCTAATCACAATCGGTTTTAGTGGCTGCCATCTGGCAAGTGACTCCGGTTACTCAGGGCACCAACTAAAATAATGAAGAGCAGCTTTTTCCATCAGGCTATAAGGACATTAAACACAACCTCATCAATAGCCGCTATAGTTAGCATAAAGTTGAACAAATATTAGTCACTTTATCACATATCCCTGCACACATATCACAGAATATACACACGTGGACAAAATTGTTGGTACCCTTCGGTCAATAAAAGAAAAACTCACAATGGTCACAGAAATAACTTTAATCTGACAAAAGTAATAATGAATAAGAATTCTATGAATGTTAACCAATGAAAGTCAGACAATGCTTTTCAACCATGCTCCAACAGAATTATAAAAAAATGAACTCATGGAACAGGCCTGGACAAAAATGATGGTACCCCTAACTTAATAGTTTGTTGCGCAACCTTTTGAGGCAATCACTGCAATCAAACGATTCCTGTAACTGTCAATGAGACTTCTGCACCTCTCTGCAGGTATTTTGGCCCACTCCTCATGAGCAAGCTGCTCCAGTTGTTTCCGGTTTGAGCCTTTTCCAGACGGCATGTTTCAGCTCCTTCCAAAGATGCTCAAGAGGATTGAGGTCAGGGCTCATAGAAGGCCACTTTAGAATAGTCCAATGTTTTCCTCTTAGCCATTCTTGGGTGTTTTTAGCTGTGTGTTTTGGGTCATTGTCCTGTTGCAAGACCCATGACCTGCGACTGAGACCCAGCTTTCTGACACTGGCCAGCACATTTCTCTCTAGAATCCCTTGATAGTCTTGAGATTTCATTGTACCCTGCACAGATTCAAGACACCCTGTGCCAGATGCAGCAAAGCAGCCCCAGAACATAACAGAGCCTCCTCCATGTTTCACAGTAGGGACAGTGTTCTTTTCTTCATATGCTTCATTTTTCCGTCTGTGAACATAGAGCTGATGTGCCTTGGCAAAAAGTTCAATTTTTGTCTCATCTGTCCATAGGACATTCTCCCAGAAGCTTTGTGGCTTGTCAACATGTAGTTTGGCATATTCCAGTCTGGCTTTTTTATGATTTGTTTTCAACAATGGTGTCCTCCTTGGTCGTCTCCCATGTAGTCCACTTTGGCAACTGTAGTCACAGGAACATCTAGCTGCTTGGAAATGGTCTTATAGCCTTTACCTTTAACATGCTTGTCTATAATTTTCTTTCGAATCTCCTGAGACAACTCTTTCCTTCGCTTCCTCTGGTCCATGTTGAATGTGGTACATACCATGTCACCAAACAACACAGTGACTACCTGGAGCCCTATATATAGGCCCACTGACTGATTACAAGATTGTAGACACCTGTGATGCTAATTAGTGGACACACCTTGAATTAACATGTCCCTTTGGTCACGATAGTTTCAGTATTTTCTAGGGGTACCATCATTTTTGTCCAGGCCTGTTCCATGAGTTTATTTTTTTAAATAATTCTGTTGAAGCATGTTTGAAAAGCAATGTCTGACTTTCACTGGTTAACATTCATAGAATTTTTTTTTTATTATTACTTTTGTCAGATTAAAGTTATTTCTGTGACCATTGTGAGTTTTTCTTTCATTGACCGAAGGGTACCAACAATTTTGTCCACGTGTGTAACTTGCAATTTATATTCTCTATCATTTATATTGTATATCATTTATATCAAAGTCTTATACATACATATTCTTTTATTCTTATTTGTATTAGAGTTGATATTAGAGATGCACTTTACTTGTCTCCAGATTATTGAGTTGTCCATGCCATTATTCTCGCATTTCTTTGTCATTGTCTTCTGGTCAAGATCCCACTTTGTTTTTCTCACCTTCTCCATGTCTTCATGCTCCTGCATTTACCACACTATTGGAATTAGTAACTTTATTTTTTGTGTTGTGCCTTTCAACCACGAGACTTCTTGTTATTCTCTTCTCCCCAAAACTTTTCCTGAGCTGTGATGGCATCGACTAAGCCATAAGTCACTCTTTTTGCTATCACTCTGCACTTGGATCCAGCGCATTTCCCAAGTACCTCATTTGACAGTCCTGGACAAACAAGTTCAAGACATGATCCATGGAGCAAATCACGGGACCACCCCACAAATCACGGGACCCAAAGGCAACACCTTGGTCCACTGGCAACATCTTGGTGCCAGAAACCACATCTCAACTTGAGAGGCCCTGAGAATCCACGCTGCCAAGGGGAACCCAAAACCTAGGTGATTTTAATCTTAATGGTTAAAAGGTAAAGGGCTGGTGTATACAGTATTGTGCATTGATCCTACAGTAGGCTAGATTTGTAACCTTTCATTTGCATTTTGGTGTAATAAGCCCTTTGATAATGCTTATGGTTTTTTTGTTTGTTTTTAGCATGTCATAAAAGTTACAATTTTACACTACTGACTGTTACAAAAAAGACTCCTTCCATTGAAGTTCCATAACAAATTCACTTCATAACTTATTTTCTTTTTTATTATTATTATTATTATAAGCATCTATTGTACACCTTCAACATGTGACGCTGTGGTACGCTGTAGGAATTTAGAAGAACAGCTGATTGAGATACTATTTCAAGGCTTTCAATGCACTTTATGAAAATGAAGCAGGCCTCAATGTTTCAGGCCTCTATTTCCCATCAGTAAGCCCTGCATTCAGAGCTTTTTCATCTTTGGCATGAAGTTGTTGCCGGATCAGAGGTTCAGGCTGGAGACAACATCATGCCACAGAAAGCGTGACAGCATCAGCAAAGAGCTTTATTATCAGCCGAGCAACTCCTGGAGAGATTCACCAGGAGAGAAAATTCGAAAATCTGTATTGAAGAGAGAACAGAGAGCTCAATTTGTCACTTGGATTCTTCGGCTATTATTTTTTTTCGTTCGGATTTCATGACTGTCTGCACTATGTCTGAAAGCAGACTTTGAGCCGAGCCTCTGTACAGACAGGAGACGCATGGGTGCACTTCAATCACCAGGATGGGAAGTGGGAAAGCAGCAAGAGGGAGGATAAAGTGCACTGGTGCGCACTTTGAGGAACGACACGAGACCTGCAAATGTATATTCATGAATATTCATTGACCTCACTCATGTTTGTCAGGCACTCCTGAGCACTAATCCTAGCATATGTTAATAGGAAGTCCAGCTTGAGACTAAACGGTCTCAGTTTGTGTCCTACAACACGAATTCTAGTACAGTGTATAATTTTATTAAGTATCAAGGGATCATCACATTGGAACCAGAAACATCCTGATGTGACTTTTACTGGTGTGCAGGATTAAGTGGGCTTATAATGAAACCCTGGGATACAGAGATGAAGTGAATATGAAATAAAAGTGTATACAAGAGGGGCAGTCAAGGCTAAGTGGGACTTTTGATTGTGAGGAATAACAGAAGACAGTTCTGAGAGTAAAAAACTTCCTTTATCTCTCTATCCTGGATACAGTAGCGTTGGAGTGAGAAATCAATTAAAGCTCCATGTAGTTTCATGCCTGGTTTCCCCAAACTAGGGACACATCACCACAGTGACTACCCTCCACCTTTTGCAGACGGGCCTTGGCAGAGTTAAAATTATTAGACCTGAACTGGAAATTTGCATCGCCATATGGAATGTGCACACTGGACAGCGTGTCAGTCAAAAGGAAGTCATCTATAAGAAGCTATTGAAGTGCAAAATGCCGATCACTACCTTACCTGTGCTATGACTTATTGGATCTGAAACACTGGACATTCAATAATTGATAAAACAATGACAATGTTCTGCTCAGATGGTGAGAAATAAGAAGCAGTTGTTAGATTTACAGTCAGACTGCCATAAGTGTCATTGCCTTCCAGCCACTATCAAGTGGCCTAATAGTGCTCAGCATACTGTAGATAGAACCATGTACCAGTCAAGACTGCTCCGGAAGACTGTTGTGAAGGAAGGCTTTTACAATCGGCTTCAATATATACTGGATTTGATTCCACAGATTCCAGTAAGGAAGCTGGGGACAGCGTGCAAGCTCAGCCAAGAAAGAGCAGCCACAGAGCAGATGATCAAGGGCTCAACAGTGGCAGCTTGGCAGTGCTGAGGCTTGGACCCCAACCTCTTGAGCAGTATCTAGAACCTAACCATTAACCATTTGATCCACCATTTCCCCCAACAGATTTTACTTACTGAGACCAGCAGCATCAAAACACAAATATCACACCCTTTTTTGAACTCTCAGAAGGTTGAGCAGGAAGATGAAGTCAACCGCAAATAGCATCAAGAAGGTAGATGGTTTATTTGAAAAATTAGCAAGCAAATGTCTATAGAGATGGAAAGAGTTCATCGAAGATCTGTGCAATTATAAATAACCACAAGGACCATCAGCAAACCTGACCCATCAGCAAACTATCCTTATAGCAACTACCACAAGGACCATCAGCAGAACCCCATTAGCAAACCTGCAAACCTGACCCATCAGCAAACCTGCTCCTTATAGCAACCAAACTGGTGAAGTTAAAACAGCCATAAGACCCTTGATAGATGGTAAGGCACACAGCATGGACTTCTAAAGCAATCAAACCTAGTGGTGACATCCTACTACATCAACTCCAAATTCATTTGATACAGATTTGGCAATTGGAATGCATACCATCCATGTGGAGTAAAGTGATTGTAGGGCCAACCCTAAAGAAAATAATAAGCAGGAATACAAACATCACCATCAAGTCTTGAAAATCTTTCTGTTATTGCTACATGTACACTGAGGACAAATCACAGGAGAAGAAGAATCAGGGTTCAGACCACATTGTGGCAGTTGGGATCAAATCGTCACCATGTGGGAAGAAAACAGTGATTTTCTTTATAGATTTCAAATCTGCATTTGCCTGTGTTTATTGGCTGGCCTTCATATAATGCTTCTAACTCATCATATAATGCCTCAACTAGCTGCATAGAGATCCATACGGGAGCTACGTAAGTATCCAAGATGTTCACCATCCAAACTGGTGTTCACCAACGGGATATAGCCTCCTTTTTGCTATATTTGCCAACAGCAACAATGAGGTCACTGACATTCTGCATAATACTGCTGGAATTGCCTCACCAAGCCCTAGGTCCTAATAACCAATAAGTCAAAGGTCATTGTACATCTTCAAAGCACCTAAAAAGAGCAGGTATAATAATTCATATATCCTTGGTCCAGGAACAGAAAGTTGCTTCCAACTTTGACATCTTCAGGAGGATTGGCCTAGCATCTGTGGCATTTGACTCACTCAAGTGATGTCTTTGGAAGAAGGCCAACATATCCATCAACAGTAAAATACGCCTCCTTTGGGCGATGATCCTACCAATCCTCTAATGTGGTACAGAAACCTGGACGTTTCAAATTTACAGTAATAAACTTGAGTTTTTTTCAGACGCAATGCCTGAGTCAGATCCTAGAAATTTCACAACGTGACTGTATTCCCAATCATACCATCCAATCACAATGCAAATACCAGAACATACCCAGCACCAAAGATTGAAATGGATCAGACGTGCCTTCAAGACGAACACAGATCACCAAAATCCCTGCTCTGACGACAGTCGCCCATGGCTTACAAAAATCATAACATCTGCTTTCAAGAAACATAGGTCAAACAAGTAGAAGAGGACCTAAAGAACTGAAGGCTTGATCAGGCCAAGACTGTTGCCATGGATCATAAGCCATGGAATAGCGGCATGAACAACATCCAGAAACCTGCAACACCCACAGCAGCATAAGGGTCACCTAGTCAATCCACTCCTCCAGCCATCAGCCAAGAGATGAGCTGAGCTGAACTGACATCTTTCAGACAGGATAAAAAGCCTCACCCATGCATATACAGTACAGATTTTTTTTTTCTTATCAAAGGTAGGTGTAATGTTCTGTTTTGCTTATAATAACGTCTTATTTAATAAAGTGTTTATGATTTGATTTCACTTTATTTCATTAATACACCCTCTGTACGAAGGAGACAGAATGACCGGACATGATGTACTGTATGCTGTTCTGCTCCTAAATCATCTGTCCATGTGTAATAAATCGCAGATTTAGGACAAGACTCAGGAAAGCATTTCGTACTCGGGTGTACAGTAGCATTAAGCCAAGTACAGTCTCTCTTATCAGTTCATACAGTACATATGAATCGTGAAGTCTGTCATTTTTGTTTTCAGACAGTCGAGATCGTTCCTATTCTTTAATTCGCAGTAGACATTTCACAGTAAGTAAAGTCATATTATGTGTGATTTTAATTGTCATTCCCCCGTACAGAGAGTGTATACTGTACTGTACATCAGAACAGCATGTCTCTGTAATTTCATAAGCCTTTGGGTTACTCATTAGAAGCTCAAAGGTTGAAGCTGGATGCTCGAAGCTGTGACATTTGAGAAAAAAAAAAACAACTGCAAGTGAAGGCACCACCAGGCCTTCTTGGTGATACTGAGAGTCCAGGAAGTTGTCATGAGTACCCCAAGAAACTTGAAGCTTTGACTCTCTTGTTTGATGCACAGCAGAGAAGGGCATTCTCATGCCTCTTTATGTGCAACACACCTCTTCTGCCTTATCAACATCGAGATATAAATTGTTCTCTCTGCACCATGCTGTGAGCTGCTCAAGTTTCCTTCTGTACTAGGACTCATAATGGTCCACAACGTCATTGTCATCACCAAGCTTGTGCGCAGTAGTGGTCTCCACAACGTCATTGTGCACAGTAGTGGAGTGGTTAATACACTGTCTGGATTGAAAAAAAAAAAAAAAAAAAAAAACATAATTTGGATCTAAATATGCAAATATTTAAGAGCCTTTGATTGGATAATTACTGCAGTGATAAATGTTTCAGCTGCAACTATGCTTTTAACTATTCTTATTGGTCCTTTATGCTATTAACCATTTTCCTAACTGATGCAGTGCAGAGATTATTATTGTCTGGACAACCAGATGAGAAGAGTCCAATTATAGTCCTGCATGAAGCAAACACAACAACTAGGGAGCGTCAGAACTGTCTAACACAGGGGTAGGCAAATTCTGTCCCAGAGAGCCGCAGTCCTGATTAGGGTTGGAGCTGAACTGTGCCAAATTGCAGATTTCTCGGACTGAGCTTGTCTACCCCTGGTCTACGACATCTGGAAGGATAGTGCTGTGAAGTCACCTTAATGGAAAACAGTCAGGAAGTGGAGATTACTCAAATGCCTGATGAAGTTTTGGGACTAAACAGCTGTGCGTCCATGAGAGAACCACTTGTTAGTGAGACTTATCAGAATAAAAGGCTTCAGTTTCTTAGGGAGCATAAAGACGGGACTTTGGAGCGATGGAAAAAGATCATGTGATCTAATGAGTCCAGACTGAGTCTATTCCAGAGTGATGGGCGTGTCAGGATTAGAAGGGAAGCGATGCTCCCATCATGCATAGTGTCCACCGAACAAGCCTCTGGAGACGGTGTTATGATCTGGGGTCGCTTCAGTCGCTCAGGTCGAGACTCAGCAACGTTATGTGGCGATAAAATGAAGTCACATGACCACCTGAATTTACAAAATAAACCGGCAGCCACAGAATCTTAACCCCAATAAAAGCTTTTGGGTACGCTCTATCCCCAACTCTATCAACATCAATAAAAGATCTCAGTCAATAATTAACACAACAAATAAATATTATGATGTTGAATACGATGCTATGTGATGCTAGAACAATGCCATAGTGAATGTTATTAAATCTAATAATGTTATACCCAAGACCTAATCAAAACAGAGAGTGTATTAAAAAGTCGTATTATTGTGATTATGATTATGATGATTATGATGATTATGATGATTATGATGATTATTATTATTATTATTATTATTATTATTATTATTATTATTATTATTATGAGTGTGTGTGCTTATTATGTGTGAACTGGTTTGAGTTAGCCAAGATGTCACCTAAAAAATTACTTAATAAACATTATGACATCACTGAACTTTAGACAAGGACAAACAAATTCCAGAGATACACATTACATTACCCCAGTATCACTCTCTTTTTTTCAACCAGACTTTCCAGACGTATGTTTATGTGAAAAATAATAATAAAATAGCCCAAATGTTTTAAACTGAGACATAATAAAAGGCAAAAAAATAAAAAATACCAGCGTGCCACCACAAACTGCCCTCTCCTGAGGGCACAGCTTGAGAAAACACTACAATGAGTAACTCCATTATAACTAATAGTGTGTGTTTGCTCGTGCTGTTGAGGAAATCAGCGTGGTTAATTTGTCCCAGCGCCTCTCAGCAGCCAGCAGGCTGTGTGTCAGGGGGTCGGAGAAGGACATTATGTGATTTCATGCAGTTTGCTACACTCAATGACACACAGGGACACTTCCGCTGCTGTGAAATAGCATGACAAATATTCAGAGCGGGAACCGTGCCTCAGTCAATTCTGTGGGGGAAAAAAAAGGGGAACCTGAGAATCTGATTTAGACGTTTAAATGTTTTCATTAGCACTGTACGCTCAAGGAGCTCGTGTTGCAAAAGTATAACGGCGACTCCGCATTGCTTCTTCTCGGGACACATGGAGCAGTGACACTGGAGACTCCTTCCATACATGTGAAACGTTTTCATTTATTCCACACTATAGCTGGTTATGTGCCGTTTGTTGTACAAGTCACTGTGAATAAGCTGCTACTATGGAAGCGATAATGCGTTAGAAAGATCACGTTACAACATTAAACCTGCACTATTGTCACCGCTGCTGTTATAGAGAATTAATCAACACCTTCTGAATGCAACTGATAGCAAAACTCGGTTCGGATCATCTCACGGGTTTAGGTCTGAAAAATTAAAAGGGAAAAACAAGAACTTGATAATAACTTGGGTTATGCGGTGGCTCAGTGGCTCAATGGCTCAGTGGTTAGCACTGTTTGCCTTGCGCCTCCAAGGTCCGGGTTCGATCTCCCAGCCAGGTTCGATTCCCGTCTCTGTGTGCATGGAGTTTGCATGTTCCCCCCCGGTTGGTGGGTTTCCTCTGGGTACTCTGATTTCCTCCCACAGACCAAAGACATGCAGATTATGCTAATTGGTGATTCCAAATTGCCCGTAGTGTGTGAATGAGCGTGTGTGCTGTATGCGTAAAGGATTGGCACCCTGTCCAGGGTGTTCCTCGCCGTCTGCCCCAAGTCTCCTGGGATAGGTTCCAGGCCCTCCCCCCTCCCCCCCAAACCTTTACACAGGATAAAGTGGTATAAATGGTGAGTGATAATAACGTACAACTACATTTACATTTAGGCATTTGTCAGACGCTCTTATCCAGAGTGACTTACAAAAAGTGCTTTGAAGTTTACATCACTTGATAGATACTTCCAAGTTCTTCTCATCACCTTACATGCAAACAATAATAAATCTTATAATATGAGGGGTGTTCAAGTCAAAGCAGGACTTTTGATTGTGCAAAATAACAGAACACCGTTATGAGAGTAAAAACTCCCTTTATCTTTTGATCTAATCCTCTGCTCCCCTGTTATTCTGTGCTTGAATACCATCAAGGTAGAAAGGTTTTTCAGTACGCCGGAGCCATGACTGGATGGCCTGTCTGATTCACCCCTGTAACGCTGGCCTCCCAGGAACAGTGGGCTCCAAGCCACCTCAGCCGGGATCGCTATTCACAGACGTACGGCTCTCTTTAAAATATTTAAACCATTCAGGTGTTTTCGTGCGGCAAAGAGTCTCATCACCGTACTGTGCTTGAAGTCTTCTGTAAATGTCAATCGCTTTTATGCCTTCGTTCACCCGACATTTCATCATAAGTCCCGGTTTGACTTGAACGCGCCTCATAAAATATTCAAGCACCAAATTGTTCGTCTGTGACATGAGGCATAATGATTTTATTTTTATTTTTCAGGATATGGACACTTTTTAATTCACAAGTGTTCTAAAGATGAATGTACGAAACATCTTTGAATTAAAAATGCTAATTGGTATTATTTTTATATCCTTGTAATAAAACTGTAGGCTAATTTTGTTTTATAATTGGGTTACAGTATACGTTTTAGTACAGATGTTATTATTTGGTCTGCTTTCGGGCATGATTTCAACACAACAGTGGGGGGCATTTCACTGGTGTGATCTGGCAACCCAAGTAAGCTGAGGATGAAAAATTTGAATGTCATGCAAACGTGAATTTATTTCAGGAATGCAACTTAAAAGGTGAAACTAATATATGAGACAGTCTAATTACATGCAAAGCAAGATAGTTCAAGCTGTGATTTGTCATAATTGACATAATTATGGCTTACAGCTCATGAAAACCCCAAATCCATAATCTCATAAAATTTGAATATCATGAAAACGTTCAATATTCTAGGCTCGAAGTGTCCCACACTAATCAGCTAATAAAGCCGTAACACCTGCGGAGGGTTCCTGAGCCTTTACATGGTCTCTCAGTCTGGTTCAGTAGGAAGCACAATCATTGGAAAGACTGCGGACCTGACAGTTGTGTAGAAAACCATCATTGACATCCTCTATAAGGAGAGAAATTCTCAAAGGGTAACTGCAAAAGGAGCTGGACGTTTCCAAAGTGCTGTGTATCAAAGCACATTAATAGAAAGTTATGTGGAAGGGAAAAGTGTGGAAGCAGCAGGGACGATCGCAGGCTGGAGAGAATTGTCAGGAAAAGGCCAATGCTGGGGACGTTCACAAGGAGTGGACTGAGGCTGGAGTCAGTGCATCAAGAGCCACCGCACACAGACGGATCCTGGACATGGGCTTCAAATGTCGTATTTCTCTCGTCAAGCCGCTCCTGAACAACAAGCAACGTCAGAAGCGTCTCATCTGGGCTAAAGAAAAAAATAACTGGTCTGTTGCTTACTGGTCCAAAGTCGTCTTTTCTGATGAGAGAAACTTTTGCATCTCATTTGGAAACCAAGGACCCAGAGTCTGGAGGAAGAATGGAGAGGTGCTTCATGCTTCTGTGCTTCATAGCTCCACTGTTCTTCAGGGTCAACGCAGCCGTCTACCAGGAGATTCTGGAGCACTTCATGCTTCCTTCCGCAAATGAGCTTTATGGGGATGCTGACATGGCACCTGCCCACACTGCCAAAAGCACCAACACCTGGTTCAGTGTCCGTGGGATTACTGTGCTTGATTGGCCAGCAAACTCGCCTGACCTGAAGCCCATAGAGAATCTATGGCGCATTGCCAAGAGAAAGTTGAAGCATCCTGTTCTTCCATAAGAAGTTGAAGCATCCTGGTCGTCCATAACCCCTCAGCAGTGCCACAGGCTGATGGCTTCCATGCCGTGCCGCATTGAGGCAGTAATTGCTGCAAAAGGGGCCCAAACCAAGTACTGAGTACATACAGTAGGCATACTCATACTGTGAAGAGGTCCGATATTGTTCTATGTACAATACTTGTTTTATTGATTGCTTGTAACATTCGAATTTTCTGAGATTGTGGATTTGGGGTTTTCATGAGCTGTAAGCCATAATCATCTCAGTTATGACAAATCACGGCTTGAACTATCTTGCTTTGCATACAGTATAATGAGTCTCTCATATATTAGTTTCAACTTTTAAGTTGCATCACTGAAATGAATGAACTTTTGCACGATATTCTAATTTTTCGGGTTTCACCTGGATAACGGAGTGAAATGTATTTTACAACAATGGCCAATGTCTGCAATTAATCCACATTTCTTCTGCAAGCCCAACTCCGTGAATTCAGCAGTGCTCTGAGATAAACCCATTTACTATGTACTGTAGGATTTTTTTTCTCTGTAACATCAACCATTCATACAGAAATTAAATATAACAGTGTGATCCTGAAACCTCCACAATCCACACTGTAGTCCAGACATCTCCAAAAACAAGGCATGACTTCCCTGATTCTGCTCTTTTGGCCTTCCATACTTCTTATGCACTGCCTTCTGGTCTTGTTCTTCGGTGACTCGGTGGATAATTATTCACACCTGTTCCTCGTTTCCTCATCAATCAGTCTCTTTTTAAACCCTCAGTGTGAAGGCTTCATGCTGGTTAAGTCAGAGGCACACAGAGTGCTACACACAAACTCCAAGCAGGAGAAAGAGAAGAAGTAAAGGAAAAGATTAGTAAAGAAAGAATTGGGTTGTGGAGGAAAGCATGAGAAACCAAATGCAAAGAAAAGTTGAAAATAATGGCTTTTTGCTAATTCTCAATTAGTGAAGAAAGGGATTACAAAACAAGAAGGAATGAAAAAAAAATAGTGAAGAAAATTATTTAATTTAATCAAATCCCTTTAAATGATTAGCTTGATTGATTGATTATCCAGGGAATTATAAAAAAACTTAATAAAAAAAATACTGATGAAACGATTAATAAAATGTTTAAAAATACTCGAACAAAATAACACTTGTGAATCAGTAAGGGGGGGGCATAAACTTTGTATTAAGATTAGATAATTGCATTTTTTTTTTTTACTTCATGTCCGTTTAGGGGCTCCATAAAATTCCAAGGAATTTATTATTAAATAAATAAATAAATAAATAAATAAAGGAAAAAAGAGAGAATTTAAATGCAAATAATTTAAAAGAATTGTGGAACAGTATTGCTGAAAAAGATTGTCAAAGAAAAAATCTGAATTCCTGAGAAAAGAATCAAAATGGCTGTATTTTTTTTTTTTTTTTCAGAAGTGGGTCATACACACTGTGTTGTGTTTTTGTTGGCTGTGTGAGTGAATTAATTCTGCATTCTAACGTTCAGAGTCTCTTAAGCGCCAAGACACTAAAAACACATTTGAATGCATTTGAATCATTGTTTTAGTCCAAACTCATTTTCAATTTGCTCAAAGACGTTTTATCCAACAAAACCTTTTTTTTTTTTTGGCACAAATCTGATTCAATATTGTTCTCTTCCTGGAATCAGTTCTACTCAAGAGGCATTGGCTTATGAAGTTTAATTATTCTTTTTGGTTTTGTTATGCCATGCTAGAACAATCAGAAGCAGTCCTGCATTGTCATTTTGTGACAAAACACACAAGATGAAAGCACCAAGCCCTCTAATGTGCACGAGAGAAACGCGAGACATCCATGAGTACATGAACACGGGCCCTTTCTACAGTATGTTGCCTGATGCCATCAGCCACACATACAGATTGCAATCCGTCATCCCTTTGGCAGCGCCTTTGTCTGTTGTCTATCACCAGCACCATTTTCTTCTATCCATAACTTTTGAACTATTTAGGGATGAGAATTTGCTTAAACCTTACCATAATCTAAATTAGGAAGCGTATATGTGCATGAGCTATTTCATTTCCTAATATCATGTTTTCCTGTAGAGCATGAATAATTTTTTTTTAGCATATTCAGTGGAGAGGGGACACATCTTTCTTGTCAATTTTTTTTTTTGGGGGGTGGGGGGTGGGGTCAGCATGAGGTACAATCTCCATGCACATGTATATCATGTGTTTATGAGGACTATTGCTTAAAAATGGTTGAAGTAAACATGTGAATTAATTTAATTTAATGAATTAATTTAATTATTTTAAATTTGGTTTAATGTTGCAATAATGACGTTGAAAAAAATAAATATTTCTGAAAACCATAACAAATGAAGCATGTAAGAGGGAAACACATTGAAAAAAAACATTTTATATAAAAATTGTGTAAATGAACAAGAATGACAGTTAAGCACCAGGGTAAGAAGCATGCGTGAAACAAGGAATTGTTGTAAAATTTGTAAAAATAAATAAATAAATAAAAATCACGTGTAGGATTAAATAAATTATAAATATACCATCAAATGAATCAATTGTTTAAAAAATATAATCTAAAAGATTGTTTGTTTAAAAAAAAAAATAGTGGGTGTAAGGAATGTGAAAATTTATCAAAGGTAAAAATTTATATAAAACATTAATTATTTGTTCAAAAAAGAGACATAAAAAAGCCATAAAAAAATTTAAAAATCTTAAAGAAATCTTGATTGATTGATTGATTGATTGATTGATTGATTACCCATAGAGTGGAATTATAAAAAATCGGAATTGCAAAAAAAAAAAAAAAAAATCACTGAAGAATTTTTTTTTTATATATACTCAACAAATGAACCATTTTAAAGACGAAAAAAAAAAAACTTGTGAATCACTGAAGGGGGGGAAACTAGATGAATAATCCAGATAAAATTAATCATTTGTCAAATAAAAAAAGTTAATGCCTTGTTGCAGTCAAATGTGAAATTACATGAATCATCTAAAAATGATGGCAAATTAATCAGATTTTTAAAAAAAAATGAAAAATGTATAAATACTAAGTGATTAATTCCCACGGAAGATTTGTTTTTCTGTGTTAAACATTTTAGTGATGTATCGCAGATCTCTTCACATCCACATCTGAAGTACAGTATAAAACCCAGTAGCAGCCAGGCATACAGTATGTTTACTCTGTTTACTCTGAGTCTCTTTACCTCTCTCTCTCTCTCTCTCTCTCTCTCTCTCTCGGTGGTTTGTTTGTTTTGTATAACAGCAGCCCGAAGACTTCATAGTGTGTGAAGGTCCCTCTTGTTCTTCTATGGACTTTTTTCAGCATCCAGGGCTTTTCGGAGGTCAAACACTCTCACCTTTGTTTCCAAAGTCAGTGTGATTTTGCGCAGTGTTTTTGTGTAGTAATTACATTTCCAATCTTTCTGTGCAATTTTTTTTACAAATTTTTTTATTTGCAGTTCACAGGCCCTGCTGAACCTGACGGAATGTCGGCCAGTGGCTCAAGGTGCCCAGTCAAACCATGTAGGTGAGAGAGAGGCCCTGGGCGTGGCACAGAGATTTTGCCACACTTGCACACATACACGCGAAACTCATTTAGATCTTATTGAGCCGAACAACTTTCCCTATGCATGCCATGGACTCTCCTCAACAGGAAGGCTGTTTGATTTTGATATCAAACGCCTGGGGATTTATACCATCGCGCCAATATAATCTCAAGACCTGTAATCTTAAGGATGCCTCCTAAATGACATCACATCGAGTGACATCATTGTGCATTGGAACACTCAAAGAGCACTCAGATTGTGTGGTGCAATTTTTTTGTTATAAATTTTGGTGTACTACAAACAACGGCTAATAAATCTTATGGGAGCTGGAGCTAATTGTGTTACGTAGTTGTTTGCGCGGCATAATCACAAAGAATTTAATGAAGGAAAAAACCAACATGAACAAACTAGAAGAAATGGCAAACAAGAACTCCAACGGAGCTGAAAACGGCAGTATTCCAGCAAAACAGGACGGCATTTCAACAACACCTGAACAGAACAGATGCAAGAGCAAAGCAAACTCAAACATGTGGCTACTTATAGCCAGCCAAATTAGTCACTTGGTTCAGGTGAGTGCTCCCATCACCTGACAGAGGTGCATCCTGGGACATGAAGTCCAAAAGTCTTCGGGCATAGGGGGGAGCCCGCTAAAGATCAACCGTGACATACCACCACCAGGAACGTTCTTCGGTGTTCTAACGCACAGAATAACGTTTTAGAATCAATTATGAGATAAACAGTAAGCAAAACACTGAAGGAGCTTATGTACTAGGACCAATCATCCGGAAGGGGGCGGGATCAACACAGGTAGAGCAGGAGAGCAACCAATCGATTTGCAGGAAATGGCAGAAGTGGACGCAATCTGCAAGATCAAGGGTGAGACACACACACACACACACACACACACACACACACACCCAATCCCATCACCAGCAGAGACGTGTACAAAAAGCAAATAATCAATATCGTAACACAACATGGTGATGGTAATGATAATGATGATGAGTGTAATGTAGACAGTGATGGAGGTGCAGCCAGCGCTCTCTCTCTCTCTCTCTCTCTCTCTCTCTCTCTCTCGTGCTTCCTCTCAGAGCTCTATTTTAAAGCATTAATATTTGATTTAGATGGCACGGTCTTGCTGGAACTCCTCCGCTCCCTGTGGAACAAACCACAAATGGCTTCTTTTAGTGCTAATCATGGGTAGATTGCATCCAGGAGCTGCATTGTTGTCCAAAAGCGTCTCTGCCGTCTCTTCTCTAAATTAATTGATTCGGAAAATCTATTTTATTTCATCAGTGCGAACGGCTCAGGACCGAATTATTATTTTTACAGCAAAGGCAAGTAATTGCTTGTTGTTTTCAGCTGGCAAGCAGTGATGAATGGTCCCAAACCAATTTATTCGTCAGCACCCAACCCTACAACACACACACACACACACACACATATATTACATTCACATATTTGCCCACTTATGTCTTTTCTCTTTTAATTAGTGGGATAATTAAAGCACTGCCGTCTGTCTGTACAACAGCCTCCTCTGTTATAACGAGACACGCCTCCACCTGGGTGTTTTCGTGAGGAATAA
This sequence comes from Clarias fuscus, assembly GCA_030347435.1. NCBI lineage: Eukaryota > Metazoa > Chordata > Actinopteri > Siluriformes > Clariidae > Clarias > Clarias fuscus. The sequence continues at coordinate 3,382,935 of CM059229.1, forward strand.
AACACCCTCGTAATATTCTAGGAAAATAATCAATGCTGGTGTGATGTGATGAAGCAGAGTTACTGCAATGATACTAAAGTCGTTTTTTTTTTTTCTCTCTTTCTATAACAGCATATATTGAAGTGTTCGAAATCCCAATGCTGCATTATACTGAATAGTATATGTACTGTAATATCTTTTTTTCATGTTCTGATACAAATTCCAATGTTTTTTCTTCTTTTGGCTGCCACCGTCCAATCCAAACATTTAACTTGGCACGGGTTTTTATGCCAGATGCCCTTCCTGACACGACTCATGCATTGTTACCCAGGCTCGGGGCCGGCACCGTGGATACCCTCGTAGCTGGCTGTCTGGGAATCGGATGTGGATCTTTTTTGCGTCGGGAGAAGCCTACCGTACATCTAAGCCATCATTTAGTGGTGGAAAAAAAAAAGGAAGGAAAATACTGTTCAAATTGGAAAATAACATTCCTTAAGCAACCACCTACAGTAACAACGTTTTGTTTATTTAACGTTAACCTAAAGCCAGGACCGCAAGTTTTAGTTGAACAAGTTCAGCCACATTCATATGTTTTTAAGATTTGCAAAAATTTGCCAGCTTGGTCACAGTGATTTTTGTCCTTAGACCAACTAAACACAGATCAGCTTAATTTAAGCCCCCTATCTGGCTGCTGCACATCAAACAGTGGGTGGCTTCCCGGAACCAGAACCAGAACCGGACCATCCTGAACGTGTAGACATTGGCGCAAAAGTTTTGTAAAACTCGATTCGTAAAAGCTTTTCTCGTCATAAACTAGATGCCGGAGCAGTGTGCAGATTCTCTGATGGGTGGCACAAGAAGCATTCGGGGGGTTTATAAAGGTGTGCAACCAGGTGTTGTTGTTTTGTTTTGTTTTTTGTTTTTCAGATTGAGTGTGTTGCCTAGCAACCGCCATGGGGTCTGATATATAAAAGTCAGTTTAGTTATCTGTTGCGTTTGTCTGAAAGTGCCCCAGTGACATTACACTTCCCTTTATTATTATTATTATTATTATTATTATTATTATTAACTAGGCACATATTTATGCTTGTCATGTTACTGAGTAACGCAAAAAAAAAAAGTTGCTGATTCTGGAGACTCCTTACAGAAAACCTTACCATAGAAGTATTAATGTCTGTCATTTATTATGGCAATAATCATTCGTTCCTGCACTACATTTCAAAGTTTGTTATAAATAATTAACTAGTCAACAGAATTTAAGCAGGCGAAAAAATATTGATTAATCTAAATGCAAACCGGATGGTGAGTATTAAAGGGGGAATAAAAGCCGATGATTAGACTGTATTTCTGTAAGACTGACCCGAAACGATGTTTCAGATTTTCCCACGTAAACCAAGCGTCTATCAAACCGCGTCACGTGGGAGCGAGACCAAGTAAACAATCATTATGAGAAGAAAAAAAAAACTCAATTCTGCATTAATAAACAGTTTTTAGTAGTTTTCAAAGAAAACCTACAGCTAATTTGTTTTTGTTGTTGTTCTTGTTGTTGTTTTAGCTGTTAGTTTTTCATTAGGATAAATGCTACACATTAGGCCTGTATGATTAGAGTCAGTACTCGGACTGCATTATAAATCATTGCTGATTCAGAATTAGTACGTTCCTGCAAAGCTACAGTATATTGTTCCATAGGAATCCTATGCTAGTAATAATTTTTTTTTTTACTGCATTGTTTTGATTTTTGCTCGCACATTCATGTTAAAGCCAGAAGATCCGGAGTTCTCATGGTCGTACGTTCAAGCTGCTCCCCAGACACATTTTCTTAGCTGATGAGAGGTGATTCTTCTTTGATGTAGCCATCGATTCATTCATGCGAACTTTGAGACCATGCAACGCCTCAGAGAAGCAGCGGTGTATCGTCATGCTCCCACCACCGTGCTTCACCGTGTGTACAGTACACGAACCTTCATTCTCCAAAACCTAACCAGCTGGATTATTACAGGTCTGTTTTGTTTCAACTGACAGTTCCAGTAGCGTTTTGATCAACCTACTGTAGATGTAGAAGTTCTCCCACACTTCCATCAGATTCAAAACCCTGGTGCTCGCCTCCAAAGCTAAAAATGTCCCAGCACCCACATACAGTACCTGTCGGCTCTAATCACACCTCGCACCGCACCATGTTCCCTCCCATCCTCCAGCAGCGCTCGCCTGGTCCCACCATCTCTCAGAAGGAAGACATGCGTCTAGACTCCTGTCTATTCTGACACCCAGGTGGTGAAACGAGCTTCTCTCTACGGCTTAGTCTCTCTGACCATCTTTAAATGATACCTTAAGACGAAGATTCTTAGTCGTCCAGGTGAAGGTGTCTGGAAGTCGATGTGACATGTTTAGCTTCATCAGTCAGTACAGGATGTTCGCATGATGTTGTGCTAGTCCAAATCTAAATCTAAACCAGACCTTTAAAATGGACACCCAGATGACGCAGTTGGAAGTCGAGCTACTTCAGCACCTACGCTGTGACTCGTTCAGACACAGAAATTGGCCTAGACGCGCTGCGCATGCTCCACAGTCCCTGTGACTGGACCTAGACATCGAACGCAATGCGTAGCAGCAGAAGGAGCTGCTAACAACAATACAGCGGCGGCGTCTGTCTTCAGATGACACAATAACCACCAGGGATGGTGTGCATTTCGTTTGTTTGCACCTCTCAGCACGCTACCAGTCTTCCCGCTAGCTAACTTGTTTGTCGAGCGTTTCCTCGCTGATGTCGTACTGTAGGTCATCCGGGAATAACAGTACTAACAAGCTGAAAGGGAGGCACATAACCAGCTATCATAGCAAAGTCGGACATACTGTACTTTGTTCGATAAAACGATTCCCCTGCTGTGTTTTATAATGGGGGGGAAAGGACAGTAGTCCAATTAAGTGGCCTAGTCAAGCTGTACTTACAGTAACTGTGCATGTGGAAATGTACTGACTCTGAGAACAGCTGTTTAGGGACACCAAACCGACTAAGCTAATTGGAGGCGTAGAGAATCGGTCGACATGACTCAACTCGCAGACCTTCACCTAAACGCTCTTCTTAGACGTGTATGTCCTGTGCTTCATTCGCAGCGGTTCATCATGAGGTCCCGAACCGGAGATAATTGTGGCTTAGGATAATTGCTTAGCGTAACTGTTTCTTCACCTCCGCCATGAACAACACTGTGTGTGTGATTTAACCAAAGGCAGCGTCTTTTATAATGGCCGCAGGTACAACTTGCATGGAGGTTTTGCTTTGGTTTGTTTGTTTTTAAAGTTTTTGATGCAACCTTTCACATAACGCTGCCCCACAAACATCACTTCAGCCGTTTTTTCAGCAACCGAGCAAAAATCCCTAAAGAAACTGCGCATCTGCTCATACAGTATATCCCGTCAGCACACCATCACACCACTGGCGTCTACAGTATCTGTAGGAATCCTGCAAAACAATATACATAAGCAGCTAATCTTTCATTCTGACACAATGCTAATGTCGTCCCAGGCTCATACGTTCTCTCCTTCTCTGCATTATTCTATGTTTTTAAAATGCCAAAGAAATTACAGTAGAGTTATGATGTCATTAAATGACCGGCGTCCTCCACGTCTCCGCTGTACTAATGCTTTTCTTTAAACATCATTCTCATTAGCTGTGCTGAAGCGGCTCTAATCTCTGGCTCATGCCGAGGCGTTTACATTCACCCAGGGAGCGCGCGCGCGCACACACACACACACACACACACACACACACACCTTCTTCCTTCTTCTTGACTGAGCTTTTAATGAAAATAAATGAGGGGGTGACACAAACGCGGCCCACACGCTGAGATGAATGAAATGAGCTTCTAATGTAGCTGAAAAAATTAGCGCACCCCACCTCACACACTTTCACTCACTCAGACACACACACACACACACACACACACACATTTCAGTGGACGCTTGTGCGTGTTGGATCTGCCTCGGCCTTCGCCGGAGAAATGCCCGAGGCCTGACACCTCCAGCTCGACTTTGTTCTCAACCAACATGTGAAGTGTGTGTTTTTGATCAGTGATTACACCAGGGTGAGTCACAAATTATCTGCACTCTGGCTGTAGAATTGATCGTAATTAACATTCAAGAAAAGACAGACGCATCATTTTCCGGCATGATCTTCTTCCTTTTGAATACACCGTGTCCGTCTGTCAACAAGCTTTCATATTCCTCTTATTAAAACATGTTGACGCAAACGCACCTCAGGAGCTTCATCCTCGTAGTTCTGCTTTCAGGAGAACAGGTGAAGGTCTGGTGGAGTGAGATCAGGACTATAGTGAGGACGTGTTTAAACTAAAGTTCAGGCTTCAGCTAACCCCCTAACCCTAACCCTAACCCTAACCCGAGTGTTCCAATACTTATGACCCTTGAGAATCCCAGAAAACTGTGAGTGATGTTGAATTTTCCGACCTTTGAGCTGTTTCTCAGTCGATTAATGATGGAGGATGTTTCCGTTCCGGACTCTGACGTTTACTCTCGGGCTCGTAGTGATGAGTCCGTGTCTCGTCGCCGGTAATGATTCTCTTTTAAGAAACTTTCACCTTCATTAGAGTATCGGGCCAAATTCTGTTTGCAGATATCCAAACACTTCTGTTTAACCTCTTACGTGAGTTGCTTAGCCATTAATGAGCTTTTATATAAAGATTATTGAAGCATTTATGTGAATAAAGATTTCTGCAAATATACGCAGTGGTTAGCAATGTGGCCACCCCTCCACGGGCCAAGGGTCTGGGGTCGCTCCCTCCAAGTAACCCAAAGACTACTGTATATCTGTACATACTGTATAATAAAGCTGTAAAGTGGGCGTGTCTGTATATTTGAAGATATTTGTGAAAAATGTATTTGTGGGGACGTAAGATGAGTAATAGAACACATCAAGATGGTTTTTGGAATTTTTTGTCTGTTTGTGCACGCATCAGGTAAAAAAAAATACAAAATGCGAAATAAATCATAAACACTGAACAAAGTTTAATGGGGTTTTCACAGGTGTATTTGTTCGAGCTTGAGGTAACGTCTAGGCTTTTTCATTGCAAATGGCCGGCGGGAAGAGAAGATATGCGACTATTGAAATGTAAATGAAAACATTCTTATCATAAAAAAAATTAATGAATTAAAAATAGACCATAAAAAAATCATTTAATCTCAAAATCCAACAGATGGCGCTGTACTTTTTTTTTTATTTTATTACATTTTTTTTACACATTTACGAATGTGCAGTTGAAACCTGCGTAATTCCTACATTCCGCGCACTTAACGGTAACATAAACATTTTACTTCATTCCAAAATCCAACAGATGGCGCTGTACATTTTAAACAATCTGCTTATGAGTGTGCAATTAAATTCCACCTGAACAAAGTCATCTAGTAAATAATAATAATAATAATAATAATAATAATAATAAATAAATGTCAGCTCTCAGGAGCCCTCTACTGGCCTGGGGCTGCAAAAAGTTGCCTGCCTGGCCTGTTGTAGCACTTCTGTCCTTTTGTCACAGTATCAAGCGACAGTGACCCCCTAGTGGCTCGTACGAGCTACAGTCAAGAGCTATAATCATCAGTACGTCCTGTACGAGATGTATGTACTCGTTTGCAATGACAGCTGAAATTCAGTCCAAAATTGATCCAATGACAGCCCTAATATTTTACATAAAATAAAAGAATGAAACAAAGAGTGTAATAATAGCAGTGGAAGGGTTTGTGGGATCCGGTGAGGAGCGCTGACAGCCCTGAGGAATCTGTTGTCGCGGTGCAATCGCACATGTCACACTCCGCACCAGTGAGATTACGGGTCCTCCGTCCATCTTCCGTGCGGATGTTACGTCCCGGCTATCGATCTGGCCGTGATTGAGTGGAGAGGGATGGACAGAGATCTTGTCTGTGAATGGGCGCCGAGCGTCGCCGTGTTCCTGTATGGATTTGTCCATTCCGGCTCGACGGGTGGCGTGTAGGCGTTGTTTGTCATGGCTTTCTTCTGGGGTGTCCTGAACACACACACACACACACACACACACACACACACACACACACACACACACACACACACACACATACAGGTAATTCCAGAGGTGGATAGTAACGAATTACATTTACTCGCCTTTCTGTAATTGAGTAGTTTTTTTTTGTTTTGTTTTTATCTGCAATTTTACTTTCATTTTACTTTTACTTAAGTATGTTTTGTTTGAAGTGTTGTACTTCGCTACATTTGAAATCATATTTGCGACAGAGTAAAAAATAAATGAATGACAATGAAAAATAATTTTTTTTTAAATAATGCAATGGGTAAGGAAAGAAATTGCACCCAGGAAACCACTGCACTGAACTGATTGATTGATGGAGAACAAACTCTCTAAATTCACAAGACCGATGGAGACGAACAAAACCCAGCTGAAAGCAAAACACCATCCAATTCTTATGAATCAAACCGCTGGCCATTGTGACGTCCACTACTATGTTGTACCACATTATGTATGGACAGTATGCTGTCCTTTCAAGAGTTGCCGTCCCAAAAGTTTATTCCTCTTTCCACCTCGGGGTAATTCATATCATGATACATATCACAGTCAGGCTCAGTACTAACAGCTAATAATCCATGTAGCATTCAGTAACAGTAACAATATAGAGGCTTCATAGTTCGTTCTTTTCTTTAACGCGAAAATATTCCATTACAACATGCACACCGACTTTATTCAGCTTTTCTTTCGTCTTCCCTCTGTCTTTGTCATTTCACGTCTTCTGCGTGACTGGCGTGAGAGACACCCCTCAGCTTCCCGGAGCAGAGGCTTCGCGTCGGTCGATATGCCTACCATGGCAACAACAACATGTCCAAAACATGAGATTATGAACGTGGGCCTTATCTGCCGTGCATGATGCAGGAAAGGAAACAGACACAGATAAAGCTTTAAACCCAGCCAGAGGACGGCTCTGATGCCACTCCGCGCTTATTCTTAAAAGTCCGAGGTTCAGGAGGAATAAAATTTGCAAAGCATTAAGTCAAAGTGGCCTGCAAGAAATGCAGTGCCTTAATAGAGAAAATAATCAGCGGGTGTATATATTTATGGTTGGCCATAAGTTATTAGCTGTTTTTTTTTGTTTGTTTGTTTGTTTTTACAGAACTGGTCTGCCTCTTGTGGCCAAAACAGGTATAACATGCTAATTAGACAAATAGTTGCCAACATTGCTGTTCAGTAGTTTTTGTTAAGACGAAATGATTAAAGTGATGCTGAATTTTATTATTTATTTACTTGTGTTGCATGAAAGAAAGAAATAAAGATGGAATTTGGAATATGATCATATGTTTTTGATTTGTTTTATACTATTAATTTATTTATATCATTTGTTTTTTATTTGTTTTATACTATGTGGTTATATAAAGTAAAATATTTGTTTATTTATTTATTAGAAAAAAAAAAGTAAAAATGTGTTTTAGAGAAATGTACTTATGTCGTTGTTTTTTTTTTAAGAGCAAATAATTTTTACTTATTAATTATTAATTATTATTAATTATTACTTAGGGATACTATTAGTTTGTTTATAATTTGTTTGTTTTTGTTTCTTTGCTGGAAGGAGAGAAAGATGTGGAAATGTATAACTTTCATCAGCGCTGATTGCGTAATGTTTTTGCTATGGCGTTTCCATGACGATAAGTGCTGGTCTTCTTGCGATAAACGCTCCATCACATTTGCTGTAAGTGGGGGAAAACATGACCTGTTTCGTTCCCCCGAGCGACCGCCGTAGGTTAGAGAGACGCAGAGGCGTGAGGCCGAGTCCGACCTCCTCATTCACACCTTCAGTGGGTGAAATCTCTGTCCTGTGTGACGGGATAAAAAGACGATTTCAGTGATGAAAGAAGAAGAAGAAGAAGAAGAAATAATAACAATTTATTTCATGGTCACCTTGGGTTAGGGTTAGGGTTAGGGTTAGGTTTTTTCCTTCACTAAGGAAAAATCTGTCAAGCCTTAGATCACCTGCACAACAGGTGTGCTATAGGAATAAGGGTTGCCAGATTGGGAATTATCCTAAATCCATTTGTAGAAGCCATTGACTACAAGATAAACATATAGTAATTAATTGCTCAAGTTATTTATTAAATAAAGTTATACTTATTATATTCATTTATATATTTTATTTATATTATAGGTTTATTCATTTATCATAAAATAACTACATACTTCTATCTAAAATACATTTCATATATAAATCAGCTGAATATCAAGTGAGGTATAAATGACTCTTTTGTTGTTGTTGTTGTTGTTGTTGTTGTTGTTGGTAGTCTTTCGGCTGATCCAATACTGTATATTTGTTGTACACTTGTTTTACGCCGGGTGCCCTTCCTGATGTAACCCATCCATTTTATCCAGACTTTGGTCCGGACAGTGGGTGGGGTTTGGGCATTGGGTGGGAATTGAACCCTGGCCTTCTGCATGGCAGAAAAGAAACCTACTACCAAGCCACCAATTCCATATTATTATTTTTATTTATTTATTATTATTTTTTAATTATTATTATTATTTGACACAAGATCTGGCAACCTACAGTATGTGACAATCCACTTCTTATGTATTCAATTATAATGGAATGTGTAGCCGTGTGCTTTTGTGAGGGAATTAATATGTATAGCTCATACTGTATAATTAATGTTATGCAACCTTAAATGATAAAAAAAAAGATAAAAAGACAATGTCATTGTTTTAATAAAAACAATAAGTTGTAGTATAAGATGAGTAAAGTGACTGTATCTTCATCACACCAGCGTGTCACTGATTATTTTCCTATCGCAGCATCACACAGGGTTTTCTTCCTTCCTTAGACTCTGACTCCTGAGTCACACAATAAAAATTAAAAAACAGGACAGGAAACAATGTTTATTCAGGAGGTGAACTTGTCCATATCTCATCTGCACATCAAGGACAAAAGGGATGTGGCCATCTTTTTATAATGTGGAATATCCATGTATACACGGAAACACTGAATTGTTTTTGAGGGACAGACGGATTTGGAAGCGTCCGAGGCATTTTTATCAGCGAGTTAAAGCAGGCAGGGTGACGCGAACGGATAAACACTCAGATTAATATTAAAATCACTCTTCACATTTTCACCGTCCTATCAGCCGCTGTAATGGAGCAAATAAATGTAGGAAGTTTTGATAAAAAGGACTGGAAGGTAAATGTGGTGATGCTGAGGGACGGAGCGAGTGCAGCCTGAGCAGCGGGAGTCGACATGTGACGAAAACTGCTGATTACATCAGTTTAACCCTCAGACAATCCGTTATTTGGATTTCTTTTTGTAGCAGGTGCATCCAAAAATCTCTCTTTTTCTCTGATCTTCATCAGAAAAGGTTCTTGGAATGCGATGTGGCCTTCTGCTTTTCAAGCTCGTCTTTATTGAGTTATGAAATTCTTTTTTTGTTTGTTTGTTTTTGTTTGTTTGTTTGTTTGTTTGTTTGTTTGTTTTTACACCATTGGCCTCCACGGTTCCTAGTTGGACCACAAAGGTTCCTGTATGGATGGATGGAGTAGATATTTTGACTTTTCATATCCTCCCATATCCACACAACACTGGATCTTTTTGTCTTTGTAAACCCTAAAGACCAGTAAGTGATGCCCTGCAGGACGAGATCACCAAGGTTATGTCTTCATGATTCTGATGTTTGTTAGACGTGAACATTAACTGAAGCTTGTGACCTGTAGCTGTATGATTGTTCTGCTGTCACATGATCGCCTGACGAGACAACTGCATGAGTTAGGTGTGCAGTGTGTGTGTGTGTGTGTGTGTGTGTGTGTGTGTGTGTGTGTGTGTGTGTGTGTGTGTGTGTGTGTGTGTGTGTGTGTTCCTAATAAAGTGGCCAGGAATTGTGTAAACATACAGAATTACACATAATGTATATTTGTCAAATAAGAGTGCCGGTTTAATTTAATGTTTTTTTAAGTCGTGTGTACGTCCGGGAGCCGATCGAAACTTTGTTTGCGTCAGTGGAAAGCCAAGTGAAGCATGTTTATATGTTTGTTTTTTGCATTACAGTAGCACCATGTGTCACAAGCATGTTATCAAGGATGATAGCAAGAAGAAAAGGGAGACGCTTTCAGTTTGGTTTTTAAAGCAGCCGGTTCTTAGAGGTGTCATACATTACGGTTAAGTGAGGTTTAATGTCTATTTATTTCATATTTGAAATAATCATGTTGGAAATTGGTAACATTGGTAATATGTGTGGGTGGCTGGAACAGATTGTCTGCATTTACATTATTTCAAGTACAAAATTTCACCTTGAGAAGAGATTAAATTCATATGCAGAGATAGAGCTGTACTTCCCTTCTACCTGTTGTTATTGTTGTTGTTTGTTGTTTACTTTCTGCGCCGTACGTTCATGAACCTGGAGTCTGATTCATTAAAGTGAAGATAGTAGAAGATCCCATTTTCTATCCCTTGAAAGTCTCTGTGTTTAAATGTAAATGCGTGTATTCTAGAAGCTAGTGAAAGAACCTTGGGGTGACCTTTTATAATTTATGAAACATCTGGCAACCTCTGGGTGAGGTGTAAACTTCACACATACAGTACAGTACTGTATAACTAGAACATAAACAGTGTGTCCGGAAAACCGGTGCATAATTCGACCCTGAATACGCTGAACTCTACCCAGGTAAATATTTCCTTTTTTTTTTTTTTCCTCTTTATGAACAAACTGGACTTCTGATGCAACACAAACGCCTATCGTTTCTCCATAACACACACCCCACGTGCCTGTAAATTCTTCCAGCGCTTTGGCAACGGTCGGCCCGAGCGATTTCATCTCGAAATAAATGACTTGGAGAAGATAAAGTGCTCCGTCTGTGACAGTCGAGAGCAGAAGAGGCTTTCCTCCACGCCAAGATAATCGGAAGAAGAGGCCGAAACGTTTTATCTGCTCTAAGCACTCTGAGCTTAAAAAAAATAAATAAATAAATAAATAAAACAGCCCACCAATCCCCCCCGCTCGGTCTGATCCAGTCAGATAAGCACCGCCTCCCCGTGAGGCTCGCCATCACCATCGTTTTTCATCACCCTGAGATAGGCTGAGCATCTAAAAGGAGGAAAGAAAGAAAAAAAAAGCAGAAAATAATGTCAGAATCTCTCTCTTTTGTAAACCTGAAACATCAGGGAAAAAAATAAAGTTTGATTGGAGTACGCCCAAAGCATCAGTCGTGCCACTGCTCTTTCCAAGTTTTTCTTCGAAAACATTATCACCACCATGTGCTTCATTTGCATACGCCGTTTTTGCACATCTGGAGGATTCAAAACAACACCGGGTAAACAACCTTGTCGGGCAAGTTTCCATGACGAACGATTTCACGCCAGATTTTCATCAGGTCTCCTCGTGTTAGAGCTAGAAATAAAGTTTAATAAGAGAAGGCGAGGTGGCACTGTGGCCTCGCACCTCCAGAGTCAGGGGCTCGAGTCTCACTGTATGTGCATGGAGTTTGCATGTTCTCTCCCCGTGCTTGCTGGGTTTCATCCGGGCACTCGGGTTTCCTCCAAATACAGTCCAAAGACATGCAGGTCAGGGTAATTGGGATGAGTGTTGCTGACTGTGATGGATTGGCACCATCAGAAAAGCATCACCTTCAGGTTGAGTGATGCATGATGGGATGCACATGTCATGTTAAACGCAGATGTGGATTGGTGCTGAATTATTGAACAGCGCCAGTTCATTAGCATGTCGCACATGGAGCTTACAGGACGCTGACGGTGAAGGATGATGCTAATGGAAGTCTTTCCAGAGACTCGTGGTGTACATGAAAACTTGGGTCATTGCATCATATAGCCTTCCCTTGTTTGTTTGTTTGTGTGTGTGTGTGTGTGTGTGTGTGTGTGTGTGTGAGGGTGTTATTTCAGTATATGATTTCAGTGGTTCTTGTGTATGCATTGCGTTTGATGCAACTCCTCGGCTGGTGTAATCTCGTCTTCATCTAGAGAGCGTGGCGTCTGAGTGCTGATTTGTTTCTTCAGAAACTCGATGTTGTCCAAAGTCATAAACCATTAACTTCGGATTTGTTTTTTAATATTACTGTAGATAGACCACTATCCTGTATTTTTCTTTTCTCAGTCTACACAGTCAATCCGGCAATCCTGATGAGTTGGTGATGAGGAGCTTCTCTTTTCCTGCACAACCATGTCGGAAATCTCATGGTCTCATGGCTGTGGCAAAGATGTTACGCCGTTTCGAAAAGATCAAACGATTGCATCAGGCAAAGAAGACAACTAAGGAGATTGCTGAAACTACTACAGTCGGGTTAAGAACTTTAAAACGCATCATTAAAACCTGGAAGGACAGTGGTGCACCATCATCTTCAAGAAAGAAACGTAGTCGCAAAAACATCCCGAATGATCGTTACAAATTTTATAAATCGCGGCTACGGTTTGTTTAATAGTGAAAGTAAAAAGCTATGTGAAGAGAACTGGAGGACCGGGACTAAACAGCTGCGTAGCCTTTGGTCTCATCGATAAGTGGTTTTCTAATCAGAAAGTAAGGCGATTGAAAAGGTCATGTGACCTGATGAGTCCAGATTGAGTCTGTTCCAGAGTGATGGGCGTGTCAGGGTAAGAAGGGAAGCGCATGAAGCGATGCTCCCATCATGCATCGTGTCCACTGTACAAGCCCCTGGAGACAGTGTTATGATCTGGGGTCGCTTCAGTCGCTCAGGTCGAGACTCAGCAACGTTATGTGGCGATAAAATGAAGCCGCATGACCACCTGAATGTACTGAATGACCATAAATGGATTCTTCCCTGATGGCGAAGAGAAATTAATGCGACTCTGGATGGAAATAAATGTTACATTGCATAAGCTCATCGAAATGATGTCATGGCTGTAATCAAAGCGAAAGATTATTTTATTTATTTATTTATTTATTTATTTTGGCTGGGCAGTGTACGCATGGGGTTTGTCAGTAAATGGAATAGAAATTCAGATTTTGGTATTTAGCTACTATAGCAAAATGTAAAGTGTGACATAAAGATCATTTGCGTCCCCTGAAAGCCCTTATCAGCCAATCAAGATGTTTTCTCCTCAGGCTACAATGAACCAGACTTGCACAATGATGCTGAGACCTGCAAATACTTTTCACTTCAGCAGCTCTGGGGAGGAAGAAAAAAGAAAAAAAAAAAAAAAAAAGCCTTGCCTCCGGCAGAAACGTCTCAAGCCTTTCACCTGAGCCAACTGGGAACGAAGCTGAGCTGTGCAGCGTGTGCTAAATCCATATCAAACTCCTGAAAAACCTTCAGCACGTCAGCCTGCGTCTAAAGCCAGAACAGCAAGATATCCGACTGAGGAATAAAACCTTGGGGCGGAGGGGGGAAGCGGAAAGCTTTACACTTACTAATTTCTAATTTCACTTAGAAATGCTGGTTGGACTTTTCCGAGATCATGAGAAATGACAGTTAATTGCATGTTTTGAAAATATCTGCATGATTTATTAAAACATCTTAAGGTCAGATGCTTATGTTTAGTAAATATGTCTTGTGATTTAATAACTTTATATACAGTGTGACCTTTTTTTCTTTGTCATTTTCTTTTATTTTAATAGCAGATAAAAGCATGAGTGGGTTTTATTTCAGCTCTCTCTTTCTTTAACTTCAACAGCTGTCATGTTCCTGTCTGTCTAAAATTCTCTCTCTCTCTAAGGTTATTGCACTGAGCAGTGAGCGAGAATGCATCACACAGTTTTTTTTTTGTTTTTTGTTTTTTATATAAGGGTAATTTTAATAAATAAAGACACATTGTTATTTAATTTCATAAAAGAGCATGTTCACCTACAATACAAAGATAAAACAAACGCTTGAACCTGTGTGTGTGTGTGTGTGTGTGTGTGTGTGTGTGTGTGTGTGTGTGTGTGTGTGTGTGTGCGTGTGTGTGTGTGTGTGTGTGTAACGTGAAATGTAATGATTAGTACAGTCATTTAAAATACAAACTGGTCTGCATCAGGAATATAAAACTTTGTTAATTTGTAAGTCACACTTTGGATTTGAATTTGGAAATTCTTCTTATTCCGAGTTTTTTTCAGCGTTTAATCCTGATAATTAAGTCTGCTTAAATGCCTGTCACTGCTGGAAATACATTTGGTTTCCACAAATACAATACCTGCCCTTCAGTCATCTTAATTTACACTGTATGCTGATGAATAAAGGATAACGCTTGTTTAATTAGCACCTTCGGGGGGAAAAAAAAACATCCACAGTACAAAAAAATAATCATAACTTTTTATGCTATGTGGAGCTTCTAAGCAATTCAGTATGACTTTTTTTTAAATCAATTAGATCTCATTATGATTAAAATATACTCAAATAGCAAAACAAATTGTGTGTGTGTGTGTGTGTGTGTGTGTGTGTGTGTGTGTGTGTGTGTGTGTGTGTGTGTGTGCATATATATCTATATATATATAATGTATGTATGTATGTATGTATGTATGTATGTTTTGCATATTACAATTGAATTGCATTTAACTGTTTGAGCATTTGTCAGTCATGTAGCAATAAACAGACATGGCATTAACTCAGCACGAGCAGAAATGACCTACAGAAAGCACAGAATGTGAAGCAAAGCGACTTTGACTTTATCTTGATACTCGGCTTCTCTCTTCTCTTCGCATTAGGAAAACTGACCAATTATCACTAATGAGGTTGGCGGGTCAGGAGCCCAGGAGACAGAGTGCAGTCGTTAGCTGCCAGTCAGACAGACCAGTTTGATCCGTCTGCCCCGGAGTAAAAGTATATAAATATATTTTCCCCAGGAACAAGAAAACTAAGATGTAGTTCTCTCATGCTGTTAGCTTTTATTCAGCTATTTTTTACTACACGTACTGTACAGTATAGGACACAGAAAAAGAAGAGGTTTCAGCATTAAAGGCCACCTAGTGTATGATGCAACGTTGAAGCATTCAACAGGGTCTCTTCTATGAGCAGTGGCTCATTTACATAGACACTGAAACAGCGTGATCAGATGAGGAGTGACGAATGCATCACCTAGGGGCAATAAAACACATTATGGTGGAGAACTGTGTTCACAAAGGAACAGTAAAAATATGGAACCTTTAATTAATTTTTAGCCTTATAGAATAAATGTATTTATAGTAGCATGTTACTTGCTGTGTGTACAGTATATATATATATATATATATATATATATATATATATGATGTACCTCAGTATACAAATGCCCTGCCTTGCGAATATTTGTTATAAGACCTAAGATTTTGCCAGAAAACCGGTATTTCCGATCACGTGTGCATCTGGGAACCGAACTTTAAACTTGTTTGCGTCAGTGGGAAGCCAAGTGAAGTGAGTTTACTGAACATATATTTTTGAGTTTTTTTTTTTTTCATTTGCAAATTAAGAATTTATGACGATATAGCACTATGTGTCCTTAGAATGTTATGAAGCACATAAGCAAAGATAAAACAGAGCCACTTTCAGGTTTATTTTTAAAGCAGCCGGTGTCAAGAGGAATAAATAAATAAATAAATAAATAAATAAAGGTAAGGTGAGGTTTAATGTCTTTTAATGTCATTTTACTTGGATTAAATGTATTTTCTAAATGTTTTATTATATGCAAAAATATAATTTTACTGTTGGAAATTGGTAATTTTGGTAATATTTTTGTGCGGCCGGAACAGATTATCTGCATTTACATTATTTCCTATGGGATAATGCGTTTCACAATACAAAATTTCTAATATTTATGTTCCGTTTGTCGACGACGCAAATCATGCTAGTGCTGAATGTCTGACTAATCCCTTTCAGCTGTGTTTAGTAATGCTGTGGCAGCGCCACTGTTTTTCAGTTTTCGGTCATGCCACTGTCGTTGTAATTCAATGCAAGTGTGTGAAGTTCTTGTTTACAGTCTCTAGGTTTCTAGCCTCATACCCGTAGTTCATGTCGATGGATCTTACTTTCAGTCTTTTGTTTGCACTTTCCAATGCGTGACAAAGTTATAGATAGAGTGTGTTATTGTGAAGTCCGGGGAGTGTGTAAAACCGTGAGGTGGGCTGTCTGACCTCCAAACAAGATTTTCACATTTCGATCCCCGTCTACAGCACATAATTGCTAAGCAGCTGAGGCGAGAGTTTCAGTGCTTTAACAAGAAGCTCGAGTGGATGAATGAGTCATCATGCTCCAAAGGAAAAGGACAAAAATAACTAACGTGTGAAGTGTGTACCGCGCAGCGCTCGCTAAGACATTTGCTAATGCACATTTGGACTACGCTGCTTTAAATTCATACACTTTGGGCATTTCTCGAGATGAACTCGGCTGATGATAATCCTGCTGTACAGTATGTAACCTCACGTAATGACTACACTGAGAAAATCACATGCGCGTGTCGGCCAATCAGAAATGAGCACTATTGTTTGGCTCTGCTGAAGAATATCTTACGATAGCTTTTATATTCGGCTTAAACACAACAACTAGGATGAAATTTTGTCCGATGGTGTGCAAACTCCTATCCTCTCTAATAGATGGCGACACTTCTCTGCGTTCGCTCTACTGACTGACCAATAGTGTTCGCGTGTGCGTCCGCATGTCAGGAAGTATCACCACTTTCCACGTGTGTACAGCCTGTACAAGGACAGGCTTTTTTTTTTGTTGACGATCGCTAGCTACAGTATTTGTGAGTATAATTCCGTTTCCTAAATATTGCCTATAGAACTATGAATATTTAGTGATCCACGATGACTAAATAATTTGTAAGAAAATGCAATGCATTAAGAGAACGAGACGGAGAAACAACAACTTGCCTATTATCGCTCGTGCACGCTAGCGTGTGTCGAACACAAACACTTTGTATGTTGCCTGTCACGAAGGCGTGGCAGTGTTGCATCACCGCCCTACTTTGGGGTTCTTCCTTCACATAACCTGTCAGACATTTCAGGTAAAGGTTGCAGCCCAGCTTTGGCCTCAGCTCCAGTTACAACCGGACATGACAGCTGTTCTGCTGTAGTTGCTTTATGGCTACAATTATGTTCAACGTCAACATGTTTTAGCAATTCTATCAAAATGGGCATGTCCCTCCCCAAAACCCTGTCAGCTGGCAATTTCTCTACCACCCCAACTTTTAGCAAAAACAGAGCATTATTGACTGCTGCAGTTACCTCAACCATTGGGTAAGAACGTTAATCACCATGCACACATTGAATCAAGGTTAATGCAGCATAATCAATATTGGATTAGTCAAGGAGATGGTGTTTTTTTATAAGAGAAACAGCATTACCCTTTTCCATCAAAGCATGTACCTGTTTGCCATTAACCAAGACATTACACACCATCTGATCTACCACCTTGTTTATATTATCAATGTCCAAGTCCCTAGGCATATACTGTAGCATACTCCTGCTAACTTAGGCTTATGCAAGTCTTTCTTTGTCAAGTCTTTTCTTTCTGCTTTAATCGCCCCAGACCCCACCAGCTTACCTCCAGTGTCCGATCTGTCTCTGCTTGCTATGCCATGGTTTACCTGGCGCCATTCTGAAAGTTCCTTGCGTGCATTGGTATACTGCTGTGCCCATCTGCATGTTCATGTTCTTATACCCAGGTCCTTACCTGAGTTGGGAGAATGCTTAGCATCTCTTCTACAATGATCGCCCAGCCCCCCCCCCCCCCCCCCCTCCACTCCAGGAAAAGGATGCAGCATGGGACATGGTTGAGGAAGAGGAAAACTTAGAGGCTTGTGAAGCCGGAGGAAGGGCACCTGAGGCGGAGATGTCAGAAAAGAATTACTGGAAGTATATTTCCTATTATCATAAATTAAATCTAAATGGATTCACTATGATGTAAGGTAAACAATGGTGATAATGATAAATGTTAAATTCATTGTACTTTGTGCTCAACTGTGAACGCTGTCAAACAGATCACTAGATGGTGCTTATCGCTGGGAGGAACCTGAAACTCCTCAGAGACCAGGTGCTGCTGATTAAATCCTGCAGCTAAGCTGAGGAACACAAGCTAAAGTTTTGTGCCTCTTTGCTCCTACAGTAGCTACAGGTGGGTTAATAGGCATAAGAGTGTTAAGACATAATCTGTGGTGGTAAAATGAAAAGCATGCAGTTACAGTAGTAGTTTTGCTGTAAGATGATGATAAAGAACAGCTGAGCTACGGTGACCAAGCTGTTCGTGAAAGTACCGAGGTGATGAGGAAGATGCAGATACATCTGATATAAAAGACAGTCTGAGGCAATGGGTACTTTGCATGCATTTACTGTATTTGGATCCACCTTGCTAAGAGGAAAAGTGGTTTTACTAGGTGTTTATTTTGTAGTTTATCATCATAATGGTTTATCATGGTCTTTGTTTATAATCATTTTATTACAAAAAAAAAACTAATAAATTTTCTTATTATTGGCGATGATAAAGAGTCTAATTTAATTTACAGTTTCCAACCTTGCCATTATCTACTGAACCAATTTTGGGCCAACCTATCTTTGGCCCCACCAATGGGCCAACACATGCACTGCCGTTGGCCCAACGTTGGCCCTTCAGCACTGTGCCACCTTGGATGGCTACCACACTATTGCAGCGGCATGCCATCCAACCTGGTACTTAGTGGGACCACCCTTTGTTTTCCAACAGAACAAACTCCAGACCCCAAACACAACTCTAGGTTATGTAAGAGCTATTTGTCCAAGATGATTGCTGCATGAGATGACCTAACCTCCACAATCACTCAATCTAAATCGAACTTCGGAGATTCTTTTGGGGTGAGTTGAAGCAGAGAGTGGAGGAAGAGCAGCCAAGTACTCAAAACCTCTGGAACCTCCTTCAAGTTCGTTGGAAAAACATTCAAAGTGACTCTTGATGCAAGAGTGTGCAATGCTGTCATCAAAGCAAAAGATGGTTATTTTGAAGAATCAAACATATAAAACACATTCTGGGTTACTGAATGCATTTTTGTTGACTACATTCCATATTTGTTCAGTCAAAAGTTTGGACATACTCTACTTTCTTGTTCGAAGGTTTTTTTGGGGTTTTTTTTAAGTTGTGTAATAATACTGAAGCCATTGAAATCATGACAGAACCAATTTGGAATGTAGTCAACAAAAATGTGTTAAATTACATGTTTTACTATCCATAACCCTGTAATATTGTAATCAGTAATGTCTAGAACAAGCTCAGTTGCATTCATAAACAAGCTATGTCATTCTAATGACACAGATGTGTGGCTGTGTGTTGGTTAAGCATTTAAAATGAAAAAAAAATAATAAAAAGTCTCATGTCTGCAAATGAAAGAGCCAGCCGAGAGAACGTCTTGGTTATCAGAAGAATTGCAAATAATGTGTGGGTACTTGGTAGAAGAAATGAGAGGAAAGAATAAAAAGGATAATTGTTGTGTGGAAGGTTATAATCTCTGCCATGTGAAGAACAAGAAACAAGAGCAAGAACGAGCACTTTTGTATGCAGTTCTCGAGAACTTATAACATGTAATTAGCCATTCAGCTAGTGACAGGATG
Organism: Clarias fuscus; assembly: GCA_030347435.1. Lineage (NCBI taxonomy): Eukaryota > Metazoa > Chordata > Actinopteri > Siluriformes > Clariidae > Clarias > Clarias fuscus. Next base: position 3,402,427 of record CM059229.1, read on the forward strand.
AAATTACTTCATGTCAAATCATGTCAAAGAGTTTAAAAACGAGAATCATAATGCAATGACGCAGGCTTTATGCATATCAGTATCTGTGCTTGGATTTAAACTTGGAAAATATTTGAGAGGGGGAAAAAAACATCATACTGTAGGTGTCATCATGGGGTGTGAAATATACATCAATCAGCCATAACATTAAAACCATTGCCATTAAAAACACCTAGGTTTTGAGTTCCCCTTGTGCCACCAAGGCAGGATAAAAGGTCTCTGCAGTCTCTCAGTGTGCTGTCACGTCTGGCACCAGGATGTTGGCAGCAGATCCTTTGGGTACTGTGGGTTGTGGGGTAGGGCCTCTGCAGATCTGACTTACAGGTCCATACAGGTAAGGGAATTGGGCCATATATTAAAACTCTCAATTTACCAGTTGGTCTAGTTGGTAGACCCACTACTCCTCGAGAAAAGCCAGTTGGGGTGGTTTGATCACCTGATGAGGATGTTGCCTTGTTGACTTCTGCTGGAGCTGCACAAGGCACGGCCAGCCGAGTGGAGGCCCCACAAATGTGTCCCAAAAGAACCTAGTAACTGGACTGGGCTTCCATGACCCTTTTAAAGACCATGTGCAAGACACCAACATGGTGAGCCATGATCAGCGTCCAGCCCTGGTGAGTTAAGGTGCCCCGCCCCTAGCCTGCACACAAAGGAGCTGTACAAGGTGCTGAAAGTTCTGTGAAACCTTTTTTTAGTGTTTGAGCATGGAGCTGTCCAATGTGAAGCGGCACTGGCTTTCAGCCCACTGTCACAATGTATCAGAAAACTTTCTTGTATTGGCAAGCCAATTAGATTTCCCTTTAATGTGACCTCATACAAGAAGAGGCATGGCTTAACAGTAGCCCATTTACCTAAACACTGAAACGGCACACGTGGAGGAGGAGTGAAATAAAGGGAGTGTAGGGCCCTCCAGGGTCAAGGGTTCAATTCAAGTCTCAGGTCTGCATATGTGGGGTTTCCATGTTCTCCTTTTGCTTGGTGGGTTTCCTCCAGCATGCCGATTAGGACTGTGTGTTATTTATTATTTATTATTGTTTTTGTTTTTGTTTTTTCACATATTACAGATTTAATGATGACAAAAATGCAAGTTCACCAAGTAAGTAGGATGTTCTTTTCACTCCTGCTCAGGATTCCTGTCTCAGTCATACACCTCCTGATGTTCTCCCCCCTTCTTTTCTTCATCAAAATGAAAATGACACTCACACACAACTCATCTATATGGTAATACCACCTTATATTACACACACAACCATGGGAACAATATCACCCTCACACACACACACACACACACACACACACACACACACACACACACACACACACACTATAGGCTTTCTCGAATGTATACACGTCTCCACAGGAAATCCAGCATGTGTTTATTATTTGACTTTTTTTCCCCCCAATTTGGGTGTACTGTATCTCCAAGTTTTTCATAAGCAAATATAACAAAATGAGAAATGAGAAAATTTAATCAAGTGACAATCTGCATTAGGGCGCTGGATATTTTCCACTTCATACACCACAAAATGCAACAAGCTGCAATGTCAAGTGTAAGAGTTTATAAATTCATCTCCTGCTAGGCTTCTCTTGTCTACAGTCAGGAGTTGACTTCATTATATTCATAACAGCACAGTGCTGCCTGGTCCTTGTTTTGCCACAGGACTTCTTACAAACTGCATCTGCTGGGGGGGGAAATATATATATATATATATATATATATATATATATATATATATATATATATATATATATATATATATATATATATATATATAACACAAGATACATTGCTATTTTATACACTGATGTTATGTTGTGATATTTGAACCAATCAGAGATGAGGTGGAAGAAAAACTAATAATGTGGTGGTGAGGAGCTCTGTTTGGAAACTATGCTGTTTATTAACTCCAAATATATTTCCTACAAGATATATTTCTTTTGTTCTATATAAAGGTGCAGTTATTGTTTTATTTATTTATTTATTTTTTTTTTTACATATGGTGCTAGTACAACATTTTGACAAATGCACTACCTGGGTAAGAAAGGGACAATGATTACTCTGTGCAATGTGGAGCCCAGTTCGTGCGTTCCCAGAACCACTCTTTCACAATCTGAGTCCTGGGAATAAAGACTCAGTAGAAATAGAATAGACTCAATAGAAAAACTCCATAGATGTGATTCAGTACATTCAGGTGGTCAGCTGACTTCATTTTATTTCCACATAACGTTGCTGAGTCTCGACCTGAGCGACTGAAGCGACACCAGATCATAACACTGTCTCCAGAGGCTTGTACAGTGGACACTATGCATGATGGGAGCATCGCTTCATGCGCTTCCCTTCTCACCCTGACACGCCCATCGCTCTGGAATCTGGTCTCCTCAGATCACATGACCTTTTCCCATTGCTCTGTTGAGACTTTGTTTGTTTGTTTGTTTGCTTGTTTGTTTGTTTTTTAATAAAAGCCTCCTGGTCAGTCTTGAGTCTGGAAACTGAAATCTGTCTATTATTAAACTTTTTTAAAAAGATGTCTTTGGCTGGCTTTAGACTCAGGTAAGGAAATGCTTTGAATATAAATGAATCCCATGCTAGCATAATAATCCTGATGAAGTTTGTTTGTTTGCTTGTTTGTTTTTTTAATCGTCCACAGTTATATTGTAGTCAAGAAATACTGTTATTTCATAAACTGCACTCATTACTTGAAAGTGATGTCATGACGATTCTTATTTATGCTAGCTCGAACTGAACTACTACTAATAATAATAATAATACGAATATGAATAGGTAAAAAAAAAATATATATATATATATATAACAATTAATCTATTTAATAAAAGTAATTATATACATTTTATAATTTAAATGTTCCTATATATCACCTAGAGAATGAGTCTTGACTGTTCTAGACTAAAGCACATTTTTAAAATATAGCATCAAAATGAAAATCGCTATGAAAATCGCATAGATGTTTGGTCAACGTAATTGGTTATTATTATTATTTCTTCTGAATTTTGGTGTATTTTTACTCCGCGCATAATAAACAGTTTATTTTTTTCAATTTTGCAAGCCTTTGTTTGCGCTGGTTCACATCTTGACACCGAGCTTTAATACTGCGATGTTTTTCAGGAAAAGCCACTTGGGCATGACTCTGTTCTAAGTCCTTAATGGAGCATATGGAGAAAAGGTCAGCCTTTATTTCCCCTCCTGCTTTAGAGACAAAGTGTAGATTACCTTTCCTCCTCACTGAAGCTCAGCCCACTGAGGTGGTTGGGGATTTTACAGCTGAAGTAGCCCAGCTCATTCATCATCCCGGAGCACTTTTTTAATCATATAAATCCAATGATAATCCACGCTGCATTTGATACATCGTTCTGTAATTGTACACCAGGGATTTGGCTGCATTGCATCTGGGTAATTTTCCTCCACATATTAATCATGAGAGAACGTTCTGGAAGATAACCGAAATCCAGCATTGCAACAATATCTGTTGGCTTATAATGTCTCTAAGCTCATCAGCTTTGGGCAGACAGCAGGCCTAAGGCTTTTGGTTGTTTTGTTTTTATCTTTTTTGACCAATCAGACCAAGTCAGGTGTTCTTTAGAAGTAGGCAGAATTGGTCAAGCTCTTTGGTAGTGGTTGAGAGTTCTCAACATTCCTGAAAGAATTGGTGAGATTGGTCAGAATTCCTGCAGGAGCAGCAGGGATTGGTCCATCATCTTCTGAGAAGCAGGTGAGATTTCCTAAATTGTCAACTGCTGGAATTAGTATGAATTCCTGAAAGAGTGGAAGAATCCTGGAAGAATTGATAGGATTGGTCAGAAATCCTGTGAGATATGGTGGGATTGGCCAAATTTCCTGGAAGAATGGGTAGGATTGGACAAAATTGGCCTAGAGGGCAAGATTAGTCAAACATTTGGTTTGACCATGCAGAATTAGTCAAGCTGTGTGGTAGTGGTTAAGATTGGCCAAACTGGTTTTGCTGACAGGTGGCGTTGATCAGACCTTCTCTGGGACTAGACCGGATTGGTCCTATTTTTTTTGAGGAGCTGGTGTGAATTGTGACTGGTGGGGTAGGATTGGTCAAACTTTCTGGAGAAACTGTTCGAGCTCCGCGGTAGTAAGTTGTTTGGTTCAAAATCTTCTGTGAAGGCAAGTTGTATTGCCATCAGATATTTTTGTGACGGTGGGTGGGATCGGATGAGCACTTTGCAGGATTGGGTGGGATTAGTAAGACTTGAATTTGAGAGCTGCTGAGAGCTGCTGTTGAAGAAAATGGGTCAGGATTCCAGTAAAAGCAAAATGATCAGAACTGGACATAGTTGTATGATGTTTGATGGGGTCGGAGTGGTGGGATTTGCATTAGCATGCATAGCATTGCAAGTTAGTTGAAATGTGCCAACAGCAGCTAATGCTAAAACTACCCTTGACCCTGGATGAGAATTCATCAGCATTGGCCTGGCTAATGAAATCCTCGCAAAAAACCTGTATTACCGGTGTGTCATCAGTACCGTGTGATCACATACAGTACACATCAACTAAAAGGCTTCCAAGACTATAAAATATTGGAATATTAAATATAGCAGAGCAACCTGACCCTTCAAGGTATGCCTTTTTTTTTTTTCTTTTTTTTTTACAGCTTGAGCATTCCTACTAATCAGGCATGCAGTGCATTGTGCTTGCTTCCTTTAGAAATCCATGCATGATCGTGTTCAGATGAAAAGGGGGATAACGTTTCACTAAAGCTCTGAATTTTATCAGACATGTCCAGTGCCTGGCACCGGGTGGAGCACTTCATTAGGGCTGAATCTGTGGGAATTTCAGTACAGGATTCTCCTGCTGTGAGGGACAAGCGTACCTTTCTCATACAATCAAAGGGGCACCGCATCACAGTGTCAGGGTATAGACATCCTGACAGGAGAGGAGGGAAATCTAACCTCAAGAACTATTAGTGGTGAATCACACAGTAATTCCATCCTTTATTTGATTAAGAAGTAAAGACTTTTCCACCGCAGTCGACGTGGTCCTGAAGCCAAATCTTTATTCATGTCTGACTCGAACCCTATCTCAGTATTAAATGAATAGAAAGATAATTAGCCCACTGGCAGCAATGCTAATGACATCATCGACATAGATGACACCGTTGCTTATTCAGTTGTAAACAAATAAATGGATTTAAATATAAATGAGGCCATGCCAACACTTGCATTTCAGAACACCTCAGGCTGAGCATTAGCAATTGAAACTATTTTTAGTTCCCGTTGCTGCAGGACCCTTTGTTGGGAAACCGCTATAAAACCGTTGCCTTGGTTACTTGCTTGCAGGAAAATGTTACATAGGAAATCATTTTTAGAAAAACACATCTCTTACTGTGAGAAATCCACCATGACAGAAAAGGTCAGAAATTAGTGATGGATTTGTGAAAGGATTTCTTTAAAAGTAAAAGTTTTTTTTTTTTTTTTTTTAATAGATCTGTGTTTTAATGAAACAGTCAGGGTTTTCGTCTGGTATTGTCCCAATGCTACAAAACCTTAATTCCAACCTTACCCTAACATCTACTGTCCTGCTCATATAGTTGTTATCATACGATATTTGATTCCTGCAGGTAATGGGAGACATTACTGTACCTTCAGAATTCCTGTAGTAACATGTGGGATACAGTATGTTGGAATTCCTTACTGAATTCCTCTGGGAATTAGACATACAGTAGGTGTTATTGGACATCATTTCTGCAGAAGCTGGTTTGCAGGAGTGGACATGGTTGATTGATTTAAAGATTTCCCGTAATTGGGAGAAGCGTTTTAACTTTCCGCTGTGGTGGGTGGGATAAATGGGAATTATTTGGGCACTGGTTGGAATGTATTTGGAAATTAATAGGATTCCATTCTTTAGAATTCCTTTAGAGTGGATAGATTTAGTCAGAATTCCTTTAATAGGATTGGTCACTATTCCTTGGATGGAATGGATAAAGTTGGTCAGAACTGCTTTGGAAGTGGATAGTGTTGAAGATAATTCCTTCAGGAGTGGATAGTATTGTTGAATTGGTGAGAACTCTCTTAGGATTGGATATTCCTATGGGAATGAATAGGATTGGTCATGATTCCTTTAGCAGTGGATTATGTTGCTTAGTTTTTCTATTGCTAAATATTAACATCAGGATAGCTCAGTGTATGGATGAAAATGCTTTAATTAAATATTTTGTTTTTGTTTTGTTTTTTATCAAACGTTATCATCCATTTTCTGTTTTTATGTTATCTTTTCTGGACATGAAAGGGATTTGTCAGAACCCCTGCAAAAAGAGGTAGGATTGGTAAAATTATCTGCAGGAGTCCAGTACATACAGTAGTCTCTAAAAAAAAATGTAGTGACTCGGAACCTGAATCAAAGCTTATTTTTGCATTTTTATAAACATGTTAATAAATAAATAAATAAATAAATGTCGAGGTTCCAGCCCATTACGGTGGATCAAGACATTAAGAAAATCAAACATCTATCATAACCCGAGCTTAAGTCACAATTGTTTTAACTTCCTTGTTTTACAAACACTACCGTGCCCCTTAAAAGTAAAAAAAAATGAAAACTTAGGAAAGACTTCACAAAGAGTCCAGGCAGCGTGGACATGCACTCAGGGACAGTTCTATATAAAGAGGAAAATAAAGCAATGACGAAATGAGCAGCGCAGACAAATAGAGGGACCCAAGCAAAAACCAGGAACGCATGATGACGGTCACCATGGCAACCATAAATGCACCTATTAGCCTGCATTGATACTAGCTGATCCTACAGGAAGCAGGAGAAGGAATGAGGCAAGAGGAAAATTGCAACTGCTCTGAAAAGTGCCAAGTGACATCAAGTGGTTGCTGTTTTTAGTCCTCTAGATTTTTGCTCAAGGTCACAGCTGAGGGGAAATTGAAACCAAAAAAAAAAACCAGTGAGGATAAACTGCTGGTGGAAAATAAGTATTGCTAATGATTTTAACTATGGGAAGTATTTCTTTATTTAATACGTTAATGATAATAAATGTCTGCACGTGTGTTTTCGAGGATGAAGCAGTTTTACGGTTTCATGTGTCTCTGGGATTCTTGTCCGGCTTCGAATTCCCGTTGTGCAGCTTTTCCTTTTCTTAATAAGCGCTCCGGTGTTTTACCGCACTGTGCTTTCCAGTGACGAGCTCTGACATTTGCCTGCTGTAGCAGCTGCTGTTGTTTCTTACGTGCGGCTGAGACACCTGTGAAATTAATCAAAATGTCAAAATGCAATATCGGTGCGTCATAAAAATTTCTCACCCAAGGCACCCTGTGATTCAGACTCTCCAGGTCCTGCGGTCCACGGGCGCTGTTGATTTTGCGACGTTTTTTTCAAGTGGCTTGACATTCTGACCCTTTGTTAGGAGTTCCTTACATTTATAGACGATATGAGCAATTCACACACAAATTGGTGATCTTTGACCTGAGGAATTGATTTTTCTCTATAATCTCCACAATCCTTCCACTCCAGGTCAATACTGTGGCAGTAATCACCTCCGCGTTCTGCACTGTGAGCTGTTTACAGATACGCTGTTCATTAGTTTGTTTTGTCCTGAGGATAAACCCAAAGAGTTTCGCCTTTAGGGGAGAAACTTGACCCGCTTTTCCTGAATTTTTATTTCCACTCTAAATTTCCACTCTTTAATTTCTCGCATTTATTATTTAATATACTGAAGTGATTATGTGGAATTTTGGAGTATATCGTGTATATATTAATATATCTGTTTACTCTCACGTGTTAACGACGCGATTAGTTTACTTGCACGTGTTAACGACGCGATTAGTTTACTCGCACGTGTTAACGACGCGATTAGATTACTCGCACGTGTTAACGACGCGATTAGATTACTCGCACGTGTTAACGACGCGATTAGTTTACTTCCACATGATTTTCACGTCTTAACGGCGCGATTAGTTTACTCGCACGTGTTAACGACGCGATTAGTTTACTCGCACGTGTTAACGACGCGATTAGTTTACTCGCACGTGTTAACGACGCGATTAGTTTACTCGCACGTGTTAACGGCACGATTAGTTTACTTCCACATGATTTTCACGTCTTAACGGCGCGATTAGTTTACTCGCACGTGTTAACGGCGCGATTAGTTTACTCTCACGTGTTAACGACGCGATTAGTTTACTTCCACATGATTTTCACGTCTTAACGGCGCGATTAGTTTACTCGCACGTGTTAACGGCGCGATTAGTTTACTCGCACGTGTTAACGGCGCGATTAGTTTACTCTCACGTGTTAACGACGCGATTAGTTTACTCGCACGTGTTAACGGCGCGATTAGTTTACTCGCACGTGTTAACGACGCGATTAGTTTACTCGCACGTGTTAACGACGCGATTAGTTTACTCGCACGTGTTAACGAGGCGATTAGATTACTCGCACGTGTTAACGACGCGATTAGTTTACTTCCACATGATTTTCACGTCTTAACGGCGCGATTAGTTTACTCGCACGTGTTAACGGCGCGATTAGTTTACTCTCACGTGTTAACGACGCGATTAGTTTACTCGCACGTGTTAACGACGCGATTAGTTTACTCGCACGTGTTAACGACGCAATTAGTTTACTCGCACGTGTTAACGACGCGATTAGTTTACTCGCACGTGTTAACGGCGCGATTAGTTTACTTCCACATGATTTTCACGTCTTAACGGCGCGATTAGTTTACTCGCACGTGTTAACGGCGCGATTAGTTTACTCGCACGTGTTAACGGCGCGATTAGTTTACTCTCACGTGTTAACGACGCGATTAGTTTACTTCCACATGATTTTCACGTCTTAACGGCGCGATTAGTTTACTCGCACGTGTTAACGGCGCGATTAGTTTACTCGCACGTGTTAACGGCGCGATTAGTTTACTCTCACGTGTTAACGACGCGATTAGTTTACTCGCACGTGTTAACGACGCGATTAGTTTACTCGCACGTGTTAACGACGCGATTAGTTTACTCGCACGTGTTAACGACGCGATTAGTTTACTCGCACGTGTTAACGGCGCGATTAGTTTACTCGCACGTGTTAACGACGCGATTCGTTTACTTTTACATGAGGTTCTGAAACAGGATAAAATTTGGACCTGAGACGTGACTAAGTAACTTTCATGTGAAACAGGGTTAATTTTTCACATGTCGTACACATTTCCATAATTTTCTTTTGATTGTGTAAAGACAATGACAATTGTTAAAAGTCCTACACAAATAAAGTGAATTAATTTACTTCCACATGAGAATTGGGATTGTGACACATGATTCATGTATTTTTTCACGTGTGATTCTCACACATGATTCGTTTCATTTTGACAGCTGATCCTGACTTCATTCATATTTGTTTTTTACATGATTCATTCACTTTTTATATGCGATTCCTTCTCTTGATTCATTTATTTTCACGCGTGATTCCAGTGCATGTTATCGTTACCTGTGATTCTTATGTATGATTTGGTGTATTTTCATTCTGTTGTGATATTAATTCACCTATTTTTAAATGCCAGTTTCACACGATTAACTAACTTTCTTTCAAATATGATTCTTGCACACGATTCACAATCATTCACATTCCTCCGTTTCTAACAGATGCTTTGTTTATTTTATGAGCATGATTTTGGCACATGATTCCCGTGTTAATACAGTACATTCACATGTTCACATCTACCCTTTATCACTTTTCTTTATATATATATATATATATATATATATATATATATATATATATATATATATATATATATATATAATCTCATGTAAAACAAGCTTCAATATGAACTGGATTTTTTTGTTCTGTAAAAGTCTCCCTTCACTTTAGCTAGCAGAGCTATTTTTATCTGAAAGCTTGATTACAATAATAGTTATAGTTAATAGTTATTTGGTTACTTTTTATATTCCAGGACGTGAGCTTCCTGCAGTGCGGCTGGTCAGGATATCATTATTTCAGCCCACATGCAGGCACTTGTTCACTTTAAGCAGACATCTGAGATCAAGGGGAAGTTTTTTTTTTTTTTTTTTTAAATAAGACCTATCAAACAGCATGCATGATTTCAGGCTCTGGACTAAGACTTCACATGGTGTAGGAGTGACGACCACTCTGACTGTCAGGTTTTTACATCAATTATAGCTCTAATGTGCACTTTTAGATCAAGAATATTGTTCTTAACACCTTCTAAAGTGCTCGTAAAACTAACATTGGTATTTTACAGATGTCTGTACTTACTTATCTCTTGGTGCTACGTTCATACTGCAGACGAACACGGTTAGTCTGAGCACCGTTAGTCTGAACAGACCAGGTGCATCCAAACATTTGCAATACGCGCCTTCTAACTTTTGCTTTGCAGCACGTTCAACCTTAATGTTTAGAATCAGTGTAATGCTGGTTGTTTGAGCACGTGCACGTTTGCACTCTCACAGACGCGTAACACCTGGATGTTTTGCTGCCTCGGTTTTGTTAGTTAACGTTGGCTTGTAGCTCATGAACCTGTGCTGCTGAAATCCTACTGGCAGGTTTTAAGGTGGAACATGACAATTAATGAATCAACACGCCTTAATATTTAATCAATAATTTCATTTGTTTCTATCGCTTCTATTGCATGCCATTTAGTAGGCTGATAATTAGGTCTTCTGGGCCAGCAATCACAAAGCTTCTTAGAATTCTCTCAGAGAGCTCCTATCTCAGCCTAAAAAGTCCTAGCTGGGAGTCCTAGACTCAAAGTGATTGAGGAAACTTCTCAGAGCAACTCTGAGTAAGGAAAGTACAAAAACCTTAGAGAGGAGGCGTGGTCGACCTCGTTGAGATGATGCACCAATTCACGAACTGTGATTGGTTGATAAAAAAAAAATCTGTAAAGGTATGAAAATGAACTCTTTGTGAAAATAGAATATATGATTTATGCAATTTCTCCTATTAAGTCTATTCTTGAATACAGGCAACTTTATGCAAGGTTTCTGTTACAGGATAAATATCTTAAAGAGCCAAATGTTGAAAATGTGCCTACTTTTGAAGCAACCGATTTCCACACAGTAGCTACTATATTTAAGTCCTTACATTTATTTACCGTACTGATTTTATTACTTGTCATCCATTTCAGATATATGGGAGCAAAATGTCTCAGCTTTTACAATGTACATGATCACAGGACAGTCTGTTCAAGTTGCACTTTTTGATGGTATGTAGCCAACAATCCAAGAGAGATGGAAGGAAGTAAAAAAAACAAGAAAACCAAATTGGACAGGAGAGCAGCGTTCAGCTTTATATTCAGTGATTAGAGAATATTTCTTCCTTCCGCCATTTTGTCCTCTGCTATAGAAACTCTTAAGCCTCTTAAAAGTCCTCCTCTCTACTCTTACCAATTTTTACCTTAGGAGCTGTTTTTAGGGATAAGATGTTTCATAAATCATTTTCATCTTTACTAAGATTTAGTCCTAAATTTAAAGTGAAATTCTAAGAAAAGTCAAAATTCTAAGAATTTTCTTAGAATTCCATCGCTAGGAGCAACTTTTAGGCTTAAGAAGCTTCGTGAATACGGGCCCTGGTGCTTACATAAATGTATATACTGTACATTTCAACCAGATTGTGTGGGGAAAAAAATTTTTTTTCTTATTTGAAGATATAACATGGCAGCAACATTAAAAAAAAATCATAATCAAAATCATAGCTTTTTGCAGAAGTGCTGTTGGGATGACTTTTCTATGTATTTCATTGTACATGTACTAGGAAAAATCCAGTAATTCATGTTCTATCTAGCTATCTTTTTGATTTGGAGAACATTTTGGTAGGGGCCCAAATCATAATTGAAAAGATCAGATTCTGTGTGGTTTGGCTGTTCACACACTTCTATGAAAGAAAAAAAAAAAATCTGATCAAAAATAAAAATATATATAATAATCAGATTTAATTCAATATTAGACATTCATCTGTTAAATACAAAACACTGACTGACTGATCAAGTCAGAAAATTCTGACACTTAAATTACTGCTTAGTGCAGATTCCATTTGAAATGAACTTCAGTTCCGTATCTCTCAAGTAATATTTAAATATTTTGCTAGGAGATCAATCCTCAGCCAAGTGCTTCATGTTTATCTTGACTTTTTTTTTCTTTTTTTCTTTTTAGATGATAAACAGTGTGACAGAGTGTGTGAGCCGCACACGCCTTACACTAGGAGATGTTTATCGGGTTATAAAGGTTTCCTTCATATTGGTTTAGACTTTAAAACCACATTCAATTTAGTTTAATGGAATAAAACAGATATACATACATTATTCGTTTATTTACCTTTACACACCCACACCATCACATTTAACTTATTCTGAATATTACTGCGCAGATGTGCAAGGCTTTGCATGCCACTGAGAAGGTGATTAACCTCACCTGATTCAGTCATTCTTTTAGGAGGAGGTGGGGGGATCCTTTTCCAAATCAGTGGTTCTGTTTTTTTTTTTTTTTGTTTTTTTTTATCTATCTTTTTTTTATGACATTTCCTGCAGAAACAGCTCAGCCTTTCCACCTGCTGCTTTCTTCGTGCAACAAACCCCTTTTGTTGTTGTTGTTGTTTGGAAAGTGGTCTTTTTGGATAACATGTTTATTTCATGAATATGAATAAAATACACACGTATAACAGTTTTTTTTTTTTGCCTAAGACTTTTGCACAGTCCTGGTTACAGCTTCTAATTTTTATTTGTGGCCATTTCTAACTTCTTCTTTTTTTGTGTGTGTGTGTGTTTGTGATTTGTTTTTTCTACTTTCTAGAACAATACTGGAGATGTAAAATCTACAACATAACACATATGGCATTAGGTCATTTTTGTAGCAACAACAGCAACAGTCAGTCGTTATTCTAAGACATGAAGGTCGGCTGTTCTGGTTCAGTTCCTACAAGAACAGTATTGTGTCGAGTGCGTTTGTAAACCCCATCGAGCTCCGTGATGAAACCGTCTCTCATGAAGACCTTCCCAGGAAAGCGAGACCAAAACGTAGCTCAGAAAAACCAACCTCAGAAATCACCAAATAGCAGCCAGCACCTCAGATTAGAGTTGTTTTACAGAGCAGAAGTAGCAGATATACATCTCAATATCAACTGTTCGGAGGAGATTATTGTGTGTATTAAATGCCATTAGGATTGTTATACAGTGTAAAAATGAACCACATAATCAGGAAAGACCATGGAGTTAGAGGGGGTGTCCAAACTTTTGAATGCTAGTGTATAACATGTACAATTTAGATTTTGAGAATCATGTTAAAATAGGACTTAGAGCTAACTGATGTAAATGTAGAGAAGCTCCTACTAATCAGTTATACAGTACAGTATCTAGACGGTATTCCCTCAGATCAAACACGCGCCGAACTGAACCTCGCGTATCGAATGCTGCTAATTCGTACCGTTACACCCCTAATTTATATTTTAGTTTTTTTTTTTTTTTTTTTTCCAAAGCTATACTGTTTTAATAATGCTAACTTATAACAATATATGTGTCTTGTGGAATTAAATGGTCTCTGGGAAATTTAAAGCTCTCCTTGTTCTACAGTAGGCGTGTGTTAGCTCGTTAGCAAGAGCATCAGTTACCTTTAATTATCCTGTTAGCGGCAGTCGCAGTTCGTAACGTTGTTTGCAGCACAACACATGTGTTCTTAGCACATCGGTAGCAGTAGTAGCAGTTGATTAGCTTGTTAGCGGTTTATTAGCACATTGCCGCAACAGAATTTTAACAAAGTAAATGATGATTACGTGATGACTCCCGAGCCGCGATTTGTGTTTCCAGGAAGTCAGAGTAATCATACATGTACTGACTTTCACAGTAGCCAATAACATTCAATATCACTTTTTTTTTTTTTTTTTTTTTTTTCCAATCTGAAAATATTTTGCATCTCACCCCAATGTTTGATCACAAGGTTTGATTGAGACTTGAGACTAAGATAAATGATGAATTACACATAAGTTACACATCATGGTTTCGCTTTATTGGTTTTGATTCGAAATATTTAGTCATACATATTTCATAAAGATATTAAAAGGTTGATCCTTTATCAAGAAAGCACATACAAATTGTATGATCATAAAAACAAATATACACGTTTGTTTGCATAAAGTACGTTCATGAACATTTTGTTCTTGTTGCTGTTTAAAAGAACAAGCAGCGGTATATTCTACAATAGCTCCACAGAGTCAAAAACAAAAATGGCACCCGGTTGGAAAAAATTGAAGTGCGTCTTCTTCGTGACACCACGACATTCAGCTCACGAAGCGGTGAAACTCTGCCTCACACCCTTGACCTTGACCTTGGTGGTAATTTTCCAGCAGCAGTATTTTCATTCCTTTCCAGCATTAAAAGGCACATCGAATCCCCTTTAAATACAAACGAATGACAGAAAAGAGTAGCAGTTAGTTTTTTTTTTTTTTTTTTTTTTGTGGTGATATAATACACTGCTCAAGGTCAATAGTTCTGCTGTCGAGGCGTTCATGAATATTAGCTTTTTAGCCTCCTACTGTATCTAACATCTCACCCCTCCACCTGCCTGAGTCTGCAGAGCTGCAACCGGAAAGACAGACGGAATCTTTCAAGAAACCATTATCCGGCGTAACTGAGGGAAATGTTTTGATTTTCTGTTCACCGGCCCCGCAATCACGAGTCAATGATATGAAATAAATAACTCTCACGGAAGGACGGAGAGAAGGAGAACACTTTCTGCTTAGTCTCCTTTCCTCGGCTGATGCGAGAAGGGAAAATGTGTTTACTCGAGTTATCGTGATTGATCGTCAAACACGGCTCGTTTCCTCGCAGCGGCACGTCTCGCTTTCGAACCATTTTAAAGACAGACTGGTTCCAGGTTTTTAAAATATGTGACTGCGAGGGTGGAAAACATGACCTAATGTGAATTTTCATACCTCATCAGAGAACAATAAAGGTGAATGACGGCGACGGGTTTCGGGAAAGTTCGAACGGAAGTTTAGAAAGTAGATGAACGTGATTGATGCAGGAGCTCGTCGGGAGAGCGAGCCGGGTTCGAAATGGAAAATAATAACGTTTTTTTAAAGGGCGGATTAAAACTCGATGGCAAGTCAAATGTTTAAAATTATAAGATGATCATTTTAATGCAGCACTCAATTCGGGAATTTTTTTACTTTGTAGTTACATCAACAGACATGAAGAAGAGAGCAAGGAAAGGAATCTGTGTTTAGTTTTAGGGTTATTTCGCTGTTATTTACCGGATTTAACCGTTAAAACTCAAGCAGCACAGATCCGTGCAGGAAACACAGCATAGATCAATGATGATTATGAAAAATATATGTGCTTATATGGGAGGCTTGCTGGTGTGTGTCGATGGAGGAGGCCTCGGACTTCAAGGTGTTCAGATATGGCAGGTAGAACAAAAGTTATCGCTGCTTTTACAGTATAACATGTCAATTTTGGCCACTGCAGGAATGTAAAAAAATAAAAAATAAAAAAATAAAAACATTTTTTGGTCAGAGAAACAACCGAACGCAACATTAAACACACATGATCGTGTGTATCTGCACCTTTTTTGTTTTTCTTTGTCTTGTTTGTATAGTTGGTTAAAATTGAATAAAATTCAGTTCATCCTATCGCCTATTTTGTGCTGAGAAAAAGGACATATCACTCTATACTGCACAATCCTGAGTCCTATATATGTTTATTTCAAATAAATAAATAAATAAACAAATAGGGCTAAAATGTTGCTTTTTGAGTTTTAATTGCAGTTTCTGTTGGTGGCAACTACATAAACATAAACATTTTGTCAACAAACATCAAACAAAAGTTTGGCGTATTTTTTTTTTTTTAAACATAAAAATAAGTGGCGCCCCCTGGTGCTCTGGTGCCACCATAAGCCCTACGTGTTTATGCATATTTATATATTTTTTTTAGATAAAAATATGTCAGGTAGCATCAGATATCAGTGATTAGGACATTCTGCTCAATGGCACTCCACCAAGAGTCCAGTAACGATATTCTGAAGAAAAGAAAAAAAAAAAAAAAAAAAGGTCGATGTTAATAAGACGGTTGGACTAATTAACCGAGAGAAAATGAATCCACAAGCGCATTAGTCCGAGTGCAGCAGTCAGACACCCGTCTCGCCCCCGGACCTTGTTCTCTTATCAGCGTCTTGACATTTCCCCCTGGTTCCTCGGACCCGGGCCACTTCCACCTGACATTTCGTAGTCCGATCCTCAGCTTTCCTCATTAATGACATGTGTCTCCCGCAGTCACTAACCTTTCCTGCTTCGCTACTACTCGTTTCTTAATGACCGCCACCGCGGGGGGTTTTAGAGCCGCGGATTTATGCTCATTACTGTTTAAAAGTCTCGCTTTAGTGGAATTTTTCAACAGTTCTATCTTCCTTCAGTTTTTTTTTTTTTTTCAGTTATTATAAAGTAAGCACTCATAGGTAGCAATGAGGACAAAAATAGAGAAGACTTGAGGACAAAGTGCATTATACAGTAAATCCATTTCGTTCTCGATTCAGTTCGGTTAGAAGGTGTTGATGATGCGTTTGACATTAGTGCAGGTTTATACACTGTTAATGCACTCGTTCTGTATAGCGTCCTGTGGAGGCCAGCGCTCGCGTTTGTTCCTGTTGTGGTTCTGTCCTGGTGCGCCGGCTTTGCGTTCACGCGTTCTGTTTGTTCAGTTAGCTCTTGAGAATTCCGAGACGTTTCGCCGTGTCTTGGTTTCCGCGCGCTTCCCGTTTTTGACCTCTGCGTGTTATTTGATTTGATTCACCATCATGGATGTCATTCATCATTCCTACGGTTACAAATCGACCTGGAACACTGTGAGGCTGAAAATGCCAGCAGAGCTTAAACTGCTAATGATAAAATCTCCTGAGACCTCATTATGAAGAAAAAAAAGCCGAGCTAAAACGCTCAGGAGTATTCAGGTGAATCAGCATGAGCAGCGTTGCACGTGATTATAATTCATCTTTCAAGCAAGAGTTTTGGAGTGAGTGAGTGATTATCATTACTGACCTTTTTTTTGATAAGAGCAGCACTAGATACTGTTAAGGATGAGCGATATAATTAAACTAGCGTTAGTACGCATCATTGATTTATTAAAGAGATTGTAGGAACAGTTAAAATGTTAAAGCTAATAATAATCTGCTGATCTTTAATGTAATCAGTGGTATTATTATTATGATGATGATTATTATTATTATTATTATTATTATTATTATTATTTGAGGTTGAAGTCCACGTCCATGTCTGTGTGTCTCTCTGTACAGCAGAACTCTCTGTCTCACTTATTAATACACAGAAATCACATTCTGTAAGGTCGAGTATCTGACGCCTTGTTTACACTAAGTTGTACTTCTTTGGTGCTCAGACAAATACACTCCCTGTCCGGTAATCGGAGAGAGAATCACAGATGAGAAATGGAAAAAGTCGATCAGATAAAGATGAAGTTTTGCCTTAAAACGACTCCGGCGGGTTAAAATTCACTTATACCACTTCAGCGCTGTTATTTCAGCCAAAGTGAAAATCTGAACTAATCCCAGTCAAAATATTCACTTTATCTTTTCTCATTATTATCTATCGGTGCAGGTGTTTGTTTACATTGAGACAGTAGCGCATTAGTAGATTATTTGAAAGTAGATGATTAAATCCCACACAGAACTGTTCAGAACATCACTTTTACTCAACATTTAGATTTCACTGATGGTGCAGATTAAACTTCAGGCTCTGCCTGATCTAAGGACCGCACATAACCGTCTCATAAAAATCTGTCCAGCAGTCGATTTAAGACACGTCCACAGTTTGGCACATGCGCTGTCCGGTTTATGATCTGACACAAAACTGTTCATAACGTCACTCTTACTCGATATGTTGATTTAATTTACTGTATGGTGCAGATTTAACTTTATATCTAAGCACTGCAAAAGTTTCATTCAATTTGGTCCAGACAGTTTTGCGTGATGATGTGACGAAATAATAATAATAGTAATAATAATAATAATAGTAATAATATTTTTACAAGAGCAAATTCTGACCAATGTACAGACGAAATCTGTATGTGTACAATGTGTTCTTTAGCTAGCGATCTTTCAGCCAAGCAGTAGTGTGTAGGGCTGCTATCGTCAGGTATGGTCAGGATTTTTCCTGCACTAATCTCTTTCTGAACTGGCTGGTGTAGTGATGGGAATGGGTTTACCATCGATTGCGATTGCAAAATTGAGTCCTCAAAAGTTTCCCCCAAAAAATATAATTCTACCTGATCCGGAGCAGCTCAGACGGCCGAGCACACATCTCGTCATGAACTCACACACACTTAACCAGTGCTAAACGGGTTAATCTGTGTGTACATCCTTTGACGTTGCCTGGATATTATCTCCAACACCTTTAATTAGAGATTTATTTGGCAGGATATTGCACAGATGGAAATCTGAACTGGTCACAGTCATGGAGGCAGATCAGGCGTCAAAAATCTCTTCTTACATGCAGTGCAATTTTTGTAATTATCTTCCCTAAATTATTGGCATTCTTCATTACAAGTACAAATTAGTATCATGCATTAATCACGTGAAGGGATTTCCCAGAAGAATAGTTTTTAATATCCTGATATTTCCTTCGTCACACTTCCTGATTTGTCGTTGTGTTCGGACAGAATGCATTTTTTGTTTTTTTGTTTTTTTGCACTCACAAACGCTTTGTCTCCTTAATCAGCATGTTTGTGCCGTCCAGATAGTTGTCCTACGCCAAATAAACCATTAATCCCGCCTGAGAAGGGAACACTCTTCCAGAAGGTTGAGGAAGTTGAGATAAATGGCTGCTGAGATTAGTCTTCAGCAAATCAGTGATGGATGTGTGAATTCTGCTCGAGTTTAACATCCATTCCGTTTACAATTATCCACTGATTAGGTTGGGACCTATGGACATTTAATTTCAGAAAAGCTTGTGTGTATCCGGGAACTGTTATGCTAATGCTTATACAATCCATTAGCAGGTTGAGCAGCATCGGATCAGCATCGCTCGCACTAATGGAGCTGCTGTAAAACGATAAAATCCTGAACCAAATGCTGTTCTTGAGTAAAAGTAGAGATTCCCTATGCAAGTCAAAGTAGAAGCGCTTCAGTTACATGTGTACTTGGGTGCAAGTATAAAAAGTACTCACCTCTAAGTATTAAAAGTACAGGGATTGTATTAGCTCACCCTTCAAAACATCTCTCGCTCTCTCTCTCTCACCAGCAGGGGGCGACATTCCCACTTCAAATACTAGGCAATGGTTTGCTCTACTTTTGAGTGGAGTAAAAGTAAAAAGTGTCCTCTAATTAAAGTACTCAAGTAAAGCATAAATACATGAAATATGTACGTAAGTACAGTAACAATGTATATGTAATCAGTTTCCTGCCACCTCTGCGTATATTTTATATGAGGTGGAAAAGAGACACTTTTAAATCTGTTTTTTTAATACTTTACCTGGAAAACTCAAGGAGTTACATCATCGTCTAAATATAGAGACTGGTTACGCTGAAGGTGCATGCGGGAAGATTTATGCAAATTGTTTTTCAGAAACGGGTTAGGAGATGTGCAGAAAAAGGAAGAAAATAAGATTTTATTTAAATACAATGCACAAAGTTTTTTTTTTTTTTCATTTACTACTGTATATATTTTTGGACACTCTTCAGTTACATGTTCTAGCACTGTACATTTGCATCACTGTCATTGTGTTGGAAGTAGAAACAATGGGCAAGTGTAAGGATTTGAGTGATTTTGATTGCGACATTTGGCCAAATTGTGATGTCTAGACGACAGGGTGAGGACAACTCCAAAACGGAGGGTATTGTAAAAGCTCTGTACACATCTGAACTGGACCAAGGGGCAAATCAAGAAGGTAGAAGGTGTGTGTCGATCACCTGGGGAACAGATGGCACCAGGACGCAGTATGTGGAGGAGGTAAGCCATCTGAGGCAATGCCGTGGTGGTGGTGGTTTTTTCATTCTGCTCATCCTTAGTGACTGAACAGAGAGTTACTCATGGAGTAGTTCAACTTTTTCAGCCCTCCTGTTCAATATGGTGAGTTGCCGCGGTGACTGGCGACAACAAGATGTAGTAGTGAAATAGCCAGAGGCGTAGCTGCAGGACATGTGATTGCTTGGGGCTCCAAGTTCTAAGGTGACCCCTGAAGGCTGACATGAAGTTCATGAAAATGTCAAATCTCAAAGTGAAGAACTCCCCAAAAACCTTATGTACACATCTATAACCAGGCCCTCTGATAACCCAACCACTTCCCCATTTCCCATCTGGGGCCTCTACAGTACGGCTTGCCTCTACCATGTGAGACCCATGCAAGTTTATTTGGAATGTTTGCTGTCAGACAAGTATGAAGAAAGTATACCTGCCTGGAAGCTAGAATCAAAAACAAAAGAGAGAATAAGAGGAAAAACGCAGATCTGTGGTACAGTAAGTATGGAAGATAAGTCGTAAAATATACCGTATAACCACCATCAGCAGAAGGAGTTGGTGGTCCATTTTGGAGCATGTTTTCTTGGACGGATGGCGGCATTGGGATGTAGTCCTTTGCACTGCCTCACACCTCCAGGGTCGAGGGTGCATTCGGAGTCTGAATGCTTGCTGAGTTTCCTCCAGGTACTTTCGTTTTCTCCCACCAAAAACATGCAGCATAGGCTAACCGGTGTTTCCAAAGTGCCCATTGCTTGCCACCCCGTCCAGGGAGTACCCCACCTAGTGCCCCGAGTCTGGGCCACCAGACCTCCTGTGACCCTGTACAGATTAAGTGTTATAGAGAATTGTTTTTGTCTGAAGAGTATAAAAGCCAACACTTTTCCAAAGGAGTCCTGTTTATGTAATTGTCTAGCGGAACATCTGGCATAGAAAATATAATGCAGACACTTTCAGTGAGTTATCCTGAATCTTTATAACAGGCATCTGGGTAACATAATGACAATAAAGAGGGGGAAGGAAATCTAGACTGGCCCCTTCTGCATCATTCTGAAATATTCAGCGCCACCGTCTGGCAGTTTGATGCAGCTACAATACTGTATCTTGTCTATTTAAAAAGAAAATATAAAGATAATAATAATAATTTGCTAATAATATTGCTCCTTTGAAGCCATTGACAAATGTATACAGTAATATTATATTTGACAGAAAACAAGCACAAATGAGTTTACTTCTTTGGTCTGTCTTACTGTATTTGTGCAACTCTATCACCCTCACTCACTCATCGTCTATACCGCTTTATCCTGTCTTCAGGGTCCAGGGGTGCTCGGCTATCCCAGGAGACTTAGGGCACGAGATAGGGTACACCCTAGACAGGGTGCCAATTCATTGCAGGGCACACTCGCTCCCTCACACACACACACACACACACACACACTTACAGTACACGCTCGATCAAACACTGCAGACAGTTTGGGAACGGCAATTAGTCTAATCTACAATACTTGTACAATGTCTTTGGACTGTGCAGTACCTGGAGGAAACCCACAAAGCATGGGGAAAACTCCACACCCGCAGAGGAAGGAATTGAACCTGGACCCTGGAGGTGCAAGGCGACAGTGCGTACCACTAAGCCACCGTGCTGCCACAACTTCATTATTTATTTATTTATTTATTCAGTAGTCTTAAAGATATTGAGACACTCTTCTACTCAAGAAGAAATGTGAGCTCTACACAGGTCATTTTAATATTCTTTAATATACAGTAATAAAGAATTGACTTAACCAGCTACATATCCATCCATCTAGGAACCTCTAGTCCAACTATTGACTGCGGAGGCCAGTGGTGACCATTGTATTTATTTCCATTTTTATGACCAGGGTGGGACAGCATTCACACACTACGGGCAATTTGGGGAGACACCAATTATCCTAATCTGCAGGTCTTTGGGAGGAAACCGAATTACGCAGAGGAAACCCACTCCATGCATGCACACAGACCCCAGGGCGGGAAATCGAACCCAGACCCTGGAGGTGCAAGTCGACAGTGCTAACCACTACGCCACAGTTGCTGGTAAACAGCCACGTAACCTGACTCTAAATTCACATAACGTTCAACACATAAACATTCACGGATCTTAAATAATACAGAATACAGTTCTCATGTGTTTGGATGGACCGAACACCAATTTTGTGATTTTATTCATATCGGGAGGAGGAGACATGGAGACACAGAGCCACGGAGAGGGGGAAAAGTTTGATTAATGTAGAATGAGGAAAGACGATGACCTTTAGAAACTCATTCACTGAGGAAATTACTGTGTAGATTTCCTGCTTTAATCTAACCAATACCTGGAAGTGAATCCTGATTAAATGGATGCTTTGTTTTTGTTCTCCAGTCCTACATGTATTATGCAAGATCATTTATGGAATGCAACACGCCAGAGTTTAGATCACAGCTGATTTCCCTCAATAAGAAACCACTTTAGTGAAAATGTTTACCGGCTCAGTGCATAAACAGCGCTTCAGTCATATGAAGCCCTGAGTGTTTTGTCCGTCGAGACTGAGATGATTGTTTATTAATCCTATGATTCCCAGCGCATTTATTTTCTCACTCTGTTGCGGTTGCACTTCATTTATAGCATGTATAATCAGAGCACCTATTGTGTATCAGTAGGTAGGTGGAAAAAAGCGGTCTATAGAAATGGAGCTGTATTTCCCTTGCAAGAAACCGGAGCGCCATCAAGTGGACCAGTTTCTAATTACAGCTCAAGTAGCTTTTTAGGAAATCCGGACCAACGTGGAGAATTAGACGTAAAGAGAAGATCAGCTCTGAAACTTTAGCACATTGCAAAACCAAGGAAATAATTTTTAATCAAATCAAATGAAGAAAGTTTACTAAAAAAAAAAAAAATTATGGAATATACAGCATGTACACGAACCGTTTATAAGGTTCATGTTTAAAGAATACAACACTGTACTGTATAGAAGGAACATATCTATATAAAGCAAAATCATTTGCAAACAATTGTTGTTGTATTTTGAATTTAATCTGAACGTCTTGACTTCATTCACATCTTGTGTTTCATTTTAAATTAAATGTGGTGGTGGAGGCCTAATGCGACTGTGTAAGAGTTAGGTTTAAAAATACATTAAATGTATTAATATGTGAATGATTAGGCATTTAAATTATTTTTTAAATTATATAAATGTAAACGCATACGTGAAATTAAATCACACACAGATGTATGTGTGTATATGTACTGTACAGTACATTTGTATATAATATGTGTGTGTGTTTTAATGTCATATTCATGTAATATTAATCATATTAAATCATATATCATATTAAATATTCCAAATTATATTTAACTATATATATATAGATAGATAGATAGATAGATAGATAGATAGATAGATAGATAGATAGATAGATAGATAGATAGATGAATACAGTACCCTCTACGGTTCTAAATGCATGAAAATGTGAATAAGTGCTCTCTGGGGTGTCTCTAACTGTAAGGACATCACTAACTAAAAATAAATGTGATGAATTGTCATCTAGAATGCCAATTCATAGGGAAAAAAAAGTGTGATTAAGCAACATTAAATGCAAACAAACATGATGAAATGCCCTCTAGGGTGTTCCTAAATATAAACAAATGTGATGATGTTCCCTCTAGGGCATCACTAACTAAGAATAGATGTGGTGAATTGTCATCTAGAATGGCAATGCATAGGGGAAAAGTGTGATTAAGTGCCCCTAAGGTGCCCCTAAATATAAACAAATGTGATGATGTGCCCCCTAGGGTGTCCCTAAATACAGTGGAACCTTGGATTACGAGCATAATTTGTTCTGTCTTCGACACTCGTAAACCAAGACATGCTCATTTTTCAAGTCAAAATTTATTACAAATCTTTGCTCGTCTTGCGGAACACTCATAAACCGAGTCACTCGCAATCCGAGGTTACACTGTATAAGGAAATATGATGAAGTGACCCCTAGGGTACTCCTAAATATAAACTAATGTGGTGATGTGCGCGCTAGGCTAACCCTAAATATAAACAAATATGATGACTTGCCCTCTAGTGTGCCATTAAATATAATTAATTGTGATGATGTGCCCCCTAGGGTGCCTCTAAATATAAACAAATGTGATTTAGTGTGCCCCTAAACATAAACACTTGTGATGATGTGACCTCTACAGTAAATATAAACTAATGTGATTATGTGCCCGCTACACTAACACTAAATACAGTATAAACAAATGTTATTGAGTGCCCACTAGCACGCCCATACTGTAAATATAAGCAAATGTGATGATGTGCCCCCAAGGGTACCCCTATAAACTAATGTGATTGCGTGCCACTATGCTAACCATAAATATAAACAAATGCGATTGTGTGCCGCTATGCTAACAAAAAATATTAGCAAATGTGATGAAGTGCCCTCTAGTGTGCCCCAAAATATAAACAAATGTAATGATGTGCCTACTAGGGTGCTCCTACTGTAAATATGCTGACGTTATAAAATTAAATGTGATGAAGTGTTCCATAGAGCATCACTTCCAGTGAATAAATAATAAACTACATGAGGTACGTACACTCCAGAGTGCCCTTAAGTGTGAGAAACCGTGACGACGTACGCTGCAGGGTGTCGCAAAATGTGAACAAAAATGTGTAGTGCCCCTTAAGGCATAACTGGGTAAATAGGTGCCATTTATGATGCCACTCCATTAGATGATCTGCCCTTTATGGCGGCTTTTCTTGTGTCCTCACGTTGCCTTTACATGTAAGGAAAAAGTTATAAAGTTCCCTCTAGGCTGTGACAACATGTAAGAAATGAAGGAAGGAAAGAATTCTAAGGATTGTGGCAGTTTTGAGTCTTAAATTTTGACTGCAAAAAAAAAAAAAAAAAACATGTTTTGATGTGCAAATGTGCATGATAAAAACATGAATATGCAAATGAGTCTATGACATCACCTGAAAGTTTCTGGTGACACTGCAATGAAGGTGCACCTGATAACCGCCACAGAAACTCGTCCTACTTTCATTGGGCGGGTTACGTGATAGGATGCAAACACACACACACACACACACACACACACACACACACACACACACACACACACACACACGTTACTGTTCCCATGTCTTGTATCTCTAATTTATGCTGTATATTACTCATTTTATTTATGACATGTATACATATACAAGAGGAAAAAGAAAAAAATATGTATATTCATGATTTTTTTTTAAACTACAGAAACACTGGCCAAGTTCAGGAACTCGAATGTGCATGGTGTGCATGGTACAAATGTATGTGTGTGTCGGAGGTCATACTGTACTTAAGGTGATGTTTGAAAGTTTTCGGTCTCAGCTGCCTTATCAGCTTGGCCTGGGAAAAGGGAAGCCATTAATGTTCCAGCTCAAATAGGAAGCTGCCACATAAACACAGCCTTGTTCCCATGACCTATAAAAACCCCTGCATCACACATACATACAGTACAAAAACACACACACACACACACACCGTACCTGCACCTGCACCACTGAACACACACACACACACACACACACACACACACACACACACACACACACACACACACGCTGTATCAGCACTGTTATAATGAGCGGCATGGTGAAGCTTTGTGTAAGGTGTTTGTTGTACAGTGTATGGAAGGAGTCTCCAGTGTCAGTGCCTTGTAACAGTCAGAGGTGAAGGCTGTTATGGAATGTTATGTTTTTTTGTCTTGTTAACTTTATGAGAGAAAGAAAGGCAGGCTGGTGTTTGTAACTGCTGTAACAAGAGAACAGGAGTTAAATATAAATATTGATTTCTTGTTATGATCATCCACATCAAACATGTTGTGGGGCGGTGGGGGGGGGGGGGGGGTTGCTGGGAGTCTGCTCTGATTTTCTCATTACACAGAGGATAAACAGTGAACGTGAACAGAGTACAAGATCATTTCCTCCCTTCCTGCCTCATGGTTCAGCCTCAGCGTCTCTCAACTCGAGTCTATGATGTGAATTACACGGGTAGGTACGGTGGTTCTCCTGCCCTGCCTCCTCTTGTCTTTATCAAACCCAAAACCTGACAGACGGTCACCTGACTCGGGACATACTGCATGGACAGAGTCCAGTATTTTATTTTAATGCTTTAGAGACGACTTGTACTTTAAAATGGATCGTAACACTAACAGGAAGTCAGAGAAAACATGCCGAGAGCTTGTGTTCATGTTTACATCGTATCCTGGAACAACATCAATAGATATTAATGTCACAGGAAGGAACGATCATTTTACATTAATCAGGATGGAATAAACACCTAATCTACTAAACATCCCTAGCAAAGTGTAAAAGTACAGAATCACCTGTGTGTGTGTGTGCGTGTGTGTGTGTGTGTGTGTGTGTGTGTGTGTGCGTGTGTGTGCGTGTGCGTGTGTGCGTGTGGGTGCGTGTGCGTGTGTGTGTGTGCGTGCGTGTGTGTGTGTGTATTGGGCAAGAAACTCCAGAAAATCACCTAATTTTTTTTTAACTATATAAATAAAGTACACTAATGATAGTAAGGACAAATTTAATTAAATTGTGTTTTTCATTAGATTTTTTTTTTATTTAAAATGAGAAATTAATTCATCGTTTAAATAATGTATTTGTTACATAATAATTAATTGTTGTTATATAATTATATGATTATATGATATATGATTTTTTTTTATTCCTTCAATAATTTATTAAAGAAATTAAGAAAATGTTGAAAAAAAAATATTAATGGAATGATTCAAAATCTACTAAAAAAAATATTTTTTGTGCTGAAAATGTTTATAAATAAAGGTTTCTTTTTTTAACAGCTCACGTATTAGCTTTGATTTAATTACCTTTTTAGGTTTAACACAAAGTAAAAAAAGAAAAAAGAAGAAAAAGTGCACTTACAATAATTATATATATACGTAGTACTGTATATATACTGCAGCTCAAAAGCTGTGGTCTTTCTTGATCTTTATTTCTTTCCACACTGTAAAACGTCACTGAAGGCGTTTATCCAAAATATACAACAATCTCTACAATCTGAACAGTCGATATTGAGATGTATATCTGCTCCTTCTGCTCTGTAAAGCTTCATAACGGCTCTAATCTGAGGTGCTGCTTGAGGTTAATTGGTGATTTCTGAGGCTGCTGACTCTAAATGAACTTCTCCTCTGCAGCAGTAAGGTCTGGTCTCGCTTTCCTGGGAAGGTCTTCATGAGAGACGGTTTCATCGCGGAGCTCGATGGGGTTTACAGACACACTCGACACAATACTGTTCTTGCAGGAACTGATCCAGAACAGCCGACCTTCATGTCTTAGAATAATAACTGACTGTTAGTGTTGTTACCTAATTACATAATTCTGTGTGTTCTTTCATAGCTTTGAAATCCCCAGTATTGTTGCAGTGTAGTGTAGAAAATAAATCACTAAACAAAAAAGAAATTTAAAAAAAAAAATGAAATTTGCAAGTGATCCTACATTTTTGAGCGGTAGTGTGATATAGGAATATATACAGTATGTATTGATGCCTCTATAGCACACGTGATTGTTAACAGCACGGTGTATGATGTGGGACTCTGCCGAATGACTCTGCCGATATTTCCTACACGCCTTTTTGTGTATCGTACCTGATATTATTTACTCCGATATGTGATTCCTACGCATTAATTTTTACATGTGATTCTGACCAAAGTCTCTTCCGTTGCATCATTCAGACAGTTCATTTATTTCCCCTCGACGTGTCCAGTTTTTAAATGAAGTCAGAATGATGATCTTAAATATTATATTTATTTAAGATTACTGTAGAAACAGAGTTTTGAAGTAATGGCATTGAATTGAAATAATGGCATGGCGTCTACAGTGCTGGATCGTGTCTGTATAAGACTTTGTCATGATTAATAAAAGTTCTGGTCTCACAATCTTAAAGCTCGGTCTTGCTAAAATCCTCGGCCTTGGTCTTGTCTCAGTCCTGATCTGAACAAGCCTTGGTCTTATTTTCATCATCCTTGCTATGAGTCGTATTATTGTCCTGGTCTCGGTGGCATTGGTTAGTCCTGTTAGTTTTGTCCTCGCCCTTGCAGTTGTCTTTGTCCTGACTTAGTCATATAGTATTAGTCTCTGTTGATATGAGTCTAGGTCTTGCGGACTTTCTCCTGACTGGTGTACGTCTTAGTCTTGGTTATTAAATAGAAATGACAAAGTCAGAATAATCCTAAATATTAAATTTTTAGGAATCATTTGAAAATATTATAATTTGACAATTTGAAATATCGACACCATCCATCCATCTATCTATCTATCTATCTATCTATCTATCTATCTATCTATCTATCTAAACTTGAACCTTAAACGAAAAAGTACAAAACATAAAATGCCTTATTAATATGCTGCTGTTTGTGTCCTGAAGCGTTCGCTCATAAAAAACATAGCAGATGCTGTTAGCTGATTGGCCACAAGAGGGCGGTAGAGCATGTGCAGTCCCTCTGCATCCTCAGCAGACTTTCACACAAGAGCTAGGTGATGTTTAATGAGAGTGTAATTACTTGCACGCTTTGGGTTCATTAATGATATTGAAAGGAGCACGTCAGGAATTTTAAAAGGCGTCGACTCGGCCATGCGGTGCTCAGGTAGGCGTTACGGCACTCGAGTAATAAAAATCTACCTCTCTTCTCTGAATAACCAGAGTTTTATAATCCACGTTATTAAATCTGGGGAAATAACCTTGAGCATAAAGGTGTTAAATAACAGACAGAGATATAGAGTAAGTGCCTGGTCTTTGGGAGATTGCATGGAGCATCCCAGAGAAAGCGGGAGAGGGGGATTAAGTGGGAGGATTGAGACGGTTCCTACGGCAACGCGCGCTCGGCCGACCCCCCTGAAGATGATGCTCGCGCAATCACTTATCTATAAAGAGTGTGAGCTGATAGAGGAGGAGTGGAGGACACTGGGGAGCTCACAATTTAATTGAGACAAGCTGGATATACAGTGTGTGTGTGTGTGTGTGTGTGTATGTGTGTTCGTGGGGGGGGGGGGTTTAGGGGGGGTTCTATTCCCTTGATTCTCTCAATCTGGTCTGTAGAGATTATGTCTCCAATCGTGTTCACAGCGATGAGGAAAAGGAGGCGGGTTTTGAAGTGTGGATTAAGGTACAGTAGAGGCGGGACTGGAGCTCGGCGTGTCTCATTTCAGTCTCCTCTCGAGGACGCGAGGACACGTTTGTGTCTCAGCGTTAAAACCAAAACTTGTTTGATGAAAATGAAGAATATTCCACAGGAAGCAAGACTCTTGTGTTGGGACTCGTAGGTTTCGGGCCTGATTTGATCTAAACTGACGGGTGTTTGTCCTGAGTGGTCGCGAGCTCCATCTTGTTCTGGTCTTAGTCCTGATTAATAAAAGCACCCTTTAATAATCTTGTTTTTTTTTCTTCTTCTTCTTCTTCTTTGTCAAAGTTGATGTGAGTCTTGGTCAGGAATAATAAAAAATCTCGGTCTTGTCTTTTTCAGTCTTGACTAATAAAAAATGTGGTCTCTTAAATCAATCGTAAATCTCAGTCGTGTAGTAGACTGATGCAGGTCTTGTCTTGGTCATGAGAGGTAAAGGAATCCTTCTTGTCTTTGTCCAATCTTAGTCCTGACTGCTAAAATCCTTGGTCTTGGTCTTGATCTCCACAAGTCTTGGTAACTTTGGCCTGACTGCTAAAATCCGTGGTCTTAGTCTTGTCTTTGTCCTGACTTGGTCATGTTTTAGTCTTGGTCTTGGTCTCAGTTGTTCTGGGGTCTTGGACTGGTCTTTGTCCCTATTAGTACCACTATCACTGTCAGTCTTGTCTTGGTCTTATATATTTTTTTATCTCAGTCTTGGTCAAATATTGACTTATTAATAGTCATATCGTTAGTCAAGACGAAGGACACGACTGGTACTTTTGTCCTGTACAATAAAACTTTCAGTCTTTGTCTCGTGCTCTTTCGTCCTAATCTAGAAATGATCATTTATTATTCGATTATTTGTCACATCTACCTTACAGAACAATAAAAGGATCTTTTTTTTTTTTTGCATATCCCAGTTAGGAAGCTGGGGTCAGAGCGCAGGGTCAGCAGGGACGGCGCCCCCTGGAGCAGATTAAGGGGATAAGGGCCTTGTTCGAGGCCTCAACAGTGGCAACTTGCCGGTGCTGAGGCAGTTCAGTAACCCACAGCCTTAACCGATTGAGCCACCACTGCCCTGTGCCATCTCGCATTTATACCATGAGGGGTAAAAGTCATAGTCTTCTCTTGGTCTTAAGTTACACAGTCTTTGGACTTTAGTCTTGTCTTAGTACTGATTTTTGTAAGGCCTGGATCTTAGGTCTTATCCTTGTCCTCACTGCTGGACCTCTTGGATCTCTTCCTTCGCATACTTTATTTTCATCCTAGTTCTTCTTTGTAATATTTATTCTCGTATTATGTTTTCAGCTGGTCTCAGAGTTGAGACTCTTTAGGACGTTTCGAATTTGTTTGGTTTTAATGTTTTTCGTCAGAGTGCGGTCAGCGTGCGGTCAGCGTGCGGTCCTGCGATGCACCTGGTTCCTGAACGTTTCTGCACTGAAGTTGCAAACGTTCTTTCAATCGCGTGGTTTGCCCTGGAAACCCTACACCATCTCACCTCTATGGAACAATCAGATGCATTGTTTAGGGTAGACACATGCTACATAACATACTAAAGTGCACATAGCGAACACACACACACACACACACACACACACACACACACACACACACATACACACACACAGTATCCCCTCACTGGCCAGGTCATGGTCTTAAAGTGTCCTTGTCGTATTTCTGCACGGCGTTACACAACCTTAACTCTGACCATCCTGTTTGTCGACGAGAGAACATGTGGACTGACATTGGCAAAAAAAGAGGCCACGCCCACCAGGTCCGTCTCAGCAAGCCCATTCTCCCTCCCACCTCCTTGAAGACCTCTGCATTTCCTGTTAGTCACAATAATGGAGAAACAACGAGCTGGGCTTCCTGTTTCTCAGGCTGGCGAGGAAGGAACCGGCCGTCTGGTCACACGGTGCTCACTTCTTCCTCTCTCTCTCTCTCTCTCTCTCTCTCTCTCTCTCTCTCTCTCTCTCTCTCTGTAGTCCACCTGTTTACACACAACTTTTCCTAAGAAATCTCATGACTAGAAATGAAACTGCAGCGACATGTTGCAAACTAATATTGATACTCGACTAATGTGGAAAACATTTCAAGCGATTTTTGAAGCTCAGACGTAGACGTAGCGTAAATTCCGATCCCGGACGTGACTTTACGCACCAGCAGCAGGATGGATGCCCCCCCATCACGTGCCCACTCTCAGCTTGTTTCCGATCAAAGAGCGCCTAAATTTTACGACGGATGTTTGCGTCTTGCTGCCGATGTTTATCAGGAAGACACAGGACACGCAATAGATGATCCTGACGGTTGGAAACAGGTAAAGAGGAGCCGCAGTTGCGGGCAGGATGCAGCGCTCGGTAACCGAGTACGACCCGCGCGACCGCTGCGCTGCCATCTGCAACAAACATTAATAAATAATATGTACTGAACTAAAAGATGTTCCTTGTATTTTTCACTAACAAGCACTATGGGAGACGCCAGACAACCAGTTCGAACTGGCGAAACACACAAAAGCGCTATCCACCCACTTCCACTTGATCGATGCAAAAGTGCAAAGTGCCACGCCTCCCTCATGCAGCATCACCTGGGAAAACAGTTTGTAATCTCCAGATAATGGTGATGAACAAACACTTGTTCACTCAGTAGCATAAAAGCGAAGAATCTGAATCTTTAATAAAGTAATTTACTTAAACAAGTAATCGCCCTTTTTTTTTTTTTTTTTTTTTGGAATAAAAAAGTGAATAAAATAAGGGCGTATGGGTTACGTTGTTGGACAGCTGATCAGAAGCCAATTGTCACTTTTGGGCCCTTCAGTGAGGTCCTTCACCCTCAGTCAAGCCTCGAGCTGGCAACCGAGACCCATAAGAAACTGGCGAAGAAATGACCGATCCCTCTCCAGGGGTTTAGAGTTTCACTCTACTACACTGATGATCTTAAAAAAGAGAGAGAGAGAGAGAGAGATGAAAAACATTGATTCTTTTTCAACCTGTGGGGGCGCTCTTGGTTCTTTTATGTCCTTTTTCAATCCAAACTTGTAACATGTCAGAATACAAGATAAAGGGGTGCGTTCAAAGAAAATGATCCGATTGCAAAATCGAAGTGTTTTGTCTTGGATGCGCCTCTAACGAACGTCTTGTTTATTAGATTCCTGATTGATTGCATCATCTGACTTTCATCGTCACCACGTTACGCCTTCGAGGACGGCTGATCTCACCTGATTAGCAAACCCTTCTTTTTTTGTTGTTGTTGTTGTTGTTCTTGTGAAAACCCTGACGTGTAACTCAGACTCCAGCTCCTCCTGACGTGTGTTTGATCTGAAAGTCCAGATATTTGTTTCCTGTATTATTCTGTTTTCCCGCTTACTGACGTCTCTCCTCCTCGGCCACGGCTAATCGCTCAGACACGCCTCGGCGTGAGCGTCGCCGTTCCCAGCAGCCTTTGAGGCGGAGGAATGTCACTCGAGCGAGACACCGTTACTCGTTGCTAATGAATAATTCAACTTGTTTACGCCGTACTCATGCTACCTGCAAGACGTCTGCTCGTCGTTTGTTTACTTTCCGATCCCCCTGGAGGCCAGGGACCCTATGGGAAACCTGGCTCTTACGTTTTATGTCCCAACAATCGCGGCGTTTAATACAAGCCAGTGGTTTCTAGGCAACTACCAAACTTAGCGGCCCGGCGTCGGATTTCGGGTCGTTCCATAATTAATCGGGCGTTATGAATAATGGACTGCAGGCAAAAGGGCTAATTTACAGCGTAGAGTGTGTGTGTGTGTGTGTGTGTGCACCGTCCTTAAGGCCTGCTGCCTACTTATATAGCTCCATTCAGAGCTTTCCAAGCGTCCAGAGCTTCGATCCACCCCCGTATGAGGCGAGGGATTTATTCTAGAGCCATCATCCTGAAGCCATCGTTATGGAGAATGGCTGGAGCGAGGAAGCAGCATCATTACCTCCAGCACCTCTCAGCTCTGTCGCTCTCGCCCACCCACACGCTGCCCACTCCACAGCTCTACCTGAAGAGCATGAAAAGCATTTCCTACAGCCAAATGCTTGCTCAGCTACCCACACACACACACACACACACACACACACACACACACACACACACACAGATTCACAGAGCGTTCTGGGTGGTCCTACTGATAATCATTAGCTGATGATGTGTCACTTGGGAGCTCCAATGTACTCTGGTGAAGCAGGTCTCCTGTGTGTGTGTGTGTGTGTGTGTGTGTGTGTGTGTGTGTGTGTGTGTGTGTGTGTGTGTGTGTGTGTGTGTGCGCGCACCACATGAGCCTCCTAATACAAACACAGATGAGATTCGCTCATTTCGTGTGGCCTAATCGGTGAGAACTTCAAGCAGCATCCAGCAGAGGTCAGCACATGTTGCACGGTCTCGCTCTCAGGGTTGCCAGGTACACGGTTTTCCCACTGTATCTGATTTGCTTTTCTTGTCTACAGTAGATTCCTATTAATCTATTCGTCTTTAGTTAGCTCACTATGCCAGGCGAAAGAGGGGAACACGTCACAGCGCACACCTAGCGGCTAACTTTGAAGCCCCAGTCCACCTACTGGCATGTTTTTGGGAGGAAACCCTGAGAACTCCAAGCAGACACGGGGATAAACAAGCGCTTGACCTGAGGAGATCTCATGATCCCGTTCTCATGTACATGTTCAGTTTGCCCTTTTGATGCGGTGGGAATTTTCTCAGGAGGTCACATGGGTCTGACGTTGTCTCTGCGTATATATTTCCTAGTCAGATTTATGTTTTGCAGATCACACCGTCAAAACGAGACATTTTTCAGGTTTCCGTAACTGTGTTTTATAAAGGCTCTAAAAAAAATGTGTTGCTGTTTTTGGTTCTGTTTAAAATGGCAACCTTAAAAAAAGAAAGCAACTGCTACTGAGTGTTTAT
This sequence comes from Clarias fuscus, assembly GCA_030347435.1. Taxonomy (NCBI): domain Eukaryota; kingdom Metazoa; phylum Chordata; class Actinopteri; order Siluriformes; family Clariidae; genus Clarias; species Clarias fuscus. The sequence continues at coordinate 3,436,485 of CM059229.1, forward strand.
CGTGTTTATCATGTTTGGAAATATGAATAATGAATTTGTTCTTGTTTTAGTTTCCTTGCTGCAATGTTTGTTTAAATATTTGTTTTGACATGGTGCATTTCATAGTGCAGATTTATTTATTTCATTTTGTGGATTTGTACTTTTTTTTTTTTTTTTTTACTTTAGATTCAGCAGTGATAATTGTTTGCACAAAAAAAAATATTTTGGTTGTACTTTAACCAGACTTTTTTCCTTTTTTTTTTTTTTTTTTCCTTTTGTTGCTACTGTTTTTTACTTTGATTTATAAAATGTTTTATTGTTTTAAATTTTGCTTTGTTTTATTGTTGGTCTGGAAAGCACTTTTTTCCACATTGTTCTTGTTCCAGGTGGTGGACTTTTTTGTTTGTTTCTCTTTCTACATCAAAAAAGAAAAAGAAACAAACAAACAAAGCTAGTCCATTTGGCACTCTAAGGCGTTCATTCTGTTTTTTTGTTTTTTGTTTTTTGCATTTTCACATTCTATGATATTGCTTGTGTAGTGCTGGGAATGATGTTTAAAAAGTAATAAATACATGTATCATGTAAAATGTTTGTGGCATTGAGCTACTTTTTTCAAACCTGGCAACCCTTCTGATATTAAGAGAGAGAGAGAGAGAGAGAGTGTGTGTGTGTGTGTGTGTGTGTGTGTGTGTGTGTGTGTGTGTGTGTGTGTGTGTGTGTGTGTGTGAGAGAGAGAGAGAGAGAGAGAGAGAGAGAGAGAGACAACGAGAGAGAGAAAGTGCTGAATTTCTCGGTTCATTTCCGAGCTGTGAATCCAGCGAGACTCAGATGGAGATGAAGAGCTGCACTGGTGGCCCGCTTGCATGTTCCAGAGTTAAAAAAAAATAATAATAAATTCATTAATTAAGTAAATAAACCAAGTGCAACCAAGAAACACACTCGCTGGTAGAAAGAAAAAGAGACAAAGCATGAGAAATGAAATGGGGAAAGTGAAAGACAAGGACCGGGTGCCAAACGTCATCGGAGACACGAACGGAAAGACAAACAGTGACCGAGTTCTTCCGAGGGCTTTCCAGACGGACAGTGTTCCCCTCCCCCAGCACTCCGGAGTGTGGTTTAGGTGTCCACGGTGGACACAAGAGGACACGCCGGTCTCCGTCCCGGCAGCCGAGAGCAGATTGGGTGTCCGCTCGCCATCAGGACTCTCAGTGTTTGGGGATATATGAGCCTGCTGGCGACAGGGCTTGGGGGGAACAAGGCTTGGGTTCCACGTTCCTGATCTTAGCAGACAGGAGTCAGGCATGGGCCTTGCGTGCCGAGAGCCCTGACCTGATACCGGGGTTAAGCCACGTCACGTCTTATCACCATACATACATAGAGTTGATACACTGTACTCCTCCTTAAGAGCTGGTGAGCAACATATAATATGACCCACAAACATGGTTCCATCTTCTGGATGTAGGTTCCTTAAGAACTCCAGTAGAACCTTACACCTCCAATACAGTTAGCCAGTTTTCAACCTTTCATTAAGTTTCTGATGCTTTTCTTTTACATTTTGCTGCTTGATTGAACATCTCTATGATTCGCAAAAGATGCTATCTGGCACTTTAAAGGATATTTCAGTTTGCTGAACTCTACAACACCAGTTTTAACTTTATGCTCAGATGACGTTTGAGGACTCGGTTTGTTAATCAGTGCATTACATCTGAAAGCAAAGGCCATTAAAAAAACCCTTAATGATCTTTTCTAACAGTTTTTATTTTCTATCCCCTGATTTTTTATTTATTTATTTATTTATTTTTTGTCGTGTTTAGAAGCAAGCGCTTGAGGTCTAGAAAAATCTTCTCTCGGACGTTTCCATTCCAGGGAAACATTGGAGATATAAATCTACACAGTCTGATTGCTTCATTAGGAAATCAGACTTGAGAGAGTGGGTAAGTTGATTCTGAATACAAGAAACTTTCCCTGATGTAACTTTTAAACCCAAGTCACTGACCGCGGGTGCTGCACTATTGGTGGAGGTATGACTTAAATTAGTACACCTGAAATAAAAACCCTTAAAGTGGGTGTGTTTAGCTCTTTCTGGCTCCACCCCTCGTCATGGAATGTAAACACTGATGTCGCTGATTATACGCTGTAGACTAGAAAAGATCGAATGGATGCAGCAGATAGACGCTGTTTTTTTTTTGTTTTTTTGCGTGTGTGTGTCTGTTGGAGTTGATGAAAGCTTAGTTTGGGGGGCACGGGCTTGTGACTGCCTGCACTCTGGTGGTCTTGCTTGATCTGGATCTCTGGATAATGTGTTTGTCACCAGGGAATGGACCATGCACTCTTCTGGTGTAGCCTCCACTTAGTCCTCCACCAATCCCGTTTTCTCTTTTATTCTGCACAGAGAGGGTCTGTTTTCCAACCAACGGCAAGGAGGTGGAAAAGGAGGGGGGTGGGTGGAGGCGTGTGGTGTGTGTGTGTGTGTGCGTATGTGTGTGTGTGTGTGTGTTTCAGAGGGAAAAGGAGGGGGGTTAAACAGGGAGGCAGTTTAATGACCCTGACATCCCGCATCCTCCATCTGCTTTCATAACCTATTAATTAGAGCGCTGCTATCCGAGGGGTGCAGACCAGCCTGTCTCTCTCTCTCTCTCTCTTCCTTCGTATATCCATCCCCCACTCCTTGCTCGTCTTCCAAAATCTGCACATTTCCCTTTTTTAATTACCATAACACCCTCTTGTACTATTTCCAACTCCCTCCATTTATCCTCCATGTTTGTTACTTACTTTTGATGTCTCGTCCCCCTTTCGTTTGTCCATCGTTCATCTCTCTACTGCTGTATTCACTCAGTTTCTAAATAAGGTGACCAAGCACCAAGTCCTGAATATGGTGTGTAGGCCAGGATGAGGTGTTCACGTTCGTGTTTTGTTCCACATGGCCTCGACCCGAATAAGGTCCAACCATCAGACTTCTTGTCGTCCCCTGATTACGCCACATAATGATGGCCACTTGAGCAGATATGGAGTTCTACACCGACACCCCCCACCATCACCACCCATCCCACCTACTCCAACCCTACCCCCTTTAAGAGCCACCATGGAGAAGATTAGCTTCTTCTGTTGGCTAATCAGAGCTCTTGTTTCCACTGGCGCTGTGTTCCTGTTGGTACAAGGACATGCCGGCATCTTATCACAGAGAGAGAGAGAGAGAGAGAGAGAGAGAGAGAGAGAGAGAGAGAGATTATAAGAGGCATATTTGGGGTGGTGAGCGTAGCAGGCAAGGCAGATGGAAAGATAAGTTTGTTCATTTGTTGCTCATTGCAAAAGAAGCTGACTTTCTAATTACAACATATTAGATTCATAATAGCCTGAGCATATTAGCATATTGTAATACACATATAGAGTACTTTTCAACCTGGCTATACATTAAGGAATAATAATACAGTCAGGATCCTGGATGAGGTTGAACCAGGTTCCGTGTCAGGTCGGATTGTTTTTGCGTCAATTATTTTCTTCCAGTCTGCTTCCATATCTACATCCTCCAGTACACTAGGTGGCAGTGTATACTTTGGTGGTTTTTGATCGCCACTTAATACAAAGAGGCAGAAAAGTACGAGGAAGTCAACCTTTGCACTACTGATATCGACCCTTATTATCACTGCACATGTTATGGTCCAAGACACCAAAATATGAATTAATTAGCATCTAATCGGAAGTGTATGTGTCCCAGTGCAAAATGATTTACACATTACTAGTTAGTAGAAGGAGAGGGGGGGAACGCGTGTGATTTGGGCTTTTCTGGATCGGAGTGATGGAGGATGTGGCTGAATAAATAGAGTGATGTGGGCGAGGGCGGTGCAGGAGAGACCGAAAGCTGGAGAGGGTAAAGCGGGACAGACTGGAACACACGGCCGTCATGAAGCCTACGGTTTCGGGTTATTTAGATAAGACCTCTATGCATATGCTGGAAAGGGAAGCACTGATTCTACACGTTCTTTACGCACAGGATGGAGCTACCAAGCTTTTCAGTAGAGTATGCGAGAGCTGTGGATTTAATATGGAGAAGAGGAAACTCCATCGTAATTTTGTTTCTACTCAACATAAATAAATAAATAAATAAATAAATAAATAAATAAATCAGGCAGCATTAGCTGTGTAATCCATACACAAGTGACTTTAATTATCTGAATGCAATGTGTAAAGTGCGTAACCCAACTCTGAACACCAGAAACTTTCTCCACTCTAATAGCACTAGGATCTTAGGAATCCACCTCATGCCCCTAACAGGAACTGTTCATCGTAGCGGATCTTTTGTTTGACTTTTAGCTCGTATTAGTCAGTAGTCTGTTTTTGTCCTAGCCGTGAGAGCCACGGGACCGTTTATCAACATGTTTCGGTTTTCGTTGGACTGAATAATGTTGGCCTTGGTGAGGAAACCCAACATATTCCAAGCATGATATCTGCCACAGAAGACCTTCCGCTTCCCAAAAGTGGGTATTGTTCTCTGTGGATTGTCACCATGGTGATAAATGTGCCTTTTGTGGTGCCAGAAAGAGTGTTTGTTCATGCGGACGTACGTGGACGTGTGTGTGTGTGTGTGTGTGTGTGCATAAAATATGATGTGTGTTTGTGTGTGTGTTCAGAGAGAGAGAGAGAGAGATCCAGAATTACTACGAGTCAAAAAACTTGACAATAGTTCCATGTGTTAATTGTGTTTTCTTTTTAAACATGGTTCTACGTTATTATGGTTATTATTCACATTTCTGACTACTGACTTCACCATACAGATGTTAGTCTTTTCCCAGCTGCCAAAACCTCCAAAAATACTTCCAGAAAGAAAGTCTTGAACCTCATGGAATCTCAAGCAGCTTCCAGCAGAACATGGATGTCATCATGGGTATACAGTGGATGACCAGCTGGGGGAAAAAAATCTGTGTTAACCTCAGGTAAAGAATAGAGGGCTGTTGTTTTTCATTCCCCCCACTCGACACACACACACACTCGGACGTGACGTCCCCCTCGACCACCCTACTGCTCCATCCCCCCCCGACATGGACGTGTCTGCATGAGCGCCAAACACAGCAATAAATATCTCTCGGTGGCGTTTTGATCCGTGAGAAGAGGAAGGCTTTGATCGGTTTCCTGGAAAACAAGGCGCGCACCTTCTGTTTTTGCCGAGGTGTGTTTTTGCTCTGGTGCAGAGATAACAGGGAAAAAAACGATCAGTCTGGGAAATATGCAATGTTGCATTGTTAAACAGCTTTCTGGAGAACAGGTCACCGGCTGAGGCGAAGAGAAAAAAAAAAATCTGCTGCAGTGGGAATTTGTGCCAGAAGTGTTGTTTTTGTATTAATCGATCGAGGCGAAAGTGTGACGAGAGGAACATCTGGAGACGAGGGCGCACAAGCGGCACATAAAAAAATATTTCGTATTATTTCAAGCGCGGTTAAAATAATACGGGAGGTGGGCCTGCGTTCACAAGCGTATCGAATATCCCGCCGCTTTAGACGAGTCAAAAAACACGTCGTTAGGGACAGACGGAAATCCAGCAGGATGCAGCACTAATTGAGTAATAACCACACGGAAAGTCCGTCCCGCTCACACTCGTCCTTATCTTCACTGTGCGAGAGACTCGCACTCCTGGTTTTCATTTAAACTCCACCCTGGGCACTTCATCCCAAGCAGAGACCGTCCTCTTTCAGAGATAGAAATCCATCCGCCGGGATGAGGCGCCTGGGAGAACCCATCACGTTCCTGAGCAAAAGCATCAAGAATCAAATAAAATAAACATGTATGTATGTACACACTCATTTCTGTTGAGCTCAGATCAATTTGGCAGTTTGGTTTGATCTGCAGCAAACAAACCAAGCGGGGAAAAAGACATTTGAGACTGTGAATGTCCTCATAAAACTGGGATGAGAGAAAATATATATATATTAAGCAAATATACAGGGTGACTCAAGAGTCTAGAATTCTAGAAACTTCCCCGGATATAAAATTTGATTTGAAATTAAAAGAAGACTTCGAAACTATCCGGTGGTCATACAAGCCTTCAGTAGTGCGTCTTTAAAACTCCGGACTCATTCAAAGGTGTTTAGGTGACGAGATAATTAGCTCTGGAGACATCTAATTGGTTAATGTTTTCTTAGTGATTTAAAGGGCAGCTATTACGCAAAATTAACTTTTTACTCATGTTTGGACATTGACCTCTGATGGGTCTCCAGTGTTTGTTTTTTATATTGACCAGGGTTTAAATAAGCAAATCAGACTTCCTTCCCAATATGACCTCACATAAGTAAGAGGAGCCCCTCCCCTGGCTCGATGCTCGGCTTCGCTGTTCCCTGAGGAGTTTTAACTTGAAGAAATACAAAAAATATGGGACCTTTGATGGGCCCTGAAGACGTCCCCAATAGGTCTCCATAGACAATAGAAGATTAAACAGAACCAGAGCTAACACCAGTTGCCACACAGTTTTTTTTTCTTTAGAGCTCTCTGAGGTCAGACGTTTATTAGAAATTGACCCAGAACACTACAGTAGATCACTGCACTCAAGCAGGAAATCGCCTCAGTATGACCAACATCAGTACTGATTCATTAAGAAACCTTCTTGTGTTCAGACGTATCAGACGAAGGTGCTGTCTACAGTACATCTAATTTTGTTTAACCATCCAGACCTTTAACATCTAGAGCTAGTGCCGAATAAATGAATTCGCTAATTTTTTCATTTTACTCCAAAGCCGCAGTGGCCTAATGGACGAGGCACTGACCTCCTAATCCAGAGATCGTGGGTTCCACCGGTGGGACGGCGGAAGCGTCCTGGGCCCATAACCCAGAGGTCGAGCGATCAAAACCGTCCTCTGTTTGGTTTTGATCCTCTGATGGCTCGAACGGTTAAGTGACTGATCAGAAGGTTGGGGGTTCAAGCCCCAGCACTGCCAAGCTGACACTATTGAGCTCTTGAGCGAGGCCCTTGATCCTGTCTGCTCCGGTGTTGCTGTATTCTAGCTGACTCTCTGACTCTCTGACTCTCTCTGGCTTCCTAACTTGATCTGAATATTAATCTCAAAGCTCGTCCGCACCATCACCCCTGCTTCCTTCTTCAGCAATCCAACAAAACCCCATCACATCCCAGGCTTGATTCCGTGAATCGTTTTCTCGCTGGAGTTCACTCGGGAGCCCATACCAGCTCGGATGCTCTCGGACCCGGATTCATTTATATTTGCACATTGATTATGGCGTTTCTCTTTGAAGTGTAACCATCTGACCAATCATGAGAAAGTTACATTGACCTAGTGAAGCTTTAGACATGCTTACTCAGACTGCCACTTTTTTTTTTTTATCATTGCTGTGGCTTTTTAGACAAATGATCTGACGCCAAGGCAAGCTTAGAGAGTAGCCTAAATAAAAACGCTTCCACATTGTTTTAATAAAAATGTTTTTATGTTGTTGTTTTTTTAAGTCGAGTGAGTGAAGTGTATTATTGGCAGGAATTGTTGGTCCGAACCTGATTTTTTTTTTATTATTTTTTTTTTCATCACGTTTGGCCGTTTTCTGCCGGGTTTTCCCAGACTGCAGTCATTTCTCACTGTTTATTGCTTTTTGGAAGAGCCGGATGATTTTAAGTGCAGTCCGGGTGGTTTTTTCCTTCTCATCACAAACAGCCAGATATGAGAGAGGAACCATCTGCGTCTGATACGAGACAGAAAAGACAGTGATATGGCAGAGGCTAGTTTGATGAGGATGATGAGGATGAGGATGAGGATGATGATGATGGCATGAGACTAAGAAAAACAAACTCAATTTCTACTGTACAGTCTAAGAATTTAAGGTATTTAAAGGTTGAATTCCTGAATCCTGAAAATCATGAGGAATCTAATCTATGGATTTCATACAGTTGAGTATTTCATTATGTAGACGTTTGTAATAAAGAGTTTTCCTATCGATTATACCTGGTTTTAGAAGCAAGGAACCCTTTATTATTCTCTCAATTTAAAGAATTATTTGTTTGAACAACAACAGCGAACTCCTTTAAAGAACTCATGTTTGCACCAAGCAGCAGGACACTTTCACTAAATGTCGTGTTTGTGACAGGTTCTTATCTGGAGTTTGTGATTCGCATGCCCACACGTTAATAACATTTTGAACCTTGAAGGGTTCTCCAGTTGGCCTTCAAAGGAAACCCTTTTAAGAAGATAAGACCCCGTTAACAGATCACCAAACACGGTTAGAAACGCAACACATCCTTCATGTTTCTTATTTCTTCTAACCTTTTGAACAAAATGTTTAACTATTATAAATATTCATCGGTGTCGTGCCATGACCTCACCACCATGACCCAGGTTTGAATACCGGTCAGGGAACGAACCCCACCCGCTGTGACACTGTATGAGGCGGCGCTCCACTGGTGCTGGTCCCAAGCGCGGATAGATTGGGGAGGTGATAAAAACACATGCGCCAGATCAAAACAAAAACAAACAAACAAAACATTTTAAATGGTGATGCAGAGCATCTGAAAGAACCTTAGATCTAAGAGACCTTTAAAGGTTGCATATTTTACTGTTCCTTGAACAACTGAACGCGGGTCTCAGAGCTTCCAAGAGTGTGTGTGTGTGTGTGTGTGTTAGTGCTCCAGCTGATATTCCTCGGATGATGCATCTTTTATATCTCTGTTTCACTCCTCCACCGAACACACCGTTTCAGTGAGCTGCCTTGAAACAGGATGGTGGTGGCTCAGATGGCTAAGGCTCAAGGTTGATGATCTGAGGATCCAGGTTCGAGGTCTGCCATCAGTGGTACCACTGCCACCGGTACCCCGGACGACGCAGCTACTGTGTAAAAATACGAGGGTTGCTTCGGGAAAGTCTCCCGGCATAAAACCTGTGCCATGTTGCGTGTACTGTAGATTGGATGGTCCTCTGTTCTTTGATTTGTTCCTTTTGAATTATTTCATTCATTTTCTATATCATTCATGCCGTACAGGGTTGCGGGTTGCGGAAGGAGCGGGAGTTTATCCCAAGGGATAGTCCTGTCCTGCGAGCCTGCGGATTGGTGAGCGAGGCCGAGCGCAGGGCCTAATGATCCAACCTGAGGCCGTCTCACACACATGCCTGGGCCGTGTTAATGGAATGTGATGAGCGTCTCTCCCTCGAGGACGACAGGGGCACTTAATTACAAGTGATAACGAGCGTGACAAAATGCGTCAGGGAAAAGTGCTGAGCTCTCATCTCCATTAAACATCAGCGCAAGACGAGTCAGGAGGACCGGTGCAGTGTAACAGGAATCGTTTCCCTTCGGCATGGCCTTGTTTTCCCGTTCGGTCTTTGTTTTAGTGCTTTTTGGCTTGAAAATTGGAAACAAACTTAAGGGCGGATGCTTCGGATTCCTTTGCCTGCTGGATAAACACACAGCACCGCATAGTTTACTCTGAACCTGATTAAAATGTCTTGTACAGATTAAAGCCAAGCGCGATGAAAGGATGCAGACGGAGTTTCGCAGAAGCAATGCACTTGCAGCGTAGCGTGTAAGAGGATCAGGTGACTGAAATCTTTTTCATGGTTTTTCTCTTAGTGCGTTAATAAATCACGACAGTAAGCAACAATAAAACCACAGCAAGTGCAGGTTACAGATTAGACGTCAGCATGTCATTTTCTTTTTTCTTTTTCTTTTGTGACTCTTTGGAGTCACTGTCTCCAACGTAGATTGGTTTCAAATAGAAAAAGAAACGACTTCAGCCGGGTTAAAGTGTTACATTTCATTTTCTAATCAACTCTTGCTGTACATATTGCAGCATTGCTACGACACATTATAACCATTATAGTACTGCACTGAGGTACAGTACCAAGTCAGCTGTCACGATGGTTTTACTTAACGGGTGTTAAGTCAAGTGGAGAAGAGGAAATCAAAAAATCGATGAGAGCAATCCTGGGATAATCCTTCATACCTGCTATGACAGGTTTATGACATGCTTATGTCATGGGTATAAGTTTCAGGTCTACTGTATCTATCTATATATCTATCTATCTAGTAGAGGTGCATATTTATTCAGGTTTGAAGGTCATGAAGGGCTTATAAAGGTCTCATGATGCCTTATGAACATTACTTCACTTTAATATTACTTTTATCACTTTAATAAAAGTTCTGCTTTTTTTTTTTTTTCCTTCTCATTATGGAAGCCAGTAATGAGACACTGAAAAAAAAAAAAAAAAAAAAAAAACGACATATTGTGTTCTCGCTGTCCGGAATCATTAAATATACTCGCCCGAATCAAAGGAATAATACGCAGCAAAAAGATGTTTGTTTGTTTCGTTTTACAACTGTGCTGATGAGGCGTAAAAGCATAACGCGCCGCCATAACGCCAGGTCCGCGGCGCAGGCATGCCTCATTTCATTTATTGTCTTTTTATCGGTCAGAATGGCTTTCTCCTGCGAAGCCTCATAAGCTTTATACGACCCATGTGCTCTTCTCCCACACTTAATGGATGGCGACGGAGACAGGGTTGCGACACCATTTTATCTGAATTGCGTCCGTGATGGAAAGTTAAACACGTGTTTCATTACCCCCGCATCACCGCCGCATCGCTGGCTTTTTACAACCCCTTATATTTTTTACGCTTTTATAACACCGAGATGATGATGATTGCGTTTCATTTTCGCTTACCACGTCCCATCCGACAGCGCTGCATGGATCTGTTCCCAGAGCTGCGCAGGAGTTCTGCTTTTTTATTTTACTGTCAGAATATTATTATAATAATAAGGGGGAATAAATGCCTGCTTTGCAAACTTTAAATGTAATATATTTTTCAGATCATATAAACCAGTAATTTGTTATTCTGCACTGATTTATTTACAGTCGCATGTGCCTCTTATACGGTCATTCATCAGCTTATTAAAGTATAAGATTCCATCATTTTTATCTCTTCGTCCTGTAGTTACATTTAATGTTGTGGAAAATCTGTGAAACAAGGTAGTTCGTGTTCTCACTCATACTGTGCTAGAGAAGATATAAACTGGAATTCCCTCACCAGGCCTGGTTAGTTTAGAAGACTAAACACTAGCACTAGTGTTCACAAAAAGACTTGACGATTTAAAACTCCATACAGAACTTTCAAGGTTTGCTCCATCAACCAACGAACCTCTGAAGTGCAACAACTTGCCTTAGTACTTTGTACAATTGTACAATCTTCGAATCACTCAGGTTCCTCCAAGGTTCTTCACACTTCAAAGAAATATTGTTTGATCGGATTGAGAAACACTCAGTTCTATGGTTGTACATTAAACCTTTTGTCACGGAGAAACAACCAGAGCGTCTCAAAGCGTGTACAGTACAGTATGTAAGCCATCTTTCTAATTGGTTTTCACTCTTCACTCGTCAAAACGCTTCCATAATGGTTCATTGCATAATTAGTGGTACTTATGGTTTGGTAAAAATGGTTCTACTCGAAGCACTTTCAGGTTAACAAGCCCTCCATTGTAAGGTTCTACTGTACATTTAAGGCTACCTTAAATGCCCCAACCTCGAAAACCTCAGAGTGAATGCGACCTGTTTTCATTCTGTCTACCCTTTTCTGCATCCTTCAAGGGTTCTTTAAGGGTTCACTGGATCACTACTCCACTTTCAGATGAAGAAAAACACTGTTGTTAGTGTTCTACATAGAAACCTAGGTCTAGGTCTAGTAGGTTTTCTTTGCAGACTGAGAGTTCTACTTGGAACACTTTCAGTTTGAGGAACTCTCAGTTTCTGGATTTGTTGGAACTTTTCAGGGTTCTGCCAAAATCACCTTTCCATGTGTGGTTCTATTTGTATACATTAGTGCTGTCAATCAATCACAAGTTTTAATCTAGTTAATCACAGTCGTAGTCTGCGATTAATCATGATTGGTCACAATTTTAAACTACTCAGATGTTGGAATAAAGAAATTCATGACAAACTGGTTAAAGGAAACAGATTATGCAGTTTTACAAAATCTCAAACATTAACATTTAACAAACGTTTCATTGTAATCTCTCAAATGGGCCTGGCGCTGCATGGAGTGGCTGGGTAGCATGGGGGCGTGGCAACCCACCAACAGACGGGGATGGATCATCATATCCGAAAATCAACAACTTACTGTCGACCCTCAGTCGACCGCCTGAGTTTAATGTATTCTTGTAAAAATAGTCCCCCTTGAAGGTAGCTCAAGCACGCAGATCTCTTGTTTTATCAAAACCTTTTTAGAATGAATCTTACCGTTCAGCAGACCTGGTGATGTTTCCTCAGTCTGTGATTATGGGAAGCCATTAGGGCCAAACTTGGTCATATGATTAATATGCGTTAAATAAATTTGCACATGCGTTAACGTGTTAATATTAACAGCCCTTTTATAGCTTGTTTGTTGTTGTTAACTCGCTTCATACAATGCACAAGGTGCTTGGCTCTCGCGCAGGGAAAGTACAGTACACACTACAGTGTAATTTGTGGGGAAAATGTTTTAAGATTAGTTTTTCCAATCAGTTGAAATGGAGAAAAAAATATTGACTTATTTAATACATTTTGCCCATTGAATTTCAGTGGTTCTGGAATTAATTGTATACAAATGTATCGATTAATAATTGTAATTAGCTCAGGAAAAATTACACCCAACACTTCTAGCTTCAGCTTTAAATGCGAGGAAGACATGATTCTGATTGTCGGACACCCCGATGTGTTACTGGAAGCTGAACAGATGCCGTTTGTCTTTTGGCATTAAAAAGCCGCCTGGAGACTCAGGGGGGGCATCTGCCCTGGCAACAAACATACACTGTACCAACATTTGCTCTGTTGAACTAAGTAATTGAGAGTCAGTGGGAGAGCGGGGAACAGCGCACGGCAGGATAGCACTTTCGGACAAATTGCTGCTTTAACACTCTCAGCACTGCTCTAGGGGAAGAACCCAACCACTCCCCCCCCCCCCCCCCCCCCCCCCCACCCCAACCTGCCCCATGTCCAGTCCTCCGTCCTCTCCTCTGCCCTGTCCTCACCTTTGCCCTCCCTTGTCCCTTCTCTTCTCTTCGCTTCTCTTCTCTCTCTTCTACCCTGTCCTGAGGCTTGAAGGAAGTTTAGTCTGGGGTGTCCCTGGCGCACTGTGGGTGATGAAATTGAGGCCTGTGCTGGGGTAAGAGGAGCTCTATATTTGGAAAACCAGAGCAGATGGTCAAACGCCTACGATCTGTGGTCTGAACCCCACACACACACACACACACGCACACACACAAACACACACCCTTTCACCCTTTTCTGTTCTCTTTCTGTTCTGTTAACTAAAAGGCGACATGCAGCAAAGGACAGTAGGGACGTACCGAAATTAAGAAGCATTATTCTGAATAAACAGAGTATATATTTTAATTGGACATAAGGACAAATATGAATAGGATGAGCAATGTAAAATTTTTTTGCTTTAGTTCAATTCAATTGAATTTGGTTTGTATAGTGTTTTTAACAATGGCCATTGTCCAAAGCAACGCCGCTTTACAGGTTCAAAAAACAAAATTAGTGAAGTGAACAAGGAATGTGTGAGAAAATGTTTATGAATCATATTGATCAGAACAAGAAGGTGCTGAGATGGCAGTAGGAAGAAACCTTGAGAGGAACCAGATTCAACAGGGAACCCATCCTCATCCGGGTTCCGGGTTCTATTCTGTGGATAGCAGGGATTGACCTGCAGTCATAGAGTGTGTTAGGAGGCTGGAAGTTCAGTATAACAGGAGAGTTAAAGTGTTTAAGTTTTAAGTAGTGCAGAAATGCATAAATTATTCTTTGCATCTCTCTGACCGTCTTCTTTTTGCTCCATTGTAGTATGGTGAGGTGAAATCACACAGAAGTCATAACTAGTCTAATGTCACTTTTACGCACAGTCACTATAACAACTCAATAAACATTTCACAAATTATCATGTTTCTGCACTATTAGCTAATTAGTCATTAGTCTTCTAGCTAAATGCCCATTAGCCAGTTTCCTATTGTTGATCTTCTGTTGAAAGCATGTGACTGATGGACTTGTACAGTATATTTGGCACAATGGTGGCATAGTTTATAATGCATTATTGGAACTGAGGTTTGTGAAATACAGTACAGACCAAAGGTTTGGATACACCTTCTCATTCAAAGAGTTTGAATTTGTATTATGGCAAGAAAAAAGCAGCTAAGTGAAGAAAAACGAGCGGCCGTCATTACTTTAAGAAATGAAGGTCAGTCAGTCGGAAAAATTGGGAAAACTTTGAAAGTGTCCCCAAGTGCAGTGACAAAGACCATCAAGCGCTACAAAGAAACCGGCTCACATGCAGACCGGCCCAGGGAAGGAAGACCGAGAGTCGCCTCTGCTGCGGAGGATAAGTTCATCCGAGTCACCGGCCTCAGAAATCGCAGGTTAACAGCAGCTCAGATCAGAGAGCAGGTCAATGGCACACAGAGTTCTAGCAGCAGACACATCTCTAGAACAACTGTTAAGAGGAGACTGTGTGAATCAGGCCTTCATGCTAGAATATCTGCTAGGAAACCACTGCTAAGGACAGCAACAAACAGAAGAGACGCGTTTGGGCTAAAGAACACAATAAAGAAAACTCGCTGAATGAGAAGGGGTGTCCAAACTTTTGCTCTGTACTGTATATACCAGCTGTAAGTTGGCTGAAGCTGGTGCTGACGTCACAGAACCCATATCAAGGCTAAAGGTTACCTTGTTCATCCTTCTGAGTATGTTCTGTTCGGGTCTGTTCTGATGATTTTGTGTTCAGTCACCAGGTTGGCAGGTCAATGCCACACAGAGTTCTAGCAGCAGACACATCTCTAGAACAACTGCTAAGAGGAGACTGTGTGAATCAGGCCTTCACCCTGTTCAAGGCATCAGTGAGCTATTTTTTTCTCAATACACTGCCCTGAAACTGTCCATCCACCACCAGGGATGCTGTGGGGTTTGTGCTCAATGGGACCTGGGAGAGAACCGGGCTTCTAGCCAAGGACACATTGGGGAAGGATGAGTAGCTGAACTGTGTAAACAGTCCCGGGTGACTTTTAACTATGGAATGATCCAGGACCAGTCTCCCTAATTCTCCAAAAAATGACACCTTTAGGAATGCCGCATGTTCTCATTCGCCTGCTCGACCTCCCGTTTACAGTAAGCCTCATACAGTAGACAGGGTCTCATCACGATGCCCATTTTTTCCAGTCGAGAAATGGGATATACAGTACAGACCGTGTGCTCCGATCACTGACTTTGTCTTCAGGGATGCCAAAGTTGTAATATACAGTACAATACATGGCTATACAAGAGCACAGCAGATTGAAATGATGTGGACAGACCAGCTAGTGGAGTGAAATATAATAACTTGGAAAATCAGTCTACAATGACCACAATCATGATTATAATTGTTGCATTGAGTGATTTGCGCAGTGATAGTCTCCATGCGGTGGCAGACCACTTGCTTTGTTCTTACTGCACCCTTTGTTTTGGGACTCTCTACGGAAATGGTTGCCAGAAGTAACTTTGGAATACAAAGTTGCACCAGGATCTTGTAATTGCATTCATGGGTAGCGGAGAACAACAGGGTGCTTGATGTTGATGGTGACTAGGAAGGAAATTGTTTCCTGATGTGATGCACTCGACTTGGAGGGTTAGAGTGGTGTAGAGTGTGTTACTGTACCAGTTCCTATACGTCCCCTACAGTATCTATGGCTCGGGTAAGCACTTCACTTCACTTGTTTTCAATCTTCCTAAATTTCCCCACACCACCCCATTACTTTGCATCATCCATTGGCTTCCTGTAGCTGACCGCATCAGATTTAAAGAACTGATGCTTGCCTAAAAAGCCAAAAATGGACCAGACCCTACTTACTCCAAACCCAAATTCTCCAACTGGTCCCACCATCTCTGAATGTGCAAGCAAGACATCCGTCAAGGCAGGTACAGTAAGTGGTACAACGGTCCTAGCTTTCCTTTAAGTACTTGGGTTTAAAAACTACCCTCCCCTGCAGGTGTTTCACTGATGATACTCTTGGTATCAATAACCCAGTGAACCCGTATAAGAATGGATTTATTGGTAGAGACTTCTGTAAGTCGCTCTGGATCTGCAAATGTGAATATTTTAATGAGATAGTGGGAACTTTTTGGGAAGGTCTTGGTCCGTGAAGTTGCCAGTCACCTCTGAGTCAGTCAGAGCTGCAAGGATTTCAAAAGAAAATGTGGCCTGAGTACCTGATCTGTAATTGAAGCATGAAAGATTAATTGTGCATGAGTTGGAAAGAACTCACTATGGGGTTCTGTGCTGAGATCATCACATTAAAGTAGTCAAGGTAAAGCGAGACATTTGTTGTAGTTGAACACAGTAGAAACAAAGCCTTACCTTTCTACATTTTTTTTTTTCCCATTTGGCAACACTTAACCTGGTTTGTTCTGGTTGCGCAGGTTTGGTCTGGTCTGATTCTGGCGTGACGCTGTTGTGCCCATTGTGCAGCTCTCAGTCACAAAGCAGTTGATCTAGATGAATAGCTTAGTCAGTGAGAGAGTCACGGCATGCAAGTCCAGTAAACACACTAGGGTTTAGCCCTCGTCCGAAAGCTGCCTTTCGACCCAGACTCGTTCTACACAGTTTTCTGCAGTTAATGTGCTGAGACCTAATTCATAATCTGCTTTGGTTCTATTCCCTTGCACCAACAATTGCAGTCCCAATCTCATTTTCTTCAGAGGAACGATCGCAACCTCATTGAAAAAGGTTCCATAAGATGATTATACAAGGATATCACCTGTAGTCCAGACAGCCACGGGCCATGCTATAACACTGGAGAAGGAGGCCCAGAGTTCAGTTCCTCCGGATGATTTATCTAGACAGGAAGTTTGTTGCAATGATCTAGTGAAGGCTTGGAGGATGACCACAGAGAGGACACAGCTTTTAGACTTGTTCATGTTGGTGGCCAAGTGTTCTATTAGATCAGAGGCGGACGCAGTTGCGGTTAAGCATTTCTATTAAAACATACGGTTCACACAAATCCAAAAAGGGAAACAGGTTGAGGTCAGGCATTAATAGAAAATGGCATCCAAAAGAAGAGAAAAACAGGAAAAGTTTCAGAGATCATAAACAAAGTTTTTAAAAAGTCAAGTAGGGTACACTGAGCTAATACTTGGCAAGGTGAGTACGCTCTGTGTGTGCTTAAATAGGTGGCATGCTAATATGGAGCAGATGTGTTTAATCAGTACCCTGAGCTCAATGCGTGTTGTAGTCTGTGGTGGCCATTTTTTTTGTCTAATGATGCATTGTGGGAGTTGGAGTTTGTCATAGTGTGAATTGGCTGAAGAACCTTTAACCAAATCAAAAATGTAGAGATGAAGTTCAGAGTTCACTGGGATTTCCAACCTTGACCGGGAGATCTTCATCATGCACTTCTGACCATCAGAGGCAAAACTGATCCTGACTTTTAAAGATTCCCAAGAGGAACCCCTTTTTTTCCCGAGTGAGCATGTATGACCTGGGTAAAGGCTGTGGATAAATGTTTGTTCATTGTTTTCTTATTAATACCTGGAACCTGTCTGGAGTTTAACATTTGTCTCTTGTAATTCCATACACTTGTAACGCTCATTGGATGATCAGGGTTCTTCATATCTTCACTCATAAACATGGTTCTACTTTCAAACTATTTCTAATATTTCTAGTTCCTGGGTGTTGAGGAGAACTTTCTCCAAGGGAACAACTCAAGAACCCTTATAAGTGTAGGCTAAAACATTTCAGATAACTTCAGACAGTTCTGCATGGTACACCTCGACACTGAGAACTTGATCCTGGTTCTACTTTGGTTCTCTGCGAGCCTTAGGACATAATGTGTCACTTTCTGTTTTCACCTAAGCAGTAAAAAAAAAATCCTCTTACAACTTAGAACTGACGATAGTTCTGTGGTTTCATCTCCAGGATCTTTTTTAAAGGTTCTGTTTCTTGTCAGGAAGGAGTTCCAAGGAAGCTCAATTAGTTTCGCACTTCTTTATCCCATTCAGGGTCATGGTGGATCCAGGGTCTGGATATGTTTTCCTCATCTGTAACGAATTTGTTATTTTCGTGCTTAGGAAAACATGCCCCCCCAAACAGTGCCGGTTCTCCGGTTGCGGCGTGGTCAGCGCTCTGAAACGTGCCGCTCTCCACGTCGCTGTTTCACGGCAAGCTCTGGTGTTTACGCTGCCTGCTGGATCCTTAAAGCCGATCAGGTTTTCAGCCAAATCACCTTGAATAATTAACCGTGGTGTTGGGGCGAGCCTGATCGGATTTCACGGGCGATTCAGATTACACATACACTAGGTGTATACACACACACATGCCCCTATGTGAACATCTTGTTATGCCATTTTGCTAGTAGGACTATCAGGGGAACGGTGTATCGCTTGCTATTATTATAGTTATCCTTATCAGTCTTGAACATTATCAGAGACTAATCAGGCTAATCAGCCGCAGCCTCATGGCAACATAATCCAAAAGACTGGCACGACCAGCGTAACACGGGGACGAAAATGAAATCGCCAGGTCGTGTTACACAATGCGTTACTTCTCTGCTGCGAAGATGCTCACTCATGGTGTGAAATTTCACACCTGCCTCCCGCTTACCGAGGACGTGTTTGTTTTCTAACACTGAGCGGTGGATTAAAAAACACTTTAAATGGACAGTACTGAAGAGTGCGACAGTTATGTAAGCCGGGGGGCTAAAAATAATGCTTAATTTTAGAATAATTTATTCACGGTCCCTTACATTTGTTGTCAGGAAGGAGAATTTTAAGTCTCCTTTCAGCATCCGCAGGTGTCATAGGCCGGGAACACACACACCTTCGGCCTACTTCAGCTGCACTGTACTTACAGTCTTTAAGTCGTAAATAAAAACAACTTACAACATTTATAATGCATATAAATATGACTTAAAGATGATTTATGAACATGTGGGTCAAGTGGGCACCAAGTATTGTTGTTGTGTTTTAATCACAAAACAACAACAACAACAACAATAATAGTAATAATAAAATGGAAATTACCTACACCACCAATAGCAACAGAAAACAAATGAATAGATTAAGTAATTAATTAATTAATGTATTGATTACTTACAACAAATAGATAGACAGATAGAAACAGAATTCCAAATCCATATATTAACTTGTTTATTTAAATAAATAAATAAATAAATATTAATCATTCATTAAATAAATAAATATGTATAAAAAATAAATAGAATGATCAATAAATAAATAAATAAATAAATAAATATTAATCATGCATTAAATAAATAAATAAATATGTATAAAAAATAAATAGAATGATCAATAAATAAATAAATAAATAAATATTAATCATGCATTAAATAAATAAATACATATGTATAAAAATAAATAGAATGATCAATAAATAAATAAATAAATAAATATTAATCATGCATTAAATAAATAAATAAATAAATATGTATAAAAAATAAATAGAATGATAAATAAATAAATAAATAAATAAATAAATAACCAGCCACAACAACAACCAGAAAACCCAAAATAAGAGTATAGTAAAAACGTATGAAAATATGAACCACTTCAATTAAACTCAGTGTTGACTCATTTTATGTTTTGTATCACATTTCACATATCAATAGATATTATCAGAAAGAATCTTTACAGAAAGCTGGATATAAAATTTGAAGATGTGTCTCCAGTGAGCGAGCCAGAGGTGACAGTGGTGAGTTCAAAATAATCCTACATATTTTCAGAACTATACCGAGCTGATAAGACGTGTTTTCACCAGCAAAAACAGCAGCGATTCTTCCCTCACTATATACTGTATGGTAGCTTTAGATCAGACAACATGCAGACATCATCTCTTCTTAAATCTATAATAGTGTCTAAAAATCTATAAATGATGTTCATCTGAAGGGATTAAAACATTACCCAAGACGTACCTGCTGCTTTGTGTCTAAAACATATAATATACGTATATACTGTATAATAAATGTAATATTTATTCATAGTAAAATGTAATACCATCTCTCAATATTAATGCAGGTTTGTAATTTTATATCTTTTCAGGTTAATGCAATATATACTATTAAATCGGCTTTATCGTTATCCTCGTACTTAAAGTGTGATTTAAACAAAATCAGAATATACTGTAAGCGTCAGAAATATTACGGTGTAAATGTTCACACACTCTTAAGTCATAAATAATAAATGCAGGTTAGTTTGTACAGATGTCCCCTTAATTATCATTGATAAATAGCCGCGGTTAAAACCGTAATACAAATCTGCGCTTTTAGCATCATTGGACTTTTCAGTTATTATTTATACACTTTGCATGGTATTGTCATCTTTTACAGTTCTATAAAATTATTTTCATTCCTTACTTGCGTAATCGCTCAAACAAATCAAGTGTTGTGCCAAAGAGGGTAAAAACTTTTGAACATGCTAATAAACAGCGCTGAAGAATGAGATCTAGCAGGAGAGAGAGAGCGTGTGTGTGTGTGTGTGTGTGTGCGTGCGTGCGTGCGTGCGTGCGTGCGTGTGTGTGTGCGCGCGCGTGTGCATTATTCCTGACGTCTGCCATCAGGCTCAGGTTTATAGCTTCTCCAACTTTTGCTAACAGGACACCTGATCCGCCCTGGCGTGACCTGAAGCTGCTCGTGAGTGCTGGTACATGTTTAATGCGACAGCGTGTACTTGTCTTGTTACATCCATTCCAGCGGCGTCCTGATACACATCACTGAACGCCTCGCCTCACCGCAGAAACGCACTGCTGCACCGATATTCCAGGAGTTCTCCCAGGAACGAGCTCTGGGTGTCGTGAGGATTTGATCACATGGAGGCCGTCAGAGATCAGAGCAGAGATCAGATCGTTATAACGGAGCGACATGAAGAAAACACGGCCTGTTGTTACCCTCAAACATCGGCAGGAAGAATTACTTTTACTCGTAGAAAAAAAAAAAAAAAAGATTTCTCTTTCACGTTGCTGCGTGTGTTAAAGTCTGGACAACCTGCGAAGTCTCGATGTTTAACTCATGACCAAAGTACCAAAACCAAAAAAAACAAAGTCTCAATGATAATTAAACATTACTTATCCTAAATTATTGTGGAATGCGATGATGAAGTTAATGTTATCACCCTAAAGTTTGCACTTTTTTTTTTTTTTAACCTCTTTTTGGGACATGTTTTATTTGCGTTATTCTTGAATATTCTTAAATATGTGTTTGTATGAGTGGCCCTGTGAAGCCAGACAGATTTCAGTGTAAACGGACAATAGGGTTTCCATAAAGTTGTATCTTTTAACATCATATTATATTGCATTGTACCATACTGTATTGTATTGTATCATATCATATTGTGATATCTAACATATTTAAATCATAATTTCCTATAACAGTTTATTTATGTGTTTTATTCCTCTTACACTACAGGAAGTCGTAAAAGATACATTTGTGTTGTATGTATTTGCAGAATAGAACTGAAATTAAAAAGAAATGTGCAGGTGAGATTTTTTGTTTGTTTGTTTAAAGTTTTTATGACGCCTAAAATCAAAAGAGGTTTTCAAAAAATAACAATAATACATTTATGTATAAGTATAAGATTTTATTATATGTGTAATAAAAGTTATTACAACTAAAATTTCAAACAAGTATAATTATAGAATAAATTGGCTCATGAAAAAAAGAGCATGATTATAATACTGTAATATTTATTATATATACTATATGCTGTTATGCCCCATGTGGTCATCATCTATTATCACCACTCAAGAAATGCCTTCCAATCAGAGTACTCGGAAATAACAGCAATTATTGTGGCATTCTACTTAATATTAGACAGTAACAGCACTGTAATGTGTAGCTGTGTGTATGACTGGGCGTCTCCCAGGTGTTGTCCAGTGGTTAACGACACTGACTGTGTGGGTGAGAGTCGGTCTGTACGGTCCGCGGTACTGAGGAGAGAGCAGCTGCCTGACCACACCCACATTCACACCCAGTCACAGAAGCACCTTCGGCAACAACACGCATCTGATAACGTCGTGTCGTCTTAAACAACACGCAGTAATTTCTTCTAAGTCGTTCTGAATCGTTCTAACTCGCTTCTAACACAAGGCTGAATCCCAAATTCCACTTTAACCCCTGATCAAGGGCACTACTTGGCGTGTGGATTAATGGATTGTACACCCTACTGTACATAGTGCACCAGCTTTACATATGACTCTGTTTGGGATTCAACACCGGAAACTCCTTGTAAGTTCCACCACCTCCATGGTTTATTCTCCTCACCTTTTGGCTCGATTGTACAGAATTTTCTACTTAGTTAATTACAGCGCAGAAGGATTTGAGTGGGAGGAGCAAAATAACTGGCTAAATAAAGAAACAAAATCGTAATCTGTTTATAATGAATGGTGTTTGCGGAGCTGTCATATGAAAACAGTATCACACTCGAGCTTGTGCTGTTATACTCCTACGACGCTGTCACAGGCGTGCCGATATTTATCACGACAGCGCGACCTCACGTGAGATATTGCTTGGTGAAACAATGACATCATGCCGCGTTTTTATCCATTTAAAGATAAATCCTGTGCCAAGTTCTTGCTTACATTTCAGCGGTTATAAACAAACAAACAAATGAATACTGTACATAAAGAAAGAAAGAAAGAAAGAAAGAAGAGCAAACTCCTCCATCCAGACACTGAAGACTCCTACCCTTAATTTCTCATTTGTCATTACTGAAAACCTCGCCATATGATCTGTTAATGTAAGAGAAGCCTCCACTGTGAACGGGTTGTTGCTATAGAAATTCTTATACTGTATATATATATATAAACATATTTAATAACATAGTAAATCGTTTCCTGCTGCGGCTTTGGAGTTCATCCACCTGCCGGCCGACTGTACAAAGATTACGCCGAGGCGAGTCCACAGGTGAAGCCGTCAAACCGTTACAGATCCATCACTTAGGAAGAAGAAAGGAACCGTCGTGCTGTTTATCTTCGGCGTGTTTAAAAGGCACAGCTCTGACGTCAACCAACACAGACATCAAGGTGCATCAGAGTAATGAGGCTGCTGCGCTAAGCGAATTTCCCGTCTTCAGAAGTGAGACATCAGAGGCTAAAACTGGGCAAAGTGACAAAACAGATTTTCATTTCGCGGAGTGACATGAACTGGATGTAAATTTGGTGCAAAAGTTTGCACACCCTTCCATCAAAGCAATTAGAGCAGGTCCAGTTTAATGGAGGTTTCTTTAAAGTGGCAGATGAATACTGTAGCGGCGTTTTTAAAAATGGACGAAACATGCGCTTCCAATTTGCTCGGTCTTACATTTTTTCATAATTGATGGATTTTTTTTTTTATTATTTTTTTTTTTATTATTGTTGTCTGTCTTTCCCAGATCTGTGAAAATGGAATAAAGAACAATTTAATAAGGATGAGATGAAAATAAAGTTTCGTAGATCAACTGAAAAAAAGTTAGTTCTGAAAAACTGAATGAGTTTGTTTTCAACAACACACAGGGGGCACAAACTTTTTGCATTCAACAAGACCTTCCTTTCTTTTCTTCATGGCTCACTAAAAAAAAAAAAAATACTTTAATCATAAAAGTAATCATAATCAGTAAAAAATACTTTAGTCATTGAAAAATACTAATATTTATCATTTTCAGTTTATCTTCTTAATTGTGTTTATTTGTTTTTGCTTGCTTTTAATGTATTTTATTTAACACATATATAATTTACTAGTTATATTTAGTATAAAAAATTACTAATGAAATGTAATATTAGTAATTAATAAAAATGTTAAATTTGTAATATTAGTAATGTATTTATTAATTAAATTATTAACTTTTTAAATTATTATTTGGTTGGTTGGTTGTTGCTGTTTTGTACTCGTGTATTTTTAATTTAAAAGAATAAATTCACTAATTTATTTATATATAATTATTTAGCACAAATATATTTTTTTAAATCTAATAATTAGTGAATTTCTAAAAAAAAAAAATAATAATAAATTATTAAAAATACATACAAGATCAAACCTGAAGGTGTAAATGTTTGTCCCTGGCGGTGGTGCGTGAGGTGAACAGTGAGCCTCAGGGAGGTAAAATCCGAAGCGGGGTCGTCGAAAATGTCAAAACAGTTAGAGAGACAACAACCCGCAACAACAGGAACACGGCTTCCCCTCGAACGTAAGCCGGCTTCCTGATGCTCGAGTGTTTCCTGTTCCTCCATGCTGAGATTTCTCAGGAGCGACCAGGGGTGTGTGTGTGTGTGTGTGTGTGTGTGAGAGAGAGAGAGAGAGAGAGAGAAAGGTTCATCAAATTCATCAGAACAAAGCCAAAATCCAGCACGAGTCCATCATCAAGCCGTGACACAAACGCGAGTCCAGAGTCCAAGTGCAAGGGCGCGACTAATACCAAGCGGAACCTGGCGGGTTTTTTGTGTTGGTTTTTTTTGTTTTTTTGTGGGGGGGGGGGGGGGGCTAATGGAGCAGAAACGATAGCTTTTAAGCTCTTTTATTAAGTACGAGGATGTCCAGGGAAAACAGGCGGCCCTGCTGACGGATCTCATTAAACATTTTATCAGCTCTTAGTATATCTCGTATCATAACACATTAAAAAAAAAAAAAAAGTTGCAGATTTTCTTTCCTTTTAGTTTTCCAAAAGTGGAGCAAAGTCCAAAGTTCTGACTGGCAGCAAGTGAAGCGTTTTTTTTCTCATGCGGGTAGATAATTGATTCTCAGGACAGCGTTATGGTCGGCTTTCGTTACAGTACACTACGGGGGAGAGAGTTATAGAGACGATACGCTCTTCATCTGTCTTTGTTTCTCATAACTGATTCAAAGATTACGTTTTTTTTTTTTTTTTTTCTTCACGTTCATGCGTTGGATCATTAGAAAAGTGCGTAAACTACGATGTGAATAATGCACATGATTGCAGATGATGATTATTATTATTTCTGTATCACAGATAAGAGTTTATTACGAATGTGTGCTCAAGCTGATCAAACAAACACGACATGGCGCTTCTGGAGCTTATCGGCGCGCCGCCCGAGCCGTCTAATTCATTAAGAAATCGGGTGCCTGTTTGTTTGCTCAGGCCCAGCGAGGCCTCTTTATCAGACGTCCGAGTCTCTGTTCTCGCTGAAACCCCTTCGCCTGGATGGATGAAAGTGGTCACTTGCCAGGAAACGCCCGCACGGCTGTTGAAAGCCGAGGCCCTGACTTGGCATCGGTGATCTGGGCCTCATTTAGCAGCTGGTGCAGCCGGGTAACACGAGCTCGGCGATAAATCCCTCCTCCGGTGTCTGACAGAGGTGTAATAATTGGCAGAAAAGATGCTCGCACTCTCTCTCTCTCTCACACACACACACACACACATAGAAAAACATGAAAAGAACCCCAAGAACAAGTTGTCGCAGGTTCATTATCTACTGATCTCCTCGAGTCACTTCTGATGCTGAGGTGAAGAGTATAAACAAAACATGCATTATTACCTTTCATTCTTTTGTTTTTTGTTTTGTTTTTTCGTTTCCATAAATACATTTATCCAAATCATATCCAAAACATATACGATTTATACGTTTAATATTCCTATTCGCATTTTATTTCTCTCACACAAACAAAGGATAAAAATTTACAAAAGGAAATAAGACTGCAATATACATAAACATGAATAGGAAAAAGTTTTTAGAATTTTAGACACATAATATATGTTAATAAACCTGTCCATGGTTTTCTTCTACCTTAAGCAAAGTGTACATAAATATACAGTCCTGTGCAAAAGTCTTGAGCCCCCCGCGTCCCCCACCACCACCACCACCACCACCACCACCCATTGCTTCATATTAAATGAAAGAAAGGAGAACGAATGCTTTACTGCAAAAGGACCTAAAGATACAATTTAATAACCAGCAGCGACCTCGTTTCCCCTCTCGTCTGTTCCAGCCCCTCAGCGTTCAGCATCAGCAGTGAACTAATCACCTCCTGATCATCTCTCATCATCTGCACCTGTTTCTCACTGGATCAGGACTGAAGTTAGATGTTTGTTTGTTTTTTATACTCGAATGACTTACAGGTCACTGTGTGGCGTAACAAACAAAAAACATTCCTCAGAAACGGCTCGGGTACAGCGACTGGACTGAAAATATAGGAGAGACAAAAGAGCCTGGAGAACGATCCCTCAAGACTACATTCAAATACATCCTTCTTTAAAGGGAAGAATGGCACGCCTTTTGCACAAAATTGTAAATAATACAAGCTTTTTTTTTTTTTTTTAAATAAAAGGGGATGTAAAAATTATCTTTACAGTTGGTGATTTAATTTCTTTTGGTGATAATTATACAAATAATCAAATGTTTGAGTTTGAAATATCAGTGAACACGCACTAAACGTCACCACTTGATCCTGGACTCCGATTGGTCAGAAGATGTTGATTCTTTTACATTTACATCCCGGCATGTGGCAGACGTCCTTATCGAGAGCGACTTACATTTCTATCCCATTATACATTTTTATCTGAGCAGTTGAGGGTTGAGAGCCTCGCTCAGCGGCTCAACAGTGACAGCTTGGTGTTGCTGGGCTTTGAACCTGGGACCTTCTGAACCGAAGTCCAACTGAGCTACTCTACCCTACAAATACAGTGAATACAGATTTAGATCAACTTTTATAATTGGGTAAATGCAAGTAGAGTACGACGAAGCTGCCATTTCATCCGAGACTTACTATTCGACTATTTGTCTCACATGCATCATAAATATGTCTCTTTTGTTGTGAGTTCCCAATCCAGCAGCCATGATATGTAGGCAAATAACAACAGAAAGGGTCGAGCAATATATATATATATATATCAGAAATATACATTTCTGAAGTTTCAAAAGTACTGTATATTTTGATGCTTAATATGTAACAAATATTTACACACAAAGCATAAATCTCATACAGTATAAGGACTAAGAGTTATCCATCACGCCAAGACATTAAGATTTATTCTTTATTTACCTCCGCGTCACACTCGTGGTATTTGAACTTTGGAACTATTGCCGCCTCTGTACAAACCCCTAAATCTAGCGTGATGTACAGAACGACGGGTATAATCACCGGGCCGGGTTATGTCTGGTATGAGCGGCCTGTAGATTTGGACCGATCTCTCAGTAGCACTCACAGAAAATCCGGAGTCGAGCCGCGGGCATCGACTCTCGTTTTGGCCAAGTCTGTCATTATGAGTGTTCCAAACAATAGAGGAGCGGAGCTGTGACACGGTAAATGTGTCCCGTGTGAGTTACACACACTGTGGGAACCAACAGGCACAATCATGCCGGGCCTCAATCACTCGCTTACATTGTAGCCGCCGTGAATGTAGCGGTTGCTGGACAATACCCTCATATCACCAGAGTCAAGGAGGGGGAGAAAAGTAAATCACACTCTCTCTCTCACACACACACACACACGTATCCTGAACCACGTATGAACTTAGCTACTCAGAGCACATTACTCGGTTAATTAACATCTACAGAGTTAAAAGTACACCTCCGTGGTTAAAACTGATTCAGTTTAACTTCATGGGGGTTAATCCAGCACCAGTCCGACTCTCTGCACGTCCAGTCTCCGCGTCCATGACAAAAACAACGTGAGTTCTGACCTGGCTTAATGGTTTCCATTGTGTTCTTCGAAGTTTCCATTTCTGGTTACTCATGAACACCACATGGAACAAACAGCAACTTCATTCATGATTCGGAGAAGCCATCAGAAATCATTCTGCACTAGGTAGTGAACTGAGCTACCATTAGAAAACACACTGAAACCCATTAAACCACTATTTTTGCATCCATGAGCAGCATCTCAGAAAGATGTTAAAATCTTTTATGTGCTGTGGTGTCTGGCACCAGGACGTTGGCAGCCGGTCCTCTGGGTTGTGGGGTGGTGCCACCATTGATCGTACTTAAGTTTTAACCAATTGAATTAGGATCTGTGGAGTTTGTAGGCCGGGTCAACAACCTTGTACTCTTTGCCTGCCAAGCCCAATATGTGGCAGACTCTGGTGCACTGTGTGTACTGATGCTCTTCTATTGTTGCCAGCATTGACTTTTTTTGGCAGTTTGTGCTGCTTTTCTCTAGGATCGGACTGGACGAGTCTTGGCTGCCCATACCCCTGTCACCAGTTTCAGTTCACCTGCTGGCGGTGTAACGTTCGAGGTGTTATGAGTGGCACACGCGCTTCACAAGTGGAAGAAATTCACTGGACAAGACAAGAGATCAGGAAGGCCTTCAACGAGCTCAACCCCCGAAAATGTAGAAACCATCTAGCACCTGTGAAAGACCAATCCACAACATCGAACAGTCCAGGCTAGTCTAGATCCTCTCATGTGATTTGAACATGCGCCGTGTTGCTGCCAGGTTCGTCCCCAGTAGAAGAGCAGAAGGAATATCGCGTCAAGGTCTGCCAAGAACTCGTCCTCCATGTCGACTATCATTACCAGTGAGGAAACTTGGGTGTTCGGGTACGACCCTGAGGCGATGCAACAGTCTTCACATTTAAAGAGTCCATCATCTCCACGACCGAAAAAGGCAAGGCAGGTCCGCAGCTCGACCGAGTGCATGCTCATTACCTTTTTTGACATTGTGCACCAAGAACTGGCCAAACCGCCAATAGTGTATTCTACTGCCAGGGTTTAAAGCATCTCAGGGAGAATGAAAGCAACCGGATGTGTGATGAGCAAATCTTGAAAAAAAAATGTAATACCCCCTCATACACCTTTTACAGTTTATTTATCTTCTCGTGTAAAAATTCCATCCAGCTTGTGGTATGGTTGCATCCAGCATTAAACCATCACTGAGGTCTTTAAGATAGCCGCCAGATCTCGGATCACCATGACCCAAGGAACAAGTCTGGACTTTAGATCCAATCCTGGTTTAATTAAGACATGATGTAGAGTCCAAACCCACAGAAACCCACCGAGACTGAAAAGTGAGAAGGTACACGGGGTCAAACCCAGAACACACTGGACATTAGGAGATATAAAAGGAATAATAATGATAATAATGATGAGGATGATGATGATGATGATGATGTGCAAAATGTTGCAAAGATGGCAAGAAAACAAAGGCTTTAAATAATAAATACTAAAATGGGGAACAGTTGGATCCAATTAAAAGACTGAGTTGTGATAAGAACCAGAAACAATGACCTTATATGGAAGCCGGACGCCAAAATGGGTCAAAAATCATGTGGATCTTTTAAATATGGCCTGCATGTGTCTGAAACGTATGGCCTTCAAAGAATACCTCATATAGTGATTGTAACATTACATCTAACTCTAGAGTTTTTAGAAACCTTCCTGAAAATGTGCAAAAGTGAATCAATCCATTTTAAAAGTAAAAATAAAAGGTTGTAAAAGGCTCTTAAGAATATAAAACACTTTTTAGTTTTATTTTAATACTGTACAAAGTTTTCTTAGGCAATGCATATTAAGGAAAAAAAGATTAGTCAGACTATTAACTGATCAGAGATTAAGAAAAATGGCCACGTTTTGCTCGCATCATCAATCAGCGCGAAGCAGAAATCAGCTGATGGAACCATTTACATTGTGAAAAGTGAGCTTGGTGTAATATGGAGATATGTTTCCTGTACATTAGCACGCTTTATTTATTATTCATCATCACTGCTACTGTATTTGTAGCTGGCTCAGTGGTTTGGTGTCATTGCAGCGCTACTGTAGCAGCGCTCGCACTCTGGTTTTTTAGCGTATTTGGTTGTAAATCATTATTTTATTTATTTATTTAAAAACAATGGTTTCAGTGTTGTGTGCAAATTTACGGTTAGCATGTTACTATAAGCTTTATGCTGACGATAGTTTGTGTTTATCTAGACAGCTGAATCATGATGGCTAGCCGTTAGCATGTGTGTTGATTTGCTAGCTAATGTTTAAGACATTAGCTTTGGAACTTATCAGCTTCATTACAAATGAGTGTTTTGTCAGCTGTACATTTTAAAGTTCATGTAAAAGTTAGACATTTGTATCATACACTTTTTGGTTACTTTATACTTTGAAAAATCTTTGAGAGAATCTTGTGGATGATTATCTTTAGAAATCAGAGCTACAGTGTGTCCAGGTTCTCTCTGGGTTTTCTTGGTCCTGCACACTGCCATTTTTAATATTTATTATGTCCATCAAAATATGTTGTTTTTTTTATCCGCATGGCTTCCCATCCAGTTCTTGTGGGTTTCCTTTTCTGTTGTTGTTCCAGGCTTTTACTTTTTCCACTGTGGCGAGGACGTTTTAGTAACAGCTCAACAATTGTTGAGCTGTTATTAAATAATAAGTTATATAACTTCTTTGGAGAACTGCTCAGAAAATATTAGGAACATTTTAATTGTTTGGTCTAGATGGCTTAAATGTTCTTACCCGGATGATGTTTTATGCTTCTGATGAAAATCTTCAACTAGAGGCTGGGATTAAACCTCATCCATCATCATGCCGGTCGGTATTAGATTGTTGTGATGATATAAACCAGGCTGTTTGCGGATTGCTGGGATTTTAAAGCATTAAAACTGTGCAAGTTCACGTAAACTCCCTTGTTTCAGTATTATTATTATTTAAATAATGAAATAATTATGCAAACTTCAGCTGAGCCTTCTGTATATATATTCATCTCCAGAGTTATTGGAATGAGGAATCTT
This sequence comes from Clarias fuscus, assembly GCA_030347435.1. Taxonomy (NCBI): domain Eukaryota; kingdom Metazoa; phylum Chordata; class Actinopteri; order Siluriformes; family Clariidae; genus Clarias; species Clarias fuscus. The sequence goes on from CM059229.1 coordinate 3,467,098, forward strand.
CCAGTATGAATACGTTATCCAGATTAAACTGATTATTTTTTGTAAACGGATACAGCACAGACATACGAAGAGGAAAACTATTCTCTAAAACTATTTAAAAAGTCCTCATGAGTCTAGAGATTTTGAAAGAGTGTTTTGGCACAGGACAACGTAAATGCAAACGGGACATACAGTAGTCTATGCATGAAAGTAGGACATGGTCAAATATGAAGCTCAAGACCTGTTTGTTAGGAGCTGCCAGGTTTAAATCAGGCTATGGATTTGTTTACACACTATTTGATTGATCAGAAAGGTCTAATTAATGTGCTGCATCAAGCAAAGAAAACAACTAAGGAGATTTGAAATTAACCGTCAACTTTGTAAAAGAAATATGGTGGGAAAAAAATCATGAATGGAGATTTTTAAAAAATCAACCGTAAAAACCAGAGCTACGTTTAATAGTGAAAGTAAGGGCATTTCCATACACACACACACACACACACACACACACACACACACACACACACACACAATGTGATGAGAACTCACAGGATTGGGAAAACCACTAACCCTAGGGTTACTAACCCTAACCCTAACCCTAACCCGTCTACTGTACAAGCCTCTGGAGACAGTGTTATGATCTGGGGTCGCTTCAGTCGCTCAGGTCGAGACTCAGCAACGTTGTGTGGCGATAAAATGAAGTCACGTGACCACCTGAATGTACTGAATCACCAGCACATGAGTTTCTCATGAAGCATAAAATATAGCATAATGCGTGTAATACATAATTCACAATAATAATAGTAATTTAAGAAGTAATCCATTTGGAGATGTGCTTTAATTTGAGTCTTGTTCAGGGCTCTTTAAATCAGAGTTTCACAATATTGCAGGGTTGTTGTTGTTGTTTTTTGTTGTTGTCTTGATACATTTTATCTTTTTTATCCATTGCATGCTTTTAAAAGTGGAAGTCAGCTTGACTACAAACAGCAGGTCCACAGCTTTCAATGAAAACCTTCTGTTCATTTCCTCATTCAGTCCCTGCATCAGTTCAGTTCAGTGGGAAAACCAAGACAGAGCCGCATATTTACTTCAAATCCAGGAATTTTCATTGCTCGTTAAATCTGTGCATAAATTTGGGAAAACCAACACTGAGCCGCATATTTGCTTCAAATCCAGGAAATTCCGTCGCTCATTAAAATTGTGCACAACATTGCAAAAGCTAAAGTTAGAAGCTAAAGTTACAGCGCTAAACATTTGGAAAGCTGTATGATTCCTAATTAGGTGTCAAAATGTCTGTAAATTCACGACTCTTGCAAACATGTCCCTCTCTTCCTGTTGCGTAACTGGTTCCACTTAATATTTCACTCACAATATGTGTAATGTGTTTCAGACCACAGACTGAGAGTGACTCTGCCAAGCCTGTGTTTGCTTGCAGACATAAATCAGAAACAGCATGGCATTTTTACAAAAGGGTGGAACTCTGTGAAAATGTTCAGCGCGTAACGCTCGGCCACCGAACCATGAATCAAGAGCTTTCCCTCTAGTCCATCCGCCTCGTCTAGGGTGCAGACCGCTGTTCAGACGCTCACATTCTCCTACATGGGGACCATTAACACACAGCGCTGCGCCCCAACCTCGTTTGCCCTCTAGTCATTTCCAAACCTTTCAGCTTCTAGCATCAGCGATGTACTAATCACCGGCCTGATCATCTGAAACAGAGAGAAAAAAGTCCTTCAGAAGGTCTGGAGAACTATTCCTCAAGACTCTACATTAAACATACCAGAAAGTCTGGAGGAAAAAAAAAAAAAGTTTATGAAGGACGTGATACTGTAAGTCATTAAGTGACATCATAAGAGTCAATAATGTTTCAGAAGTCTTCATGACAGAGGAGATTAGACCATTTAAACATGCACCGTCATGCTGTAGTGGGCGGGGTTTCCTGAAAGCAGTCCTAACATGGAGAATTGAAAAGAATTACTGCTTAATAATATTTTAAAATTTATGGTTTCATGTATGCATTTAAAGACATGGTTAAAAATGTATTAAAATTTCAATTTAAAAAGGCAACATTAAAAATGAATATGTATATTGAAACAAAACATATGCATACTGTATATGTTTAATAAATATATATGTTTAATAAATATATGCATAAAAATAAATGAATATAATAATGTGTATGTACTCATATATAAAAAGACAATAAAGTATATGAATAAAATATTTATAAATGTTTATAAAACTCAGTTATTATATGATTAAAATGTAAAAAAAAAAAAAAATGTTAAAACGATTATTCATTTCATTCCGAAAATGGCCTTGTATGCAAGCTGTTGTGCTGAAACAAACAAATTAACAACTAATAAATAAATGAATAAAAAATTACTTAATAAATAATTAAATTACTTGTATATCTTAATATCAGCAAATAAATGTATTTATAAAGACAGCTTTTCTAGTTAATACTACGATACATTTTATTTATTTATTTATTAGTGTATTTTATTGAGCAGTAAGGCATTACAATCCAAGCCGATCCCAGTGAAGAGCACTGACCATCGCCAGCGTGTCGTTTAGTGTTTTCGTACATTCCTAATGTAAACGAAAGTGCCGTCGGACATCGTCTTTAACACTGGCTCTTATTGCATGCAGGTGTGAACACATGTACCGTGATCGACTCTCTGCTGAGACGGATACAGCTGCGTGCCAGGCATGGCCTTTGCTTTCTCGCCCTGTCGCTCTACATTACATTCAAAACTGTTAAAAAGAAAAGAAAAGAAAAACTTTTCTATTGTTGACCGAGCACCTGGTTTCCATCCGTAGTGCTGTGAAAACAACATTCTCAATGTCCTGCTATTTGCATTGTGCTGAGTCGTATGAATGGGAAAGGAATGGAAAGGGTTCGGGGAATGGGCGCATAAAAATACCATAATACATATTTTTTTGTTTTTTTTTAATAAATGACTGTAAATTATTCAGGACTATGGCACAAATCATTTCCATACCATACACATAGTTTTGTGTTTTGATTTTTATAACCATATAAATAAAAAGAACAAGCCATCCAGATTTAGTACCAGTCCAAGAAAATAAAGAAGGATAATGAGCACACAGTGAGCCGGGCTCAGATGGACTATTGGAAATTTGGATCTGATTCTCTCATAGACACACAAAGATAAAAGTTTAATATACTGTAGTGCATTTTTCTTAAAGTAGGTTTCTTAAACCTTTAACTCCAGGTATGTGGTTTAGTGCTTAACACTTGCTGAGAAGAAGCAAAATAATAGTTGTGTTGTTCGTCTCCAAGCACTCCCACCCTCCCTCCCCGCCCTCCCGCTTTGTCTATAAAGTGTTCGTTAATGCCATGAGCACGAACTTACCTCACTCAGCGTAATGACCGAGCCAGTTCAATGCGTTCTGCAGTCTCATCCTCACCTGTTTCCAATAACGCCTGCAGCTCGGCCGCATCTCATAACGGCATCTTTTACACACTGCTTGTTTTATCCCTGAATGTTCCGGATGCATGCCTCTGTTTCCACAACACAAATGAACCGATTTACCGTACACTAGCTGTAAGTTGTGATAATATTAAGAAAGATAAACGGTCGCCTCTTCGCTGTTGTCACCGTCAACAGGTTTGAAAGCTGACCAAGCCGAGCATCAAGGGCACCTGAAGGGATGAGCAACCCTTTGTGTGTTTACTTTTGTGTTTGCATCTTCAGGTTAATGCGTCATGATGTCTTTCACACATTAGCTGTGTATATATGCATAAAATATCACTTTTATATATATATTGTTATGAAAATATAACAAAGCGATTTCTTAATATTATTCATTTAGATCAGAATTCAGATCTTTGGCTAAAGGTACAACAATTCAAGACCCAGTAAATCCTGCTTGGATTATCTCGAGGCAGCTTTAAAAGTTACCTGGAGTCCACCTGTGGCATTTCTAATTGACTAGACAATGGTTTATAAAAACACACACCTGTGTGTATAAGATAAGATGTACGTATAAGATCCCAAAATTCTTTGTTCATGTCAAACAAAAATCCACGCCGTGAAGTCTCTGTCGTAGTCCCCCATGATCACATTTTGCCATGACAGATCCGGGCAAAGCTATAGAGGTATTTTGATATAGAGGTAATCCTGATGATTGGAACCAGGCCATTCCAAGTCCCGGAATGGTCCAGCCAAGCCTAAATAAGCCAGAAGGACTGTGGTCAGGGAGATGTCTAACAGGAAGTGATGGGAGAACTTGCCAAAAGAAAGACTCCATCAATCGGGCCACATAAACAAACTAGTTCCATTATGGTAAAAAAGACTTTTCTTTGCATATCCTAGGTTGTTAGGGTTTAGAGCACAAGTTCAACCATGATATAGTACAACGCCACTGGGGCAAAGAGCATGCAGCTCAACAATGGCAGCTTGGACTTCTGTTTAATGACTGAGAGGGATAATGACGAAGATGTTCTGTATGATGAGTGTTACAGTTTTGGCCGAATTCAAAGATGGAATTCTCTTCAGCCGTCTGTTACACAACAGTTAGTTCTGACCAAGTAATCTGATTGGATGAGAGGCTTTACACATGAGTGATGATAATAGACAGTAACAGCACTGGGACGTTTTGTACACTAACTTTCGGTCGCAGCACGGGTGAGAGTAGCTCTGTACAATCTGCAGTAGGAGAGAGCGGCGGCCTGACAAAACCCGCATTCACAACAAATCGCAGAAGCACTTTCAGACAAGAACACACATCTGATATCATGTCATCGTTAACAACGCAATATCTCCTTAATAACTGCTTCTAAGATGTTCTTCTAAGATACAAACCTAACTAGCGTCCAACGCGACGCTCAATCCCAAATAAATAAAGTGGAAATATAAAGTAAAGAATTTCTCAGGACTGTCCACCACCTCCATGGTTTATCCACCTTGTGGCAACAGAGTACCGGTGAGAATTTATAGCTACTAGCTTTAGCCAGACGTGGTCGATTAGTTCCTCCAGGTCTGGAAGAAGATCTGTTGGCGGAGTAAAATAACTGGTTAAATAAAGTAACAAATCATAATCTGTTAATAATAAATAGTGTTTGTGTAACACCATTTATTGGTTGATTGCTTGATCGCATCACGGCAGTGCTGATATTCAGTACAACAGCATGACCTCGAGTGGAATATTGCTTAAGTATCATCTCTATGGTAAACAGTTATTTTTGGAAAGCTTGTAACTGAACTAGAAAGCCATGGTCAAAGCAGTGACCAAATACCCAATGAGCGTCTGATCCTGGAGAGATTGGAGAACCTGCCAGAAATACCAGCATATCAGAAAGTCTATGTGAATATGAAAGGCCATTGTGCTCAAATTGCAAATACAGGAGGCACTTAAAGGAGTCCGAGAGCAATTTATAAAATATTGTCTGGCGTAATGAGACCTAAATGTAACACGTTGGCAAGAACTCAAAGTACTGTGATACCCAGGCTAAACCGTTCAGTGCTGTACTGACTGATATACAGTACCATGAAACATGGTGGTGGCAGCATCGTGCTATAAAATCTGCTTCTCGGCAGCGTGTGAGAACAGGAAGTCTGGTCAGAATCGATGGAAGGATAAATACAGAGAGGTTGTTGCACCACCTCAGACTGGGATAACAGTTCAAATTTCAAGCATGACAACAACGCAAAGGATCACAGCCAAGATAACGATGGAGACGAGTCTCTGAGGTGTCTCAGACATGAACCCCAGAGAACATCTGTGGATAGAGTTGGACATGGAGGTCCTCCAGTTCTCCTCATTATAAGTGAGTTTGAAAGGATCTACCAGGAGGAATGGGAGAAAACATCAACTGAATCTATTTAACATTGAATTTATAATACAACAAGTAACCGACTCTAAATGTTATGTTTTCAAGATGGTCTACGGAGAATCTGTCCAAGAAGTTTTAGCAAAACTGATGGATACAGAAATCTGAGCAGCGCCCGGTAAACTAGCGTGTATATTTTGAATTCGAAATCTTACTAAACCTATCTGTGTAAACAGCCATGCACACGATGACTGAGTGTAAACGTGAGAGGGTGATTATTAGGCGGTGGTGTTATTGCGAGTGTCCGAGCGAGGTTACTTGCCCTCTCTTTGTGATGCGAGCACTGTGGCTGCACCTGGTCCTCCTCCTCCTCAGGGCTAATGCCAGCCTGCCATTGTGCTCTATTCATTTCCATCCCATTCGTACTTGTTCCCTCTCTCTCTTTTTCCAGAATGCATCTGCACAGATGGGCGATGGACAGAAACACCGGGCAGCTGACCATCTAAAAAACTTCCCAAAAACACTGCGGCTGCTGTGGCAACCGAAATCGCGGAGAGAGACGAGCAGTGTTCACACGTACCATAAAGAGACATAAAAATGCCCTTGAGCAAGGGCTTGCACCCTCAATTGCTTGGGTACACCAGGGTGTGGAACTGGCAACCCGGGCCTGTAAAAACTTCTATAGAAACAGAAGATGTTTCTTCAGAGGTGGGGAGTACTCGTTGCCCAATATGTCTGATGGCACCTGGATGGACCCTTACCTGAAATAATAATAATAATAATAATAATAATAATAATAATAATAATAATACATATTTGATTGTTTAGTGTTTTCTCGTACCTGCACACAGCAGTTTATCAAAACATTGCTATTTCTTTGGGTTATTTAAAACTACATAATTAATAAATGTGCAAGTTAGTTTTTTTTATGCATTTCATATTTCATATTTATTCAATGCCACTACAGAGAGATGTGTTAATCACCTGTAACACTTTGATCTATAAAACAAAAGGAAAGCATGTTTATGTTGTGTCTGTATCCTGTATAGAACGTGTTGGGCTGAAAGTATAAAAATAAAGCATTTAAACAGTCTCATACACACACACACACACACACAAGGACGTTTCTTCGTCTAAATTGAAAGTTATATTTCCTCCGTAGAAACAGTAGTGCCTGGATTCAAGTCTGTTCGCTGCTGACGTTCAGACGCCGTTTCCCAGCACATTACTGAGATGTTAGTTAATGACAAATAAGAGTGATTTACTGCAAGCATGTTATGGACAGCGCAGTGTGTGTATGTGTGTGTGTGTGTGTGTACGTTTGTTAGCCGAGACTGCGAGGTAAAGGCCGAGGTTCAGTGTAGACATGAAACAGAAAGTGTACACACTAACAGATTTATGAGGTTTCGAACGTGCGCTTCGGCGTAGACGAGACTGAGGGAAACACGGCGGGGTCACGACTGGATAAACCCACGGCACACACAGCAGGAGCGTGTGCAACTTACAAAAGAGCTAGCGAAAAAACGTGCTGACGTTCGGTCATCTGTAGCACGGCCAACTCCACTCCATCACAGCTGGAATTTGACCCGAACAGGTTTATTATCTCAGTTAGAGTCGGGCTGAGGATTACAGCGAAGCAGTAGGAGTAGTTAAACAGACTTGTTCCACTGAACTGACCGACCGGTGAATTCTCTAATCTGATTGGTCGGCAGGGATCGATTCATCTTCTAGAGCGGAATCTCTGACAGCGGCACGGCTGCAAATCGCAGGTTTATATTAATGAACTTGGAGTCATGTGTCACGGTTGCTATGGTAACCGAGCTGGAACTATGCATGTTGTGATTCCTCAGAAGCTCGTTCGTTCTAGTATTTTAGCCTTAAAAGAGTGACGGTGGAGAAAAAAAGAAACGTTTATAGCTGCTATAACAAAAGTGATAACAGGAACTAACTTTCCACAAATGGAAATATTTTTTTCCCTAAATACAATTGGCAAATTGGTGCATGAATACGAACCATACATTAGCAACCCTACTTGCCGCGGCATCAATTTCGTAACACGTGCAAAATATCCCTTCCTGTGAGGCAGATTTTTTTCTTCCATGGAAGTGTATCACGTGTAACTGGATTCATTCGTTTATTCATTCATTCATTTTTTTTTTTTTTTCCTACAGCTTATCCTGTTTAGGGTCCTGCAGTGCCTGGCACAAGGCAAGGGGACACCCTGGACAAGGTTCCAACCCTTCACAGCGCACAGAAACACACACACACACACACACCCTGTCATACACTACAGGCAATTCGGAAACACCAATCAGCCTACAATTCCCCTCCGAAAGCCACCCCTCACCCCCAGCCGGAGTTTATCCTTTTAAAAAAAAAATAACACTACCCATTATTTGATTCAGCAAAAGTAACAGATGTATTGTGTGATAACAAACTGGTGTTTGGACCAAATCAAACACTAAGTCTCTGTTGTTTCTGCTCGGGGAATAAACAGCCTACAGGCAAACCCATGTCAGAGAAACAAGGAGCAGCTGTGCCGTGAAGCCGAGCCAATCCCCGAACAGGCTTTTTCCTGAATTACTTGGACTCGGGCTCTGGATTGTGTCCTAGAGGGCATACGCTCCGCCTGTGTCCCCGAGCACTTTGATGGGGTTTTGGTGGCCTGCCCAATATGAGTCTAATCATCGGCGTTCCCAGCATTCACTGCTCAAACCCCAACCGGCAGTTCCCGCTGCAAGTGACGACAACCTGTGATGAATTAAACGCAACAGTCATGTAATATATCAGAAATGACAGAATAAATAAACCCGGAACTGTATCAGCATGTCTTTTCTTTACCAAGACCTTTCGGTTGTATGTGAAGTGAAATGGGCGGTTTCGGGTTTCGGTAGAGAGTTAACGTTTTTTTTTTTTTTTTTTTTTACGGGAGCCAACATTTCATTTATGTTCTGCTTGAAAATGTGATCAACTGTTTCATAGACCAACAGTGCTGTGCAAGAAGTCTTCAGATTAATCTGTAGTGCAGATGTTGTTTTAGATGTTTATCATGTCTGTATTATTATGTACAAAACGATTCACTACTGTATTTGCAAACATAATTTTTTAAAAAAATGAATGAATAAATAAAGCAACGTATTACATGGCCGGCCAGTTTTCAGATGGAAACGGAACAAAAGATGCAGTTTCCTGGGTTTTCTATGAACATAGAAAGGAGCGAGTATGATAAGGTCAGGTATATATTTGTCTTTCATTACAAAGAAGTTAAACCTGTAAAACGTAACACTCCTTAGATTTTCATGTAGAACTTTTTATGATTTTCCAGGTGATTTACCCTCTATAAGAGCATCCCTGACTGCAGTGCAGGTTGACATTAACGAGCTTGTTTTAATGCATCATTGTTTCCATGGCAACAGCTTTTTCACATTGATGTATACCGGGGGGAGCTACATACAAACTGGCGCATAATCGCTGGTACTGTGACGCTTCCTGTAATAACTAAAATATATTTAAAAGGTGTAAGTGTTTGGTACAGTAGTATAAATCAAAGGTAAAGCTGTGACGTTGTTATTCTTGGGACGCAGGAGAGAGAATTAAGTCTGGTGATCTAATCTAAATGAGAAACAGGAACTACAGTAACTTATAGAATAAAGGGGATAAAACGTGTCTTTATACACTACTTTGGCGTGGGAACAGTGCCTCCAGTTCATCACACCGAATACCATTGTTGATTATTTTCCTGCAATGCCACTACACGCCACTACGAGTGTTTCTATCCATTAGGAAACACATGCATGAGAACTTGTAGCCGTCCTGTCTCGCTATATGATGTAGAGGGCTGTATTTCTCCTCGTGCCCTGGTCAATGTCACTCCCTCTCCCTGGAGCATGATATCCATGGGAACTGTGCCCCTGTTATCAGACCCCCACAAAACTCTCTGTGGCACACAGAAAGGAAATGAGGCTAAGGGGAAAAGGCATAGAGGACAGGTTCAGATGAGGGTACGAGGGAGGGGGGAGTAATGACAGGAAAGAGCCTATTGAATCAGCTCCGAGGCCAACGCACTGCATCACACCGAGTGTCCAAGCACAGAAACAGCTGATGCCCATCTCTCCCAGGTCAAACCCCTCAGAGCGGGGCAGCATTGTGGGAAAATGTTAGCACTGAGCAGTAATCTAAACCCAGAGCCGCGTGTTTAGCGCACTTTAAAAGCAAATCCCCTGCAGGGACTTTTTTTTTCCTTCGCTTTACCAGGAAAATTAAAGCGCGAGTAATTTGCCACAACAACAAAAAAAAACCACCAAATATGCGTAAACTATTAAACAGGAAATGACCTCGCAATTTAGCCCAGTGTCATTATGCTTGGTATTTGCTATTTTCTTCTCCTAGATCCAGAGAAGGCAACACAAACATGTGTGTGAGCAGACAAAACAAAGCGGGGATTTGAGGAAGCCGTGACGGAAAGGGCGGCTCGGAGAAAACACCTGCTGGACAACGAGATAGAAGAAGACATCCGAGAATGACGCATGAAATAACTTCCAACGCATGAAAGCTGACGCAGTGACGGCTGATTGGGATGAAACGAGCCGTGTCGGATAGGACTGACCGACAAACATGCGAGCGAGTGTGCGGAAAACCTCTCAACAGGACAGGGTTTAGATTTTGTTGAAAAACTGAGGCAAATTAAGAAATATTAAATAAACACCGAGCAAACATGTACTGTACTTTGAGATAAACGTATTACTGACACTATTAATGTAATATTGTAAATTTATAGATATTAAGCTAAAATTAGTCCTTAGCATGTCTTTAGCATGCACAAATCGCAACGATTTTCAATAATTAGTATAATAAAAGACTATATATAATAAAATATTATTAAGGCTTTTAAAAGAATATTACAGAATATATTATAATATGATATATACTGATATATGTTCTATACAGTCGCCACAGAAAAGAATCACCACCCTCCCTTTAAAATAATCACATTTTGTTGCATGAACTGAAATGAAGACAGACACAGTTTTGATTTATCCAGCTGAATTTACTCAGTGCAACTTTTAGCATCCAAGTAAAAGATACAACACCAACATGTCAGGAAAAAAAAAAAAACAGAATCACTGATTTGGAAAAGAATCATCCCTTCCAATAAATGACTTGTAAAATCAATCAGGTGAAGCTTCTCAATTCCACACAAGGCTTTACACATTTTGACTTTGCATTATTTGCTCACTCTTCTTTGCAGAACTGCTCGAGTTGATTTAAATTTGATGGTGACCATTTGTGGACTGCAGTCTTCAAGTCATTCCACAGATTTTCAATGGGGTTTAAGTCTGGGCTCTGCGAGGACAATCACATTTTTCTTTTACACCCACTGTGTGGTCAGTCTTGCTGTGTGCTTTGGGTTATTGTCATGTGGCAAGGTGCAGTAAACCTTCCTCCCATCGATAACTTTTCTGGCAGAGGGCAGCAGTTTTTTTCAAGAATTTGACGGTAATTTGTCCCATGCATTTTTACTTCTATCCTGACAAGTGCTCTAGTCCGAGCGGCAGAGAAACATTCCCGTAACAGGATATTAGCCCCTCCATGCAGGAATGGTGTTATTTGGATGGTGAGCTGTATTGGATTTCCACCAGACACACTGCTTGGTGTTATGGCCAAAAAATTCTAGTTTTGATCACCTGCGTTTTTGCAAAGCTCAGTCATGACTGCATGTGGCCTTTCTGGAGGAGTGGCTTTTGTCTTGCACCCCTCCCATAAGCCACATTTGTGGAGAATTTGTGATACTGTTGCACCACTCTTTCTTTGTCATAAACTCCTGCAACTGCTTCAGAGTTGCTGTTGGCCTTTTGGTAGCCTCTCTGAGCAGTTTCCTCCTGGCTCTTTCATCCAGTTCGGAGTGATGTCCCAAAATACCTTCCACTTCTTAATAATATACTTCACTGTGCTTCCAGGCAGTAATAAAACATTTGATTTTTTTTTTCTATTAATATCCTGACTTGTACTTGTCTACATCTTTATCCTTTGTCTTTTGCCACCCACAGTTGATTGTTTACATTTGTTGCACTACTTAGGCTTTTCATGCTGGGCTAATCAAAAATGACAACAGCTGATCAGAGTTGAAAGTTAAATGAAAGTTACATTTTTTTCACATGTTAGTGTTGTATATTTCACTTGGATGTTAAAAGTTGCACTGAATAAATACAGCTGGATAAAACGAAAATTGTATCCGTCTTGATTTCAGGCTGCAAAGCAGTAAAATGTGATTGTTTAAGGGGTGGGGTGATTCTTTTCTATACCCACTGTATAATATGAAGCCCTTTATTTTTTTTAAACCTGCTGCATCAAAAAGCCGTCTGCAGTACTCTGGTGTCAGTCACTTAATCTATTCTTGCTTGATTGCTTCCTGATGATCAGGGACAGAAGACAGTTTCTTGACTGCTACTTCCTTCTTTGCCTTTGCCATGGCTCCAAAAGCTCAGGATCATTGTCACATGACCAGTTTTTTACTAGTGTTTCAGGTAGTTAGCACAACTCTTCAACCAGATAGGCAAGAACTAATTAGTGACATCACTTGTTTTGTGCATGAATGGCATACTGTTTGGACAAAAAAAATGAGGTCAGCTGATGACCTGAATATACTGAACGACCAGGTTTTTCCATCAATTTTTTTTTCTTCCCTGATGTTACAGCCATATTTCAAGATGGCGATGCCAGGATTCATCAGGCTCAAAAAAGCGCTTTTTCACACATGGATTGGCCAAAACCTTAACCCCCACCGAGAATCTTTGGGATGTGCTGGAGAAGACTTTTCACATTGGTTCGATTCTCACAAGATCTTACAAGTTCTTGGAGGGAAATTAGGGGAATTTAAGGAAGGAAACAAATGTCGTGACTTTGCATAAGCTTATCGAAATGATGCCAAGGAAAGAGAAAGGTGATCCAATAAAATATTAGGTTTTAGCAGTGTGTGTGTGTGTGTGTGTGCGTGTGCGTATATCTTTTTTTCCTGATTTTAGGAACAAATCAAAATAAAAAAACATGAACAGGTTATACAATACATCCATGATGCAGCAGACTTTCATCAATGAAAAAAAATAAAATGCCTTTTGAAGTTAAATCAACATATTTTAGTCACGTTTTAATAATATAAGCGGGTAAAATGTATACTACAGTATAAGTAAGTATAAATGTATACTAATATAAGTAAGTATAAATGTATAGTATAAGTAAGTATAAATGTATACTACAGTATAAGTGAGTATAAATGTATAGTATAAGTACGTATAAATGTATACTACAGTATAAGTGAGTATAAATGTATAGTATAAGTAAGTATAAATGTATACTACAGTATAAGTAAGTATAAATGTATACTAATATAAGTAAGTATAAATGTGTAGTATAAGTAAGTATAAATGTATACTACAGTATAAGTAAGTATAAATGTATAGTATAACTGAGTATAAATGTATAGTATAAGTGAGTATACTGGTATAGTATAAGTAAGTATAAATGTATACTACAGTATAAGTAAGTATAAATGTATAGTATAAGTGAGTATAAATGTATAGTATAAGTAAGCATAAATGTATAGTATAAGTTAGTATAAATGTATACTACAGTATAAGTAAGTATAAATGTATACTATTATAAGTAAGTATAAATGTGTAGTATAAGTAAGTATAAATGTATACTACAGTATAAGTAAGTATAAATGTATAGTATAAGTGAGTATAAATGTATAGTATAAGTAAGTATAAATGTATACTACAGTATAAGTAAGTATAAATGTATACTAATATAAGTAAGTATAAATGTGTAGTATAAGTAAGTATAAATGTATACTACAGTATAAGTAAGTATAAATGTATAGTATAAGTGAGTATAAATGTATAGTATAAGTGAGTATACTGGTATAGTATAAGTAAGTATAAATGTATACTACAGTATAAGTAAGTATAAATGTATAGTATAAGTGAGTATAAATGTATAGTATAAGTAAGCATAAATGTATAGTATAAGTTAGTATAAATGTATACTACAGTATAAGTAAGTATAAATGTATACTACAGTATAAGTAAGTATAAATGTGTAGTATAAGTGAGTATAAATGTATAGTATAAGTAAGTATAAATGTATACTACAGTATAAGTAAGTATAAATGTATAGTATAAGTAAGTATAAATGTATAGTATAAGTGAGTATAAATGTATAGTATAAGTAAGTATAAATGTATACTACAGTATAAGTAAGTATAAATGTATAGTATAAGTAAGTATAAATGTATAGTATAAGTGAGTATAAATGTATAGTATAAGTAAGTATAAATGTATACTAATATAAGTAAGTATAAATGTGTAGTATAAGTAAGTATAAATGTATACTACAGTATAAGTAAGTATAAATGTATATTATAAGTGAGTATAAATGTATAGTATAAGTAAGTATAAATGTATACTACAGTATAAGTAAGTATAAATGTATACTACAGTATAAGTAAGTATAAATGTGTAGTATAAGTGAGTATAAATGTATAGTATAAGTAAGTATAAATGTATACTACAGTATAAGTAAGTATAAATGTATAGTATAAGTAAGTATAAATGTATAGTATAAGTGAGTATAAATGTATAGTATAAGTAAGTATAAATGTGTAGTATAAGTGAGTATAAATGTATAGTATAAGTAAGTATAAATGTATAGTATAAGTAAGTATAAATGTATACTACAGTATAAGTAAGTATAAATGTATAGTATAAGTAAGTATAAATGTATAGTATAAGTGAGTATAAATGTATAGTATAAGTAAGTATAAATGTATACTAATATAAGTAAGTATAAATGTGTAGTATAAGTAAGTATAAATGTATACTACAGTATAAGTAAGTATAAATGTATATTATAAGTGAGTATAAATGTATAGTATAAGTAAGTATAAATGTATACTACAGTATAAGTAAGTATAAATGTGTAGTATAAGTGAGTATAAATGTATAGTATAAGTAAGTATAAATGTATACTACAGTATAAGTAAGTATAAATGGATAGTATAAGTAAGTATAAATGTATAGTATAAGTAAGTATAAATGTACACTACAGTATAAGTAAGTATCAATGTCTGGTTTCTACAGTACAAACCTTGCATGTGCACTTTGCACTAGGTTTTATCGATTTGCAGGAAAACGTTTCTCCAACTGTAGTATATTAATCAACTGCTGCGGTCAAAGTTTACCCAATTTAGTAACAAGCCAAAATCAACAAACCAATAAAAATAGCACTAGAAAAATTATAAAACCCAAAGCCAGTGTAAATTTTTTTTTTTGTCCTCTGCTCCTAATCCTCCGGCTATATTTCTGCAAAAAGATATGAATATGTAGTAAATAATACAGTAAAATGTGTTTCCAATGTGTTTCCTGTTGTGCTGGCCTAAATGTTGGCTTGATCTTTCATCCAGCCTTTGTGGTTTATGTAATACTTTCTTGAGCACATGCCAGCGGAGAGGATTTATGTACAGTTTTACAGTTTATTAGTGTATTTAGAGCAAATTGCTACCAGCAAGAAAAAAGTGCAGCATAAGCGGACGTGTACTGCACACCCTCGGAGTAAACGTCAAGCTGTAAAACTGCAGCTCGTGACCACTGGGGAAAATGAATAATAATAATAATAATAAATAAATAAATAAATAAATAAAAACCCGTGTCCTTTTTTTTTTTGTCTGGTCAGTTTGAGTGACAATAAAGGCGATCCCTGAGCGCCATTCGGCTGTTAAGTAATTAAAGAAAAAAACCATTGCGCTCAGGGTGAAGGGTCACTTCAGAGACACAAAGCTCCGGCCGAGGGGAAGTGAAGTAATGAAATTAGCTCGCGGACGCCATATTTGATTACCGTCACTTAGAATGACGCCGTTGTCTTAAGTGAAGTGCTCTTGAAGATGAAAAAAGCCACTTCTTCTGACAGTCACCATAAAGGATTTTTTTTATTTTCGGATGAGTCGCTGAGGGTTGAAGGTCCCGCCTGTGGGTTTTTCTACACACTTCGCCTTGTGATGTTTATCAGCTCGGACTTCAGAGAGGGTATAATAAAAACCAGCCGGCTTGGATGCGGTTCCTTTTGGGGGGTTGCGATTACCGTTTCTCTGCAACCGTCATTTAATTTCTGAAATGTTCTGCGTCGCATTAAGCAGAGATAAATACTTCCTTTGAAGAAATCAGGCACCGGGCCTTCTGGCTGGTAAACAAACACGTAAAAGAGACATATGTCTGCCTCGCATGGTTCGCTTCCTTTGGTCTCTTTTTTTTTTTTTTTTTTGCCGTCAATACTTATACTTACTGGTATCTTTTATTGGTCCTGGGCTCATTAATTCTCTGAAACCCAGTCATACTTGTGATGTGGCGCTATTGCACATTCGTACAATCGTCGTAATGAACAAACCGCAGGAACACGGCAGTGAGCCCGGCGCATTTCACAACCAACGACTGCAAGAAGAGCAAATTGAGTGCAAATTGGGTTCCTCTGACGTATGAAGAGCAGAAACCGCAATTCGGGTAACCTGATAAATAAATAGAGAGTGCGAGGGATGAAGGCCTGATCCTGCAGAGCAATATGAGCAAGCGAGGCCATTAAAAATGTGCACGCAGAAATGCTAAGGAATGAGGAGCTCTTGGCTCTCAAACATGCAAAATAAAGAATGTTAAAGTTTCATGACTGATTAATAATAAGCAGGAATCATGTTTCATTTGTACAGACGGGTCCTAAAAGGGATTTATCTGGACTAATAATGTAATCAGTGCATCCCAAGTTGACAAGGACTGAACCATAACAGGGTGTGGAACTTTTAATGAATGTGTGTGTGTGTGTGTGTGTGTGTGTGAGGGAGAGAGAGATGCCCAGAAGCAAATCTCCTGTCTGGTTGCGAAATCAGGAAGCAACAAGCCTCTCAAGATCAATGAGTGTAGCCGCGAGCAGGAAGAGGAGGAGCCAAAAGCCGCCCAATGACAGCGAGGCCTCGGGGAGCACCGACTGACGCAAACCAGGAAGCCACCTGATGTGACTGGGGTCAGATAAATGCAGCAGCGGCAGCCGCGGAAGAACAGGTGCTTCCTCAGAGCCTCGCTGCCTGTTTCGGCCATGACAGACCCAGTTTTTCCCAGCAGCCCCCCACCCCCATCTCCAAATACACACACACACACACACACACACACACTCGCCTTCTGTATTTGTGTGTTTATGTGTGCATTGACGGAGTAGCATCCTCAGGCAGGGCGAGACGAAGGACAGGGCACGCACGCAGGCCAGGAAACTGTTACCTCGGCTGTTTTTGTTTTCCTTCCACAGCTTTCTGTTTCCATATACAACACATAGGTGACCACCGCAACGACACGCTCTGACATTAAAGGGATGCCGTAACAGGTTCAGAGCCCCGATCGTGATCCTGTGATAACATAAAAAAAATCAAAACAATTATTAAAACCTCGTAGCTTCTGGCCGTTCCGATGTGCACGCTGCGAGAATCACGTTACAGCAGATAGAGGTTACGGTGTGAAACACTGCAAAGTGTCAATACGTGCCAAATGCGTCGCAGGATAAAACAATAGGATGATGAGAGCGGAAGATGTGTGTTTGCGTGTGTGTGTGTGTGTGTGTGTGTGTGTGTGTGTGTGTGTGTGTGTGAGGGTAGAGGAAAGGTATTTCTCGGAGTCACCGCAGGGGGAGGCACGTATGCTCGGACCTGCTCAACTCTACACGTACATTTGGAACTCATTAAACTCCTGACCTGAGAGCTGAACGCGCTGAAGTGTCCTGGTTCAGAGGCTCTCCGAAGCTGAACGTGTGTGTGTGTGTGTGTGTGTGTGTGTGTGTGTGTGCGCACATCCCTTATAATCAACCAACAATGCCAGTGATTCCTGTTAGAATACCATGAGTATGATGCTTTTGTGTGTGTGGCTAAAAATGAAGGCCAGGTTTTAAAAAATAATGAAAGACAGAAGGGTGCCAATACTTTTTGGTTGAGTTCCAGTACTTTAATGCACCCCAAATCCTTTCTAACCCTGACCAATTTCTCCTTTCAGCAGCTTATTTTAAATATCTTTTAAAATCACAAGAGCAAATTTTAACAACGCTCTCGTTCTAACACGTTCCAGTACCGTTTCCATGGTAACAGCGAAGCGAGAACATGAAGTAAGTCGTTTCATCGGTCCGCCATAACATTAAACGTTGATGTGATATAATACCATAAACCTCCTGTATGCTGTTACAGGGACATAGTAATAAATTTTATCCCGTTTAATCCTTCATTGCACATACACATCCATCGTTGATTAATTTCCTATAACAGCACAACACAAAATGCTTTATTGTACAGACACAGTGCCAGTTCAGACTCTTGTTTGCTGTCTGTTATGGACGGAGAAGGCTTAGCGCTGCCCTTTGGTTCATTTCCAGCGCCTCGTAAACAGCGCGAACAAACCTTCCCCCCTGTCCGATCGGCCGATTCCTCGTTCGCACCGCTCGGGTCCTGCATCTCTGGGATTGTTTTGAGCTGTCCAGCGAGGAAGGAAGCCAGTGTGAGAAAGTGCCTGTTTTTTTGGAGCGGACAGGAATTGGCCTCATCGCGCGCGGTTCCTCTTTTCGGCAGCCGAAACAATGCAGTGGCGTCACACCCCTCCACTGGAGCTCGGCTTTTCACATGGAAAAATGTTCCCAGAATTCCGCTCCCAGGCTCAAAGGTAAGACTGGGAATGGAGGGAGGGAGCGAGCGAGCGAGCGAGCGAGTGAGAGAGAGAGGGCTGAGGGTTTGAAGAGTAAGGGAACTGAGCAATGATCACATGATTCAAGGAGTCCATGTAGCTATGGAAACACACCTCCGTTTTCCAGACCACGACCAGGAAAAGGTGCTCGACTGGGCCTGGAAACTGTACGCCAACCAGGCACGTCAGTTCATTGTTAGGAATCGTGTAAAAAAGATGGGGATAGCAAACGCCAAGGGACTGATAATGAAAAGTCTTGGTTTATATCCACACAGTGATGTGTAAAGTCATATCATCGTTGATGATCAGGGATAAGTCACAAGGAATAATGGTGATCAGAAATTGCTTCCTGGAAAGAATGGTTATCACTTATTGGTCAGTGGGAGTAATGGTAACCACTGATAGGTTGCTGGGAACAATGGTGATCAGTAATCAGGCCCTGGGTAAAATGGTGACCGGTGATTGGTCTCTGGGAGTAATGGTGGTTGGTCACTGGGTATAATGGTGATCAGTGATTGGTCATGGGGAATAATGGATATTGTTTGACTATTATGCCCAGGGGAGAGTAATAGAATCAGTTGAGAACAATGGTTGTTAGTGATTGTTGACACTGGAAGTAGTGGTACCCATTGGTCTCTAAGGGGGTAGTAGTGTGTGGTTGCTGGGTAGAGTGGTGATCAGTAATTGGCTACTAGGAATAATGGTGATTGGTCAATGGGAACAGTTGAGACTAGTAATTGGTCACTGGGAGCAACGGGGATCAGTCACTGGTCTCTGGGTGTAATTAATGGTGGTTGGTTGGGAATAAAGGTGATCAATGAGGGGTTGCTGGGAATAATGGTGATCAGCATTTGGTCAACAGAAATAATGGTAATCAGTGACTGGTTTCTTGGAGTAATAGTGTGTTTTTTTTGTGGGTATAATGGTGATCGGTAATTGGTCATTGACCAATTAGATCAATCACCAATTGGCCATTGGTGATTGACCAGTTAGATGAGAAGAATTTTGTTTGGTGGTTGGTCACTGGGAGTAAGGGGTGATCATGGACTGGTCACTGGGAGGAACAGTGATCACCATTGTTAACTCTTTTTGAGAAAGAATCGAGATACTTATGATTATCATTTTATTCCCATCATTATTCGATCCACAAAGCGGCGATAAAGCTGAACAAGAGGAGGAACAAATGATGATTAGAGAAAGACAATGGACGACTAACGCACACAGTGACTAGCAAGTTATCGCAAATATTTTAACAAGAAAATGTGTGAAAAAAGGGATGAGTTCTCAGTAAGGAGCATAACCAGGTGCCCTGAAATTATTAATTGTGACTTTTACATCAGTTGTGGTTTTATTCCAGGGTAGCGTGGTTTTATAGAAAATTGGCTTAACTGTTTAATACTATAAACGTTTAGCAATGAGCGATGAGTGAGAAGATCATAAAGGATCTAAGATGTGCGTATCGATAATGAGGAAATTTCTGCTACTGTACATGTAGCCGTCCGGTGGGGCAGGTTGGGATGTCTAGGACCAGATCACAAATACCCAGCCCATAACCAGACCTCTGATCAAAACGTGCTGGTGTATGGACATGGCCAGGAGGCGTGATAGTGATCATCTGTTGTTGTCGGGCAGGCAGGTGTTAATCTGGCCGAATCACATACAGTTCAGTATGATTTATGGGATGTAATATGGAGTCTATGTAGTAATATTATTTATTTATTGCAATAAAGCTCATAAAGCCTTTGCTTTATATCTGCACTCCATTTATCAACCGGATAATGGTTTTCCAGTTATATTGCTGACTGCTGGTGTCTCTTAATAAGTTCTGGCAAATTTTCTTCCAGTGTTCTGGTTAATCAGCAATCAGGCCAGATTTATTCAGGCGAGACACCGATGAGAAGATCAATACTAATTCATCATACGTCATATCAATCATTGGCTCGGTGCCTCTTGTGTAAGGTTATATTTGGGACGCGAATACACTATGCTTAGTGCTGGAAATGAATGCAAATGTAAAAAATAAAAATAAAAGAATAAAAGGACAAATAGTCTGGCTGTTAAAGATCTTGAGCGTTTGTAACATGGTAAATGAGGACCATGAGCAAAGCTGCCCAGCGGACACATGTATACACCAGAGAAGCTAGTCAACACCCTTCAGATTAGTGCCAATGAGAAAAGGAGCTGGAAAATAATGAAATCATCTGGCCATCTGTCCAGCATCCGCCTCGGTCCTGCAGCTATCGTAACGAGGGCCTGATGGATGAAGTCATGCTAAGCTGACCAAGCCAGTCGAGCTCCTGGTGGAGGCCTAATGAATATTGATCAACTAGTAGACACGGGTGGATGAGCATGATGGCACGAGGCCATTAGCTAACTGTCACATCAATCACGTAGCTGTTAACACGTCCGGGACCTGACACCAAAATCTGCCCCATGGTCTCCATGCTGCACATCACTTAACGAGTTCATCATAGTATAGTGACGTTTTTTTTTTTTTTTTTTTTTTTTTTGTAAGGAGATGTTTCTTTTATGTTTACGGAAGGGGTCTCTGGCGTCTGTTGTGACTCGAAATATTTCAACATTTTCAAGAGAAAGGTGTTTATGCTTCTCATGGGGGGAAAGGAAAAAAAAACCTAGGAATGTCATTATACAGTATAATAAGTAAAAACATTTCAAATCATGGTAAATTAGCAGTGTATAGTTCAGTCACTAAACATTAAATTGTCAGCGCTTTCCCAGAAAAATGCACAAGGTCGTGGTGTCGTACAAAAACCAGAAAGCCCCGCCTACCTGAGTGAACTCTCACCCAGTCTTAGTCACGATTCATTCTCCGTGAACCGTTCTCACCACGTTCCATGATGATGTATTACTTTTATTCCAAAAGAATAAAAAGTAATACATCAGTGTTTAACAATGTCCTACTGTAAATGTTGATGTCTTTCATAGATGTCACCGGGTTTAGGATGGGCGACAGCATCAATGCGGTACGTTGTTTTAAATCCCAAAATTTAAAAATAAAAAAAATGTAAAAAACAGTACCCTTTGTGCTTGGTCTTCGCTTGTCCTTTGGCGAATGAGGACAAATGCGTCATTTGGAACCGGAGGTTCTCGCAGTGCTGTGGCACTGATTTCACCAGCTTACTGTAAACACACGGTAATGTGCCGTCACTGGACGCATCAAGATGCCAAAACAGACACATCAAATTCCAGCCTGTGTAGTGATGCGTCCATTCTATCTGCATGGGTTCTCGTTTTATGGAAAAAGCCGTTAACTGTTCATTAACCCTTAGATCTTGGGAGGCACGGATCGGAACAAGAAACACAACATTGGTCAATGATTAATTAAAAGCAAGAAGAAAAAGAAAGAAAAAAAACATTGTAGGGATGTCCTGCTAGTGTGTGTTGACAGGAGAAGCTTCAGACATGAAACTCTGAAACTACGGTATATGAATGGCGTAAAAATGCAAACATAGAAAAACCTCACACGATGTCTTATTATTTTTTGGTCATAGAAACAACTGGAAACAACACTAACCCTGGGCATTTTTTTTTTTAGCTCAGGCATGTTTACATAGTGGGTTAAAATTAAATCAAATTCATTTACATGTTCCCCAGGGAGGTATAAGTGGCATAGTGGCTAGCACTGTGGCCTCACTTCTCCAGGGTCAAGGGTTCGATTCCCACCTCAGGGTCTGTGTGCGTGGCGTTTGCATGTTCTCCCCGTGCTTGGTGGGTTTCCTCCGGGTCCTCTGGCTGCCTCACACAGTCCAAAGACATGCAGGTTAGGCTAATTGGAGTTCCCATTGCATGTGTGATTGCGTGTCCCCTGTGATGATTTGGCATCCTTTCCAGGGTGTACCCTGTCTAGTGCCCAAAGTCTCCTAGGATAGGCTCCAGGCTTCCTGTGACCCTGTACAGGATAAGCAGCATAGAAGATGAATGAATGAATGAATGAATGAATGAATATTCCATAGGTTGTGCTGAATCCAGAGGCCTGTATAAATCAATTAATACACAGTAATGCAAAAGAAATGCTCTAGGTTTTAAGGAATAAATCCCTGTGTAACCCCAAGAACCAAGCTTTAAATGTTAGCTGTCTGACACACTATAAAAATCTGCAGGGGAATCCTCAAGATTCTTTAATTGCCCCTCTCTTGGGAAACCATTTAATGTTCTATGTAGAACATTTGTTTACAATCTAAAATGATCCAATTATCCAAGTAACCTATAAAGAACCCTTGAAGAAACCCTTTAAAAATATGATTGAGTACAAAATCCAAATAGCTGGTCCTTATTTTCTCAATACTTTGAACCTGTTGAGCCTTGATGGTAGGTACAAAAGTCGATGGAGAAATAAAAGGTTCTTTAATGGTGTTTGGATGTTTATTGTTTCAAAGCTTCCCAAAGATCTACTTGTGACCATACACGCTAGGGAAACACTCTGGTGTAGGATAGTACACGTAAAGAAAACGTAAGGGATCTTTAGTTGTCTTGTTTGCAAAAACCCTCGAAATCTCACCAACAGAGTGTTTCACCACCAGAGAAGGTTCCTCCATGATCCTTTTGATGGTTGCTTTTCCTAAACATCCTATGGATCTGCCTACAACATTGTCTGTTATGGAAACAGTCTGGTATTGGGTTCTAAATATACCTACGTACTCAGGATTTGGTTTGTCATTCTAAGGGAATCCTTAGACCGTCTAGGTAGAACCCTACAACAAAGTGTTTCCCCATCGGAGAAGGTTCTTCCATGATTATTTGGATGGTTGTTGTTTGTAATTTTTCCATCGATCTACCTGCAACCTTATCTCTTGGGGAAATGGTCTAGTATGGGGTTTTAAATAGAACTATTAAGAATTTGGTTTGTCTTTCTAGATGAATCCTTAAAAGTTCTATGTAGAACCCTACAACAAAGTGTTTCTCCATCAGACAAGTTTCCCCCAGGATTCTTCTGCGTGGTTAAAGGTTTTCATTCTAAAGATCTACTTGGAACTTTCCATGATTAAAGAATAGGGTTTTACAAAGAACTTTTACTGTAAGGGTTCCCCAAGACTGAACAACTGAAGAACCTTCAAGGGTTCCAGATTTTAAGAGTCTACGTATATTCCTTATTTTTTAAAACTCCATCTGGGTTTAGTCCGCTTTTGCAAATATCTCTATCCGTCACTGGACAACCACAATTCCACAACTCCACCCTGTTCGCCGAGACAGCCAGTGAGAGCCATGAGAGACATTAAGATATAAAATCAACACCCAGGTAATGTGAAATAATTCACTATGTAGAACTGAAGAGCTAAGTCTTAGCAAAGCAGGGGGAAAAACAATGTAATAAATGTCTCCGTTAGCGTACATACCACAAACCTGGGAACCGTAACACAGAAATAACTCATCAGAACCCGCCTCGGTGACAGAACCGAGAACCGTCTTTGAAGGGGAGGGGCTATAAAGCGAACGTACTGTATGTTGAAATGTGTGAATCAGGCGATGGGCCAAGCGCCAGATCGTTCTCCAGGGTTCTGGCCGGCGAATAATGGATATAATCCCAAAATTCATTACACCCCATGCATGGACGTTTATACGGCCAGCCAGAAAGCACCATATGTTTGCTGTGTTTGGAAGAGCTTGTGTGTGTGTGTGTGTGTGTGTGTGAGTAATGATAGTGATGTTGTAACAGTAGAAGCTGATCCTCTCCACTGACATTGCTGCACAGGTTTGAAATGTAACATAGTCGGCTTTTGGAGCTCTCTTCTAAAACTGTATTTGTTTGTTTGCCTGTTTTTTTTTTTTTTTTGCGTTTATATGCAATCATACATGTCCAATTTGTTACACGGTGCATATGGTGAGAAACTCTGTTCAATTTGTTTCCCCACGTTTGTTACGCTTCCATAAAACTCCTTCTAAGGCGTCTTCATCGTGTCAGTTATTGTACGGCGCGTCCTCCCCGTGAACGAACTGTTACTATAGAAACGGCAACGTGCCAGAACAAGTCAAGTCAAGTCAAGTCAATTTTATTTATATAGCGCTTTTAACAATTGACATTGTCGCAAAGCAGCTTTACACAATAAAAAGAAGTAAGTATTTATGCAATGTATATGAATCAAAATGACAAGATTGTCCCTGATGAGCAAGCCGAGGGCGACGGTGGCAAGGAAAAACTCCCTGAGATGGTAATAGGAAGAAACCTTGAGAGGAACCAGACTCAACAGGGAACCCATCCTCATCTGGGTGATAACGGAGAGCAGGGATTGCTCAGCATAATAATGTGTAAGACTGGAAGTTCAGTATAACAAGAGATGTTTTAAAATTAAAAGGAGTCCAATTTGTTCCCGGAGGCTCAGGTAGACTGTAGGGGATTACTGTCCTGAGTTATCGAACAACTGAAGTCACAGGTCCCCAGAGCATCACTCGATGACAGGAGAGTCTTCATGGAAACCATCCCCAGACACCACACGAATCCAGGCAGACCACACGGGGCATCCATGCGACGAGATCTCCAACCAGAAGCAGGACTCCAGGACGGGTTAGACGGCTCCAGAGGGCAGAGGGGTCTGGATCACTGGCAACTCAGGAGCGAAACATGTATAGCTCGACAGAGAACAGAGAGAGGGAAAGAAGAGGGGGAGAGAGAGAGAGAAGAGAGCAGAAAAGGAGAGAACAGAAAATAAGGAGAGATGGCAGTTAGGTATGGTCACAGTCAGCATGTATAGGTGAATGTATATTTAGTGCAAAGTGCAAGCAGAGACTCCGGCAGGACTAACTATAACAGCATAACTAAAAGGGAGAGCCAGAAGGAAACACAAACATGAGGGCTCCCTGAGATGTAAAGCAACCAATCACCTCACCGTCAACAAACCTGAGTGAACAATGAGAGTGGGGAGGACAGCATCTAAACATACCAGTTCACCAGAATACTCTACGTCTATGAGTCCCCCAGATCTGCTCCTTTACCTAAGGTTAATCTGTTTACAAAAATGCTTGGCTAAATAAATAGGTTTTTAGCCTAGACTTAAACACTGAGACTGTGTCTGAGTCCCGAACATTAATAGGAAGACTATTCCATAACTTTGGGGCTTTGTAAGAAACGCGTTGATATGATCCTGTGATTTGCAGCTGGACTACCGTCAGTGCTTCTGACCAATCAGAGTCGCACGCCAAGGTCTAAACGAACAGATAACAAACAACGCGGTGTGGTCGTGCAGGATGCTTACGATGCTCACAGCGCCTGTATGTTTAAGTAGAGGGGGAAAAAAATCGGCCTGACGCTGAGACTTCAAATAAACATCAAGCAGCTGTTCTGGTCCACTCCCTCCTGCGCTGGTGAGAGAGAGCCGAGCGACGGAGGCCGAGCGCGCAGCGGTTTGAAGTTCCTCAATAAACACCGCACACAGAGACATCAGGAAGCAGCACTCGGAGGCGAATACGGAGGGCTGGAGCGCTCGGGAATGTGAGGCTGGAAAGGGAAGCTGAGTCAGAGCGGCGAGGAAGCGAGGCAGGACGGCTTTAAGGGCCGCTCATCTTTCCTTACCGCGCCTGGATATGATAAAGAGAAATGCAATAAAACTTTTTATTTATTTATTTATTTATTTTTTATACAATAATCTGCAGAAACGCTTCATGCTAGATATGGAAGCTCATGAAACCAAGAGCGATGCTGAACAAGCCATGACTAAATAACGATTAAAAGCTGCAGCTGGAGGCAGCGGGCATTTTTATGGCATGACTATCTCCTGCTCGTATTGTTGCTGTTAACTCGTTCATTTCTACGGAAATTTGAAGGCAAAGCAGGTCGAATCACTTCCACCAGCCCGGCGCATAACATGTAGCAGCTGCCCGAGAAACTGGAGCATTCTGGTGCAGAGCTCTGGTGTCCTTTCTCATTAAGGAGGTGTGTCTACTCACACAACTTCTGACTTACGCAGGGTTTAACGCACTCTAGTATGAAATCTATGAATACGAAAAAAATACCTACGATAACTAGATAACTGTATCTAAATCCCCGGAGATCAGCAGCTATTAAAACTTTCAAGCCCGGACCAACAACCGCGCCGGATCTCTGATCTTAATTCTACCTGTCGCTCCTGATCTTTAACATTAACAGACCCGCTCCGTCGTCAAATCAGATGTGCAGGTCTGTATCGCACGTCGTGTCACGTCTTATAATCAGGAAGAACATCAGACGGTGCCCCTGTAAAGCGTTCACCTTCAATCCAGCCATAAACAATAAAGTGATGTCAAAGATGATCCCCGAGCCAGGAAGGTCAGAGTAAACAGGATATTGCTCACCAGCAAGCTGCATCCCATATCTAAACTCGAACAAGCGTCCTAAACCTGAACTATCGGCTACTACTGACTACCGAACGCCTCGCTATATTTAACGTACGACTTTTAGGTCTCTCTGGTGTCTCCTTAAGCAGATCATAAGACCATTTATGAGACGATCAGATTCGACACAGGGGTAAATTCCTGGAGTGGTCTGGACAACAAGTGTAACGTGATGATGATGATGATGATGATGATGATGATACCTATTATTAATTATCAACTAAATAAAAAGATTTAAACCTGAACAGTTGCAAAAGCGCTCCCGGACTGTTTATGCTCGAAAGCCTTATGGACATTCTAGCTCAAACCAAACAGCGATCTCCAAGACCTCGACGCAGGTTATTATACAAACCTGACAACAGTGTGGTACGAGTCCATCATGTCGTGTAAACTCGAAAAAGGTACAACGCAGACAAATGAGGGATAGGACTATAAAGACACGCTGAGCCGGTGGACAAGTCGTCCTGCAAGACAATAAACACGTCACAGCGCAACACAGCCTAGCTGAGCAGAACAACAGGAAACTGTAACACACTGCCTGTTTTGTTTCCCATGACAAAATCTAAAAAAAAAACACACACACATAACTCCATCACAAAATGTGCTAAAAAAAAAAAAAATTGGCAGTGTTGCGAGCTCGGGTTTTCCAGTTTCCTCCCGACGACCTCTTGATGTAAAGGTGTGGATCTGGCATCCAATACGATTTTTTGTTTTTATTCTTAAGTTACTGTTACTTTTTACTCTCACTCACTCCATTCTTTATGGAAATATCTAAGACTGGGAGAAACTCACCAAGCATAGGTGTGCAAACTCCACATGTACAGACCAGAGGCGGGAATCGAACCCTCAACCCTGGAGATGTGAGGAGACAATGCTGAACATTACGCTACCATGACGCTCATTACCTTTTAATTTATTATCTTTTTTTTATATAAATGTATTATATATATTTATAATATTATTTTTTATTTGTTTATTTGTTATTTTTATTATTTCATTTTTAAATCATCATCATTCATTTATTCATTCATTTTTTTATACACGGTCACAGGTAGCCTGGAACCCATACCAGCCCGGACGGGGTGCCAGTCCATCACAGGGAATTTGGGAAAACTACTTATCCTAATCTGCATGTCTTTACACTGTGGGAAACACATGAGGCACAGCGAGAACATGCAAACTCCATGCACACAGACCCAAGGTGGGAATCGAACCCAGGACCCTGAAGGTTCAAGTCCTAACCACTATGCCACTTGACAGTTTTAAATTTAATGACTGTGTTTTATTTATTTATTTATTTATTTATTTTATTTATTTATTATTGTTATATTTATTGTTGTGATTTGTTTATTTTGTTTTTCTTTCTGTTTTTTTTTTACATCTTTATTTATTTATTTTATTTATTATTGTTGTATTTATTTATTTATTTATTTATTTATTATTGTTATATTTATTGTTGTGATTTGTTTATTTTGTTTTTATTTCTGTTTTTTTTTTTACATCTTTATTTATTTATTTTATTTATTATTGTTGTATTTATTTATTTATTTATTTATTATTGTTATGTTTATTGTTATGATTTGCTTATTTTGTTTTTCTTTCAGTTTTTTTTTACAAACTTATTTATTTATTTTATGACAAATTCCTCATGCTACATTTCTAATGTATAAAATGTCATGCATATTCAATTCAATTCAATTTTATTTCTATAGCGCTTTCAGCAATGGCCGTTGTCTCAAAGCAGCTTCACAAAAACGAAAAGAAAATTTATGGACGTGTGTATGTGTGAGAAAAATGTGTCTAGATAATAATGAGATTGTCCCTGATGAGCATGTGTGTGTGTGTGTGTGTGTGTGTGTGTGTGTGTGTGTGTGTGTTTCTGTATACGTACAGTATATTATAATTAGTAGTAATCCAGGTGTTTTCCCGCCCCGGGGCCGTCGTTCCCGAGATCCACCATCACCATGACCATGAGATAAATGACTGCCTGCTTTAGAACCTGTAAAA
The DNA here is from genome assembly GCA_030347435.1 of Clarias fuscus. Lineage (NCBI taxonomy): Eukaryota > Metazoa > Chordata > Actinopteri > Siluriformes > Clariidae > Clarias > Clarias fuscus. The sequence goes on from CM059229.1 coordinate 3,495,958, forward strand.
CACATTACCGTTCTCCACTGACTATCAGGATTAGAGCCTGCGATCTCCCGTGTTAAAGCGCACTCTTGGACGTTTGCACCACTCGAGTTCCAAGAGTAATATTTTACTCCGCTGCACATATTTCCAGTCAGTCAGGGTTTGAGTAATTGCCCTGAGTACAGTGTGAGGTCGCGAGTAATCTTATTTGGCGTTGCTTGAACTGCTCTTGTATAATGCACATGTACACCATCAGAGCTTTTAACGAAAGGAATGTTCGACTGTATTCTCATAGGCATGTAAAAACACCTAACACACACGCACTTGTTTTTCTGCTAACAAAGCCGAAACTAGCGGCTATTCCTATCCTTGTGGGGACATAGAAACATGGCCACACACACTCCACACCGCTCCAGCCATCGGATCAGGATCGGGTGGGGTCTGTACTTGGATGACAGACGGACTGGGAATGTTACATTCTGTAAGCCTAAGACTGTAAAATACGCTTCCTGATGTCACTTCCTGTCAGTTAGGCCTAGTGTTATGGCTTAATGGTTTAATGAGAGCCAGTGTGTAGCGTGGGAACCTCGGATAAGAGGTGGGAACGAGCAACTTATTAGAGAAGGTGGAGCCTCCAGAGGACGGATCATGGAATCAACCAATCAGAACGCAGATCCACTTTGCCCCTTGTGTGAAGCGGTTCAAGCGGTCCGTGTTAAGGCACTGTGATGACTGCGGTGATATTTTGCCCATTGTCTTGGTGTGTATGAGCCTGATATCCTGCTGTGTGCAATAGTGTGTCATGGCACATTGAAGTGAATTATACCTTGAACAATAGTGCTGATAAACTAAACAGTTCCCAGGCAATGCTTGCAAAGGGAAAAAAAAAAGGAAAAAAAAAGGAAAAAAAAAAAAAAGAAAAAGAAAAAGGATTTGGAGAGCACGGACGGAACACCCCGTTCATTTCCCTAACAAGGCCACAATAGGAAGAGAAGCAAGGCCTTCTCAGCATTGTGTTCGCTCAGTTGAGGCGTCCATGCCGTCGTGATGAGTACCCAGCAGACACGGCCGGATGGACCGAGAACCTCAACAGAACATGCAACGGCGTGTCATTTTGGTGCCGTCGAGAAAGATGAAGCGATTAACACCGAAGCGGTGGCGGGAAACGAACAACGCAGCACAAGCAGGTGTACAAACACAACCACGAGCTATTCAGTTCCATAAGCATTAGGTTTACATTGATTGTGAATACATGCTGAGATTTCCCACGACCAGGCCGACATCATCATACGCCACCGCTCCACCTCAGGTTTCTCCACCTCCATCTGTCTCTTATAGCATGAATCACGGTGGTGAGAAATCTAAAATAAGGTCGGATTCTTCCTCGCCCTGATTCATCGACGTGCCTTTTTTTGTTCTTGTTGTTCCTTAATGAAGACATTTTTGCTCTGAGTTGGTCTCTGAAAAGAAAAAAAAAGAAAAAGAAACCTGGTTGAGATCCAGTTCAAGGCTTACAACATTCCGAGTTTCAAGTGACTGGAGTGGAGCCTGAACACAAAATGCATCTGATCAATGGAGATTATACTTTAATCTCTTTACAGGTGAAGAAGCGAGAAAACACTTACTGTAGCATCGATCGATTATTAACCCTAAACGCTCACACTTTAAATTAGAAAGAAAAAAGAAAATTCAGAAAGGAAAAGAATCCAGCGTGACACTGAGGAGTTAAATAAACATAACCTCTTGTGATAAGTGGCCGGTGACGGAGACTAATCACCCCAGCCGAGGGCCTCTCTGGCTTTTATTACAAGTGCACATGTTCCATTTTGAGACGGATATGAGAGGACAGTGGCAGTCCAGGGGAGGACAAATGAAAAATCCATTAGCGAGCCCACTGGGCAAGTGATCGATCCGTCTCCTTCCACAGCATGTGTTTTGCTTGCGTGCCTAGGCTAAGAAAGCATAATGTAATAGAGAACAGCTGACACTATTGTAACTGTGTAACATGCAGTAGTATAGAATAGTAAAAATATTAAACAGCTTTACTAGCAAACAATCAACATGCTTACTAATTAAAGCCAGTAAAGTTTGCGAGCCAAGTAGACGAAGCGATGCTAATATAGCACGCTGATAAAAAGTTCTCAATTTGCCAACAATAGAAGAACGAACAACAATATTAGCTAGATAATAAATTTTTTTAAATTAAGCCAGAATGTGTTTCTGTAAATAAAACCATTATCCAAGGTTGTTAGCAAGCTATTCAACATCAACATTAAGCAAACTATCTTATTAGACTAGCCTTTGCTAGCAAAGTAGCTACAGTACCAATAAAATAATTCATTAAAACCAATAATTGTTGTTTGTTTGTTTGTTTGTTTGTTTGTTTCTGGCAATACATGTAAAATTAGGCCAATACTTACATAAAACTTACATTTTGTTTTAAAATATTTAAATTATAACCTTGGTTTACTAACTACATAGCTCTTATTAACTTAACTATGAATGATATAGATTAGAATGTTTCATCAAACAAAACTTTTAATGTTTTTTTTTAAGTAACTAACAGTAAATTAGAAGCAATTGCTAGCAGATTAGGTAAAATTGGGACAAATGTTACTAAAAGAATAAAATTTTCAGGTTTACTTGCAAGCTAGGTTACATTTAGTAGGCTATGTGAAAAACCTAATAAAACCTAATATATAGCCTGTGCCAAAGTATTATTATTATTATTATTATTATTATTATTAATAACAATTGAGAGGTAGCTAAGTGATTAAAATTTGTACCATATACTAGGGAAAACTAGACCAAGCATTATACTTTATTTTCAGATTAGCTACCTAGCTCTAGAAAGGCGCGTGTATAATTAAAGAACTATTATTATTATTATTATTATTAGTTAAGTTAGCTGGATGAAAATGTCAGCATAGCAGATGAATCAGTGCAGTCATACAAGTATTCAAGTGTAACTCTGTATCTGGGTGTGGCATAAATCACTCAGTCACTCATTCTCACTAGGCAGGGTACACCCTCGATACAGTGCCAACCCATAAGATGGCACAAGCACACACACACTCACACACCCAATCACACACTGCGGGCCAACACAAATCAGCCGACACCACAGCTCCACAATTTTGTCCGAAACATTAACGTGAAACCTGCAGAACCATAACTCTTCTGAGTTCTCCGTAGATTTGAACCATTTTTAAGAAACCATGCTCAATCTGTGCTCAAAAAAAAAAAAAAAAAGGTCAAGAAGCAAAAGAGTCCTTGTCAATTTTGAGAAAGTCACACAGATGCCGGAGGCTTTTAGGAGAGAAAATAAACAGTCATGGAGCAGGGAGTGTGGGTGGGTAGGTGGGTGGGTGGGTGGATGGCAGCTAGCAGGCCTACATAAACGCCACTTAAAGAAACATCTGCTCTTCAGGGTTAACTGAATGTCTTTGCAACGATGGGAATTTATGTACTAGTAAATAAACCATAAAATGAGCGAATTGGATAACTCGTCTCCTCCTCCTCCAAACTCGCCTCCGCCTCCTGCCCGGGTACTCGGACATAAACACGTTGGCTGTTTGTACCTCACTCTAAAACGTAGTGCACATAAATATTTACACTTCAAACATTCATCAATGTGCCCTTATCCACACACTTTGTAAAGAAACGCAATACAAAAAGTGAAAAAGACAAAAAAAAAATTTACTTATTACAAAAGCAATGTTTGCAGTTTATATTCTTTCCTCTTCTGGAGTTCGTTTACTTCTTCTGAAAAAAATAATAAACACACACACACACACACACTTTTACCTCACAATGTTTAGTTGCTAATTCAAAAGTTACTCAATCCTAAAAAAAAAAAAAAAAAAAAAATTTTTTTAAAGGATACAATGTCAGTTAACCGTCAGATTTAAAAAATAAAAACTGGCTTCTAAAGGTCGCTATTGTGTAAGGACGTACTATAGCATTTTGCTAGCACTACGTCCATGTTTGCTGATAATAACATTAGTCGCTAAACTGATACCCGATCACAATTATCACAATTACAAGCCAGATGCAACCTACATTAAAATTGGGCAAATCTAGTTTCCAAAACCGTTAATATACTGTAGGTTTACTATTCTTAGACTTGTCCATTTTAAAATTATCATCAAACTATCAGGAGGCTAAGTAAATCCCACTTAGCTTAGCAACCTAGGTACAGAGTGACTAAATGTACAGTATAGTTCATGGTAAAAGAAAATTATCTATGGCCTGGTTTTAAAATAGTATCTTTCTAAGAGAAAGTAAACTTTATTATTAAACCACTGTTCACTATTAAAACTATCAGCTAGCAAACAACCTAACTAACCAGTACAGTCTGAACAAGGTCAAATTATTTTTATTTATAAACCAGGTACCCAAACTGATTGTACAATCAAACTGGCTGGTGTTATTAAACCGATTATCTAACCTTGCCATAAAACAGTAGGCTAAATCATTTAAAACATGTTTTTTTTTTTTTTTCAAAAAGGCTATATACTAGTTTATGGTTTGTTATGGTTTATGGTATACTAGTTTATGGTTTGTTATGGTTTATGGTATACTAGTTAATGGTTTGCAGCAAGTTAGTTAACATTGGGGCAACTATGTTATAAAACTAGTTTGTGCTAGGTTGTTAAGTTGTTAAGTTTTTTTTGTTGTTGTTGTTGTTGGGTCATTTGTAAGGGAGGGTAGGCAATGTTTTGAATGGTCAGCTTTCCAGGCCTCCTGATCTCAATCTGCCATTTCGGGACATTTCCACATATGATCATCCTTTTTTCATCAATGCGTCCCATTTCCCCTTGTGAGGCATGTATGGGAATAGGCTTAAGGGACTTGCTCAAGAATCCAATAGTGGCATCCCTGCAGTGGCTGGGCTCGAACCCCCAACTGTGTGATCAGTAACCCAGAGCCTCAACTGCCCCATCCTACTACTTGACAGTATTTGCTATTTTGGTCTGTCCATGCGCTATCCGGCACATCGAGTGATGGATACTCCGCACGCTGATATATCTTCCCATTTCTGTGGCAGTTAATTTAGTGGTCGGGTCGTCAGCTTGACGCCCATTTTGAGGACGCCAATTAGCCTAACCTGCATGGTTTTGGACTGTGGGAGAAAACCGGAGTACCCAGAGGAAACCCACCAAGCATGGGGAGAACATGCAAACTCCAGGGACACCTGCCCTGACGCTAAACCACTAAGCCACCGTGCCGCCACTTGACAGTAATCTTATTCTTTTTTTTCTTTTTTTTTTTTTTTAAAGCAATCACATTTTCTATCATATTAGGTAGAATAAGGCTAATGATTACATTAATTGATTTTTTGAAGAAGACTAGGTAAAATTAGGACATCTGTGATAGTTTGTTGTTGAAATTGGACCAAATATCTTATTCTGTGTTTAACCAAATCCCTTGAGTGTTGGCTGGATTACAAATACACTCTACATGATTAATGACATTCCACAGTGAGACGAAAGCAATGCCTCTCTCGCTTATCATGACCGACTCTTTTCATTTTCAACTCGCATTCCTGTTTTTTTTTTTTTTCTCTCTCTCTCTCCTTTCCATTTCAGACTGAAACTCTCTCAATGTGCTCGCTGACAGAATAAAAGCGGGAGGGCTAGGGGACAGAGCAGGACGCCGGAGCCTCGGCGAGTGGTTTCTCTGTAAACAGGCGGCGCTGGCCTTGTGGTTTGGACTGTTGGTGTAGCAGCACTGCTCTGTTTTCATGTCAACAAAGTGCTTTAGGCAAACGACAACACCGCTAAACATCACGGACTTAGGCACACGCCGCTCACTGACGGATGTATTTATTATGCACACAAACGTGTCTTTCCATTTCCACAAGTGTTAGCATGTTAGCCCATGACCTCGGTCTGAGGGAAAGTGATTACAGCAAGCCGCCGCATCCCCACACAGCTTTCAAACACTCTCACAGGGATTTTTTTCCTTCAACGTTCTGTCAAACACACTCAGCTTTCTAAGGAAAAACCGGCTTGACGTCGAGTCCGAGTGTTTTCCTTAAGAGCAGAAAAAGTCGCCGGAAAAGTCTATAACGTTTACATCACTCGACGTCAAAATGTATTGCCTCGGAACTTTGTTTATTGGATAAAAATCTCCTGTCACTATTTTGATTTCCGTTCTCTTTATTTCTCTGGAAATGTTTGAGTTTTCTTAAGATTAGCGGTTCGATGCGATGTGATTAAATTACCTGAACTAAAAAAGTCCACTGACATAGTGAGTTTGAATAATAGAAAAATATGGAGGTTATAACTACTTTCACTTACTTTACTTATTTATTTTGTTCCTTACTTTCGTACTTGTTTTAGGTCAGAGAGGAGAAATGGCAAACATGGAATTTTGAAAAAAAATAAAAATAAATAATAATAATCCCTAAAGTGCCCAAAAATGCCTTTTTTTTTTTTAAATAGTCTATAATTTCTGATTTCTTATGGCACGTATAAGAGCACTAGCTAAGCTAATCAGCTAAGTATTTTTAGCTGCATCATTAGCCAATGTCAAAATTGTAGATTTTAGCAATGATGGAAAGGAGGAAACATAACTGATGGTTTTGCTAAGTATTATTTAATCACAACCAGTAGCCAAACATGCTAGCAAAAAGCTTCTCTGGCTAACTAGTTCCAGATAAACCAGTAGCAAACATTAACATTAAGCTCTTACACTTTGTCATGTTTAAACTAGTCAGCAGGTTTGCTAGCAAGCTAGCCAGTAATAAAGCTTACACAGTAAAATGACACATATGACTAAACGTTTCTAGTAAATTAAGTCAAGTTAGGTCAAGTTTTACATTTTGTTATAAGACCATTATGTTTATTGCTAATCAGTTAGCTAACTTTAAGCTAATTATGCTACAGGAAAATAAATATGGGGTACAATGGAGGAATAAAACATGTACAGTATAGACATTTTAGATTAGGACAAAAAGTTAGCAAACCGTTTAAATGAAACAAATAAACAAACAAACAAACAAACAAAACAGCAAAAAGAAAACAAAAAGCATTCTGCCAGCATTCTACATCCCAACAGCCTGGAAATCTGGAAAGCAACTTCTCTGGGAGGATGACGTAAGCAAGCAACATTTCAATTAATATTAGCAGCGCTATGTTTGCTAGCAATTCTCACTGTTATCTCAGAACAGTTGCTAGCATGTACAGTAATAGAAGGATATCTAACTAGCAGGTGGGACTCAGTGAGCTAGCTAATCAGGCTAAATATTATAGGGTTCAAAACAGGAGCCAACGTTGCTGGAACTGGAATTATTATCATTAGCCCAGTCGTCATATTGTTTTATCATTTGAGAATTTAAAAGTTAGCAAGCTATCAAATGTTAACAGCTGAAACCACAAGGAGGTCATTATTCTGTTGTCTAACCTGGATGTTTGTTGTTGTTGTTGTTGTTGTTGTTTTGTTTGTTTGTTTTTTTTGCTTGTTTTTGTTTGTTTGCTTGTTTGTTTTACATGTTGATACATTTGTGTGTTTTGAATCTGCACAGAAGCTGCTCATTCATCGATGGGGCGTTTAATTGATCATCGTCAAGCAATACCGGACCATGCGGAAGAACCTGTCAACTTAGACGGAGGTGAAACTCAAGTGTGTGAGTTCATTCCAACCTACACGCACACACGCACACACACACACACACGCACACACACTTCCCATCAGCAGCTGTGTCTGAGAAAGCAGCACTCGTGGAACTGTTGACACACTCTCCCCAAATCTTCTAATGGCCACATCCTCCACACCCTACGAACCCTACACACACACACACACACACACACACCACACACACACACTTCCTACCAATCAGAGGCTGAGAATAGGAAGAAGGGAGAGGAAGCGGCCGTGCATTCACAGGCTGGGAACCAGAGGAGGTGGGGGATAAGCGGAACCTGGAATTTGCAAAGGAAAAAACAACAGGCTTCCAAAAATACCTCGAACCCATCCCCACGGCAGATAAACAGAAATATTATTCCTCTGTTGCTCAGGCACATCTTCTTCCGCTCCTGCTTCCCCCCCTCTTCATCCTCCTCTTTCTCATCCTCATGACTAAACCAGGAAACAGAGAGGTGGCCGCTGATTAGGAACCTTGTTAGCTTCCCATGTAATGACAGCACAAAACTCAATCAGCAGGAGCGCACACAGCTTAGGAGGAACAGTTTTCCCATTCTGCATGAAATCCCATCATTTCCCTGTGGAGCTACACAGAGTGCAGTTTAGCTCCATTTTGGGAATTACAAATATCCAACATTGTCGTTGTAAGCCTCGACACACACTTAACCTAAAGGACAGAGGGGGCTGAACAGGTGTTTATTTTACCTAGCAAAGATTTGGGGTGTTCAGGTAAAACCAGGACTTGCGGTTAAAAAAAATACCTTGCGAGAAGGCATAACAGCGATTCTGACATTTACAGAAACTTCACGCACAATATGGTGATGAGACTCTTCGCCTCAGTAAAACATTTGAATGTTGAAAATGTTTTAAAGAAGCCCGTATGTCCGTGAAAGACGATCCTGGCCGAGGCGGCCCGGAGCACGCTGCGCTCAATCCCATGAATGTTCAGCGAGTGGAATGCCTGACCCAGATACCCTGTCGACAGCTTGCGGAAGGACGGAACGAGACGCATTAGTCTCATTCACCGACACCACTTGCACATTGCAGGAGCTCAGCTAAGAGTTATTGTCACATCCGCATTCAGTCCTGATCTCGCTCCAAGCCATTCCCACATGTTTTGGCCGTTAAAGGAGTTCCTGGGAGGCCAGCTTTTCAGCCATGATAACAGTATCTAAGGCAGTAGTTTGGGAGCCTGCAAAACTATACAGTAGATAGAAATAAACTGGGTAATATCAGGTAGTACTTGCTTTGAGTAATCAGAGGTCACAGCCCTTTAGGGTAATTTCCTCTGACCTCAACTTCCTAATTGTGTTTTTTGCTCATCTCTATCTTGACTGATTAGAATTCTAACATTCAAATCAGCCCTTAATTGTGATTTCCATCCTGAAATGAGAATCCGTTTTGGTTTAAAGGCAGCATGTGGTGCTTTATCATGTGTGACCAGTGCTGCAGTCAAAGCCAGGACAAAACCAGGACTATAAGAGTGATGCCAAGATTGTAAAACAGGAACACAGCTCTGGCTTTTGTTCTGAGTTGGAAAATACCTTATTCATCCAAGCTGGTGGTGCGGTGGCACAGCGGGTAGTAATGCTGCCTCACTGCTCCAGGGTCCTGGGTTCTGTCCTGTTACTGTCTGTATGGAGTCTCACATGTTCCCCACGTCTGTACGGGTTTCCCTCCAGGTTCTCCAGTGTACCGAACTTCCAGAAATGTTAGAATGAGGATTTGTGACACTAATTCGTCCCTAGGGCCCTCGCGATAGCCTGGTGTTACATGCATGCCGTGTTTCCTGCCTTGCTCCTAGTGTTCCTGGGGTAGGCCCTGGATCCAACATGGACAGGCCCAGGACAGAGCAGATACAGTACGAGTGAGTGAGTGTACAGTATTTAGCTCAATTGTTCCAGTTTCCACATCCTGATTCTGGAAATATTGTCTAGCATATGCTCAGGCTAATTATTCGCCTGGTAATAATAGCTCCTGACAACAGACAGACCACTTCCTCACTTCACATGTGTGTGTAATAATGAAGGGGAAATCAAAACGCTAAAGATATCAGCAAAGCAGTAATTAAAGCACAAATTACCGGTCTTCTGATACGGTAGACAAATTTTATTGTTCGCTGAAGGTGTTGAAGGTGTGATGTAGAGTTTTTAGTGTCATAAAATATAATAGCCAGTCAGGGTCTGATATGCAAGTACAAGCCAAGCGATTAGCATCATTCATTAAAGAACTACTCTACTATAAACGCTAGACATCAAAGATACTTCTTTAGCGATCCTATTAAAGCGTTATGTTTATAACAGTTAAGAAATGGTTTCACCAAGATGTTTAAAAAGTATTCCTTATGTTTGTTTGTTGTTGTTGTTGTTTTTTTTTTAAATCTGCACATTTTTTGAAAAAACTTTGAACGTTTTGTCTTATTTAGCTATTGCCGTCATATCCGCAGTGTCCGTCAAACCCAGAAAGTCTGTCATCAATTAAGACCGTTTTACATTTTTTCATTTAAACACTTGATTTGAACAAGGACTATCTGTTTTGGTTAAATTAAAGTGCGTTTCTGAGGATTTAGTCTTATTTATTCCACATGTACTCTTCTATCAAACACACGGAGGAGGCGGGAGATATGCGAGGACCGAGTATCACATCCTGTTTGAAGTGACCTCTCAGGACGTTGGCTTGTCCCAACAAACCTCCTTCATCATGATCATGATGAATCATACCAACACCGGATAAGCAGGAGGCAGAATCCTGCGAGTTCAACATAAGCTAAATCTGTGTGTAGCTAAATCTGGAAGTACACGGTGCCGAGAGAAACAGTCCCACCACGTCACGTCCGAAGGTTTGACATTTGTAATTTGATATTCGGGGCTTTTATTTCCCACACAGAGATCCTGAATACATAACATAGTGCGGTAAACTAAGTTCTGACACTGTCATGTTTGTTGTCAGTTGACTGACTAGCTAACAATTTAGCACTGGTGTACACAGACATGCAAGAAGTAAATAGACACCCATAGTTTACAGTAAATAATTTGGTGTCTATTTCCTGTTTGCATGTATATCGACGAGGAGCATACATTCATGCAACGGTAGCAAAACTTGCTACAGTCGCTCACTAGCTAACTTACGAAACATTGTGCTTAGACACTAAAGAATATAAAACGCATCATTCTTGCTATCAGTACTAGATATACATATAGTATATTATAAGCATATACCTGCCAACAGTATAAAATCTAATTATATAGTCTAGTATAAGTTTCTATGTGCTAACATTATATACTGTAATCTAATTATATATCCAAATAAAAGTTTATACTTAGTAAGAGTCTTTAATTATATAGCCTAATGTAAGTTTATACTCGTTAACACTATACAATCCAACTATATACTCCAGTGTAAGTTCATGCTTGTTAACTGTATACATTTGAAATTATGTAGCCTAATTTAAGCTGATACCTGTTAGCAGGATACATTTGAAATGATATAACCTAATGTAAGTTTATACCTGTTAACAGTATGCAATGCAATTATATAGTCTAATGTAAGTTTATACTTGCTGACAGTATACACTGAAATTATGAAAGAAGCGTGTAAACATAATCCTGCAATTTGCAGCTGTAGAAATGAATAACAAAATATGAATCAACGTCTGATTTCATAAAGTATTCTAATATTTATATTTCACAGTTGCTCTCATTTAAGTTAGCTAGCTTATTGTAAAAAGTCTGGACTTGCAGAAGTACACTGAAAGAGTCATACTTGAGGCCATTCGGGAAATGGTACATCTCATTGTAAGGCTGTTTATGTTCAGCATTTAAGAACGGTTTGTGTCCTCACTTTTAGTCATGTGTTGGTTGTATTATCAAGAATTGCTTTGTTGTACTGTTTGTATTTTATTGGAATTTAAATGAAGTCTGAGGAGTCAAACCAGCCTCTAAAACCAATTCAGAATTTACACTCTCGTCCTAGCGTGCACTGTTTTTGTATTTGGAAAAAGAAAACGGCCGAACTGTTATCCGGTACAGCGTCCATTACTGGCCCACTGACTCTATTCTGTATCTCATCTGTCAGCATGGTGCGCTAGACACAAGTGGGGATTAGCGCAGGCTGGAGATCTTAATCCCATTATAGCAACGGCTTTACAGAAGAACGTAGCTCCTATGTGTTACTTTTGGCTGCACTCCCAACATGCTGCGTACCTTACTCTAACTCACGTCTTAGGCGAGAAGCTTAGACTTGCGTCAAACTGATATAAAGAGTTTTATATCAAATAATTGCTGGACACTTTTGCGCCGGACACTTTGGACTAATTTGTTAACATGGACAGATCCTAGACTGTTTTTTTTTTTTTTTTTTTTTTTCCTGGCTAGTTAAAGAACAGGGAGTAAATGTGGAGTAGAATTGTAGTCAAGTCGCTTATGTAGTATAACCTATCCCAGATGAAAGGAGTTTGTTTTCAGGGCAGATTAGGGAAAGCCATAATGCAGCCTTGCATCATGCTTTAAACCCCTTATATGGCTGCAGGTGGTTCCTCTAATCTACGTTCTCTCAGTCAGACACATGGCTTTTCTAATCAACCAGCAAGCCTGGAAGCTAAACCGGTCTACCACTGGAAGCTACCACCATGCACCCTGCTTTGATCAAGTTCACTTCCTTACACTTTGCATTCAGATTGGTCTGAGGGTCTACGTTTCTAATCCAGCTGCAAGTCACACACAAACTATAGCTTGTTGCTATAGTTTCTACAGCAACAACAAATCGATTGTGGATGGTCCACATTCACAACATTTTTTTCCCTCATTGTATTTATTCATATTTTGCATATTTTGTTTAATGTAGTCTTAAGGAATAGTTCTTTAGAGACTTTTTTGTCTCTGCTTTTGCCTGAGCAGTTTTAAGGGATATTTTTGTCCGTTTGTTATGCCACACAGTGACCTATACATCATTTAAGTATTAAAAAAAACATCTAACCTAAGGTATGACCCAGTGAGAAACAGGTGCAGATGATGAGAGATGATCAGGCCGGTGATTAGTGTACTGTACTGCTGATGCTGAATGCTGAGTGGTTGCAACAGATGAGAGGGGAAATGAGGTCGCTGCTGAGATTGTTACATAAACATCCAGTTTTTTTTTTTTTCAATTATGTCTTCAAGCACTTTGCAGCCTGTAGCAGTAAAACGTTTGTTCACATTTTGTTTTTCAATAATTAATCTCAATCATTTAATTTCATTTAATATGAATAAATGAAGGGCGGCAACACTTTTGCACACTTCTATATAGTTGTATAAGCTGTTTAAATGTTGAACAGATTGAGCATGTAATTTTAAACTTGCACCTTTTAGCAGTGAATTGTGCTTCTTTTTGATTGCCTAGTCATTTGTTTGTTTCTTTTTGTGTAATCAATGTTAAAATTGTACTTATGACATTTAAATTGCATTGATTCAATCAATTTTCTCAATTTGCTATTTAATTCAATTTGCTATTTATATTTACTACAGATTAACATACAACTACTTTAACTTGCTTGTATAGCATAAATTAAATAATATAAAACATAGTAAGCTAAAAAAAAAAAAGTAAAGTAATTATAAAGTATAGAAAGTTATAGTAACTTTTTTTTAAATAAGAAAAACATTGAATTGTTTATTTAAATTCAGCCTTTGTTAATCACATATACATTGCTGCACAGTGAAAATGTTTATTTTTCACATACACCAGCTTTGTTAGTAAGCTGGGGTCAGAGTGCATTATACGTGGTTAAGGGCCTTGCTCAAGGGCCCCATACTGGCAACCTGGTGGTGCTGGGCCTCGAACAGCTGCCCTTCAACTTTTTTGCAGCTTGAAACTTAAACACTTAAAATGAAAGCAATGGTTGGAATTGGTGTGAACTTTGTTATAGTAACTTGATTATTTATTTATTTATTGTAAGTATGTAAAAACTTACAACAGTTCAATTTAAATGTTGTATAAAATTTCAATCTGAATATGAATTTGTTGTTTATATTACAAATTACAGATGTGCTATGAATCTATAAACAATTAATTTGTAATGTATTGTTTTTAATTTGTTTATATTGATTAAATTAAATAATATGGAACACAATAAGGAGAAAAACCAAAACAAAGGATTTTTAACCAGTGTTCAATGTTAAATTGTTGTAAAATGTTAAAACTCAATAATAGTCATTTTATTTTATTTTCTGCAGCTTAAAAATTGCAAACTAAACACTTAAAATTTATATCAAAATACATCAAAGAAAGACAAAAAAGCTTTGTTGTTATTAATTGTAACCACTGACACATTTTGATGAGTCAGTGTTTTATGGAGTGACATCAGAGTTGAAATTATCAGCAGCAGAGTACTCCAGTGTTTAGTCAACACAAAGCAGAGAACATCCCTGGAAAGTTCTGAAGTGGTTTTATTTTTTGTTTTTGGTGTTGGTGGTGGAGGGTGGCGCTGATCGTGAGTAATTCCTTTTCCAAATGGGAGATGTGACCTCATAGAGTACTGTAAAAAAAAAAAATTGAACTGCACTTGTGTCATTTTAAAGAACTTCAGTAAACGTTACTGTTTACTCCAATGAGAATTGAAAGTTTTTTTCAATTTTTGAAATTGAAATTGAAATTTTATGTAACAATACATTGTAGCCTTTATGAAAGGATTTATTTTAATGTTACACCTGTTTGTAATTTATGTTTCCTCTTTTAAAACATCTTATACTCTATTTTTATGCATCATAACCAATGACATCTATTTTTTATTGTACCTAGTACAATGACAGTAAATAATCTATCTATCTATCTATATATATATCTATCTATTCTGTATGGCATTCACTTGTATACTAGATTTTTTTAATATATATATATATATATATATATATATATATATATATATATATATACAGTGTGTATATAGGTTTTGTAAATAAATTCATAGGACAAATGTTCTAACCGCAACCCTAGCCCCGCCCACAACCCTCACCTTAACCTTCACCTTGACCCTAACTGTAACTCATCCACATGAGTCATTTACATGAACTGTTACAAATCTACAGGCTTGGAAGCAGGTTAGAAAACCTTGAACAAAACATTCAGACTTTTCCCTTTTGTTTCATTTCAACTTTTTTTGTATATGTCAGCTTTTTTTTCTACACAGACACACAAATAAATAAATAAATACATAAAGCTCATCTGAAAAGATTATTATATTATATTATATTATATTATATTATATTATATTATATTATATTATATTATATTATATTATATTATTTTATATTATTTTATATTATATTATACACTTGCTGAAATGTTAATATCTTTTTTCACTGTTATGTTACTGTTAACATCTCTTATGTTCCTTTAATTATGTAAAGTAAGGCATTTTTCCAAGCCAGCTCTCTTTGTTGCCATATTGCCCAAATCAAGATTTGAAGTGTTTTACAGTCTGGGTCAGTTGTACGTCAAACACAGCAAAGCCAGCGTGAGCAAATACAGTGTGTATGTGTAAGGAGTGTAACAGCTGGCTTATATTGCTCTGATGTACAGGATGATAGCAGAGCCGCTCACAGATCAGCCAGGACACGTTGTGGCTCAGAGATCAAATGTAGCATTAAGCCATGCGGAGCGTCCGTGTTTTTAATACAGGTGTAACTCTAGTGGAGCGGGGCCATCTGCCTCGGCTGCCCTGCCTCGACCATAAAAGAGGCCGCGGTGATGGATGTCAGACCGGCTGATCCAGGGTCAGCGCTTAACCATGCGGACCCGAGGAGCCGCTGATCCACCCGTATTTACGGGGCGTGTTTACCAAACAGTCAAAGAGGTTTGCTTTCCTTCACTCATACCCCAGACATGTGTCTTTACTTCACCTTACAGTTGAGATGTGAACCTTTGCATGCATGTTCACTCATTATCGCAAACAATAAAAAGTGGTAATAGTTCATCGTTAAATAAGCCACATTTCTTACATGGCATGATTTTTGATCTTTCTAAATACCGTAAAAGTCTCATGTGATTGCTTTTTCTGGTCGAGTGAAAGATCACATTTTGTGCTTGAAAGATGTTTTCCTTTCATCAAGTCTTAAACTTGAAAAGAGTCAATCTCAAGAGTTTTCATTCCTTATTTAAGACCAGAGTTAAATTCTGGTTTAGTGTGAGTCTGAAAACTTGTTCCCTTGATTTCCATTTATTCTCATATTTAAATCACAGCAAATCTAAAGAGTAAGTTTTCCTTATTTACGTAATGATTGAACACCTTGCCTGATTTCATTCATTAAACATCTTGCTTATAGTCTAAGTCAGTGAGTGAACATGCTTCCTGGGGTAAGGTTTTAAAACACGGCTTAATGGATCATCTGAGTCACGTTATAGCTAGGATTATTTGCCCTCCAATCAAGTCCTGCAGGAAACAGTTTGCATCATCCACGAGTCCTGTTCACATGAACCAAGTACGTGTCCTGGCTGGTGGGAACTATGCTGTTGATCAACATGCCTTTTAATGAAAACGCCAGCAGGACTGTTTGTGAATGTGGAGTCAACCAGAACCTGTAAAGGGAATTTTCTGTCAAAAGCTTCTGTGGTTTCAAATCAAAGCCAACAGCATGTTTATCGAATTCAAAACGATGAAGCTAGCCTACAAAGCCAGCACCCACCTACGTCAAAGCATTTATCAAGCCCCACACCCTAATTGAGATCATGTCTCGAGCTGGTGTACGCTTGTCATTTCTGCCATCCAGAAACCAACAGCTTGTGGGGGGGGGGGGGACAAACTTTTGCACCAAAATGCACATAATGGCCAGCGCTCACCAGTTCCCAAGACTGTATTGTTTGATTGGTAAACACCTATTATTCACAGATCGGGCTGCCGATGAAATGTTTGCTTTCCAACCTCACACGCAGCTGTCCTGCCAATTTTCCATCACATCAAGTTCTTTTTTTGTTTTGTTTTGTTTGTTTGTTTTTTTTGTTTTCTTTTGTCGCCCCGTGAATGCCGTTCGTTGTCAGAGGGCTTTGATAAGAAAGCCAATCTGTCAGGGAGCGTGTCTCATCGTTTCAGGTTCAACCAACAAGAGGACGTCCAAGAATAACACCGAGGACGTGCACGAAACGTACGAGGCGCACACCCTGACACTTTGCTTAATTCCCACTCACGTGTGTGACATTCACACGTTTATAGAAAGAAAGAAAGAAAGAAAAACACAAACACAAACCCCAGGAACCCGGTGGATCGAAGGGGGTAAATGAGGCGAAGAGGAATTTGTCGTCTCTTTCGGGTGCGTGTCATAGACGGCTTTCAGACAGATGCAGGAGGACACCCCGTCGTCCCGCTCTCACTGCGGGGTCATGGATCATCATGAGACGTTTGTTTGAATTCACAGCTTCCTCAGTTGGAGTTGTGAGACTGACGCTCTGCGGTTCGGATATTATATTCTTCATGCCGTGAGCCTTACGGACGGTTTCATTTGACTGACTGTGTCCCAGGGTCGGATAAATGTCCGCGATTCATCTCCGTGCAGGTGGAGTGCAGAAAAAGAGACCACATCTCGTCCTTGTAAATCTGTCTTCATTAAAACTCCTAATAAACGGCTGGCTCATTTAGCAGCATTGTGCTTTTATCAGCAGCGCCCACGCGACCATAAAACCCGAGTTTAGGTGCAATTGTCGCTCTCTTTATGACATTTCTGCTATAACAGAGACATATGGAGCGACGTCAGATAAGATAGGAGACGCTCGGCGCTGCCGCAAGCTCCGAAGTGCAAATATCAGAATACGATACGCCTCTAACCAGAGGCCTCACTCAGACGATTGTTGCGCTGCACACACACACACACACACACACACACACACACAAAAAAAAAAAACATATTTATTTAGGAACAAGCATTAAAATAATAGACACACGCTATAATGTATAATGCTGTCCAAACACGCGCAGAACAATCGCTTCAGTTCTGCTAATGCGTCCTTTTGTTCAGTGAATTTCACTTTCAGTCTCTTTGCACGAGCAGCAATTCGTGACTCGATTCACGCTTCGGGAAATGTTACCGAGTCGAGAATCGTATTCTGGATTCCCATTGGTCTGAATGATTCATTTTTTTGGGGAGGCGTCCAACAAACTGGCGACTTAAAAAACTGTGTCACGGTTGACACGGATGCGTTTGTTCATTTAACGCGTACGGAAGGAGTCTCTGGTTTCCTAATAGCTTCAGCAAACATGAGCACAGCCCTTCAATTTATCCATCAGACGAAAATATTAAAGGACTCACATTTGACTGTGTCTTTAATAAGTGCAGAGCTCTCAGAGCTCCCCGAATAAGCGTGTGTTAATGCTCCAGCTGAACTCGTTTATTTTTCACACCTCAATCTCTCGCTGTGTGTTTCAGGAGGGTATCTTCCTGTATGAGGTCACATTAGGGGGGGAAAACTCATCAGCTTGTTGAAACATTGGCCTCTACAAAAATGGGAATGTATATTATAAATATATACTTGTTTATTTATTTATTTATTTATTTATTTAATTAATTTTGTTTTGTTTTTATTGGACACAATGGAGATCCATCTGAATGTCTAAAAATAACAAAAAAGTGAAAACTGGAATGCTTGACCATTCAAAGAACTACGGTGAACATGCGGTGAAAAAAAAAAAAAATCTCAGGAGGCTCAGGAGTCTTTGGTTTGTCACTCTAATGCCTATAACAGAATCCTTTAGGAAGTCAGACGGGAAGGAAAAAAAAAACTTTAAAACAAAAATACAGTGAGTCCCCTACATATGAACAAGTTCCGTTCTGAGAGCACGTTTGTAAGTCCAATTTGTTCGTAAGTCCAACAAACATTGTCTAGATACCAGGATACTAATGCAATTGCCAATACTCAGTATACTACAGTACAGGACCGTGTTCTTCAGAATCGTGACGATGGTTAAATGGTCTGCCATTGTTTTTTCACCTCGCTCCATTCTCTCAATTACTTTCACTTTTGTCTCCATCGTTATTGCCTGACGCTTCTTAGTACCACTGCTTTTTCGCTTGCTTCCGGACATCCTGGGATGCGCGCTGCACGCACGTGACAATGTACACTGGAGGTCTGATCTAACTGCATGTAACACATGTTCGTATCTTCGACATTTCTGCGCAAAATTTTCCTAATCAGGGAGAGCAGGGTTATTACAATAAAGCAGACGGCACTCGAACAAAAGTGCTATCCGCTCTCTTCAACATACCTACATGAGCTCACGGATGCCTACGATTAGCTGCTGTCACTCATTGATTGGCGCGGGATGTCATGGTATGCCCCTCCCACCCCGACAGCCTGACCACGAATGAATGTGGCGTCATCAAAATAAAGACACAATATCGATTATGAAAAGCTTCGTGTGTTTGTAATCACAAATCCAGGAAGTTGTATTTTTTAATGCAGTTTCAGTAGCTGGAGCTGGGGTTGTGTGCATCCCATAATAAGCTGTATCCAGCGTTTGTGTATGATTTCTGTTACTCCAGTCGACAGCATCAGCGCTGAATCACATCGGCGGATCAGACTGGAATATCTGCTGCTTACTGATGCAGCATGTACAGTTTCACAAGCATCTTTAACAGCAGAATTATTCAAGAATTCTTATTGTGTGTGTGTGTGTGTGTGTGTGTGTGTGTGTGTGTGTGTGTGTGTGTGTGTGTGTTGTTTTTGTCTAGATGAGCTTTCTGACCCCCTCCATCTCTTTCTGCTTCCTACTTGTGTAGGTTTTGTGTGTGTGTGTGTGTGTGTGTGTGTGTGTGTGTGTGTGTGTGTGTGTGTGTGTGTGTGTGTGTGTGTGTGTGTTGTTTTTGTCTAGATGAGCTTTCTGACCCCCTCCATCTCTTTCTGCTTCCTACTTGTGTAGGTTTTGTGTGTGTGTGTGTGTGTGTGTTGTGTGTGTTTGGGCACAGTGATTTACAAACACGCTTTAGATCACACTATAGCTGTGTGCGTGGGTGGTAAAGGTTACAATGGTCTGAGGTTAACGTCCATTACGTGGCAGCGATCGAGAAAATCACGTAGGCTGTATGTATTAATAAATACTTTATTTATTTGTTTGTTTGTTTGTTTGTTTATTATGAATAAGCGGTACAGCTGCACAGAGCACATTACCGTTTTGTTGCATACATAAAACAAGAAGCATATTTGGCATGGTGTATAATCTAACCTTCTCATGCGTGTATTATTTTTTTAAAAAGCATATCCAGATGTTTTATTGATTATTTATAATTACACATGTTGCGTAACAAATACATTTGTAAAAGTTCTGATGCATTCAGAAACATGGGAAATGTATTTGTTAGCAACCAGGCCTAAAATATTTAACCTTTTAAGACTTTGAATTACAAAATATTTTTAAGTTTTCTCTGTTAAACCTAATGTTTATTTTTTGTTTGTTTGTTTGTTTGTTTGTTTGTTTGTTTGTTTGTTTCTGTGTTTTCAGTTTTGTCTGTTTTTTATTTTGTTTCATTTTGGTTTGGTTTGTGTTGTTTTTTTGTTCTGTTTTGGATTCGTTTGATTTTATTTCTGTTTTTTGTTGTTTTGTTTTGCTTTTTGTTTTATGTTTGTGTTTTGGTTTCGATTTGTTTTTGTCTGTTTTTGTTTGTTTTGAGCTTTGTGTTTGTTTCGGGTTTATTGTAGAGCGTTTGTAAAGATAAACCAGAGACACACTTTCTACAGAGCAACAGAAACTATGACCTAAAGATCATTTACATTTTGTATTGTATCTAAAAACCCAACTTGCATGTTGTGTATTTTATAGTTTTGACCTGGGTGAAATCTATCCCCCGTGTCAGCAGATGAAGACAGAGGGACAGTGAAAGTGAGCTCGAATGTCAGCGCTGACCACAAAGCAATTAGAGCATCTTTCATAAGCACTCGTGCCACCTGTGCCTGCTCACCTGCTCCCTCGCCTGCTCACCTTCTGCCCTCCCTTCTGCTCACCTACCCTCCTGACCCGCCCCCTGCCCACCCTGCGCTCACTTGCCCACCCTATCGCCTGCTCAGCCTTGCTACGTATTTCTTTCTCTCATAATACCTGCTTTTGTCTTTCCTTCATTTTCTTTTTTTTCTCTCTTCCTACTTTCGTTCTTTCTCTAAATACATCTTATTTTTTCTTTCTTTCTTCGCTTTTTGAATGCACCTTATAAAGACGCACATTTTAGTTATTTTACTGTGTATTTAAAGTTTCATAATTATTTACTTGTTTTTATTGTAATTGCATTAAAATACGTATTTAGTTGTAGTTATTTTTCTAGTAGTTTTACTGTAGGTACTTTAATGTTCATATTTAGTTTTAGTTATATTAATGCACATATTTAATAGTAGCTGTTTTGCTGTAAATATTTAGTTGTGTTTTACTGTAGTTACTTTATTGTAGTTATTTTATTGTATTTACATTAATGTACATATTTAGTTGTAGTTTCTGGTATTTTCCTTCAAGATCAATAAAGTATCTATCTATCTATCCATTCCATCCATCTATCTATCTGTCTGAAGTTACTTTATTGTACTTACTTAGTTATAGTTATAATTCTATTTATTTGTAGAGTTATATATAATTTTATTTATTAGTAGTAGTTATTTTATTGTAGCAATTTAGTTGTTTTTATTTGACTGTACAGTTGGTTGTAGTTATTTTATTGAAGTGATTTAGTTTTAGTCACTGTTGGTTATATTTGTCTTATTGTAGTTATTTAATTATAGCTATTTATACTGTAGTTATTGATTTGTACTCATTTAGTCGCATTTGCACATTCGTTGCATTACTTTTGTGGTATTTATTTTATTGTGATAAATAATAAAATATAGTTATAGCTATAGTTATTAATCTATAGCAGTGTAGAATTGCAGACATGACTGATCAGTGCACCTTTAGGGAATGAATATATATATCAAACTGTAACAAAAACAAACCCCAAGAACAACAACAAACTGTTTGACTTTGAGAAAGCGTGAACCTACGCAATGTGTAAACAGGTTTGACCTTACAGCAAGGTGAAAATGTAATCCAGTGCGGGACAAGGTGTGTCTAATGTCACGGCCTGAGGGGGGTCCTGAAACAACATTGCCTTACAGCTACTGTAGGAGTAGAGCCTGATGTATTACCAGTACAAAAACTATAACAATAAAAAATAAAAAAAAAAAGAAAGAAAGAAAGAAAGAAAGAAAAAGCAATAAATCTTGCATGAATATCTTGCTGTGGTATAACTGGGTTATATCCAGTTAATCATCATGACTCGTACTGGAATGACGGCAGTTGTGCATTTAAATGAGTGCTCATTACCATACAGCTGAAGTGTTATCTGAGCCCCATCACCGGCGCTCGCTCGAGACCCGCATGAAAGCGGCACGCGAGCCACTTAGCGCTAAACGACACGTGCCGCTATCATCCCCATCAGTCCACTGAGAATCACAGCTCGTTTTTGTTTTGTTTTTTAACCCCGACCATTTTCATTTCATTACTTTACCAATAACAGTTCATGCACAATTTAGTACACGCATTATAGCCAAATGATTGTGTAATAGTAGGCTGCTAGTGTGGACTACGTACACGGTGATGCTCATAAGATGTCGATCAGTTTTCTGTAACAGCAGTGCTGACAGTAGTGCAAATACAAATCACAGGTTTTTATTAACGTGCTATTAATCGTTTCTATAGTAACTGCTCGTTCACAGGGACTTGTACAGCAGATGCTCCACGTAAACAGCTTGTCATCTTCTTAAAGGGTGTAGTTGCTGATAAGTTTATTGTTGATGTACCAGGCCCCCAGTGTCACTGTAACGTCTGTCATCTTTACGACGGATGAGTTTGCGCTTTGAGGTTTCTCGGTAACATGACAACATGCATCTTTTTCTTTCTTTGTCTTGTTGTCTTCAAGGGATAAAAGAGAGGCTGGTGAGGCAACAACGCTTTATAGCTGCTGTAGCATCAGTGAGAACAGGAACTAACTTGTTTCACATGCATCTCACAGTATTAATATAAATGTAGAACTCTAAATGAATTAATGAGTAGGCAAGCAGATATGGTGTAAGAACAATAAAATAGTTATTTAAAGAACTATTAAACTGCATGCAAACTGCTGTTCTGTTATTATAGCAACAGTTTACATGTTTTGAGGGATATAATGAATATAATTAGTTATTATTTATAATTAACTATTAATTATAATTGTTAAATGTATGTCATATTTTTTAAGGGAAGACTGTCTCATTTACAGATAATAAATACAGGGTCTAGACTTACACTCGACTGGCTTTTTTTTACCAAAAGCTTAATATTAATCCATTGTACTATACTACACTATGCTATGCTGTGCTATAGTGTACTGTACTATATTATACTGTACTTTACTACTGTACTTTACTATACTGTACTATATTATATGATACTGTTCTGTACTGTATGATACTATACTGCACTATACTACACTGTATCATAATGTGCTATACTGTACTGTACTATTCTACTATACGTGAAACTACAATACACCATATAATACTACACTGTACTGTGTTATACTGTACTATACTAGACTAAACAATTCTGCACTTTTCTATAACACTATGCTACACTGTGTTATACTGTACTGTACTGTGCTACACTATACTATACAACACTGCACTATACTATTACTGTGATATTCCCTGTACGTCTGTATTCTTGTGTGCTATACTATACTACATCAAGCTATTTTATTACGTATAATTTGATACTACATTTTGTTTTATTCAGTACTGTACTACTCTATTTTATACTGTGGAATGCTGTTTTATAGTCTGTCCTGGAATATGCTATTTTATCCTCTAGTGTGTTAATCTATGCTATATTGTTTTATACTATACTATACTATACTATACTATACTACTGTATACTATACTATACTACTGTATACTATACTATACTATACTATACTATACTATACTATACTATACTATACTACACTATACTATACTAACACTATACAGGAATGGCATCCGGCATAAAACCTGTGCCAAGTTGATGTGTGGATCAGTTGGTCCGCTGTTGCAACCCCTCAACAGGAGATGCCGAAAGACTAACAACAACAACTCATATACTACACTATACCTTACTACACTATACTACACTATACTACACTACACTATACTACACTACACTATACTACACTATACTACACTACACTATACTACACTATACTATACTATACTACACTACACTATACTATATTACACTATACTATACTACACTATACTATACTACACTATACTATACTACACTATACTACACTACACTATACTACACTACACTATACTATACTATACTATACTACACTATACTATATTACACTATACTACACTACACTATACTACACTATACTATACTACACTATACTATACTACACTATTCTACACTATAGTATACTATACTTCACTACACTATGCTATTCTATACTACACTACACTATAATACACTATACTATACTACACTACACTATACTACACTACACAATAATACACTATACTATACTATACTATACTATACTATACTATACTAGGGCATTTTCCTGTGTATGTTGGTCCGTTTGTGTTCACCACATATATTTCCAATTTCTGCAATAGTAATTACACCACAATACTATTGTACTAAACTTACTACTGCCTGCACAACACTTTATATTTGTGGAGCAAAAATAGCAATATATTTTTGCCCAGTATTGTGTCTGAAATGTCATTTACTCAATAATAGCTTCTTGTTTATACAACTGTTGTATTAAAGCAATTTCACACACCTGAGATTTGGCTGTAGGGACTATGAGAAATCACAGCTGCGCTAGCGTTCAGTACAACCGCTGATTACGAGTGTGATATTGTTTTTAAATGAAGCGTGCATACAGTGAAAAGGGAAAGTTGTGTTGTGACCCTGTATTTATCATCTGCAAATGAAGCAGTGATGCGTGCACAAGACTGGAAAATGTAGTGACTCAGGTTAGTGTTTCTTTATTTCCTCTCACCACAGACATATCAGCAGATTGTGGCGAACACGGTGTATGAAGTATCTAGCCCAAATTCAATACTTAAATATGACATCAGAGTGATACCGTATGAGAGAGGTCCTGTTAGCCTGTTAGCCAAAAATTCAACCAGTGATAAACATAAGAGTGGCACGTCAAGCGGTGGCACGTTAAACCGGCTGTGTGAAGTTGCGCTGCAGTCAGGGCAAAAGTTAACTAAAACCAATCAACATCTTCTGACCAATCAGAATCCAGAATTCAGCAGAATTCATACTTGGTAGAAGACTATTTAACAGATGTGTGTACTGTTTATTTATTTGTTTATTATTTTCTGTAGGTCCTTTTTATAGTTAAACTTGAGATAAAACTGGCAAAAATGCAGAAAAATGATGAATGAGCAAAAAATAAATAAATAAAAACCTACTCCTTTAATCTCATCTAGAGTTTTAGAAAAGAGCTTCCTTATAAGCGTTCCTATAGCTTCCTGAAAAGGCAACTCTGAACCTTTGATTGTTCCTCAAAGAGGCCTTAAGGGCTCCGGGGTTGATATTTTTCACATACATACTTTGTTTATGTTTTTTGCGTAATTTTAGGAGGAAGGTTGGTTCTTTTGGTTAGAGTACTCAATGGCACGCCTGAAGAGGAAACACTGCTGCAGCGTTATAGATAAAAAGTTTTTTTTTTCCCAAAACATGCAGCTGAAGAACCCTAAAGGATCTAGATTTGTCTGAATTGTTTTATTTATTGCTGTTGATTAATGCTCCTTTGATGTGCTTTATAAGTTCAAGGAACAAAGGGTTCATCAAGAGTGTTTTGAAAAGTACTGGGAGCGCTCTCTACACAGAAAGCCACCTGGAACAATTAAAGAACACTTAAGCATTCTATGTATCCTTTCTACTTTTTTTTTTTTTTACCCCAGAAGCATTTCATATACTGTACATTAGTTTGTTAAATGTACTTTTAATGATGTAGGGTTCTACAATAAAGCTGTTACAGTGCTACAGAGCTTAACCCTTTCCTAAGAGTGGAATGTTTAATTAAAAAAAAAAAAAGGTAGAAGAATCAGAAGAAACCTTCCATTCTCTCTACTTATTATCCTCTGTAGGGTTGCTAACTGGCCTGGAGCCTATCCAGGGCACAAGGTGGCGTACACCCTGGATTGGGTGCCAACCGATCCAACCAGGGCGCGCGCACACACACACACACACACACACACACACACACACACACACACACACACACACACACACACACACACCAATCTGGCTTAGTGGTTAGCACTGTCGCCTTGCACCTCCAGGTTCCGGGTTCGATTCCCACCTCGAGGAACATGTTTGCATGCTCTCTCGGTGCTTGGTGGTGGGTTTCCTCCAGGTTGTAGTGTGTTTGAGAGTGTGTGTGTTTGAGTGTGTTCACTGTGATAATTTGGCACCTGGTCCAGGGTGTACTCCGACTCGTGCCCTAGGTCTCCTGGGATAGGCTCCAGCACTCACCCCCCCCCCCAAAAAAAAATACCGGAATACCGGATAAGGCAGAATAAGTGACACCAATTAGCCTAATCTGCATGTCTTTGGACTGTGCGAGGAAACCGGAGTACCGGGAGGAAACCCACCAAGCACGGGGAGAACATACAAACTCCATGCACACACACACAGAAAATGAGGCGGGAATCGCCTATTAATAATAATAATAATAATAATAATAACAACAACAAAAGTAAGCATTAATCCTAGAGCACTTTGTATGTGCAGGTTGTAAACCCAATCAATATAAGATGAAGAACACGCATTAATCCTGTAGCATTTACTCAGGTTGTAAACTCAACGCAATAAAAGAAAAAGGAAATATTATTATTATTATGATGATGATGATGATGATGATTATTATTTACTGTAACACTCCACTAGCAGGGAAAGTGTGCTGTCTGCTCCAGTAGCCCACATGTGCACCACATTATTGTTGGAGCGAGTGGGCGTGGCCTAAGGAATGCAGAGAGAGAGAGGGGGGGGGGGCGCGCTGAGTAAGTGGGCGGGTCTAAAGATGGACAGTTTATGTAATGAGCAGCGCGGACAGGGAAAAGCAGGTATAAATAGCGTCGCGCGCCTCAACTCACACTTCATTCAGGAGACTTAAGGAGAGGCGCGTGCGGAGGTCTGCGCTGTTACACACACTGACGCGCACAGTCGCATTCACCAACACACACACATTATATATATATATATATATATACACACATAAACCCGGAGGCAACACTATCTCTCTGCCACACACACACACACACACACACACACTGTGGAATAGTGAACGCGCACGGACGGGACGGATAATCGGACTGGACCGCGCGCGTCACCTTCACCTTGTGGATAACCTGGAGATCTGCACGCGCCTTTTGCGCACGGAAGGAGCGGAGAGCGGGCACGCGCACAGGAATATACTCCCCTCTTCACGTTGGACTTTCATCTGCTTTATTTATTAAGAAAAGCAAAAAAAACAAAAAAAAAACATTCTTTGAAGCCTTTTTCCTTCCACTTTGGAGTAGGAGCTTTTTCGTATTTTTGGTGTGTTTTTTTTGGGGGGGGTAGGAGACATCTTTATATATATATATATATATATTTAAACCCTGCGGGTGTCCCAGCTGCCCCGCCACAGCATTTTTTGGGGGGCAAAATATAAAGGATGGCAGTTTGGTTCACTCTTTTGATCCCATGCTTCAGTGCGCTCCTAACGCAGGTAAATAAACCACCATCATCTTCATCATTAACATCATCATCATCATCATCATCATTATTATTATTATTGTTATTATTATTATTATTATCTTCATCATCATTAGTTCTAGTTTTGAGTGATGAACAACTAGAACCTCAATAATAATAATAATGATGATGATGATGATGATGATGATTTTAGCATCTGAAAGATGATGCCTTTTTGATAAACAGACTTTTACTGCATGAAAACACACAAAGCTGCATCCTTTCCAAATTCCTCCATTCTTCATTTTCAGCATATTTATTTCTTGCATAAACATGAATACAGAACATAACTGCTCAGTTTAAACAAACAAAAAAAAAGGCAATAAATTAGCTAAGTGTATCAAGTTTCAAAACAGGACTAGTGTTTGTGAGAGTGTGTGAGAGTGTGTGAGTGCTATAATAATTTTTTTTTTTTAAAAGGAATAACCTTCCAAATAAATGTTATATTAACAAATGATCTGAGCATCTTTTTTAAAAGTTTATTAGTGTTTTTCATAAATTATAGAACGTAACAGTTTTTTTTTTTTTCCTGATCTGATCAGGAGAGGTGTGTGTGTGTGTGTGTGTGTGTGTGTGTGTGGGTCTCATCAATTAACCAGTGTTAGACAGAACTCTACTACACTACTACACAAAGTTTTCCTCTCCTTTGCCTTGTTGCTCGGTGCCGCTGTTAAAAGGACACACAATTCGAACCTTAAGCTTTCAAACTTACATCCTCATGTCACACCTTCAACCTTCTGAGACTCTGCCTGCATCCTAATACATCTTTGCGCTCTGAATGTGTATGCGT
Organism: Clarias fuscus; assembly: GCA_030347435.1. Lineage (NCBI taxonomy): Eukaryota > Metazoa > Chordata > Actinopteri > Siluriformes > Clariidae > Clarias > Clarias fuscus. The sequence continues at coordinate 3,524,136 of CM059229.1, forward strand.
GCAGATATCCGGATCTGGTGTTTTCGAACTCGAGCTCCACGAGTTCAAGAATTTTAAAGGTCTGCTGGCGAGCGGAACCTCATGCAGGCCGGATTGCAGGACTTTTTTCCGCGTTTGCCTCAAGAACTACCAGGTGTCCGTGACTCCAGGGAACTGCGTCTTCGGCAGCGCTGTCACCCCTGTGCTGGGATCCAATTCGTTCAGGACGGAAGGAGGACACCTGAGCACACCCATACGCCTGCCTATCATCGGATGGCCGGTAAGAAGAGATATGATGAATATAGCGCATGAGCCAGTTGTGTTAACTAAAGCAGAAAGTTAATGTGTGATAATTGCACAGAAATTAAAGCTGCACCATGTAAGAGTACGGTGCAGAACTTTACACCTGCATGAACTCCTAGCGCTCGTGTCTACTCCTACTTTATGATACGATTTATACTCCATACACATGAAGGATGAGTTTATATACTCTTTACTTCATGGTTGAACATATGACATTTTCTTTCTCCTCAGGGATCATTTTCTTTGATTATTGAGGCCTGGTATTCACCCTTGGAGGATCCACCTGTAGGTAAGTACTTCCACTTTTATCCACTAGAGGGCACTCTTGTACACACAAGCTTTGTAATTTTTTTTTTCTCTGATGTACTAATATAAGTCATGTCCACTACAGACATGCCTTGTGCATCATTATTAATAATATAATCCCTGCTATTATTTGTAATCTAAAATGCATTTCTGTTGTTAAAATAAAGAGGGCAAAACTGTTGTTGTTTTTTTTTTGTTTTTTGTTTTTTTGAAGCACACGTACAACCGTGGAACTGCGTTTTCCTCTCGCTTCAAAAACACCTTCTCATTCTCATACTCGAACACAATTGGACTTCCTTTGGTTTATTTTTGGCGTGGGAAAGCGCAGTGGGCTTTGGTGAGAATACTCGACGCTTGCCAAAACCATCCGACTGCACTTTCCTGTATTTTACACCTTTCTGTGTCCCGCCCTTTGGAACGGGATAATAGCATGGGAATGTTTTTCGGTCGACTTAAAGGAAAAAGGAAATTCGTTTTTTTTTTTTTTTCTCTCTTTTCTTTTTTTCTTTCGCTCTTTTTTCAAATCCTTTGCATTAGACTGGTGGCTCAACAGTGCAGGCTTTGATCAGAAGGTCAGTGGCACTGCAAAGCACTACAAACTGCCACTGTTGGGCCCTTGAGCGAGGCCCTTAACTATTAACCTAAAGAGTTTGTCAAAGTATATCTCTTATATTCACAGATTGACCTAAATGGTTCTTTTTTTTTTCTCTCTCTCTCTCTTTTTTTTTTCTTTGTTCCTCCACAGACTCAAACAACCCCGACTTACAGATTAGTTCTTTTTCCATCCAAAGACAGCTGGAAGTAGGGGCTGAGTGGTCTCAGGATGTCCAAAGCAGTCAGCAGACGGAGCTAAGGTATTCTTACCGGTTCATCTGCAATGAAAATTACTACGGAGACACTTGTTCCAAAATATGCACGCCCAGGGACGACCGTTTTGGCCACTACACCTGCAACCCAGACGGGCAGTTGTCCTGTCTCCCCGGCTGGAAGGGGGGATACTGCGAAGAACGTAAGCAACCAGAGATCACCACGCACTGGCCTTTAGGAGACTGAGGGTCTGCTTTAGTGCTTCACCTTGACAGAAAAAAATAATAATAATAATGAAAATTCAGCAGTGTGCTTTCTCAGGTGCACGCGGGGCCTCAGGTTTAATTGGCCAACCAACTCGTAAGCCCTGAACGTTTAAAGAAGAAATTCAGATGTGATCCGGGCACTCAGATCTGTCGCTCTGTAGAGTTCGTTTCAAACCATCGTCCTGCACCTGAACCTTGTTCTGATTGAGGTGTTTCTGTAGTAGCCGAACCTTATTCGATCCAGATGGCTTTAGATGAAACTCTGCACGGCGATAAATCCACGAGGCTTTGCAGGCATTTGCAATTCTCCCCCAGTGTTCAGTCCGGGACAATTTCTCCATCATTTAAAGAAATAAAACCCATCGTAACGCTGCAAGATATTTGTAAATGGGCTGGGTTTGACGTATCCGGCAAGCTCTTAAACATTTTACTGCAGACCTTAGTTAAATTTATCATTAGAGTTGGGTTGGCATTATTTATAGGTTGCTTGTTTTTGTGTTGATGCATTAGGCTTAAACCTATAACGATAACTCAGCGTGGTCATTAAAAATAATAGCTTTGATAGTGGTGGCTTGGGACTATAACGGGCGTAGACTTTCAAAATAAAAAGAGCGTCCTATCTTTGGTGACTGTTATATTTACATAATAACATATATTTGTGATAGGGTGACGGCGACATTATGTACGCCACGGGTACAGGGAATATTTCGAATGGTTGAGTCCTCGAGAATAAACTTTGAGGAGCCTGGGTGGATTTTTAACCAAAATCTGGCAACCCTGCTGGAAACACATCCAATATGTCAAGCCAGCTGCTTTCTCTAGCAGTCTGAGTAGCAGTCGTTATGGCTAATGCCATTACTGAGAGCCCCATGCGGTTTACTTTGCCAAATGCTCAGACTTTGGATCTGGTTTCGGTTCTGGTTTTTGTGCCTCTCCTGCATTTTGTCCTACTGCAGCATGGAATTATATAACCTCATGAAACATTACAGTACAGTCTACTTTATTACTTGCAAATGATCAGGATACAACTGTAGGACCGGAAGATGCTTAGGATAAATCACTTTAGATCTGAAATTCTTTATCATTCTCTATGAAATGTGAGATTAAGAATCACGGCTAGAACTTTGTTTGTTTGTTTATTTGTTTGTATAGACTACTCAAAACTTTTCTTTTGGTCTATAAATGCTTTCTTGTTGCTGTTGTTGAAGGAAAAGCTGTGACCTACATTACAGTATGAGTGAAGGGGGTTAAAATATACAGCAAAGCCTGACTTTATGGGGGGGGGGGGGGGGCGGGGAGGGGGAGTAGTGCGCATACGTGAGGTGGGTGGGGGGGGGGTGGGGGGTTGGCTGAAAAGCGCGCGTGCTTGGTAATTTAATCCCGGGCGAGCACGCGCCGCCCTAATCGCGGCGTTATTATCTGCCACGCGCCACCACCGTTGCGCGCGCTCATTGTGGCTCTGCAGCGTGGCAGCTGCAAAATTACGGCTCGCGCGGCCTGAGAACAACAATAGTGGCAGCTGTCCGTTTTTTTTTTTTTTTTTCCCCTAATTGAGATGGAGCATCTGTTCCAGTCTAAAAAGCATGAGTTCAACCAAAAAAAAAAAAAAAAAAAACTCAGTGTGTCACTCAGAAGCCAATTAGAAACAGTGAGAGCACCCACACCTCAATGGTCCTGTCCAATCAGGTGCTCGGAATGGGCGTGGCCAGGTTAGCGGTAACGCTGACGATTGCTAATATTCCAACGTTGTAATACAAAGCTAACTGAAAAGCTTAGGAGCGTAAACTCCAAAGTTACATTATAGAGATACAGTGAGCTAAGGCGGCATTTTTATTTTTCTTATGTACAGTAAATCAGCTAGCCAGGACGTTTCATGACGCGGAATTCCTTTCCATGAAGTCATTAACGACTAGTATTGCGTCCAGATGGGAAACGTACATATTTCACAATGTTCACTCAGAGTTCACAAACAGACACACGGGTTCTTCATCCTGTCTGATTTCTGCTCTGTTTTGTCTCTCTGAGCTACAAAACAAATGCGTAGTGTCGTTATTTTGGGTTAAAAAAACCATCACTCCAAGATGTCACGTCCTTTATGTTGACGTAATCTCGTTACTCTGACTCGATGGTATTTCCACCAATTATCACGTCACTTCGAAAGCCAGACGTTGCTTAAGTGTGATATGATTATGTCATGTTTGTGATATGACGTCTAATCACCAGGAACTCAATAATGTGTAAAGATGTCGAGACAAGTCGAAACAACAAGGTATTAAGTTACAATAATAGTTCATTAAGTCCAAATAACAAGCTATTAATGAGAAATAATTATAAATTGTGAGTTATTAAGTCGTAATAGCAACGTATTAGGGTGGGTCGCAATGCTAATCTCCAACCACATCCACAAGAAAGAAAACGTCGTTATGTCACGTGACTGTAGCGCTGTCTGGTCACACCTCAGTGGGATCACTCAGCTAAAGCAACAACAAAAAAAAATCCATAGCTAAGAAAACGCTTATGAAGGATGCTAGTGCTAGTAAGTGGATATGGTTAGCTAACGGTTGTGATGCTAAATAATTAATATCAGTATCAAAAAGAAAAGTTTTGATCAGTGTTTTTGCCATCGTGTTTCATTGTCGTTGACGTTATTTGTTTATCATTCGAAGTGGCGCGTTACTAATCGGCATTTCCGTCTCCTTTCACAGCGATCTGCCTTAAAGGCTGCAGCGAAGCGAACGGCAACTGCTCCAGCCCCGGAGAGTGTGTGTAAGTACGCGAGCTGGAAAAAATGTGTCTGATGACATCATCGTACGAGAAGCAATTTAGTAAATATTCTTAATGTGCGCTTACTCAAACGCAGATGCGTGCTTATTTTCTCCTGACTGTGTGGTTGGGCGTTGCAGGTGCCGCGAGGGCTGGCAGGGAACGTTCTGCACCGAGTGTAAGAAACATCCCGTGTGTAAGCACGGAACCTGCAACAAGCCGGGAGAGTGTCACTGTAAGGAAGGATGGGGAGGACTCTTCTGTGACCAAGGTGAGGCTGAACACCACCTCATAGTCTTCCAGCTGAGTTTTTGTAGATACCTCTCTAAGAGGAAACACCCCTCTCCCCGCGGTAACACGCTGGTCCTGATCCCGGTGTGTACTCTCATAGATCAGAGCCAGCTTTACTGCTGATGCACAGAGTGCGAGGTCTGCTATAACGAAATGCAGATCCTTAGGGGATCCTTTTGTTCCAGGGAGTTGAACAGAACCTTTCATTCGGTACAGATGTACTGTGTGAGTGTGTAATGGTTTGAGAGTTTTATATATATATAAAGTTTTATATATATATATATATATATACAGACCACTGAGGCATTTTTTCTTCATATCGATAAAATAGAAAGCCTCGTCGTTTATAGAGACAAAATTCTTTCACTGGCTCTGTAGCTGCAGGATGTAGGACGATAAAACACAACGATATTCCAGGAATTTCAAGATCAAATAGTCAGAATCAGAATTTCAGATTTAGAAGCTGATCAAAGACTCTTAGATCAAAGGATTTAAATGAGCTTCTTTTATAAGCTCATGTTCATCTGGTGCAACGTTTATATCTCTTACGTGAAATGATAAACTCTTTAGCGGCCCTTAGAGCAGGAACTACTTTTTGCGTCAATCAGGAATTTTTTTATTTTTTTTTTCATGCAGGAACCCTTCTCCTAAAAGCAGGAACCGTCTTTGTAAAAAAGAAAGAACAAGTAGCCTTTCTTTTAAGTACATCAACTTTTTCTAAACATAAGAACACATTTCTAAGCAGACGATCCTATCTTTTAACTTTATATAGTGAGTTTAGCAATCTGTTTACTTTACGGTTGTGTGTGTAAAACAAGATGTTTCTCTTTTACCTAAGAGAACCCTGATCAATCCAAAGAACGCTTTTCTAATAGAATATTTCTTTATTAGGAATGTATGTCAGGCTTCTTTTCTGATACTATGCTTATTATTTTATTATTTATGAAAAAGAAAAAAAAAAGATACAGGACCTAGATTTTTGTTGTTGTTGTTGTTGTTTTCCTATATCTATTCAGTAATGATGTGTTTAATGTTTAAGTTAAGGATGTTTAAGGCATTTTGTTCAGTCAGAATGTCAGTAAACTCATCCAGCTGTGCGTAAAGCAGGGCTTCGTAACTAGCGAGTTGACTCTAGGTTGTGATTTAAGTGCTATCATTCACATTTGACACTAGATCTGAACTTCTGCACCCACCACAAGCCGTGTATGAACGGAGCCACGTGCACCAACACCGGACAGGGCAGCTACACGTGCACGTGCAGGCCGGGCTACACCGGGGTCAACTGCGAGCTGGAGGTGCGTCACTGCGACAGCAACCCGTGCAGGAACCGCGGACACTGTGTGGTGAGTTCAGCTCATGACAAGATGAGGATGATGATGACGATGATGTTTCAGCGTGAAGTTTAGCATGCTAATAGTGCAGTCTGCTAAAAGTCATGTATCTTTCAGGAGCTGGATAATGGTTACACGTGCACGTGTATGCCAGGGTTCGAGGGCACACATTGTGAGCACAGCCTCCTGACTTGCGCAGACATGCCCTGCTTTCAGGGAGGCAAGTGCCACGAGCGGGACAACGGACGCAGCTATTCGTGCGACTGTCCTAAAGGATACACAGGATTCAACTGTGAGAAGAGGGTGGACAAATGTACGACTCTGCCTTGCGCCAATGGTACGCCATGTCCCCACTTGCTCTCTGTGTGTGTGTGTGTGTGTGTGTGTGTGTGTGTGTGTGTGTGTGTGTGTGTGTGTGTGTGTGTGTGTGTGTGTTTTTGTGTGTAACCTGTGTGTAACCGAACACCCTGTGCTCCACAGGTGGCGCGTGCGTGATCCAGACTGGCGTCCGTAAGTGCAGCTGTCCTGCAGGATTTACAGGCCAGCGCTGCGAGATCAACGTTAACGAGTGCTCCTCGAACCCCTGCGCTAACGGCGGCACCTGTCACGACGCCATCAACGGCTACACCTGCTCGTGTGCTCCGGGGTACTCCGGGCGGAACTGCGATCTCCACAGCGCCACCTGCTCCTCACAGAATCTCTGCCAGAACGGAGGAACGTGCATCAGCGTCCCAGACGGCCCCCCTGTCTGCCTGTGTCCCAGAGGCTTCACAGGGCAGCGCTGCGACTATTTCGCCGTCACGCTTCCCATGCTGCCGCCCTCCGCGGAGACACGGGACAACTTCCAGTGGGCCGCCGTGTCCCTGGGCATCGGTCTGGTGGCCCTTCTCGTGCTGGTGTGCATGGTGGCAATCGCTTTGCGCCACATCCACAGGCAGTCTGCTGCAGAAAGGACTCAGGACGCCATGAACAATCAATCGGATACGCAGAGGGACAACCTGATCCCGACGTCGCAGCTCAAGAACACCAACAAGAAGGTGGACTTGGAGGTGGACTGCGGGCAGGAGAAATCGAATTATATCCTCAAGAACTACCATTTGGACTACAACTCGTCTAAAGAGTTTAAGGACGGGCAGACGCAAGAGGATAAAAGTCACAAGTATGAAAAGTGTTTAGAAGACAAAATACCGTTGAGTAGAATGTACAGGTGAGTCAAGGAGCCGTCTAGAAACACTCTGTCGATTCATTAAACCAGCCTCTTAAAAGAGCTCCCGATTAATCTGTAATACGACCGCAATCCCAGCCGCTTGTCTTCACCACGCTTACGCAGAGTGTGTGATTTGTGTGTGCAGTGAAAAGCCGGAGTGTAGGATATCAACGATATGCTCCCCGAGAGACTCCATGTACCAGTCGGTGTTTGTAATAGCGGAGGAGAGAAGTGAATGCGTCATAGCAACCGAGGTGAGAAAGAATGACAGAGGAAACAATAACAATCCCCTCATTTTTTTTTTTTCCCCCACATGGTTGTAATTGTAATCGTAATTGTGACTTTTCCCCCATAGGTATAAAGAAGCGACACAACAGGAGGATGAAGACGGAAGATGCAGGAAGGAGAAAAAACACAATCAAAGCAGAATTTTCTGGATTGTTTACAACGAAATAAAAAGAACTGAAAGACTGGAGATGATTCTTTTTTTTTTTTTTTTCTTTTTTTTTTTTTTCTTTTTTTGTGATGTCCACTGCTGCTCTGAGAAACTTGAGGACGCAATAGTGAATGAAGTTTGCTTTTTTCGTGTACAGACGTGTACAGTCCTGGACCCCTACGGTATGGTTTCATGGTTTCTATGGCTTTTATTTCCCCTTTCGAGCTTGTAATGAAGAAGAAGGAGGGGGGGGGGAAAAAGCAGGACTTACACTGACCGCACTGCAGGAGGACCAGAGGGGGGAGAAGAATGTCTTTGGCACAGAGACGTGGCCCCCTCCCAACACCGAGCGAGCGAGTGAGCGAGCGAGCGTAAGCGCTCCCTCTCTTTTTCTCTCTCTCTCACGATCGTGTGGTAATCACAGACACGTCATCTGCCAACTACTCACTACGAAGGTGCCAGGGACTTCCAAACCTTCACGCCAGCATCGTTGCCCGCTATGCAAAAAGAAAAAAAAAGAAGATGAAGAAGAAAAGAAAAGGATCAGGAAAAGGTGGCTGTACAATCACAGCCTCTCCCGATCTTAATCCCAATCACGAGGAAACGAATGTCACAAAGGACAAATCATATCAAGACTGGTTCGTTTTCTCGAAGATCGTACAGTATGCAGCCCAAATTTCACAAAAAAGCCTTAAAAGGAATGAACGGCATGAAAAGGATGAACGGGACGCTCAGCTTTTCTCGGATCCGTGGAAAAAAAAAAAAAAAACCAGGATGCGACGCAATCAACGAATGGAGTGTAGCAGCAGGGATCGGAGAAATGTGCGACGAAAAGAAACAAGAAAGAACGGAAGCGACTGCACACCAACCACTGACTGCCTATAAATTTTAGACCAATAATGTAATTTTTAAAAGAAAAATGATTATTTGCAGAGTTAATTTAATTACGACACACTGCTCTTTATATGTTTTATACTATTATTTTTTGTATATAATGCATATTTATAAAAAACAAACAAACAAACAAACAAACTGAAGAATAAAAAAATGACAATAATAATTCCTCATGACTTTGGCTTTGATGTTGAATTCATGTTTATGTTATTTTTCCCTTTAATTTCTCTTCATGTCTCTTAAAAAGAAAACAAAATCCCTCTCACCCTGTCGTCGCCCCCCCCCCCCCCCCCCCCTTTACTCGTAAATTGGCTTGAAATTCAAATCCGTTGCCTCGGCTACCGGCCCTCGGCTACACATGGCGAAGTGCGGGGAGTGAAACAGATGCCCCCGGGGTGCAACCCTGCTCCTCCATAAAAAAAAAGAAATTCAAAAAAACAGCGGCATATGCCAGCCCTCTCACCCAGCTCCATGTGCCGAGCACTCCGGCTATAGAGCTCCTCGCATGCACGTGGGTTTCGGCGCCAACAGCCCTGGCCTCGGCATCGCCCTCAGCCTCATGGAGTGGGGTGGGTGAGGTGTTTTTGGGGGGGGGGGGGGTGTTCGAGTGTGTGGGGAGTATTAAAGTAGAAACGGTGATGCTGCCGTTCCCCCTCCTGTTTCCTGTAACCCGTAACAAAAGACGGAGGCTGAGCCGTGCATGTGGTCGTGTCCCGCACAGATGGGCTTCAGGGCAAAGCTGGCACCATGAAAAAAAAAAAAATTTAGCTACAGGCTTTAAAAAAAAAAAAGTTTAATTGAGCAATCTGGAGCTCGAACCCGTGATTATTTATTGTCGCTTTTTTTCCATATGGGTGGCGCAGGGTCACCTGGGGCTCCACTTAGCGCAGGAAAGGCCAGAAAGGGCGTCTGTTAGACCGGCTGGAGCTGGGAGGAAATTTACCTCCTCCATTAGCGCTGGGAGGTGAGACTCGATAAAATGGACAGACTCTGTAAAAAAAAAAAAAAAAGAAAAGAAAAAAAAGATGTGTGCACGTGTTTCATATTTAGACCCCGTGTGAAAGCTGAGACGAACACCTGAACACAGGTCTGGTCTTTTTTTTTTTCCTTTGGCTGGGAATCATTTACCATCCAGTCTGGCGTCGAGCTTCAGTGAGCAGAAGTCCGAGGATGTAAAGTACACGACCCAGGGATTAGTTATTTATTAGTTATTATTTACGCCACCATCAGCAGTAAGAACACACACACACACACACACACACACACGCAGGCACATACTCAGAGTCATCCGGTTGAAAAGGATGCTCAGAAAGCAACAAGGTTAGCAAAACGCTTCCGTCACATAACACTCGTTATCGCAGCAATTAGTCATGTGGTAAAGCCTTCCAGCTGGAAACCTGTTACATGGAGACTGCGTGTATGTACGTATACGGTATACGTGTGTGTGCGTGTGCGTGTGTGTGCCCCGCTCTTTGGCCTCAGGGTCTCCATCACATGGCCAGCCATTCTCATTGTGTTATAATCACAGCATCCTGTTTGTGACCTAGTGACATCATTTCCTGCTTCCTTTCTGATTAAAAAATGCAGAACATGCCGGCACAGGCCAAGCGATTTTCTCACGCATCTTTTTTTTTTTTCTCTCTTGTTGTTGTTCTTCTTGTTGTTTCCCTCAATCTCAGTTCACACGGGTACCTTCAGCTTCAGGAAGCAGGTTCCTAACAAATGAAGAAGAAGGCAGTGTGTAAATAATAATAATAATAATAATAATAATAATAATAATAACAATAATAATATAAATAATAATAATAATTATTATTATAGTTGTTGGGATTCCGTTTCCAGTTCCTGTGCACACTCTGCATTCAAACCAAACAAGCACGCATTTATGAATCAGCTGCACAGGATGATGATGATGATGATGATGATGATGAGACGCTGCTCTGAGTGTTTAAACAGCCCTGACAATGTTTATGCTCGGACGAACAGTTGAAAGCCTGCGGTTTCTGCAGCGTGCGTGTTTCAGTAATTAACACTAGAGGTCAGTGACATGCTCACTGAGAGACACTCGACCTCACATGCACAGGCTGGAAAAAAAAAAAAAACACTCCAGTCTTTCAACTTCAGCACTTAAGTATTCGTTCGTCGGATTTATACTCCACTTTAGACTTTAAATTCAGCTACACGAAATACATTACAGTTAAAAATTGTGTTTAGCTCTCAAAACATTTATCTCCTCCAGCCAATAACAACTAGCGTCTGGATCTTTCACTTTAGCATCAAGTCACTTCATCTTAGCATTAAATTGTTTAGCAGCAAAATTGTTACATTAAGCAACCTATTATTTCAGTTTCGCCTGCAGTCATTTTGCTAAAAAAAAAAAAAAAAAAAAAATTTTTAATTAATTTTAAAATAGCATCAGGTTATTTCACTTTACCATAAAAAAAAAGGTGTTTAGCATTTTTCAGTTTAGCATCAAAGCACTTCAGGTCAGTATCAAATCATTCAGTTAACATCAACTAATTTCAGTTTACCATCAATTCACTTCAGCTTAGCATATATTAATTTCAGTTTAGCATCAAATCACTTCAATTTAGCATCAATTCATTTCAGTTTAACATCAAATCATTTTAGCTTAGCATAAAATCACTGTAGTTTAGCACATATTGATTTGAGTTTAGCATCAAATCACTTAACTTTAGCATCAATTTACGTCCGTTTAGCATCAATTCACTTCAGTTCAACATCAATCACTTCAGCTTAGCATCAACTCACTTCAGTTTAGCATATATTAATTTGAGTTGAGCATTAAATCACTTAAATTTAGCATAAACTTACTTCAGTTTAGCATCAGTTCATTTCAGTTTAATATCAATCACTTCACCTTAGCATCAAATCACGTCAGTTTAGCCTATATTGAGTTTAGCATTAAATCACTTAAATTTATCATCAATTTAATTCAGTTTAGCATCTATTCATTTCAGTTTAGCATCAATTCACTTCAGTTTAGCATCAATTCATCTCAGTTTAACATCAATCACTTCAGCTTAGCATCAAATCACTTCAGTTTAGCATATATTAATTTGAGTTTAGCATCAAACCACTTAAATTTACCGTCAATTTACTTCAGTGTAGCATCAAATCACTTAAATTTAGCATCAATTCATATCTGTTTAACATCAATCATTTCAGCTTAGCATCGATTCATTTCAGTATTGCATCAAATCACTTTATTTTAGCATGAATTCATTTTAGTTTATCAATTAACTCCAGCTTAGCATCAAATCATTTCAGTTTAGGATTAAGTTGTTTAGTTTAGCAACAAAATTGTTACATTTGGCATCAAATAATTTCAGTTTAGCATCGAGTGAGTTCACGTTACAGTCAAATTGTTTAGTATAAAATCATTTCAGTGTAGCATCAAATCACTTCACTTTAGCATCATATCACTTCTGTTGAGCCAAAAAGTTTAGTCAAACCCTTTAATTTAGCATCCAATAATTTCACTTCAGCATTACATTTTTATTTTATCATCAACTTGTTTCAGTTAAGCATAAAATCATTTAATTTGATACCCATTAATTTAAATGTAGCATGAAATTGTTTAATTTAGCGCCCAGTCGTTTCAGTTTAGCAATAGATTGTTTTGCTTGGCATCTAAGGGTTTAGGTTAACATTAAATCGTTTAACTTAGCATCCGATCATTTCACTTCAGCATGACATTCATATTTTGTATCACACTGTTTGAATTAGCAAGAAATTGGTAAATTTAGCATCCAATCATTTCAATCCAATCATTAAGCATCAAATTTAGTTTAGCATCAAATTGTTTCAGTTTAACAATAAACAAATAGACAAACAAATAAACAAAGCAGGACACGTAGCCTCCCCATTTCTGAGCAAAAGCTAGCACGTCAGGATGAGCCAATCACATCGCTTCACTACCTGTCGCGGGTGAATCAAATGCTTTTAGTATATTACTGGAATATGTTGAAGCCAAGAAATAGGACGTTTGCACTCCGTTACTGGCCCCAAAGTTTCTCCAGCAGTAATAAATGTCAGGTATGTGTCGCTTAACGTCCGCAATACATTCTGAGAAACAAGACATCATGTTATATGCTTAACGAAGCTATGTGGGATCCTGTAGTGTAAGCAGTGTGGTAGAGTTAGTTTGTAGTGCAAACCTTCTGTTTCACTTCCCAAATGATACGTGTGTTTTTTCCTCCTTCACCCAAACATGTGGAAATGGCTTGGAGCGAGGTCAGGACTGTACAGGGGATGTGGCAATAACTCCTAGCCGAGTTCCCGTAATGTGTAAAGTAGTGTTAGCTAATGATTGTGTGTACTGTTCCCACAAACAGATTGTCTCTTACACAAGCAAGTAACAACTTACCTGTCGATTTTCAGGGATCAGTCATTCCACTGACAAAAACAAAAATGACTGCAGTGGGCAACAAGCCACCTCGCTCGGGATCGTCATTCATAGACGTACCGCGTTCTTTAATACATTTGCACCATTCAAATGATTTACTGCAGTTAAGAGTCTCATCACCGTACTGTGCTTAATGTCTGAATGTCTAAATATCAATCGCCTTTACACGTCCCAGTTTGACTTGAACACCCCTTGCACATGTTGCAAGAGAAGCTCACACTTTTTGAATATTATTTACAAGTGAATTGTTGAATACAAATTACGCATGAGCTTGTGAAAAGGGACATAATGTCCAAAATGTTGCCGAATCCCTGGTGTAATATTTCCTAAAAAAAAAAAAAATGCCTCAAAGAAAAAACAAACAGTATTGTACAGGACAGGATGTATGTTGTAAAGATTGTACAATACATAAAAAAAAAAGTGCATTTTACCAGATGGACTGTGACAATAAATATTCTACAAACATTGCAAACGGAATGATTTCTCAGGTCATGATGTCATCACATGACCTAGCCAGTGTTTGTTTCCCCTTTCCCGCTCAATTAATTACTAATGGCACTCGTTCACAATCACACACCGCTTCTAAACAGCCTGTGTTATTTTACCAACTCTCCGTTCAGGACTGCGTCTGCTTTGATTAGAGTTTCGATCGTGGTATGTTTGACGTTGCTTGTCGACGGCTGTTTTCGTCTCACCCGCGTTTCTCAGTATCGTCTCGGCCTGTGGCCTGTCTGTCGTAATGGTTTTAATAAAACCAGAAAACCATCACTTGTTCTTTGACTTTAAACACAAACACTTGTGGCAACATCTTTCTTGAATGTTAAAGGTTCAACAGGGAAACATCTCAATGAATCAAAACGGCTATTACTCACATATCATAACGTGAAGCTGTCTGCTTGGGTGGGACTGAGGAACATGGAAAAATGTGGGTGTGTGAGGGGTTGTTGGTGGGGAGGGGGCACAAATAACTAAACCTGAAACTAAAATCAGGAAAAATATATATATATATATTTTTAGTAGAAGCTAAAACAAAGAAGCAGTTTACGTTTACCTAGCTTGCTAACAGTAAATAAAGGTGCAATGCTAATTCAAATGAACATGCAGTGAAGTCCATAACTCTGAGAATAATAGTGGAAATACTTAACATTGAGTTAAACATACAGTATTAACATAGATTTCTGAGATTGTAACTTGTTCATTTTCTGTCTTCTCTTTATATTCATTCTGTATCATTATCTAATGCTTATCCTGTACAGGGTCGCGGGAGGCCTGGAGCCAATCCCATTGACTTTGGGCAAGAGGTGGAGTTCACCCTGGACAGGGCATAAGCACGTACTCGCACGCTTATGCACACAGTTCGGGCCATTTGAGGATCCCACCAAGCATGGGGAGAGTTAGCGAACTCACCCACAGATCTGAGATCAGATCCATTCGTCTATTTATTTATTTATTTATTGTTACAGCAGAGCATTTGAGCTGGTACAGACTATCAATTTTACATCAAATAAATTTCAAACTCTAATTTTAACATAACACAAACAACCACACACAGTACGATACGCAGTGAAAATCTTATATGACTGTCCGTGACCTAAAAATAGGAAATAATTACACAACAGTTGAAAATATTGCACTAGAAAATACGACTAAAGCAAAGATAGAATTTGCAATACCATCAAAATTGAAGTTGGAAATTAAGTTCAAAATGTATAAAGGTATATAAACTATAAAAGAATAGAGTGGTAAAACTATGGTGTGGGAATGACAGCAGCGGTATGATTTGACGCAGGGAGTGTGAAATGGTATGGGATGTGTATCCGCAGCAGGGTGACTGTCCATGACCTAAAGCGCAAGGGAGTCTTGATTTTTTTATTTTCTATTTTATGTGCAAATCTGCATCTCGACTTCTCGTCTGATCACCTTGTCCAAAGGAGTTAACATCATCCAAATTACAAATGAGTTTACATTTAAACACTAGAAATTGTTGCAGAACCTTAAACATGTTAAGGTTAAGGACTTGTCTGATACCTAAAGCGAGGATGGGGTGCCAAGGCATTTCACACACACACACACTCTCATCTACTCTCATCATACTACTTGCAATTTGAAAACTCCACTCAGCCTACACTGCATGTGTTTGCACTGTTGGAGGAAACCAGTGTACTCATAGGAAACCCACCCAGCACAGCGAGAACATGCAAACTCCACTCACACAGACTGGGGGTGAGATTCGAACCCCCAACCATGGAGGTGGAAATCAGGACATCTGGTCCTTGCTTTGAATTTCAGCAGCATAATGCTTTAAGTGCTGACATTCTGGACATTCTGGACATTCCACATGTGGGTGTGATGTTCAGGAGTCCTCAGATGTTTTTCACCGTTCAGCGAGCATACGTCTTGTTGAATTAATTTTTTTTGAATTAATTTAGTTGTTTTTTTTTTTTTTTAAACCAGCCTGGGAGGGAATATTTGTTATTTTCAGGCCTTGAGTGAAAAAGTCAGTGGCGTTCCTCACATTGTTGTCGTTCAGGTGTTTTCTACAAGCGTCAATCTTAAACCAGACAATCTACTCTCACAACATCTCCATAACAGACTTTCATCACACACACTATATACAGTATACTATAGTACACTATATATATATATATATATATATATATATATATATATATATAGTATACAGCTCTTTGTTGGAGCTATGCCACGATGAACTCTGAAGGTATAAGGCGGATATACACGTCACCCTTTCCAGAACTAATTTGGACCTCCTTATGCCTTCAGTACTGCCTTAATTCATCATCGCATGGCTTCAACTAGGAGCTGGAAATGTTCCTTAGAGATTTTGGTCCATATTGACATGATAGCGAATCTCCCGTTCCACCACATCCCAAAACTGCTCTACTGGATCGAGACCTGGTGACTTTGGAGGCTTTTTGAATACAGTGAACTGAATTATCTTGTTCAAGAAACCTTTGTGACAATGTTTGTTATTCTGTGGTCATTAAGGTATGGACATGGAGAGCAACAGCAATAAGCATTTTTGGTACCAAGGAAACTTCCCCCCACGCCATGACACCACCATCACCGGCCTGAACCACTGATACAAGGAGGATGGATCCATGCTTTCATGTTATTTACACCATATTCTGACCTGACCATCTGGATGTCGCAGTAGAAATCGAGACTCATCAGACCAGGTGAGGCTCCCGGTGTGGTCTTCTGCTGCTGCATCTGCTTCAAGGTTCCACGTGTTGCGCATTCAACGTTGCTCTTTAGCATACCTCAGGTCATAATGAGATGCTATTTGAGTCACTGTCGCCTTTCTATCAGCTCAAACCAGTCAGGCCCTTCTCCACTGAGCTCTGGCATCAACAAGGCATTTTCTGCCCTTACTGGGTTTGGTTGTGCGTCAAAATTCCAGAAGATCAACAGTTTCGGAAATTTGTGTTAAGAAGCAGGTGTACCCAATGACACTGAGCAGCTTCGTGTTAAAATAAAAAAAAAAAAAATTTTATGTGCCTGTGCTTTGGTTTCTCTCCCTCTCCTGTCATTGTTTTCTTACTTTTTACATGTGTATACCCGACTGTTCTTTTGTTTCATTGAATTTTCGCTGAACCATTGTGTGTTTGTGTCCTGCCTTGTGTTCTAGTCCATGCTGTGTATGTGTCGCATTTCCTGGTTTGACCTTTGACGGTGAATATAAATCTTTCTAGTTCACTCTGACCTCCTGTCGGGTTTCTGACGACAGGTTTCACAGATTGAACTGAATAAAACACACTTCAGCCCTCACTGGGCGCACATTAACACATGTAAGGCTAAATGCTCGGGTGTACTTTAAATGTAGACAGAAAAATCTACTTTATTACACATTAAAATTTACGTTTTTGTTTGGGAGTGTTTTTGTAGTGCCTGGAAGAGCTTGTTAATTGCATGTAATGTTTATTTTGTTCAATAGTTTTTGTTTGTTTTCTAAGTACATGTAGGTGCCAGTAATTAAAAAGAAAAGCACATGTGTAGAAACGCCCTTAGGGAGCCTGTCTAGGCGTGTTGTAATTTGCTCTGCAGTTATCGTAAATAATCTGTCAGTAATGTAGAAGGTGTCTTGCGCACTCTGTTATTATACTCGCCCTCAGTATCGGTCTCAACTCACGATAGTTTTCCATTCGTGTTTTTCAAAAACAGCTTTTTAAAATGCCAGATTAAAGCTCTCGGCCAAAACATGGTGTCTGTGCTAAAAGGTGTCTCGCCCAGGTGAAAAAGAATCTTCAGATCATATAACAAAAATTTCCATAATACTTAATGCTTCTTATCTCACAATCCATGTTTTTTTTTTTGTTTTTTTTTTATATATATACATACACATTTATATTTTTATCAGATCAAAAGAAACACATTTGCTAAATACAGTTTCAGGCCCTTTTAGGTTTTAGTGTCCGGAACTTTTTTGAATTCAAATCCTTCAACGATCTTAACTGTCATTCAGATGAAACTTAGCCAGTTTAGATTTCACATGAAAAGACATGAACCTGAAAAAGTGTATTATTCTAAAGTGTACATTGCAGCATGAATTTGACATGGTTACGGACACTACAGATTTTTTTCGTGGGAGAAAATGATCAATGAAGACAGTATGCAAATATCAGTCACTAAATAATAATCACGGTTAAATTTAAATACATAAAATTAAATACATTCAATTTGTATTATTTAAAGCATAAAATATTCGCATTTTACTTTATTTGTCTCTCTGATTAAGTGTATATTTATTTCAGTAGCCATAGAATTATCATTAATATCATTTTTAACTGTTTTTACAGTAGCTTGTTACCAAACCCGTGCATATTGTAAACTCAAGTTCTTCGAATCGGGAAGGTTTTTTTTTTGTTGTTGTGCTTTCCAAGAATTCCCTGGAATGTTTTCTGCCTTGTTCTAAATATGACAGACGATTTGGCAGACGAGCAAATAAGTGCAACAAATCGATTTCTTGATCGATTTTGAGAAGCCAGGCCTGATTAACCTTCCTCACCTTAACAACTACACACGTTTCGTTTAATCTTTAATACAAATAGGCGTGAAATGAAAAGCATAAAAAGGAGCTGAGTATGAGCGTATTTTTATTTCTCTACACAAACGGAACAAAACAAAAGGTCAGACCAGACAGTAAGGGAAGAGTCCCATGACTGTCTTGTTTTCAACGCTGTGTGTTTACACTGTACACAAGGTCACGCTCGGTCCCAGGCGCCGGAGCTTTAGGTTACAGGCGGAGAGAGTAAACACGCTGTTCTTTGAAAGGCTCCTGGAGCTCCAGAGAAAGCCCTGTGCATCACGCAGACTTTTAAGGAGCTTACACGAGACTGGATCGTATGATGCCAGCTAATGCCTCTATTTATAGATAATCCTATTTTAGCTAAAGAGCAAAGACGAGCCTGGGGTAAAAATAAGGAAGTGTTAAATAGGGGAGAGGAGTGGGGGGGGGGGGGGGGCAGCATGGGTTGTTTACCAGAACCTACAGTGTGGCAGAACTGGGAGAAAGGTTCTCGCTGGGTGGTGAGGGTCATATCCTGATCTTACTGACCTACAGAACAGACACGATGTTCATTTACAGCATTTATTATTAATAGATAAACAATCTAGAACAAATAAATTTATATATGAGCACTGATCAGCCACAACATTAAAAACCATCAACATTAAAAGCACCTAGGTTTTGGGTTCCCCTGGTGCCAAGTGGGTGGCTCTGGCCTCTCGGGGCATGTCTCCACAAAACCTCTGAGGCCGTGCTGCGGTGTCTGGGACCGGGACGTTGGCAGCGGATCCTTCGGGTGCTATCGGTGTCAGGGTGGAGCCTGTGTGAATCGGACTTGTTTGTCCAGTGCATGGCATGGCCGCGTGATCAGATTGGGATCTGACGAAGTTTCAAGGACGGATCGCTGGCTCTTTGCCTGCCGGGCCAGCTGTGGTGCACTGGGTGTCCTGGTGCCTTTCTAGAATTGACTGCATTAGATTTTCTGTGGGATCGGACCCCGTGGGCATGGGTGAGCCTCGGGTGCCAGTGATACAATTATTTTTGTTCGTTCTCTGGAAAGGTGAAAAAAATTTAATCAGTGTATTTAAATATACATATATAGAAAGCCTGTCTAGGCGTGTTGTGATGTTATCGTAAATAATCTGTCAGTAATGCAGTGTTGTGTACACACTGTTATTGCACACACCCTTAGTATCGGTCTGATCTCATGAGGAAAAGATTACCAGACTTGCACCAACTACATTTAAAATGTGAACTGATGTGTGTGTATACACATATACACTGTATTAATGTTACACCCAGCTATATAAACAGTCGTGAAATCACTATGATGAAAAAAAACTCAAATTTGTGATGGGAAGCTCTGACACTGGAGACTCCTTCCAAAAACGTTTTAAACAAAATTCCATCCTATCACCCATCTTCTGGTTTATGTCCAGCGCCCACCGTATACGACCCTGCAAACGAGCGATGACGTAATAAAATGTACGCATTAATATGAAATAAACCAGGGATTATTTCTCTAATAGATCTCTGAGGAGAAGTTGTATTTACTGTTTATGTGAAGGAGCCTTAGTAACAGTCAGAGGTGGAGCTGTAGGTTCTCCAACATCTTCAGAACAGCCATCTGTTTTCTTTTCAGCAAGAAAAGCTTTTCTTTTAATTACATTCAAGAGAGAATTAAAAAAAAAAAAAAAAAGTGGGTGGTGAGGTACATGGACATTCCACAAAGTTGAACGTAACTAATGGATATTGTGTCCATGTCCTTTTTTTTAAATAGAAACAAAGCAATATACAGTATTTGTTGCCACATTGCTGTGGTGTAAACCAAAGAAATACTTCATTCTTGCGGTTTAGGAAAATGGTGGTGAAAATAATTCCACCCTGGATTTTTTTTTTTTTTTTTAAATCCTGACTCAGGAAATGAGTTTCTGTAGCTGATTGTGAACGTAGTGTGTTAGGTCATGTTTTCACAGAGATTTTTCCAAAGCATGAGAGCCAAGTCTAGAATGATGGATGGTCCTTCTTTAAAATTTACTTCAGCCTTTGGGCTTCATGGAAATGCCGTGACAAATTAAACTTAATACAGTGACTTAGAGCGCTGCGGAATATTGGCAGCTAGCGCTCGGTTTCGCACTCGTACTTTTCCGCCGTCTCTGAGGTTTAAGCCAGAGGTTCTCGTCGCCGTCCTCTCTGTTCGGCAGTAAGAACAGTGTACAGTGGGGATTACCTGGTGCAAGTGGGTTAGTAACCGAACCCTGGAAAGAAAACCTGGCCAGCGGTCCTCAGGGACTAGATTGATTACATTTGGCTCAGACCGCCGAAGCAAGAAATAAGGCCAATAGTCAGTTCGTCATGTGTCTGTTGATCTTATCTGATCTATTCCAAGAGAAGTTGAGAACTCAGACCACAGTGTTTCCCAATCCTGCAGCCTTTATTAGAGAATTTGAGTTGGGAAAACACCAAAATAGCCTCACCTAGAAACTAGGCCAGGACTAGAAACTATAAAAACCACACTATACGTTCCGCTGAAAAACGAGGCTACGTTCAAGCCCCAGGTGGAATCTTGGGTTCAGTTCAGCGTCTAAACAGCGGCGCCAAAGTTAAACACAACACCAACGGCTAAAACCCGGCCTCCGGTTTGTGCCTGTATAAACAATGGACACAAAGAACGAATCCAACTCGTTTAATACAACAGTTTATTTGTAATATAGATGTTTGTAGATTTGAAATCTGAACAGAATTTCAGCAACAAACATCCCAATACTGAATCGCAATTCGTTTCGAAACCCGGACATGTAGCGGTATTTCTGCCTTCGATTAATAACAGACCACAGAAGTACGAATAAGCTGATAGTTTGGTCCATCCACATGAAATCCAGCACACTGGGTGACAGATCCTCCCCAATCCTTAAGGCGTCGGGTTATCATTCACACATTATGGCACTCCAGTTAGCCTTTGACTGTGGGAGGAAACATAAGTACCCGGAAGAAACCCACTAAGCATGGAGAGAACATGCAGACTCCATGTACACGGACACGTGCGGGAATCGAACCCCGGCCCTGGAGGTGCAAAGTGATAGTGCTAACCACTACGCCACCGTACCACCCACAAACAAGCTAAGTACCATAAACAAGAACTTGCTGAGATTTTGATCACTCATGTGAAAATCTATCCACTTGACTCATAAGACTTCAAGAATCTGCGCTTAGGGTTAAGTACATGACCGGCAGCGATAATGACTAAGATTTAATAGAATGAATGACAGTTGCTATGCTGTTTGGACATCGTGTTCCATCAGACAGAAACTGCTTCCACATGAATCCAGAAAGAACATCGAACATCAACAACATTTAAATCTACGCCAGATGTTGTTTTTTTTAACATCTCTAATTATAAAATGACAAATATTTATTTTTTTAGTAATTGCTTTGATGTTTTGATCAATTGTGTGAACGTCTGAACTCTGATACAACACTGCACGCTAATATTATTTTTTGTTTGTTTGTTATGTACTCGTCTATTTGGGTTAAATACGCGACCTAAGACGATTAGTATAATTTCATGCAACGATTAAAAACCGAAACGATAAGTAGTTCTTATCAGGAATTCCTGATTTTGATGCTTATCAGTTTATATCTTCTTTTTAATGTGTTACATAACTTTTAAAACACTCACTCTCACGCATTCACTCGTTGTATATACCCAGCCATACCATAAATAAGAACTCGCTGAAATTTTGATCGGTCTATCCTCTATCCACTGCCTCTCACAACACACAAACATATTTCATAGGAATTTTAAAATACACTTTGCACTTAGGGGTAAGTACATGACCGGAGGCGCTAATGACTGATTTAATAGAATGAATCACAGTTCCTATGCTGTTTGAACATCGTGTTCCATCAGACGGAACCTACTTCAACATGACTCCATGCACAGACCCCAAGGTGGGAATCAAACCTGGATCCAGGAGGTGGAAGGTGATGTTGCTATTCGCTAAGCCTCTGTGCCACCCACGGCACGCTAACATTTATTTATTTATTTTTTCAATTTGTACTCGTCTATTTGGGTTAAATGCATGACCTGAGATTATCATTATTATAATTTCATGCAACAATTAGCAATAATCAGCAATTCCTGATTTTGATGCTTATAAGGTTATCCCTCCATCCCCCCCCCCCCCCCCCCCCCCCGTTTGTTTCATACTACAAAACATTCCATCCATCGATCCAGGAACCTCAGGAGTCCAACAAGAGACCATGGAGGTCAATGGTGATTACCGTTGTATTTATTCACATTTTTTACAATCTTGGTGGGACCTCCGGTCTACATTCACACACTCTCACTCATCGTCTAAACCGGTTTATCCTGTATGAAGGGTCGTGTGTGTGTGTGTGTTTGTGGGGGGGGGGGGGGGGGGGGGGGGAGGCTTAAGTTACATTTAGGCATTTGGCAGACACTCTTATCCAGAGCGACTTACAAAAGTGCTTTGAAGTTTTCATCATTGGATAGATCCTTACACTGGGTTACTAGTGCATGCGGCGGGACACACTCTGGACAGGGGACGAATCCATCACTGAGCACATACACACACTCACACGCTCTTTGGATTGTGGGAAGAACACGGAGTACCTGGAGGAAACCTAACAAGTACAGAGAGAACATGCAAACACCATGCACACAGACCCCGAGGCGGGAATCGAACCCAACCCTAGAGGTGTGAGTCGACAATGCTAACGACTAAGCCACCATGCCGCCATACAACACGTTCACAAAATTCCTAAAAATATTTAGATTAATGTTTATGTGGAAATCTGACTATACCTATTTTCTTGTTGCTTTAGGTGTACAGTATATATACATATATACACATTTTTCGCCCAGTTGCCTGACATGTTCTTATTATTTTCCATGTACAACACCATGTCCTTCCCAGTTCCTCTTAAACACCAGGTTCTCAGAGTGAGTGTGATGCAACACTTTCTCAGAAAAACACACTGTCTTGGGCTGGGGTAAGCTGTACGTGAAACGACCATTTCATGTTGCGTCAGACTGGCGACACGCTCTGATTGGACAATAGAAGTGAACGGAACGCATGAGTGACAGCTGTTCAACCAATAGAACGATGCGGAATGAGGACGAACGAGGTGGGTGAGAACGGTTGAGGAGATGATTGGGTGAACGAGATGAAGTCCCGCCTCCTGACGACAGTGATTGGTAGGAAGAGCACCATGGTAACGCGCTTACAGGATATATGAGGGGATGCAGGCGAGCCGGGTTTCATCATCCGGAGGACGAGCAGCGGCGCGGGTGAGCTAACAAGCTAGCCAGCCAACTACCTACTTCATGTTGTTGTAGTTTTTAATTGATTTTAACCGTAGGTAGTTAGTAATAGGTGGTGGTTAGAGGAGGCTAAGAGGCTAGCCGAGTACCCACCGGGGGTGTTTTTGAAGTCTTTACTTTAGAGCTCAAGCCGAAGAGGCTACCATGGCGTTTTAATGCAATGACGCGGCGACACTAATGCGGCGGCATGCACCAGGCAACTCAAACAGATCTGCGCATTTCCATCTTCACAACTGCTAAGCAGTTGCGCTCCGGTACCGGCCGCGGTATCGCAGCGAGCCAGCCCATCCCTCTGCTGCTCGACCGGAGGAAGCTAACGCTAGCGAGCTAGCCCGCCGGCTAAACCTCACCCCCCCCCCCCTCAGTTTGTTTATCTCATTTCTGCGCGTCATCACATCCACAATGAAGCCTCAGGACATCGTGGCCGGTAAGACCAGCCTGTGGATCTTTGGCTACGGATCCCTGGTGTGGAAGCCTGACTTCAAGTACAAGCGCAGCCACGTCGGCTTCATCCGCGGCTACAAGCGCCGCTTCTGGCACGGGGACACCTTCCACCGCGGAAGTGACGCAATGGTGAGAATTCATTGTAATTATTATTTGTTTTAAACAAGTGCTTGGTTTTTCACACTTGTTCTTTATCTAACGGTTATTATTATTATTTTGTTTATGACAGCCTGGAAGAGTGGTGACTCTTCTGGAGGAGGATGACGTAAGTAGCACTTCCGGTTCTTCCTAAATCTGACAGTGTTGCCAGCTGTCTTGGGGGGGGGAGGCCGTTGGAACATGACGTCATGGGCAGATTTGCACATCAAAGAGAAGAGAGATTTGGGGGGGGGCATTTAAGTTTCAACAGAATCTATTTTTAATAGATGGGTGTGGCTCTGATCATGGCAAAATATTTAGTGTATTAATTAATATACACCTATAATTTCTCAATTGTGTGTGTATATTATATATTTAAACAATTAATATTAATTTTACACACAATGTCAGTCAAACGTCACGAAGCTGGCATCCATATAGGAACCTCTGGAGGCGATTGAATGAATTCCCATTTTTTACGACCTCCAACATGCCACCACTAAGCTGGCAACACTGTGTATATTGTGTGTTCTCTCACACACTTGTTTTAAATGTTCCGGTTGAGTGTATAATTAACGTATTAATTCTCCTTCCTCCGCAGGCGTGCACTTGGGGCGTGGCCTTCGAGGTGACCGGCTCCCAGATCGAAGATTCCCTGGCGTACCTGAACATCCGTGAAGGGGTACGAGGCGGCTACGGTACCCACATGGTCGAGTTCATCCCGCGTGACGAGACCCAGCCCTCTGTCCAAGCCCTGGTTTACATCGCGACAGAGGACAACCCGACCTACCTGGGGCCGGCGAGTCCAGACGCGATCGGCGCTCAGATCGCCGTGTGCAAGGGGAAGACGGGCTACAACGTCGAGTACCTGCTGCGCCTGGCCGAGTTCATGAGGCAGAGCTGCCCGGAGGTCGACGACCCTCACCTGTTCTCCATCGAGAGGGCCTGCCTCGCCGTCTTCAGGCCTTTACTGCTAGCGGCTCAACAGCGTGCACCTGCTTTAAACTAAAACACTACCAGTAAATCCAAACCTGCATCTACATAGCATTACTGTACTGTTAAATGTGTAGCGTGTCAGCTTCGTGTTTAATTTCTCTAACGAACCAAGCTGTATGACGAATCTACTTCACAACATTCGGTTTACTTTGCACTCCATACCTGACCGCCAGTCGGTTCATGATGTAACACGGTTCAGAAAATCCATCCTTTGTTGTAAAAGGAAGTCCATCGTTTCAATTGTTTTAAATAAAGGTGCTTAACTGCAAGTGTGTCTCAGTGCTGTTGTGATTTAGTCAGAGAACATGACTTGTTTTTGAGGATCTAAATATAAAGATGTACTAATACTTTAGATAAAAAAAAAAAAAAGAGAGACCTAAAATAGAAGAGGAATAAAACACTTCAGAATACTAACTGTTAAGGGTGTGGATCACAGCTTAAGCAACATTGTTAATATTAAATATTAATATATTTGTGTGTGTGTTCATTACTTCCTCTAGGCTTTTAATTCATGCTTCCTAATTGGTGGTAGTCATACCCATTTCATTTCCATTCAGAAGTGCTTTGGATATGGCTGCAGATAACTTCTCTCCACACACACACCTGGAAGTCCTGTGTTTACACTCCGTCCTGCTTATCAGGTCTGAAGGAACACATCGAGAGAGGAAGCGCGGCGCGGTGGTTCACCATGTCGACGCTATGAACCTGCATAGACAGCTCACAGGAAGACCTTTTATGATCCATTCCTTTATAAGGAATGATGTAAACTGTTATCACTGCATTGCCGTGACCCGGTTTATTAGTATATCAGTTTGTTTTGACGTTATAAACAAACTTTTATTCCATTCTATAACCTGCATAAGAATCTGGTAAGAATCACAATCTGGTTAAGTGTCATACTGTCTATGTCACTAGTATGTCCAGCATAAAGTTCTAAAGTTCTAACCCTAGGGTTAACCCTAACCCTAACCCAAAGTTCATAAGTTGCTAAAAAGTAATGAAGTGTCATAGCGTCCTAAGTGAGGTGTCGTAGCATCATCACTTGACGCGAGCTTGCGCATCAGCTTCATGTCTTAACTGCTGACAACCAACCATGAGTCACAATGTTGTCTGTTTCTTTGCTGTTGTTGGCAGTGACAACCTTTATAAAGCCTTATTCCAACAGGCATAACGTATCAAAGACCACTTGTTACATCCGGTTGACATACCATCTAAAGGGGACACTTTTCAGTCATGAATCACTTAATATATGTACAATGTCAATGTCTTTTAAGCTTCCTGTATAAGGCTTATGAATGTTCATGTTAGTTGTCATAAACCTGCCTATGTAGGTGCTATGTAGTCTTATGAACACTGAGTAATGTGTTAGCATGTTTAACCTAAAGAATAATACACTTTTATCTTCGTAAACACAGATTTAGATAAAAATAAAGACGGCCAGATAGATCACAGACAGATGCGTTTGAAATGATTTTTGATTTTTTTTTAAATTATTATTATTAATATTATTTCGGATTTACTCCACGTTAGTAAAACAACACTTTTCTTTCTCTCGTATGTACATGGTGACCTATAAAAATAGACAAGCATCATGGGAAACGTGAAGAAGGTCGGAAGACAGCGAGATCCGCTGCGGTATTTACAATCACTGGACCAATAATAATAATTAGGCAAAACGAACTTCCCAAAACAGCGCCAGTGGTGCCACGCGAAGAAAAAAAACAACAACAAACAAAACGTGATTTTCAATACCTTTAAAAATAAACAACTTCGTTACAAATTTACAGTTGGCACAAATCTTCATAAATTAACACGTTTTGGATTTTTTCCCCCCCTTAACTTAAGTTATGATACATTTTACATCCTATCGAAGACTTTTCCAGGCCAGAAATGCTCCACATTTAAGTGGAATAGTAATTTCTTTCTTTCTTTTTTTTTAAAGCAGCATCACGTTTACACCTTCATTCCAAAAAAAAACTAACGAAACAAAAAAACAAAAGAAAAAAAAACATTTCTCTTTGCATGTCTGAGTATTTATATATTAAGCATCTGAAGCGGATTCTTCTTCGAAAGCGAACAGCTGTATAAAGAATAAAGTTTGGCGTTTTCACGTGTTTTCACAGCCTGGTGCGCTCGAGTCAATTTTTTTTTTGTTCCTACATTGAATATTTGTGCGAAACATTCTTACAAAACATGGGGAACAAAGTTCGTTCCGGTGGCCCCCGAAAAAACATGTAACCGGTGACGGATACATGTGAAATCTCAAGACGATGCGTGGAACTAGAGCCGAGCCGGCATTCTGTCGTTAATCAGAAAAACATCAGATTTCGGCCAAAACTTCACAGTGACTACAGACTCGGGAGGGATTATTTTTACCCTCCCGCCCAGCGTAGGTAGTAGACATCATCGAGCATGGAAAACCTCACCTCAAACCCCAGAGACTAAAACTACAACCTGAACTAGACTGATACCCTGCATGTGCGCGCGCACATACACACACACACACGGTGCTACTGCTACCGTCCTCCGGCATGGCCGCTCGGAGCTTTGCCTCTCTTAGAGGGCGCGTGAAGGACATGCGAGCTGCCGTGTGGGAGGAGCTGAGCGCCGGAGCCCAGAGACGAGCCTTTAGCCTGGGGGGAGGACGTGCCCACGGGGATGAACGCCGCGGAGGCCGAGGATCTGGCGATCGCCGGCTGTAAACATCCTGACGTGGCGGCGATACCTGAGAGACGAGATCACATCAGACGTCACGTGAGCATTAATCTGACACGGCTGTGTTACAACTGCTGAAGTCAGAGATGGGTGAATTCCGGATTCTGATTGGTCAGGAGTTGTTGATTAATCGGTACAAATTATCTTCAGTATAATGAAGTTTCATTTATATATCAAACTAACCAGCTGTCGATCTCCTTTGTCGTTTGCGATAAACCCACCTTTAGACACGCTGTAGCCGTACGCCGCGTACGCCGCAGCCGACGCTGCCGCCGCTCCTGCCATCGCCCCGGCCATCGCCGCGGCGCTCCCGGCCGTCGACTTCCTCCCCCGACCCTTCCTGCTCGCGCACTTGGCGCCGGTTCCTGAGCCTTTGGGCCGCCCTCGGCTCCGAGCGGCCCTCCCTCTGCCTGGACTCGACACGTCTAGCGACGTCACACCTGCGCCACAAACACAGACCGCCGTCAGCTTCAACATCAGATCTCAAAACCGCACACAAAAAAATAGCCGTTTGTTTATTTGTTCATTATAAAGCCTTATATAGCAGATATAAAATCTGAATTATAGTAAATACATGGTAAAAAGACGTATATTCCTCCTGAAAGGCTGTTACAACTTATGATACAATAATAAATACAGTCGTACCTCGGCATACGAGTTTAATCCGATCCTGAGAAGAGTTCTTAAGGTGAAATGTTGTATTGTGAAACGCATTGTCCCATAGGAAATAATGTAAATGCAGATAATCCGTTCCAGCCGCCCAAACATGTTACCAATATTACCAATTTCCAACACTATAATCATTGTTTTGCATTTAAAAACATTTTGAAAAGACGTGTAAATGAAGTTAAATATAAAATAAACAGACATTAAACCTTAAATTCCTCTTGGGCCCAAACTCAAAGCGACTCCCTTTTCCTCTTGATACCGTACTCGATACCGTTCTGTTCGGCTCGGCTCGGGCGCTCGTATGGCGGAAAACGTTTGGGTACGCTGAGGTAAATTTCTTGCAAAATTGTCTTAATTCGAAAAACTATTAAAGCGGTGCGTTCGTATGCTGAGGTAACGATGTACTCGTCATGTGTTTAACGCTAAGATTTCCGATTTGTTTGGGTTTAAGGGGCCTGATTCTACAGTTTAGCCGGACTTTAATAACCTGATCACGCGTTTCTGTGATTAAAAATTAAATCAATTGTGGCTTTGAAAATGTAAAAAGCTTTATTAGCACATTATTTGTGCCACGATGACCAGATCGATCAGTTCTGGAGCACGCAGATAAATGCACAGTGAACCGCTCTCTAGTGAGAGGAAATCACTCAGCAGTGTGTGTGTGTGTGTGTGTGTGTGAGTGTGTCCTGGAAGCACTACACAGACATTTACAAGCCCTACATAAACACAGTGGCTCCACTCGGCCGCTACTTTATTATCCGGCTCCGTGCGCGTCTCAGAGAGAGAGAGAGAGAGGGCGGGGCTTAACACACTGCTGAGGGGTGTGAGGAATTTGCTGATGAAACACAGGCAAGGAGAATCACGATGGAGTTTAACGGGGGAGTCGAAGAGACGTCTTGACGATTCGGAATCAGAAATCAGGATCGACCAAATGAAGGAAAAGAAACTGAAAAATGTTATAAAACTTTTAACATAAAAACCCATTTCTTGAGATCTCTCTGCTCGGGGTGCTGCGTGAGATTTTTATTTTAATCTCATTGTGTTTTCAGACATTTTGTGTTGTGTGAATTTACACGCATTGAATTTGAACTCAATTAATTAATCTTGTGCAAAAAAAAAAAAAAAAAACTCTTAACTTTTTCACAATTTCAGTTGCGTATTGCTCCTGATAGCCTGATGTACCTTAAGATGCGCCAAGTACATGTTAGTAAACTCTTAATAGAATTTAGCGTGACTTTAATGAACAGAACTCAATTGAAACACTTTGAGAAACACTTTGGACTTTTAAACCAATATATATAATATAATTAATATAGTAACTATATGTAGATTTCTATATAGAACCTGAGAATATCTATTTTAGGAATCTCTCTCCTCACCGTTCATGTTGTCTGAGACGGAGCCGGTGCCCGAGGCGGGCGAGTTGGTGGGCAGCGGCTCGTCCACGATCACCAGCATGTCGCTGCTGCTCTCGTCGGCCGGCAGAGACCCCGGCTGCAGCTCGCTGCTCAAAGAGATCTGCGCAAACACGTCAGGCTTCACGTTACGTTCCAGCTACAGAACTCTTAAACAAGGAATCCTTCAAAGCTTTTAAGAGGAAAACTTTAAATTCCACCTATTATGAAAAATCCACTTTTTGACCATGTTTGGAAAAACTTTTCATATATTTGTTCATAAATATATTTGAACATGGTCGATCAAATGTCCTGCTGTGTGTGACATCACACCAGTCGAAAGGAAAAATTTGGAACAATTAATTTATATTGTAGATTAATTTTTGTAGCTCCTCCCAAGGCGCTGTTTTCACGTGTTCTGACTGGCTAGAAAAATGACGTAGAGGGAGGGGCAGTAACGCATTCGCATTTAAAGCTACAGATAAATAAAAGTTTACTGAAACAAAAATCAAACAGAAGGAATTTCATGTGATCATGTGTTGCATTTCTGCTACAAAATCAAACCCTGTACAATAAGTTCCCAACATACGAACGAGTTCCGTATCAAGAGCTCGTTCGTAAGACCAATTTGTTCATAAATCCAACAAACGTTGTCTAGGTACTAACACACTTGTCTATACACAGTATAAAACTAACATGTTCCATGATCTTGTTCTTTAGAATCGTTCCGATGGTTAAATGATTCATGTTAAAAGAACGCGCGGTGTCTGCCATCTTTTCACCTCGTCCATTCCCTCAATTATTTTCACTTTCATCTCCATCCTAAGCAGAACCAGCTTGATCGCCGCTCGCTTCTTGACGTGCCGGGATGCACGCTGAACACATGTGACAATGTACATGTGATCTAACTTCCTCGATTTCATGTGCACAAACGTATGTTCGGATCTTCAAAGGTTTGTAACTCGAATGTTCGTATGTAGGGGACTTACTGTATAAAAAATGATAAGCTGCAAACTGTTGATATTTAAAATGAATGCAAATACAGTGTAACAATACAAACGGTTGTAGATTCAGTGTTTATAGTTTCACTTCTTCAGACACACAACGTAAAATATCTTTTACACAAAACCTTCATTATTCTGACCTCGCTGAAGGGGCTGGGCATGGCCGACTCCATGTCCACGCTAATGAACGAGTCCTCGCCGTCAGCCGACAGGTTGGAGTTATCCGCCGACGGCGTGTACGGGATCACCAGATTCACGCCGTCTTTCTTCTTCTTGCTCTCTGCATCCTCCTCCTTTTTCCTCTGCACACAAACACATTAGAGAAGCTCTCATAAGGCCGTAACTTCATTTACAGACACAGCAATGTGTGTGTGTGTGTGTGTGTGTGAGAGTGGTTCACTTTATATGTGAGTGTATAATATGATTAGTTATACTCTTAACTGTATTACCTTCTCTGCGTATTTCTCTCTCTTCCTCTTGCGGTCCTTCACCTTACTGCTCTCCTCCTGCTGTCTCTTCTCCTCCTGCCTTAAACGCACTGAAACACAAACAAACGAAGCACGCCTTGTTTATTAAAGCAAACATTTGGGGAGAGTTAAAGTAGGAGTTTATCCAAGTTAGTTTATGAATCTACACGTAAAATATGCAGTGCTGTTGGGAAAGAGTCGAGTGCGAGTTCGTTGCGATGTCAGATATTTGCCTTTCTAACAAACAATTACATCAGTACATGGTGTCAGTAGCTTAAATCAACGAAAGTTTGAACCCTGATTCACAGATTTGGGATTTGACTCATGGATTAGACCCATCTTATGCAAACTGTTGATATTTAAAATGAATGCAAATACAGTTTAACGATACAAACGGTTGTAGAGTCAGTGTTTATAGTTTTACTATTTGGGATTTGACTCATAGATTTGACTTAGCTTTGAGATTTGACTCATGAATTTGATTCGCCGGTTCAGGATTTGACTTAGCTTTGCCATTTGACTCAGACTTGACTCAGCTTCTGAGATTTGACCCAGCTTCAGGATTTGACTCATGGACGTGACTAAGCTTCGGGGAATTGACTCATGGATTTGACCCAGCTATGGGTTTTGACTCACAGATTTGACTCAGCTTCTGGGATTTGACACAGCTTCTGGATTTGACTCATGGATTTGACTATGTCTCATGAATTTGATTCACCGGTTCAAGATTTGACTTAGCTTTGAGATTTGACTCATGGACTTGACTCAGCTCCTGGGATTTGACTCATGAATTTGACTTAGCTTCTGGGATTTGACCCAGCTTCTGGATTTGACTCATGGATTTTACTTAGATTTGGGATTTGACTCATGTACTTGACCCAGCTTCAGGATTTGACTCATGTACTTGACCCAGCTTCAGGATTTGACTCATGGACTTGACTCAGCTTCTGGGATTTGACTCATGGACTTGATCCACCGGTTCAGGATTTGACTTGTGGATTTTGGATTGATTCACAGATTTGATTTAAAGTTTTGTGATTTGATTTATGGATTTAACTCAAAGATCTGATTTGAGTCATGTATTTGTTTCACATATTTGGGATTTGACTTGTGGTTTTGATTCACAAATTTGGGATTTGATTCATAGGGCTTGGATCTGACACACAGATTTGGGATTCGATTGATGTTCTGAAAAAGCAGCATTTTCGTCGATAAAACGTCAACTCACGCTTTTTCTCCAGCTCCTCGTCGTCCAGCAGCAGACTGACGACCTCTTTGGGCTTCAGGGTGTCGGGTTTGAAATTCCCTCCTGAAATCACCATCCTCTGAATCTAACGCACGGGAAACACGAGAGCACACGAGATGAGACTCAGGATTACGGCACTGTGGCTTTAGACTGGATTACGTATGTGTGAGCTATGAGTGTTTGGGTCTGCATGATAGAAATCACTGATCAGCACCTGATAACTCTTATATTCCCTCATTGACTTCATCACAACACGGTAACTAGGTGACTCGTACCTCGCTCTTCTCCTTGGCGCGCTGCAGGATCCGCTCCTCTATCGTGCCTTTGCAGATGAGGCGGTACACGGTGACCTGTTTGGTCTGGCCCAGTCTGTGGGCTCGGTCCATGGCCTGCTGGTCCACCGTGGGGTTCCAGTCACTGTCGTAGAAAATCACCTGCAGAGGAACAGACGACACGACACACACACACACACACTCATCACATGCACACACGCTGTGTGTAAACACACCCGTTATACAGATTCTACTTCTGTTTAGGGAGCGATTATTAATGTCATCAGCATCATCGGGATGAATTTTAGGTTTTTGAAACACCTTTTCTTAAATCTTCAGAATCTTTTAGCCATGATGAAGGTGAGTTGTAATTTCAGCCTCGGTACAATGTTCATTATTCAGAAACAGTTTGTTATTGAAATATTCTAAGAAATATATATATAAAAAAAAAAGTTAAACCAGTTGATCAAAGAGCGATTCTTTTCGATAATGTTTTGCAAATGATTCCATATTGTATATTAAATGATATCTCATATTACCTTTTAGAACATTACAATACAACAAGCACTAATACGATAGAATATTTTTCCCATCAAGGTTTGATTTGTGTGTGTGTGTGCATTTATGAGAACATTTATGTAATCACAGCTTATGAAATAATTCGTAACGTATAAACAATATTAACATCGTCCGTCTGTTTTTGTTGTTGATGTTATAGTTGATGTCACTGTCCTCCTTTCCTCTACTCTTCCTCATCTTCGTGTTTGTTTGTTTCTTCTGAAGTCGTCATCGTTGTCACATTGCTCCCCTTCCCCCGCTTTATCGTCTTTAGTTTTTCTTTTTCTAATCATTGTCAGTCTTATTATTATTATTATTATTGTCTTTTCTTTACAACCTCTCTCTTTTCTTTCTATCTTTTATTTCTTGTCATTATTCAATATGATTAATATTTAGTTCTTTTCTCCTGCTGTAGTTGTACAGTAATTATTGTTCTTTCTTTCTCTTTAAAAGGTATAACACAATTTTGTGTTTTTGTATTTTCAAGCTGATTTTATGATCTAGCTGTAGTTATTATTATTATTATTACTGCATTTTTTCCCCTCTAAGCCCCTCTAAACATTTATTATTTTCTTCCGTGGCCGTGGTTATTTCTCTTACGGTTCCTTTTCCTCCTTGAATAAAGTTTTAACAATTATTTTTTTCCTTCCTTTCCCCCCTCATGCTGAAGTCACTGCCGTTATTACTCCACCGCCCACAGTTTTATTATTATTTCTTATTGTTGTGTTTTTTCCCCCTCTTCTCTTCTGCTGGAGATGCGATTCATGTTTTTGTCCCTTGACAACTATTTTATTTTTATTATTCTTTTTTTAGGTGCCACTCCGGTCTTATGTATTTTTTTTTTTTTACCTCTTTAAGGTTTATTATAATTTTTTTTTTTTACTTTCTGTTAGCGTTCTCATTGTTGTAATTTGACATTTTTAAATGATCTTCTCTGTTTATTATTGTCACTGTCCCTTTTTCCCAGCTTCTAATCATATTCATTTCATTCTTTCTTTTTTCTATTCTAATTGTTGATGTGATTGTTCTGTACTACTTCTCACTTCTGTTTTTTCCCCCCTTTACTTTCCTGTTTGAGTTCTCTTTGTTAGTGCGGACCCTTTCTTATCTACGCTTTATTATTCATTTATTTATTTTTCTTTTCTTTTCTTCTGTTTTGGTAGCTGAGATATTTGTCATTCTTTGTCCATTTTTTGTTCTACTTTACTTTCTTATCTTCGGTTGCAGTTCTTGTCATTGTTGTTTTCAAATGCTTTCTTTGGTAAAGGATACAGAACCTCAGAAGATCCTGCAATATTCCACTTCAGTTCACTTTATATGACTTGCACTCATCACCGTCATTATTAGTGTCACTGTGGTTAAACCGAGACGTTTCGATTTTTATCAGGAGATCGCAGTGTTCTCAGATGTGCCAGATTGCGATGTTCCAGCAGAACAGCGAACCCGCCCGGCTGAGAACCCGTCAGCAAGTGAAGCCGTAATGAGAGCGAGTGTATTAGAGCGTCTCACCGTGTCTGCAGCAGTCAGATTTATCCCCAGGCCCCCTGCTCTAGTGCTGAGGAGAAAGACAAAAATATCCGTCCTGCAAGCAGAAGAGAGATCGAGAGAGCGAGAGAGAGAGAGAGAGAGAGAGAAAATCCAACACTTGAATATCCCACACACACACACACACACACACTGTAGAAAAAATGGAAAGCAGACGAGATAATGCAAAGCAGAGACGCTCAGGGAGGATCGAACATGAAGGCACATCACAGGCTGAGCGCTAATTACAGCTTGTCTTCTAAGGATACAGAACCTCAGAAGATCCTGCAATATTCCACTTCAGTTCACTTTATATGACTTGCACTCATCACCGTCATTATTAGTGTCACTGTGGTTAAAACCGAGACGTTTCGATTTTTATCAGGAGATCGCAGTGTTCTCAGATGTGCCAGATTGCGATGTTTCCAGCAGAACAGCGAACCCGCCCGGCTGAGAACCCGTCAGCAAGTGAAGCCGTAATGAGAGCGAGTGTATTAGAGCGTCTCACCGTGTCTGCAGCAGTCAGATTTATCCCCAGGCCCCCTGCTCTAGTGCTGAGGAGAAAGACAAAAATATCCGTCCTGCAAGCAGAAGAGAGAGCGAGAGAGAGAGAGAGAGAGAGAGAAAATCCAACACTTGAATATCCCACACACACACACACACACACACTGTAGAAAATGGAAAGCAGACGGAGATAATGCAAAGCAGAGACGCACAGGGAGGTCGAACATGAAGGCACATCACAGGCTGAGCGCTAATTACAGCTTGTCTTCTAAACTTCACCCAGAGACAGATGCTAACACGGGACCCGCTGTGAGACAGGGTGAGCTTTTCACCCCTTGCACCATCAAAATAAAGAAAAAGAAAGAAAGAAAGAAACGAAAAAAGAAAGAAAGACAGCAGTGCCTGTCAGCTCACCGGCTCTGGAAGTCGGCCACCATGTCACGACGCTCCGAGATCTTGGACGAACCGTCCAGTCGCATGTAGGTGTGTTTGCGATACACCATGTACTCCTGAGGGAAAAAGGGAAGATATGTTATTAGAGCTTATCATTAAAACTAATTCAAATATAACAGTGTGTGTGTGTGTGTGTGTGTTTGTGTAAGATCACTCTGTACAGCAGAGTATCAATAATGATACTGAAGACAGCAACGGTCTCCTTTAGAAATGGCTAAAAATAAACATTTGAATATGTCCTCATTTGAACCGCACATAACGCTTACACTGCACACTACAGACAATAACGTAATGACTACACCACACGCTATATACAATAAAGTATTGACTACACCGCACACTATATACGATAACATAATGACTAAAACATGCACTATATACAATAACATAATGACTAGACCGCAAACTACAGACAATAACGTAATGACTTACACCGCACACTATAGACAATAACGTAATGATTAAAACATACACTATATACAATAACGTAATGACTACACCGCACACTATAGACAATAACGTAATGATTAAAACATACACTATATACAATAACGTAATGACTACACCGCACACTATAGACAATAACGTAATGATTAAAACATACACTATATACAATAACGTAATGATTAAAACATACACTATATACAATAACGTAATGATTAAAACATACACTATATACAATAACGTAATGATTAAAACATACACTATATACAATAACGTAATGACTTACACCGCACACTATAGACAATAACGTAATGAATAAAACATACACTATAGACAATAACGTAATGACTTACACCGCACACTATAGACAATAACGTAATGACTAAAACATACACTATAGACAATAACGTAATGACTTACACCGCACACTATAGACAATAACGTAATGACTAAAACATACACTATATACAATAACGTAATGACTTACACCGCACACTATAGACAATAACGTAATGATTAAAACATACACTATATACAATAACGTAATGACTACACCGCACACTATAGACAATAACGTAATGACTTACACCGCACACTATAGACAATAACGTAATGATTAAAACATACACTATATACAATAACGTAATGACTTACACCGCACACTATAGACAATAACGTAATGAATAAAACATACACTATATACAATAACGTAATGACTAAAACATACACTATAGACAATAACGTAATGACTTACACCGCACACTATAGACAATAACGTAATGACTAAAACATACACTATATACAATAACGTAATGACTTACACCGCACACTATAGACAATAACGTAATGATTAAAACATACACTATATACAATAACGTAATGACTTACACCGCACACTATAGACAATAACGTAATGATTAAAACATACACTATATACAATAACGTAATGACTACACCGCACACTATAGACAATAACGTAATGACTTACACCGCACACTATAGACAATAAC
This sequence comes from Clarias fuscus, assembly GCA_030347435.1. Lineage (NCBI taxonomy): Eukaryota > Metazoa > Chordata > Actinopteri > Siluriformes > Clariidae > Clarias > Clarias fuscus. The sequence goes on from CM059229.1 coordinate 3,561,359, forward strand.
GTAATGATTAAAACATACACTATATACAATAACGTAATGACTTACACCGCACACTATAGACAATAACGTAATGAATAAAACATACACTATATACAATAACGTAATGACTAAAACATACACTATAGACAATAACGTAATGACTTACACCGCACACTATAGACAATAACGTAATGACTAAAACATACACTATATACAATAACGTAATGACTTACACCGCACACTATAGACAATAACGTAATGATTAAAACATACACTATATACAATAACGTAATGACTACACCGCACACTATAGACAATAACGTAATGACTTACACCGCACACTATAGACAATAACGTAATGATTAAAACATACACTATATACAATAACGTAATGACTTACACCGCACACTATAGACAATAACGTAATGAATAAAACATACACTATATACAATAACGTAATGACTAAAACATACACTATAGACAATAACGTAATGACTTACACCGCACACTATAGACAATAACGTAATGAATAAAACATACACTATATACAATAACGTAATGACTACACCGCACACTATAGACAATAACGTAATGACTTACACCGCACACTATAGACAATAACGTAATGACTAAAACATACACTATAGACAATAACGTAATGACTTACACCGCACACTATAGACAATAACGTAATGACTAAAACATACACTATATACAATAACGTAATGACTTACACCGCACACTATAGACAATAACGTAATGACTACACCGCACACTATATACAATAACGTAATGACTAAAACGAAACTTAATGACCACACTGCACGCTACAGACAATGATATACAGACTACAGCACACACAATAACAATGACCACGCTACATACCACACACAAGAACTCAATGACACTTAATTCTCAGGCACTTGATCAAACAGGACATGATATCAGTGGGATAAGTGAATAACACTACAGTATTTCCTTCTTCCTCAATTATTCACTCATTCATGCACTTAAGACTTCTTCCCTTCTTTCAGTCCTTATTCCTGCTCATGTTTCCTTTTTTTTTTTCATCATTCTACACAATCTTTCTTACTTGTTTATATTTGTTCATTTCAAAACTTTTAATTGTTTCCTCATTCTCTCCGTCCCGCTCTCCTTCTCCTCTCATCTGTCTATTGTTTCTTTCTTTCTTAGCCAACGAGTTAGAAGAGTCGGAGCACTGCGTAACCTCCGGGCAGAGTGTGTAATGTAATATGTGTAAAGATGCTGGGTAAGATATGGACGTACTACACCCTACAGATCTTGTCAGTACTGTGAGTCGTGTAATAGTGACATAAAAATCCACTCCCAAACATAACCACTTCTGATGTCATGACAAATTAGGCGATGTCAAAACAAAAGACTAAACCAACAAGGCCGAAGCTGAAAGATTGCAATCTGTTCCCCAGAGCTGACGCCGCGATGGTCCAAATCGACTCCAGCTGGTTTGTTTAAATCCACAGCCGAGTGGACGGAGTGCTGCGTAATCGGTCATGACATCACTCAGCAAACACACAGTGCAGGCTAGCGCGCTAATCTTAGCTCTCAGAACTTTACGAGGCTTATCACTGTGTGTGTGTGTGTGTGTGAGAGAGAGAGAGAGAGAGAGAGAGAGAGAGAGAGAGATTAGAAGTATTATCCTTACAACTGTGTGATTAAAGAAATAAAAAAACGAACATCAGAGCGAACCGTCGATGAAGTCGCAGGATCATCTGAAGCCGTCATGCGTTCTTTTTACTTTTCCCATGGTTAAGGTTTCCCATGGTGCAACTACTCGACAAATACAGGAAGTGAAGTGTGTACAACCATCTGGCAACTTCCTTCCAGGTTTTAAAGATTTGTAAAGACAAGTAAAACGGCTAAAACGGCGCTGGAGCGCATTCCCGTACAGCTCTGGAGAGGCATTGTGGCGTTACGCGGAGACGGAACAATACGTCCTGGAATAAACACTACAGGTGGGAAAGATGTGGAACAATACCGCTGATAAAGGAACATCTGAGGAACTGCAAGATCTGGCTTCGTGATTCCACAGCTCGAGGTGAAAACCACCGCAGGCGAAAAAAGCAACATCAAGACGTTTGGAAAAACAAAAACAAAAAAACAAAACTAAAAGAAAAAAGCGAGACACACACCTTGTTGATGCCGAGTGGAACGTTCTGGAAGACGTGTCTAACTGTACATCTGGTGTAAAACTAACACAACATTCCACGATCAGGGTGACGGTGAGCGGACGCTGCGCGGCTTATGGAACCGCGGCTCGTGTCATCACTGACGACTGCGCTAACAATAAAACCCTGAGATATGACATCATCAAGTCAAGCTGAAGAGCGGTCTCGCCACCTCCTCTGTGTTTATCTTCATTTAATTCAATGAAATTTTATTCATCTATAGCGCTTGTAACAGAGCTCAATGTCGCAAAGCAGGTTTACAGAATAAAAAAAATTATAATAATAATAGAAAAAAACTGAAGAACTTCGAATAATTCTCCCTTTGATCTTTCTTTCATTTCACCCTTTGTTCTTTCTTTCCTTTTGTCTTTGTTTATTTAATATCACTCTTTCTTTCTCAATCATTTCATTTTCTCTCACTTTCTCACCTTTCTTCACTCATTACTTCCTTTCATTGCTTTTAACCTCGTTCTTACTTTACTTTCTTCCTCATCCATTTTGTCTGTTCTATTCCATCACACTCATTTCTTTCTCTCCTTTTCTCTCTCTCTCACTTCTTGTTGTCTCATTTCTATTCATCTCTCTCCATTCTACCGTTAATCCTTCTGTCTTTCTTTCTTCATTCTTTCCCTTCTTTCTCACTTCTTTCGAATCGCCCGCACCCCCCCCTCCCGCACAGTCTGTGTTGTATATATTCAGCGCAGATGTTAAACTTTCTCTTAGCATCAGAATGAGCATCATGTCAGAGACTGTTCGGTGTGTGTGTGTGTGTGTTTATAGTATTGGCGTTGTTATGACGATGACGTGGTCCGTCAGGGCCGCGGGGCCCCGTGCGAGCGCGCTCACCTCCAGCAGGTCGATCATGCGGGTCATCTGGGAGTAGATGAGGACACGGTGACCCTGAGACTTCAGCTGAGTCAGCAGCAGGTCCAGAGTGTGCAGCTTCCCGCTGTCCGTGATCAGACTCTCCTTGTCTGAAACACACACCAGAACACCACGTCAGGGCACTTCCTGTTCAAGACTTCTGTACCATCTGACGCCAGGTCTCACACACACACACACACGCACACACAGGTGCTTTATTTTAAAAAGAAGGGGCTCTTATCCTTTGTTCATCCACCAAACCCCACAGAAACACGGCCACAGGGAGGGAAAGAAAGAAAGAAAGAAAGAAAGAAAGAAAGAAAGAAAGAAAAAGAAATACTACATGCGAAAGAGTATACAGGTATAAAGCAAAGCAAAGATAGAAAGAGAGAAAAACAGTATAAAACAAACAAAAGGAATAAAAGAAAATGCAAAACAGGATAAAGTAAAAGAAAAAATTTATGATAAGGTACAGCTAAAAAAGAAAGAAAAAAGAAAAAGATTATGTTAAGGTACAGCTATAAAAAAGAAAGAAAAAAGAAAGAAAAAGAAAAATTATGATAAGGTACAGCTCTAAAAAAGAAAAAAAGAAAGAGAGAAAGATTGTAATAAGGTACAGCTATAAAAAAGAAAAAAAAGAAAGAAAAATTATGATAAGGTACAGTTATAAAAAAGAAAGAAAAAAGAAAGAAAGAAAGATTGTGATAAGGTACAGCTATAAAAAAGAAAGAAAAAAGAAAGAAAAAAATTATGATAAGGTACAGCTATAAAAAAGAAAAAAAAGAAAGAAAAATTATGATAAGGTACAGTTATAAAAAAGAAAGAAAAAAGAAAGAAAGAAAGATTGTGATAAGGTACAGCTATAAAAAAGAAAGAAAAAAGAAAGAAAGAAAAATTATGATAAGGTACAGCTATAAAAAAGTAAAAAAAGAAAGAAAGAAAGATTGTGATAAGATACAGCTCTAAAAAAGAAAAAAGAAAGAGAGAAAGATTGTGATAAGGTACAGCTCTAAAAAAGAAAAAAAGAAAGAGAGAAAGATTGTGATAAGGTACAGCTCTAAAAAAGAAAAAAAAGAAAGAAAAATTATGATAAGGTACAGTTATAAAAAAGAAAGAAAAAAGAAAGAAAGAAAGATTGTGATAAGGTACAGCTATAAAAAAGAAAGAAAAAAGAAAGAAAGAAAAATTATGATAAGGTACAGCTATAAAAAAGTAAAAAAAGAAAGAAAGAAAGATTGTGATAAGATACAGCTCTAAAAAAGAAAAAAGAAAGAGAGACAGATTGTGATAAGGTACAGCTCTAAAAAAGAAAAAAAGAAAGAGAGAAAGATTGTGATAAGGTACAGCTCTAAAAAAGAAAAAAAAGAAAGAAAAATTATGATAAGGTACAGTTATAAAAAAGAAAGAAAAAAGAAAGAAAGAAAGATTGTGATAAGGTACAGTTATAAAAAAGAAAAAAAGAAGGAAACAGATTGTGATTAGGTACAGCTATAAAAAAAAAAGAAAAAAAGAAAGAAAGAAAAATTATGATAAGGTACAGTTATAAAAAAGAAAGAAATAAGAAAGAAAGAAAGACTGTGATAAGGTACAGCTATAGACAGAAAAGAAGACAGAAAGAAAGAAAACCCAAAACATTGTAAAGAAAAAGAAAGAAAGCTTTTGACAAGGAACAGATAAAGAAGGAAAGAAAAGAAAAAAAGGATTATGCAATAAGGTAGCGCTACAGAAAGAAAGAAAAAGCAAAAACAATATAAAGTAAAAGGAAGAGTGTAGCGCTGAGGAAAGAACGACAGAAAGTGAAAAAAGGTCAAACGGAAGAAAGATCACGTGACGTGACGACTGCAGAAATAAATACCCAAATAGAAAGAAAGCAGTGAATACACGTGGGGACAAGAAGAAAGAGGGACAGATGAGATGAGATGAACGACACGCCTCCATAAGTTCATAAGACGTATGAGACTTGCTGCTGAATGAGGACGAAAGTAATGGCACCTATGAAATGCCGCGCGTCTGTCCGCTCGACGCGCCGGGGTGGCCGAGCCGCGTTACTTTTAGGGGGCGCTCTTTCACCTGTTTCAAGTTTTGTTTAGACGCCTTGAAAGTGTTCGGTGGCGTTGCGTCTGATTGGATAGATTTACACGAGCGTGAGATCTGAGAGCAGCGTCTCACACACACACACACACACACACACACACAGTATATTCCTCACTGTAACGAGGGTGTGAGCGGAGTGTTTATTTATAGATTCCCCTCATGCTATGCTATGATTGTGCTCTCAGGTCAAAGGGCTGGGAGGTCAAAGGTCAGGGATGGAATGTGTCCAGGCTGGATGCGAGGCCGGTGAGTCACGGACGCTGCGATTGAGCCGTCACGTATTCCACACGGCGGGGCGCGCGGGAGAGATTTCCTGAGGGTCTCTCCTCACTGAGCGAACAGCACCACCTGCAGGTCAGGTCAGGTCAGGTCGGGAGGGTGTGAGAGCTCGGCACGCCGTGTGTGTGTGTGTCTGCTACATTAACGTGACAGCTGAGTGAGGTGAGAGTGCAGGAAGAAACTCTTCTCACGTTAGCAAGAAGGCAAAAAAAAAAAACTAATAATAATAATAATAGGGCCGATAATATTTCCGCCCATTTTGCTGGAGCTCAGAGATTCTTTGAAGGAACAGGAAGGGAAAGCCGAGTTTCCCACAGGCTGTCTGCAAGCTAGGACCGATTACTGCCCTCATCTCACACACACACACACACACACACACACACACACACACACACACACACACACACACCTTCACCTTGACGAGTCTGAAATGCTGCTACAACAAATCAATTTAAAAAAATCTCTGTGCCAGAACTAGTGTGAGAAAAAGACCTTCATGCTACATCACCGCGCCCGCTGAACAAGTGTTACACCCAGATCTCTCTCTCTCTCTCACACACACACACACACACACACACACACACACACACACACACACACACACACACACTGCAGAATCACTAGGACTGTTCAACCTCAGAGAGACAGGCCGACAGACAGACGGACACAGACAAATAGACAGCCTGAGACAGACAGACAAAAGAGACAGACAGACATACAGATGGGAACACAGATTGACAGACAGACAAGAGAGACAGACCGACAGACAGACAGACAGACAGATGATATTCCCTGATTCAGGAACCAAAATGTTCTGATGTACAAACTGTACATTGTGCGACTTGCTAAGTTTTTTTTGTCAGGTGCACAAATACGACACGATTCACAGAGAGGTTTTTAACTTGACTAAAGTGTGTGGAATCAGGATTCACAAACTGCTTTCTCAGGAATAAAAGCGCGCTAAACGTCACTGTGTGTGCACATGCGCAGAAACGTGACGCTCGAAGTTAATACGATCCCTGCTAGCGTTCTACGTGATGAGCGTGAGCGCTAGCGCGGCGTCCACGCTGTTCCTTGTTACCTTGTGATTAACGGTTTCAAACTGAATCCCGAGCCTAATTTCAGTCCTAACCCCCGGATCAGACGCACCAGACTCCACACCAGACCGGATCATCCACGCAGAGTGCCCTGACCTCTCGCACTGACGTGAGAAACCGGCCCTGTGCGTGCTGTAACCATAACAACGGCGTTCCCGCTTCTGCCTGACGGGCGACGCGGGCTAATTGGCTTGTTTATGCGTTTAGATTTATTAACAACACAGATCAGACCGACTTCTAAATATTTGGCTTTGGAAGAAGAAATCAGGGGAAACCATGAGCACCTCTGAGAGAGACAGGAGTTCATTACAACGTCCTCCGTGATGGTGTTCTCTCCTCAGGGGAACACAGAGCTGCACTCTGATTGGTCAGATAAGAGATCAAAGCGTGTGATGTCACTTAATACCGGATTCATTTGGAAGACAGCATTAAGATACACAGACATATAGACAGACAGACAGATAAAGACACAGACAGATAGACAGATAGACAGACAGACAGATAAAGACACAGACAGATAGACAGATAGACAGACAGACCGTCAGATAGACAAGAGACAGACAGACGGACAGACAGATGGACACAGACAAATAGACAGACAAGAGAAACAGACAGATGGACAGACAGATAGACAAACAAATAGACAGACTGAGACAGACAGACAAACAGACAGATGGACGGACAGATAGATAGATAGATAGATAGATAGACAGACAGATGGGGACACAGATTGATTGATAGACAGATACTATAGATAGATACAGACAGATTGATCAAATCTAAATGAATTCTGAGTCCTGTAGATAATGTAATGAGTGATAAAGTGTGTGTGTGTGTGTGTGTGTGTGGTCTGGGAGAGAGAGAGAGTCAGTGAGGGCGAGAGACGCTGCCGGACTCTGTAATCCTGTCCTCGGTTTGTTTTCTGTCGCCGCATGAACAAAGGCGCTGTGATTCAGCAGGCTGGGCAGCATGGGCTCACACACACAGGGTGTGTGTGTGTGGTGTGTGTGTGTGTGAATACTTGTGCAGCTGAGCTAATATGTTGATATTGCTGATTAACAGCATCACAAAAGCCTATTGAAGCGGCTCTGTGTTCCTGCATCTTCACAGGGGGGCGGAGGAGGAGGGGGGGTGGGGTGGGTGATGATGATGATGATGATGATGGCGCTGCCACGGGGCTTCAAATGAGCCTGGCCCTGCGTTATGTCATTTCCTTCCTAGGGTACAGCATGACTCTGAGAAAATGGGAACGGAGCGAGAGCCTGAGCACCGCAGCTCTGTGAATGAGCGCCGGAGCTCTCTCACACACACACACACACACACACACACACACACACACACACACACACACACACACACACTTGGCTAACAATGCGCTGAAACAATGCCCGAGAGTCGAACTTCCTCGCTTTGTGTGTCCCCTGCAAACTTTACAGGACTGTGTGCAAAAAGAAAGTGCACCCGTGTTCACCGTTTAAGAAATAACTCTTAAGAAAAAAAAAAAAAAAACTCTCGCTCTTTCTGGAACGTTTAACAAACAGCGGCGCGTTGAGCCAAGCGCTGACAGTGACGGAGAGGCGGTCCAGGCAGGGGTCGTGACCTCGGGGCGACCCGGGCGGGTGGCCGGCGTGACCTGCGCCACTCTCCCACGGGCCTCTCCTCTGGCAGTGTCTCCTTCTCCCTCTGTAGCGTTTCCTCCTGCTCTGACTCACACGCACAATAGTGCAGAGAGAGAGAGAGAGAGAGAGACCGGAGCCCTGTCCCCCCCAAAAAAAAAAAGAAAAGAAAAAGAAAACCTCTCAAGACGACTCAGACTCTGAGCAGCGGATGTGAACGTGGGTGCGCGCCAGCGTTCTCTCAGGGGTTGGGCTTCAAGATTAAGATTTGTGATTCGCTTCCTCTGGAGACGCTGGAAATCAAACTGCTGTGAGAAAGTTCCCCGGCTGAAATGAAACCCTCGGCGCAGGAACAATACTCGGATACAGAGAAATGATCTAGCGCTGGCGGGCCGAGTGATACGGCGCTCCCGGCCAGCGCGCGCGACATCGGCCGCGGGACTCACCCGGTATCCTGATGAAGGACCAGCCGTGTCGAGGCTGCAGCGCCATCAGCCCGCCGGGGCTCTCGGGGTGGAAGCGGTGGGCGCGGCCGGCCCAGGTGCGCGCCAGCTCCGGTGAGCCGAACAGGAAGCACTGCTTGGCGCTCGGACTCCCGCCGTCTCGAGCTTCCCGCCACTCGTACTCGGCGCTGCGATCCGCGCAGTAGCGCTCTACGGGAAGCGCCGTCACCTTAAGAACACAAGAGAGAGAAAAAATAAATAAACAGACAAATAACCCGGAGTGAGCGATCGAAATCTTATTACCTATATTTTACAAATGGGTCAGACTCTCAGACTCTCTACCACACTACCTGGCCAGAGATACCCTGTGGGCGGAGCTTCATAACCATGGGTGGGAAAATGAAGGGGTGGGCTCAAGAGGGAGAAACTTCACTATTAATATGTTGTCTCGTTCTTTATAAAGTTCTAAAGTTGATTCTAAACAAAGTGAATTCGCTTTGCAAAAGATGCGATGTTTGTCCGATCGCTTCTGTACGATTTTACGTGTTTTTTTTGTTTTTTTTTTACCGCTAATGATGCTAGCAAAGAGCTAGCTTATTGCCGTTGAGATGCTTCATCAGGCCGCTTGTTCCTATTCAAGTAAATCCAAGAGATCGGGTAACACTCTCTCTCTGTGTCTCAGCCGTGCAGCATGGGCCGCTGCTACGACGCCCTCTACAGGTGAAGGGCCGTATCGCAGGAACTGTGTTGCCTAGAAGCTCGCAATTTCCACAGGTTTTGGTTTTTTTTTTTAATCCAGGAGAAGCCACGCATCCGTGTACCCCTGCTTCACAATTTGTCCCGGACTGTATCTAGTTCCCATGACGCTGTTGCACAGTCTGCTTTACTTCGATCGCGCATGTTGGTCTTTGTAAGTAAGTAGACGATAAATAAATGTCGTGCCATAGTAGTGGCTAGTGAGTAGTTTCACACCGCAACACATGCAGAAAAGCACAGCACGGGGCTGTGGCGGCTAACAGGTCTTTGGCGAAACAGATGACCATTTCCTGTAGGGAATCCCCGCATACACTCCCCCCCCCCACAACACACCCCATTCATTCCTCTCCTCCTTATCTCTTCTACATCCTTCTCTCGCTCTCTTTTTCAGTTCAGCCCCTAGTTTTATGGCTCGCTGACAAGTAGATGATATTATCTTCCTTTCATTCTTATCACCGCTGAAAAACAGCTCGGGCTTGGCCCGGGTCCTCGGGCCGCCGCGAGCACAGCTGGGCCAATGAGACGCCGTGCACGCAGACGTGGCCTTAAAAGCCGATGAGGTCAAGAGCCACTTGTGAATAAAGTTAGAGAGAGAGGGAGAGAGAGAGAGAGAGAGAGAGAGAGAGAAGTGCAGTTAATCTATGTTATCACTTTCCCACAGTGCCCGAATGCCCCCGGTGCCAAGTCTCACGGACACACGGCGAAGACGAGGGGGGGAGGATGGGCGGGGCCGCCGCACTCGGGGCCTGGACATGAAACGCATGTGTGGTGCTAGTGAGGTTAAACGGATACTTCTCTGCAGCAGAGTCTAATCTCGCTTCAGCCCCATCTGCAGTTGGAAAGCCACAGAAGAAAACTTTCAATGTACACTAATTCCACAAAGTGACACAAATTATTAATTACGGTTATTAATTTAATACTGATTATTAGCGAACGGTTATTAAGTTAATATACTGACTCAGACAGCCTCGCCTTAAATGAAGAACAGGAGGTTTGGAAGGACGCTGTAGTGTCTCTGGTGATTCCGCTCAGCTAGTAAAGTTAGCTTCCTTCACTCATCTGCTAACAACGCTAAAATGAAGATAAAACTAATTCCCTAAAAATTGTTGCATATCTCTACGCTTCTAGAAGTATAAGACAAAACAAGGTTTGGAACAAAGCATCATTTTTGGGGCTGGGAACAGAGCTGGCACTCAGACACACACATTCCACCCACTGCAGATAGAGATAAGGTTAAAAAAAATAAAAATTTTAATCAAATAGGATGACGTGTTCCTTTAACGCTAACGCATGACGCACTTTGACGTCCGTTAATCGTCTCCTAATAGCACAGATAAAAGAACTATTTTGACAATTATTCCGATCTGATCTGATCTGGGGTTAATGATTTCTCGGATTGTGTGCTGGATCGGTAGCTCTCGTGGTTTTCCCGTCGCGGGCTCTGCGCCGCTCCGTTAATGTCACGGCGAGGTCGGGCCCGGCCGAGCGAGCCGCGGATCTGTCAGTAGCTCGGGGAGGATAAATAAACGCGGGCCCGGGGTCGGGCGCGCCGCTGCATTTGAGGTTTTATTTTAGATGAGCTGATTGTTTGTGGTGCGGCGGGAGATCGCCGTCAGGGGGGCGGCCGATACGTGCGCTTAGCGATCCGTGCTGCTGGATTCCGTTTGTACAGCCGCAAAAAAAAACACACACACACACAAACACGAAGAGTTTCAGCAAACGAATGATTTGTGTAAACCGGCTGAACCCAGCGAGGGTTATATAACTTCATCTCTTCTTATATGTGTGTGTGTGTGTGTGTGTGTATGTGTGCGATATTTATTTAGAAGCGCTCGTAGTATGGTAATAAACAGATCATTTATAAAAACAGCTGATCTGAAATGTTACATGACCTTTGTCTTTGATCTTCACTTTGTAATAAGCTCCGCCTCCAACACTCAACAGATCTTGCAAGTCCCCACCCCCCAATTAGAGCGGCTATTTGCATTTTTTTTCTAGCCTAGGAATAGGCTCCGCCCCCAGACAGCTCCACCAGGTTTTACTGTCTTGCTTCTCACTTAATGATTCAATCTGTGTGTTTCTGACCTGGGTGTAATAAGCCCCGCCCCTCCATGGAAAAACCCATGAATCTTGCTAATTTCTTTATTTAAAGGTTCTGAATTATGAACATTTTGCGACAGGTGTATATTTAGCTAATTTACTCGTTTAATGCTTTTATTTCTTATTTTTGAGATTTGACAACGAACCCCACCTCCAGTTTCTACATGTAAGACGTTTGGGAGATGCCCTCATCCAGAGCGACTGACATCTCATTATACATCTGAGCAGTTAAGGGCCTCGCTCAGGGGCCCCACAGTGGCACCATGGAGGTGGTGCTGGGTTTTGAACCTGGGAACCTTCTGGTCAGTAATCCAACACCGTAACCACTGAACTACCCATGGCCCTTATATTTACGGCTCTTTAGGCCACACCTCCAGAATCTTAGAGACGCGTCCGGTTAGAATTTCTGGTCCAGAAACAGACTTGATTTGGTTCTCTGTACAGTGGAACCTCAGATTGCGAGTAACGTGGTTTACGAGTGTTACGCAAGACGAGCAAAGATTTTGAATAAATTTTGACTTGAAAAACGAGAAAGTCTTGGTTTACGAGTGCCGAGTATCATGTATCATGCATGCGCTCTTGTTTTGACACCGAGCGTCACGTGATCACAACTGAGCCAATGATTTTTCTCTCTCTTGCGCTGCGGAATTGTGGGTAATCGTCTCCCCTGCTGGGTCTTAGTGCTCGTCTCTTACTGGTATAAACAACATCTCCCTCTCTGTTTCAGGGTTTCTCCTATGTGTGCGCACGCGCGTAATTTGACCCGACCCCCCCCCCCCACACACACACACACACACACACACACACACACACACACACACACACACACAGACACACAGACAGACAGACAGACAGACAGACACGCACTCTGCTTTACACAGAAAACTCTTCTCTGTCGCGATTCTTTTCAAAGGTAAAGTGCTGGTTCATTTATTTTAGTTTTTACTTTACATCAGTGATTTCGTTAGTCTGTGCTCACGCGAGTGTCATTAGAGAGATTTCTTTTTTCTCTCGTTAAAACAGTGTTTCCGTTGTGTGTGTGTTTGTTGTGTTTGTCACTTAAAAAGCGAGGTGGGGGGAGGGAGGAGAAGTTTAACTAGCGAGGGAAGGGGCTAATTTCACACACACACACACACACACACACACACACACACACACACACACACACGCGAATAAACACTTATCTGTCTGGATTTATTTGTACTTTTTTTTTAAAAGGTTAAGTGCAGGTTAATTTGTTTTATTTTTACTTTATATATTGTATTAATTATTTTTATGTACAGTGGAACCTTGGATTATGAGCATAATTCGTTCCAGAAGTGGGCTCGTATTCCAAAACACTCGTAAACTAAATCATCATTTTCCCATAAAAAATAATGAAAACTCAAATTATTCGTTCCACAGCCCCAAAAAATAAATACATAAAAATAATTAATACAATCTATAAAATGAAAATAAAACAAATTAATATGCACTTTACCTTTAAAAAAAGTGCGCGCAGGCGCCATGTGTGTGTGTGTGTGTGGAATTAGCCCCTTCCCTCGCCTCGTTTTACACAGTAACACTCCTTCTCCCTCTCCCCACCTCGCTTTTTAAGATTCACAACAAACACACACACACACACACACAACGGAAACACCGTTTTAACAGGAAAAAAAAATCTCTGACACTGGCACGAGCGTATATTAACGGACTCACTTTTTAAGTTTCACAACAAACGCATAAACACAGCATAAACACCGTTTTAACGGAAAAAAGCGAGACTGGCATGAGCGCATACTAACAGAATCACTTAAGTTTCACAACAAACGGACACACACAAACACGGAAACACCGTTTTGACATTGAAAAAAGAAATCTCTCTGACCTGGTGTGAGCATACTAAGGAAATCACTGCTGTAAAGTGAAAAAAAAACAAATGAACCAGCACCTTACCTTTGAAAAGAATCGCGACAGAGCAGAGTTTCTGTGTGTTTGTGAAGCTGGGGAGGGGTGAAAAGGCGAGAGAGCGTCTGTGCTTGTGTGTGTGTTTCGGTGTCAAATTGCGTGCGCACACTCATAAGAGACGAGCAGAGTTTCTGTGTGTTTGTGAAGCCGTGGGGGGAGGGGGGAGGGTGAGAGAGTGACGCTCGGTGTCAAAATAAGAGTCGCATGCGTGATACATGATACTCGGTGCTCGTAAACTAATACTTGCTCGGTTTCCGAATAAAAATGTATTATAAATCTTTGCCTGGTTTGCGGAACACTCGTAAACCACGTTACTCGCAATCCGAGGTTCCACTGTATTTATTTTTTTGGGCTGTGGAATGAATAATTTGAGTTTTCATTATTTCTTATGGGAAAATTAGATTTGGTTTACGAGTGTTTTGGAATACGAGCCCACTTCCGGGAACAATTTATGCTCGTAATCCAAGGATCCAATGTAATTTATTGCCATTCTGCACGGCGCTGATTTTACTAAATGAAATGCGTTTGTGATTGATGGGTGTAATGAAGTCAGTGTACGTGTGTGAGTGTGTGTGCGTGTGTGTGTGTTATTTACCCTGGGTGTAGCGGTGAGGAGGAACTTGGGTGTCTGGGTGGGTTGGCAGCGTCTGAGGGTGGAGGTGTTGTTGCGTCTGCTGTGTATTGTCACATCTGTGTGTGAGAAGATCCACGGACGCAGACGAGTGAAAACCAGATCCTGTGGTAAAAAAAAAAAAAATGGAAGATGCAAAACACACAAGAAAAAGAAAATACACCCTTCACTTCATGACTGATCTCATTTCCTATAGTAACTCTTTACACTCACACACGCACACGGCTGTACAGCGCACCCTACTGTTCCTCTCCATCCTGAGAGCCGCACTGATAATGTTTTAACACCCGTCTGTCTGACATGCAGAGATTTCGAGGTTCAGTTTCCCACAAAATGGCAGCCATGAACGAGAGAGAGAGAGACAGACAGAGAGAGAGAGAGAGAGAGAGAGAGAGAGAGAGAGAGAGAGGCGCGAGGGAATGAGGAACGGGTGTTTGGAGATCCACAGTCCGGGCTGCGTTCCCAGGCCACGAGCAGGGAGGGAGGATGTGTCTGGAAACCCTTACTGCAGTGCCAGAGCGGTTGGAAAGGCGTCGGCGAGGCCCAGGCGCTCGGAGCGTCAAGATTCACACTCCAACCCCCCCACCCACACAAGCGCTATAAGGCGTCCTCAGAATCAGAAATTTAATCAGAACGCATTGAGACCGCGGCTAAACAAACCGCCGCATTAACGATGACGACGAACCAGTCAGAGCAAATGCATCGGTTTTTTTTTGGTTCGTTTTTGAATGTATTTAAAGCATCTACTCGTGTCTCCAAATAATAAATAAACACCTTCAATTAGAAATAATCTAACTGTACTAATGTAATTTTTCATTTCTCATTATATATATATATATATATATATATATATATATATATATATATAACAAACAAACAAACCAATAAAGACCGACCTGACCGACCCAGCCTAACAGTACCGGACCTGTGCCTTTAGCCTGGACCTGAGCCTGACGCGTTCGTGTCTATGAGGGGAGGACGTCGACGCCCCATCACGCGAAAAGCGAATAAAGTCGCGGCGGATGCGTGGCGTAGGACACGACCTTAAGAGCGAGTTTGGGATTCTAAGAGCGTCCCGGCTGCTTCCTGTTAGGGTTCGGGGTTCTGGGTGTCTCCCGCCGGAGGTGTCGGGTTCTCCGCCGTGGTCCAGTGCGGCTGGGAGACGCCAGACGTCTAGAGTAGGATTACACCGTCTGTCAGCACCTGAGGGCGAGACGCAGAGCCTCTCCACCGGATCCTCACCATCTTACCACACACACACACGCACGCTGGAGACCAGGGGGATGGTGTCGTTTACACACACACACACATACACACACTTTCCATCTTTGACTGCTGTTTGTACCGGAGTGATGAAAGTAAAACCGTCAGGTCTCTGATGTCAGGTGTAGGATAAGCGTGTATGTGTGTGCGTGTGTGTGTGTAATAGGAGTGTGTTAATGACTGATGAGAAACATTCAGTCAGCTCAAACACACACACACACACACACACACACACACACACACACACACACACACTTTTCTGCTGACTTGTACTTCTGTTTACGTACAGTCTCTCTCTCTTCCTATCTTTTCCTTTTTCAAGTCTTCCTTCCATCCTTTCTTGCTTGTTTCATCGTACTTTAATTATTTTTTCTTCCTCACTAATGTATTTTGTCTTTCTTCCTCACTTCTTTCTTAGTGTTTATTCGTTCTCAGACGAGTTTCTTTGTATTCATTCTTTCTTCCGCTGCTTATTCGTGGTTCTTTCTTTTCTTTCTTTCTTCACTTACTGTATGTGATTCTCAAATTTTCTTCCTTCCTTCTTTCCTTAGTTATCCTTCATTCTGTTCACTTCCTTCTTTCTTTCCTCATCATTCTTTCTTTTTTTCTTCCCTTTACCTTTTTTCTTCCCTTCCTTCCTCCTTTTTTTTCCTATTTCATTTTTCTTTACTCCACTTCCATCCTTCTGTTTCCTTACTTTTTCTTTCTTTCCTTCCTCACCTACCTACTTCCTTTTTCCTACCCTCCCTCTTTCTTTCCTCCATTCCCTCCTTCCTTAAATAATTTTTCCTCTTTCTTTCCTTCCATGATTATATTTTTCCCTTCTCTTCTTTATTCTGTACCGGTCCCTTCTTCTTTCTTTTTAATTAAATTAAAACTTGTCTTTTTTCCACTCATTCACTTTCCGAATTCTTTTTTTCCTTCCCTTTCTTTTAAAACTTACCTTGACTCATTCCACCTTTCCTTCATTTTCATTCCAACTTTCTTTCTTTCATTCTTCTTTCCATCCTTCCGCCATGGTTTTATTCATGATCCCTCACTCACCTGTAGGGCGGCGCTGTTGTGCGTGTTGGGGAACGACGTGGTTCTGTCCGGCCACAGGATGAGATCTCTGTGAGAGAGATGAGGCGATCCAGTCTTCCTCCTCCCCTCCTCCCCCTCCCCCCACAGCCGCCAGTGATGGAGCCGGTGAGCGGCTTTAAAGGACAGGTAGAGCGCGAGCCACCTGGAAAACACGAGGAGGAGGACACGGAATCAGGAAGCGACGGGAAAGGAGACGATGTGTGATGTGTGGATGTCTGAGTCAAAGCGGGACTGGCCGCCTCTAAAAGCGAGTGTGATAATTCCTCTGTGAGCATCAGACCTGGACAGAGTTCCCTGCAGCATGGCGTTGGACATCTCGGCCGGAGAGACGTCGATGAAGCGCAGGAACGAGAAACAGCTTCCTTCATCGTCTGCACACGCGCACACACACACATAGTGTGTTATAATCATCAGAAGTAGAGAGACAGTATATGTTGGAAATACAGTGTGTGTGTGAGAGAGAGAGAGAGAGAGATAAGGAGGGACAGAGAGAGAGAGACAGAGAGACGGTGTGCAAGTGAAAGAGCGCTAAAGAGAGAGAGGCAGAGACGGAGAGTGTGAGCATGAGAGATAGAAAGAGAGAAACAGAAAGTAAAATATGTTAAAGAGAGACAGTGTGCAAGAGAGACAGAGAGAGAGAAATGTGAAAGAAGAAAGGAAGAAGGAGTGTGATAGAGACAGTGTGATAGAGACAGTGTGAAAGAGACGAAGAGGAAGACAATGTGTTAGTGTGCAAGAGACAGAGAGAGACAGATAGAGAGAAGAAAAGAAAGACAGTGACAGAGAGGACAGTGTGCAAGAGAAAGAGAGTGAAAGGAGACGCAGACAGAGAGTGTGAGAGGAAAAGAGAGCTACAGAAATAAAACATGTTAAAGAGAAACTGTGTGCAAGAGAGAGAAAGAGAGAGAGAGAGAGAGAGAGTTAGAGAGAGAGTGTGTGTGTGTGTGTGTGTGTGTGTGTGTGTGTAAGAGAGAGAGACTCACTTGCTGTGTGGAATAAGGAGTGGTGGATGTGGTGAGGCGAGAACGGTGAGAATAAAACCTGCAGCAGTCTGAAATGCAGAGAGACACGTCAGTGAGAGACACGTCAGTGAGAGACACGTCAGTGAGACACACATCAGAGAGACATATGTCCGAGAGAGACATCAGAGAGACACACCTCTGAGAGAGACACGTCAGTGAGGCACACGTCAGAGAGATACACGTCAGAGAGACATATGTCCGAGAGAGACACGTCAGAGAAAGAGATACATCAGAGAGACACGTCAGAGAGACACACCTCAGAGAGAGACACGTCAGTGAGACACGTCAGAGAGAGACACGTCAGAGACATGTCAGTGAGACACATCAGAGAGAGACACGTCAGGCAGAGACACGTCAGAGTGAGACCTCAGAGAGAAACACATCAGAGAGACACGTCAGAGAGACACGTCAGAGAGAGACACGTCAGTGAGACACTTCAGAGATAGACACGTCAGTGACACACGTCAGAGATAGACACGTCAGTGAGACACTTCAGAGACACACATCAGTGATACAAGTCAGTGAGACACGTCAGAGATAGACACGTCAGTGAGACACGTCAGTGAGAGACATGTCAGAAACACAAGTCAGTGAGACACGTCAGAGAGAGACACGTCAGAGAGAGACACGTCAGAGATAGACACGTCAGTGAGACACGTCAGAGAGAGACATGTCAGAAACACAAGTCAGTGAGACACGTCAGAGATAGACACGTCAGTGAGAGACACGACAATGAGCGACATATCAGAGAGACAAACAGCAGAGAGACACGTTGGTGAGAGACACGTTGGTGAGACACGTCAGTGAGAGACGTCAGAGAGACGCCAGAGAGAGAGACACGTCCGTGAGACACATCAGAGAGAGACACGTCAGAGAAAAACACACCAGTGTGAGACACGTCAGAGAAACATGTCAGAGAAAAACACACCAGTGAGAGACACGTCTGAGAGACACGCCAGAGAGAGACACGACCGTGAGACACATCAGAAATAGTGACATGTCCGAGAGACACGTCAGAAATGGACATGTCACGGAGACACGTAAGTGAGAGGCACGTCAGTGAGGCGGGGTTATATGTCCCCAGACGGTTCTGGATCAGAGACACGAGTGAGGTGCTGAGGCTCACCTGCTCCGCCCCGGGTTGCAGGTGTGAAGGAGGCCGCGGCGGAACAGGAACTTAGACATGACGAAGGGTTTGAGAGACATGTGAAACGGGGAACGCGTCTCCTGTCTCTCAAACAGGTCCGGGTGATTACACACCTACAACACAACAACAGTAACAACAACTGATTGGACAGAAGAGCAGATCACACACACACACACACACACACACACACACACACACACACACACACACACACAGACACAGACGGTTTATATCCCGTGCTAAATCCTGACTTGTAAAGGATGATCCGGACCTTTCTGAACTGCATGACGAGGTTCATGAGGCTGCTGGTGGTGCTGTGCGCTTGCTGTGCCGTGCCCATGGACGACTGCAGAAGGTCCTCGATGGAGATCTTGTTCTTCAGAGCCTGGTACAGGAGCCTCTGCCTGCTGGTTAGCTGGCACGACGTCAAGATCTCGATCTGGAGGGGACGGTGAGGGAGAGAGAGGGGGTCACCATATACCGCAGTGTGTGTGTGTGTGTGTGTGTGTGTGTGTGTGCGCGAGACAACACCTTGTCCGAGAGCTCGTTCTCTACGTCCTTCTTGATCCTGCGCAGCATGAAGGGCTTCAGGATCATGTGCAGTCTGGAGAGCTGGTCTGATGTCCAGTAAAACACACACACACACACACACACACACACACACACACACACACACACACACACACACACACATTTTTAAATGACTAGAAGGTTTGCTCACTGAAGATACTACATTCGTATTAAATTAATCAGATTAAAATTAATCAAAATGAAAGTAAAAAACAGGGTGGATTGAATCAGATAGGAACAATTCAGAGTCAAATGAATTGAAGTTAAGTGAATTGATCAGAAATGATTCAGTATGAATGTGATACATCTTATGATGCAGGGACACATTTAAGAGCTGATCGTGTAAAATCAGGCTACGTAAAAAAAAAAAAGAATCAGGGCGTGAATGAAGCAAATAAAAAAGGAATAAAATTTAACTGAATCAAAGAAAAGTGAAACAGTATATATTCATAAATTCATAAATAATGAATGAATCAATGAGTCAAGTCATACAGAGTAAAAAGAATCGCTGTGAAATAAATGAAATAAAAACAGAAACTTAATTGAAATGAATCAGAGAAAAACTTCAGATGAGTTGATGCCCCATTATAAAGTGTGTATGTATATATATATATATATATATATATATATATATATATAGCTGTTGATGAGTGTGTCAGTGAGAACATCAGCGGTTTGTTTTCCCTGCAGAAATAATCGGGAGTTTGGGTCCACGCGTGAGACGTGAAGGTGACCTCGCTGCAGGTGCAGGAGCGCGAGGACTCACTCTCGTCGATGGCGGATTTGTTCTCGGCGTGGCTCTCTATGTCTTTGGAGAACCACTCGTTGAACTCCTCGTGGGAGTCGAACAGCGTCGGCATGATGAAGTGCAACAGAGCCCACAACTGAGGAAAAACACACACACACACACACACACACACACACACACACACACACACACACAAAGAGACAGATTTATAAAAATCCTCCTACTGAGTCATTCTCTCCCTCCCTCACACACACACACGCGCTCGGTCTCACCTCGGCCATGGTGTTCTGGATGGGTGTTCCTGTGAGCAGCAGTCGGTTTCGGCACTGGAATTGGAGCAGGATCTTCCACCGCACGCTGTAGAGCAGAAATCATCATCACCATTATCATCATCACCATCATCAACAAACGGAAAACCCCTGACGCGACCTGTCAGCACGGCTCTGAGAGAGACGGCCGCGGCGATCGGACCAAACCCAGACGGACTGGGAGGCGCGCTGAAGCTTGGCACGGGCGCTCGCCGCGGTAACCGTTCATCTTTCACCACAACAGAAGCTGCTGGTGCATGTGCTGTCGGGCCGAGCCGGGCACAATCTCACACGCCGGGTTTTGGACACCGAGATGGTGTTAATACGCGCCATGTGAGGAAGAAAGGCAACATCCAAATCCATCTTATCCTCAAGCGCACTCTCGCTTTAGAAAAAAAAAATACAAAAAATACAAAAAATGCTGCCACGAACCAGCAGGGAACCATTACAGCAAATTGAACACGATACGGCATTATACATACGGAGAAGGGGAAAAAGATCTTTCAAAATAAAGTGAATAAGTGTTTAAAAAAAATCTACTTTCTTAAAAAACTATTTTAGACTTTAGTTTGTGAAAATATGGGCAAAAATAAAAAAATAAATATAAAAGCTTACGATAAAGCAAAAAAAATCTATTGCAGTATGGGAGATATTTGTTTGGAAAACAGATTTATAAACGCTCCATCCGGTTTGCTAAGAGCGAAAGGACGCGGGATATGATCGGGTGTAAAAACAAGACGATGACTAAAAGCTGGATGAGAGGAGGCGTAGCAATTTGATCGGATTTTTCGATTCGATTCAGTTTATTGTCTGATTTGTCTCAGGCAGCTCTGGTTTTTTAAAAAAAACTAAAACCTCTTAAAGGGTATTTGATTAACACTGAAACGCTGTGTGTAACGTCTTGCGTAAGTTTCTGCTCCGTACTCCAGTCCAGTAGGTGGCGGTATTGCAGCAAGTGCTCATAAACTCGACAGCAGAAGAAGAAGAAGGAAAAAACGACACTCAGGCAAAACGCGAGTATTTACAGAAGATGTGTTACAATCTGTCAAAGCTGGGAAAAGGAACGTGTCAAAATCCATTTCTGAGCGTTTGACTTTTTGGATTGATCATATTAAGGTCGCGCGGTGCTGGTGGCGGCGTTGGGATCCTGAATTAGGGGATGTGATGTCGTATCGTGACCTATCGACTAGACTGGGGCGACAGAAACGTGGGACGAATCGTTTAAAATGTGTGAATCGACTCTGAATGGAAAACTGACTCGCTACACAATCGATTCATTCACACACAAGACCTCTTTTACCTGTTTAAACAAAAACAAACTCTTATTTTCATCTGAAAACTATATACATAACCAACATAACTTGAATTCTCTGCGGACTCGCAGCCCATCAGGACCGCCGGTGATGACGGGTTCTACAGTCACGTACGAGTGTCGAGGACGTTTCACGCGGTTTTACATCGGTCTTTTAGCATCAGAATACAAAATACGCACAGATGAATGATTCGTGAGCCAATCGGTGTACGACTCTGATTAAACGATTGATTGATCGAGCTAACCCCTCAGCAAGCCCCGCCCTTTTCATGATCTCATCGCTTGGTTTTTCGGGCTTGAACGACGCGGCGCACTCGCTTGGAATGTTTTAAGCTCATTAGCATGAAATAAAATCTTCTAATGCAAGTTTGACTCGAACGTCTGATTCGTTTAGTTTATTTAACGATTAGCTAAATACCATTATGACATTTAACAATAGAAATTAATCCAAAAATTATTTTAAAAAAATAATAATAAAAAAAAAGATTTATTCTTAGCATAAAAAGTAGATTATGTGATTAAAATCTAGGATCTTTTAGTATGTACGCTCTTGCTCTTACAATTGCATGTAATCCGGATAAAAGTAGGGCGTGGCACAGGAATATCAATAACAATTAGAAATGAGTTTTTTTCTGAGATCTTGAGAATATGGCGACGTTACGATTTTGTACAAAGTTCAACATCCTTCCTGTCGTGGCGCTCGGGCATGGCGCTCGGCGCGTGTGTTTACCTGGTGCTGCTCTTCAGCGCCTGCGCCTCGTCCAGGACCATGTACTGCCACTTGACCCGCTGGAAATACTTCACGTCCTGCACCACCAGCTGGTAACTGGTGATCACCACGTGGAAGGGTGCGTTCTGCGTGTACAGCGTTTTCTACACACACACACACACACACACACACACACACACACACACACACACACACACACGACATTGCTGGTCTACCAATTCTCAACAACGGAAAGAGAAAGTCGGGAACCCTGACGTGTGAAAAACTCACCTGGCTCCAAAACTTCCTGATGACTTTACGGTCGTGAGGGTTCCCCCAGTACGGCAGCACCTGCGGGACACACACAGACCCGTCCCTGTTCATTCACACCCAAAGGCCACGGAATCCCCTTTCTGTGCAGCGACACTGCCCCCTGCAGTCACGCACTAGTATTTACATCACTCGCAGTATTTCTCACTCGCTTTAAGTGGACAGGAATAGCACGAGGGAACCTTGATTAATTTGTTACGGGGTCTGTAAATAGCGCCGGTCCGCGGGGTTTATGAGAAACGGAAAGGCGGAGCGAGCTATTTAAAGGACGGCGTGCGACTTCCTGCACAGCTGCGGCGGCTCACCTTGAATTTGGGCACGAAGCGGGTGAACTCCTGGTGCCAGTTGTTGAGCGTGGAGGCCGGCGAGATGATCAAGAACGGACCCCAGATGTTGTCTCTCTGCAACACACACACACACACGCACACAAGCATGTAGGAATTAAACCCAGCGCACAGGTGCAGAGAGAGAGAGAGAGAGAGAGAGAGATGAAAACAGGAAGGAGCGAACGGGGACGTTTCCTCTGCACCCAAGGAACAAGTCACATCAAATTCCACTTCCTCTCTCTAATGAAAGGCCGTGAGGATAAAGCGTGCAGCTGGAGGATTCCTACTCACCCCAAACTTCAAGAATAAACACCAGGAGAAGAAAAAAAACGGACAGACAAAAAGGAAGAGTTTATGGTCCTGTGATTCATGAGTGTTTATCCGGCGTCTCAGGGTCACTCGTATAAAATCATCAGTAGTGACAGGACGTGGAGTGTGCACTGTAACTTACACAACCATTACGAATAAAGTATACAGGACAAACGGGCGTTCAAGTCAAACTGGGACTTCGCATTGTGCAGAATGACAGAACACGGCCACACACAATCAAGCGGACTCAAGTGGACTGTCCTACTGCGGCTAAGAGTCGAGTCTCATCAGCGTAGTGCGATTGAAGTCTTCCGCAGACACGCCCATCACTTTCACACGTCCGTTCAGAAGAAATGGCATCAAAAGTCCCGGTTTGACTTGAACACACCGTGTATATAAAATATATAGACGGTTTTAGGGGTTAGGGTGGGTTTATTTGGAAGGCGGGAGAGGATTAGGCAGGAAATCCTTCAAATAATTAACGACAATTAAGACTTCCTGCTTCTTTTCCTTTTCAGAGCAATAACTACAATAACTACAATAACTAACTCCAGCTCGTTTGACCCTCCCGCACCGCCGCATACCCGTCTGCATGCTTTCACCTTTTTTTTTTTTTTTTTATAATTAAACATTACTTTTCAAAAACATTTTCCCTGTGATTTTTCCTGAAACACTTCAACATTTAATGAACCAATCGAATAAAATAAATGAACATAAATGAACTAAATCAAACAATAAATAAATGCCATCACAGTTAATTTAGGAATCCTAAACCTTTTTATTTTTTCCTTGATAAGATCCGTGTTTGCATTTGACATCTGAATATTTATTGATTTCTTCTGTTTAATCTTTTTCCTTTCAGATATTTTTTATCATAATTATTATAATAATTTTTGTTTACATTTTTAGGTTTATCATTTCTTCTGGGTTTTTGTTTTTCTTCAAAATCTACTTTTGATAATTAACTCCTTTTTCCCCCCATCAAGCTATTTTTATGTTTAGTTTTAATAACTACTGCACTAACTAATGGCATAATGTAGCACTAATTCTAATGTGTGTGTGTGTGTGTGTGTGTGTGTGTTTTTCCCTGGAGGACTTTACGAAACACAAGCAGTGGTCAGATCTGCTAAAACGTTGCTAGATAAGAGGATTAAAGTGTCTGTGGCTTCTCCTGTTGCCGTGGCGACGGGCTCTCGGGTTCCTGTGGAAAGCGCTCACCTCGGCCAGGTGGGCCAGCAACGCGATGCTCTGGACCGTCTTCCCCAGACCCATCTCATCTGCCAGGATGCCATTGATGCCCTGACACACACACACACACACACACACACACACACACACACACACACACACACACACACACACACACACATACACACAGGGACTGTCAGGGACTGAGACAGATATCACACACACACACACACTTGTGTATTTCCCAGCACCGACCTGTTCGTAGAGGTTGGCGAGCCAGTTCATGCCCTTGAGCTGGTAGGCTTTGAGCTTGCCGTTGAAGATGGAGGGCTGAGGGATGTCCTCTCCGGCCTGGATGGAGGGATTGGACAGGCTGTAGCTCTCCCCGAACCCGGAGCCACCCGCCACGTGTAGAGACGCACTGCGGCTGTCCTTAGATTCCTCATCAAACTGCCTCGTCTGCATCACACACACACACACACACACACACACACACACACACAGTGGAAGCATAAGTTCAGATTTTCAAGTAGCTGATGGACTGAAATCACTTCACGGTACGCGAGCTGTACTTCTCCAGCTTCCTCTCCACTCCGATCAGCGGGTTCAGCCGTAACCATGGCAACACGCACGCAGCACTCTTCATCATGTCCTCTAACTCAGTTTCAAATGACTTTTTTCTTCTTCTTTTACACTATTGCAGGATTTCTTTTCTATGACTTTCTTGCTTTTTCTTTTCTTTTCAAACGTCTACTTTATTTTTTTCAGTTTTTATCTTCTTCTTCCAAACTCTATTTTTAAAATTTTTTCCCGTTTATTATTTTTGTTCAAACGATTGAAAAAAGAAATCCAGCTGAACTTTGTTCTTTTTTTTCTTTTACTTCGTCCTCAAATCAACTTACATTAATTTTTCAAAACTCTCTTTATTTTATTCTTTTTTTATTTTATTCATATCTAAATAGAATTTTTAGTTTAAATTTTTACCCCAAATTATTTCTTTTCAAGCCCCCCCAACATTTTTTTTTTACTTTTATCATCTCTTCTGTTTGAAGTTTTTCCTTTTACTTGTGTTTCACTTTCCCCCCCAAAAATCTACCTTTTCCAGGTGAAATTTTCTTCCTTTGAAATTTACTAACTCTCTTTGTATCATTTTTATTTATTTTTCTTTTTGAAACTTTATTTTTTGCTTTAATATTATAAATATTATTTTAATATTACTTTAATATTATAAATTTTCACTGTTTTGTAATTTTTTCTTTTGGTTTTTAAAATCTACTTTTATGATTTGACATTTTTATTTTTTTTAAGTTAAGTTAATTTTTCTTTCAATAAATCACCTCATATTTTATGATTACTTTTGAATTCATTCAATTCATTAAAAAAAAAATTCTCTCTATTTTAACTCTGATGTTCTCCAGTTTCGTGCACTCTTATTCTGCTCATCAAGATGATGATGAAGATGATGATGATGATTACACAGAACACCCTTTGGAGGGGCTCCAGGTACGTCTTAAGACGTGAAGTAAATTAGACAACCTGCTGAAATATGAGATGTCTCCTTTGAAAAGCTTGGTCATGTGACTCTTCTCTCATTAAAATTTTTTTTTTTATGAATGTATTTTTTTTTATTGTTGCTTTTTAATTTTGTAATTTACTCCAAAGCTTTAATACAGAATAACATGAGCGCTCACTCTGGCCTGGTGGATCTGATACGCTTCCTTGGCGTTCCTCAGGGCCTGAGATTTGTAGTATTCACTGTCTGGAGAGAGAGAGAGACAGAGACACAGAGAGAGACAGAGACACAGAGAGAGTGAGACAGAGAAAGAGACAGAGACACAGAGAGAGTGAGACAGAGAGAGAGACAGAGACACAGAGAGAGTGAGACAGAGAGAGAGACAGAAAGAGACAGAGACACAGAGAGAGACACAGAGAGAGACAGAGACAGATAGAGAGAGAGAAACAGAGAGAGAGAGACAGAGAGAGAGAGACAGAGAGGGAGACAGAGAGACAGAGGGAGAGAGAGACAAAGAGAGAGAGAGACAGAGACACAGAGAGAGAGACAGACAGAGAGAGAGAGACAGACAGAGAGAGAGAGACAGACAGAGAGAGAGAGAGACAGACAGACAGAGAGAGACAGAGACACAGAGAGAGAGAGACAGAGACACAGAGAGAGAGACAGAGAGAGAGAGACAGAGGGAGACAGAGACAGAGAGAGACAGAGACACAGAGAGAGAGAGAGAGAGAGAGAGACAGAGACACAGAGAGAGACAGACAGAGAGAGAGAGACAGAGACACAGAGAGAGTGAGACAGAGTGAGACAGAGACACAGAGAGAGTGAGACAGAGACACAGAGAGAGAGAGAGAGAGACAGAGACAGACAGAGAGAGAGACAGACACAGAGAGAGTGAGAGAGAGAGAGACAGACACACAGAGAGAGAGAGACAAAGACACAGAGATACAGAGAGAGAGACAGACAGAGAGAGAGACAGACGCAAACAGAATGAAAAAAAGGGTGAAAATTAATATACATACATTTTTAATACAGGACAGAAATCAGCAGGCACGAGTCCAACTCTCGATTCTAACAGACAATATATCTTTAATTATCTTTAACAAATAATTCCTTGAATTAAAAATATAGATCCCATCCTTTAAAAAAAAAAGTTTGTGACTATATATATTGGCCCCCTATAAAAAAATTCATGTATCTTTCATTCAAACTGATCGATCATCAGAAATTATTCTCATCTTTAAATAAAAGAAGAAAAAGAGCTAAAAGATTGATTTTAAATGTATACTGTATCTGATAATGTAGTGGTGAAGTAAAATGCTAATAATTTATAGTTTCTCAATTAGTTCCAATTTTGTCCTTAATCTGGGGAGGGGGGGGGCAATATTTTTGCACTCCTACAGACGAGGATCCACGGGACGGGTGACGAGTGCGGCCGCGGGATCGTACCGTAGTCATCGTGGCCCGCGCTGACCACCACCCCGCTGCCGATGCTGATCTGCCTCTGGGGGGCGCTCTCGTCCAGCTTCCTGAGGATCTCGTCCTGAGCGCTGTCTCCGGCCGCGCCTTTGTGCTTCCCGCCCATGAAGTGAGCGTACAGCTCCGTCTGCGTGATCAGGAAGTTCAGCTTCCTCTGCTGCCGCTTGGCCTGATGGCACGCGCGCGCGCACACACACACACACACACACCACACACACACACTCATAACATTAACTCAGGGAAAGAAAAACTTTTTAGAAATAAAATAGTTTTAATAATAATATATTATTATTACTGTGTTGGAACCCAGCTAAGGCACTCTGAACCCTTCCCTTCCTGTGTGTGTGTGTGTGTGTGTGTGTGTGTGTGTACCTCTCTCATCTCCTCATCGAGTTTGCGCTGCTCGAGTGCCTCCTTCTCGGCGCGCTTGCGATGTTCCTTCTCCACCTTCTCGTACTTCTTCCAGTAGAGCAGCATCTCCTTAGTGAGGCGTCGCGCTCGAGGCAGCGTCTCCTTACAGTTCTTCTGAGCCTGGATCGCCGCTCGACGCACCTCACGCATGCACTGGTGGGCCAGCTACACACACACACACACACACACACAGACACACACACACACACACAGACTTAACATCCCCAAGCAAAAATATTCACTTTACACATCTTGACCCTTTCTGCTGGAGCTTTCAGAAACTCTGGACGGAAAAGGATTCTTTAATGAAAAAAAAAAATGTTTTAGTACTTTTTTTTTTAAACATTCCCTACTGCAACATTAAACACAAGCAGAAAAATATATTTGCTGAAATAATTTTAGTTTTTCCTGAAGAGTACAAGACGCCATTCAGAGTAAAATAAAGTAATGTTAATTGAATAAAAAAAAGAAGAAATAAAATTAAATACAATTAAATAAACTGAACTAAATATTTGATTCAATTCAATTAAGTACAATGAAAGAAACTAGAAATCGAATTAAATTAAATAGGATAAAAAATTATTATTTAGGATATAAATAGGATTAAAAATTATAATCAAATATAATGATTTTAAATAAAAGAAGATCTAATTAAATTAAATATAATTCATTAAATTAAATACATTAATTGAAATACAATATAATAAAATAATATAAAAAGCACTTGTATAACTGATGCATAATTATTACTGATTACTCATGATATTTTTCATTATATTATAACAAATTACAAAAAAAAGGCTTTCAACTATTTTTTTTAAAGACTAGAGTTAAACAAAAAGAAAATTCCTAAAATCAACATGATTTTAAATATTTACCTGTAAGTATTTCATTATTTGAGGAAACAATCACGAGATTTTGAGTTGAAAATCATTTTAAGAAAAAAAAATTATCTTTGAGAACAAGATCGTTTAAATTAATAAATTATTATTTAAAATGAACAAACTAAAATAAATGCTAAAATAATTACAGTATTGCGGTGTTTTTAATTTGTTACTATTTTTCAGTTGGGGGGGCAACAGGATTTGTAAAAATTAATGCTTTATACAACATTTGAATAAATAAATAAATAAGAACAACAATTGAATAAAAACGAGAAAAAACGTGGAGCTCAGTAATTGTGTTACCTTTTTGGCGTTGGTCAACACAAAGTTCTTCGCTGAGGCTTTCTGCTTAAACGCCTGAAAAACAGAGAGACAGACAGAGAGACAAACAGACAGACAGAAAGAGAGAGACAGACAGAGAGACAGACAGAGAGAGAGAGAGAGAGAGAGAGACAGACAGAGAGACAGACAGAGAGAGAGACAGACAGAGAGACAGACAGAGAGAGAGACAGACAGAGAGACAGACAGACAGAGACAGACAAAGAGACAGAGAGAGAGACAGACAGAGAGACAGACAGAGAGAGACGGACAGAGAGACAGGTTAGTATCTTTATTGTTGTTAGAAAGCAGAATGTGAAGACTTGAATAAAGAGAAAGCGTCTCACTTTGGGGTTTTCCTTCTTGGCGATGGTGAGCCAGACTTTTCTCCTGCGCGCGTTTAACTGCTCGATGGTTAAGTGCTTCTTCTTGGTGACGGGCAGAGGTGCATCGTGGGAGAACTTGGCGAATACCTTGCTGACGTAGGGCCGTCCCTCGGAGGAGAACTCCTCGCCTCGCTTCTTCTTCTTTTTCATCTTCTTTAACTTTGCTGTGGTGAAATAAAGAAGCTGAAGGGAACGGCTTCATCAGGGGAAACGTCCAGGAAGAGCTTTAGTCTGGACTTTACCTTTAAACTTCTTCTCCTCTTTTATCTTCTTCTTCTTGGGTCCCAGCGTGTGGCGCTGCTGCTCGTAGAACGGGTCATGGGTGGAGAGGAGCCCGGCGCTGTAGTATTGGTACTGCTGCAGCTGTGTGTGTGTGTGTGTGTGTGTGTGAGAACATTAAACAGATAAGATTAAAGTCATTATCATACATCATATTTTATAAAGCCTTTAAAGTATTATTATTATTATTATTATTATTATTATTATTAACAAGAAAGGTTAATAAAAACTAGAAAGAAGGAAGAAAAAAAGCAAAAAACAGAAAGAAAAGTAAAACAAATAAATTTTAAAAGAAAGAAAAAGAAATAAATACAAATGTAAACAAATTTGTCTTTCTTTCAATATGAAAATCTGAAGGAAAGAAAATCATTTAAAAAGAAAAAGAGAAAAAAAATCAGAAGGAAAGAAATGTAAAAAGAAAAAAGTAAGAAATTAAAGAAACGTAGAAAGAAAGAAAAATGTAAAAACACAAAAAAATCATAAAAGAAAAAGGGAAATGTAAAAAGAAAAGTAAAAAACAAAAAAGTAAATAAAAGAAAGAAGAATAAGAATAAAACTAAACTCAGAAGGAAAAAAGACAAAAAAGTTAAAAGAAAGAAAGAAAAAGACAAAGAAAGTGTTAATGAAAGAAAAAAAAGAAAAGAAAAGAGAAGAAAATCTAAGTAAGTGATATAAAAAGAAAGTAAAATTGAAAAGAAAGAACTGAATGTGTGTGTGTGTGTGTGTACCTCGCGGTCGGCCCGACACTTGCTCTGGTGTGTGCGGGTGAACTTATGCAGCCTGAGCATGTCATGGAGCTCCTCCCGGGTCAGAGAAAAATCCGAATCATCCGAATCCGTGTCTGAATCCGTGGTGTCGTCGCTTAACAACACACCCTGAGGACGGGGAGAGAGAGAGAGAGAGAGAGAGAGAGAGAGAGAGAGAGAGAGAGAGAGAGAGAGAGAGAGAGATCAGTCCGCGTGTTACAGCAGGACACAGAGACAGGACACACACTACTCTGTCCCCTTATTTGTCCCAGATGATCGCTCTGTAAGTGTAACTAACAGTTTGTAGGTAACGTGTGGCTGATTTAAAGGACGCATGTTACGCAAGATTCACTTTTCAGTCATTTCCAGATGTTCAGATGGGACTCAGGATTTTTCCACCTGCTGTTTTTCCGTGTTTGTTTTACTCAGGGTTTTAAACGACCTGATTAGATTTGCCCCTGTTGTGACCTCATATAAGAAGAGCCCCTCCCCCGGCTTGTTGTTTGGAAGAGAAGCGAAAAAAAAGGGGAGTTTAAGGTATCAAAATGTACTATCCGAGGTGTGTGTGTGTGTGTGTGTGGGGTGTTACCTTCAGCCATTTCCTGCTCTTCCTCAGCTTGGTGAAGTTGTACAGGCTGGCCTTGTCTGCTTTGTGCTCTGTGGACGAGATGATCAGGGATACGTGCGGTGAATAAACGTGAGTGTGATTAAATAAACGTGGCGTACACGTGATGACGGGTGGTGATGATGCGCACCCTGAAGCAGAGCTCCGTTCAGTGTACCGCACTCCGCCCCTCCCCCTCCTCGTCCTGAGCTCCTCGCACCCTCATCAGAGTCAGACGCCTCGTCCTTCACCACCAGCACCGGGGCGTGAGGGTTCGACGGGGCCAGGGACGGGCCTTCGCCCAGACCATCATCACTGTCGTCACTGAAACACAATAAAAGGCATATGTGTGTGTGTGTGTGTGTGTGTGTGTGTGTGTGTGTGTGTGTGTGTGTGTGTGTGTGTGTTGCGTTATTTATTTATTTTTTTGGTCAGATCTTATATATACAGAATATTTTCCTCCTGCTGTGTGTGTGTGTGTGTGTGTGTGTGTGTGTGTGTGTGTGTCACTCTAAATAAAACTGACTAAGAGCATGAAACTTTAATCCAAATCATGATGTAATAAACTGTTGAATGTGCCCAAATATAGTTAAATGCTTAAACACACACACACACACACACACACACACACTCTGTACAACTCTACCTGGATATGTCTTGGTTGAATATGGCGGAGGAGTGCCGGAGGAATGCGTCGAGGCGGAGCGACCGCTCCAGGTGCTGCAGGTGCAGCGGTTTGGCCAGCTTGAAGCAGGCAGGGGCTCCAACGCCATCCTGCTCCGAGGCCATGAGACAGAACCGGTCCCTGACCCAGCAGGGCTCTCACTGCACACGACACACACACACACAAGAAATTAGAGATGGGAATCACACGATACCATATAATCACGACATACAGACGCCGATTCGATTCGTATTGCGATTCTGTAAACCGAACCGAATCTGACCAGACGACGTCGCCGTGACGATGAGATAAATAAATCAGATCTCGTCTGATCTCTACAGTAAGCATCACAATCTGATCCGGGAATTTATTTATTTTTGCTACAATCTATACGTACTCAGTAAATCGATTGCTGATGTGTGAATAGTTTAGAGTGCACCACCTACAGGATTAGAGATGAACTGCAAACGTACTGTATAATAAATATAGTTGCATGAAACGATGAGCGGGCCCAAGCACCGTGCGCCATCGCCACCTGGGAGCACCGCACAACTTACACACATCATAAAATATGACGTAATAGGTCTGATGTCAGCTTGGGCCCTAAATATTTGTCATATCATGTGCCTATGTGCAAGTGTATATGAGCTATGCAGCAAAATCTCTTATGAGGGCCCCTGGGGGCCACCAGACTATTAGGCATCCGAATGGCAGCAGATTCTCAAATTTTCATGAGATTCTGAGCATGTTAAGATCCCCGAAAAGCCCAAAAGGGTGGAAAAAAAATAATCCTTAGGAAAACAAGAGGGTCCTGCGCACCCTACAGTGCTTGGGCCCTAATAATAAATAGACATATATATTCGTGTCGGACGTGAATTGCAACACAAAAGAATCGTGGTGAATAACTGAAGCAATTATTCCACCATCTCTACAAGAAAGAGTGATAATAATAATAATAATAATAATAATAATAATAATAATAATAATAATAATAAAAACATGGCTTTAATTAGACTAGTAGGGATTCACCCTGTTCAGGGTTCTACATGGAACCTATACGATTTAAAAGAGATTTTAAAAAGATTCTATTTTTAATGAATAAAATCGAGTACATAAACTTAAATAAAAAAGATTACATTTTTTATATCATATAAGAGCTGATTCTCAAAACATCTCCCGCTACACAATGAAACTAATTAATTTCAAAATGATACAATTTAAACATACTGCTTTATAAAAAGTCAGCGTCATAATTAACACAATAATCTGAAATGACTTTAAACGATCTCGGTATAGACACGCTTCATTAACACTACTGGAAGGAGTCTCTAGTGTCAGTGCTCTGTAACACTCGGGGGTAAAGCGGAGGACGTTTTCTTTGTCAGGAACGTGACATGGCGTGACTGTGTGTTGTTTTTTCACTTTTTTTGTTGCCATTATTGAGACAGAATAAGGTGAGGAGCCGACTGTTTAGAGCTGCTATGAGGTAAGCGAGAAGCTTAACTGTAACTTTAGGCAGATTTTTAACAAAGTATGTTATTAATCAATAAATCAATATTGTAGGTTAGGATACAGAAACGGCTGTGGTGTAAAAGGGACACACGTCAGGATGGGGATGATTATTTTACCGTAACGGCATGACACTGTGTTTTGTCCTTTAATCAATAAGTCAAATCAATCAAAAAAAAAACTGCTTTTTAAAATTTTTTATTTTGATCTTTTTTGAGATCTGTATCGAAATGTAACATTTTAAACCAGGGTAAAAGAGAAAAAGCTTCTGAGTTAAATACGGGAGCAACGAATAATCGACATTAGTTGCCATTGTGTGTGTGTGTGTGTGTGTATGTGCATGGTGGTGAGGGCGTGGTCAAGTGCTTGTCAACCCATAAGAGCCGGGATACATTTCTCCGTTAAGGGACATTATGGGGGATATAACGCAGACCAAACAGACCAGGATGTAAGAGAGATCACATGGTACTGTACATCCCCAGATCATTTACAGTTGATACCGTATGTCTCAGCCGTATCCTCTTACTTTGGTTGATATTAATTTGTTTAAGAAATGCAGTGGGAACGGGTTAAATATGAAATATGACATGTTATTAAACCAGGCGACTCGTTTTGTAAATAGTGTCACTGGTGCACAAATTCACAGGTTGTCACATGACTGCACCGGGATGTTCGCTGGATGTCACTGAGGAACTCTTGTGAGTTGAAGTTGCGGAACTTTCCAGAACATTTAAAGGGTTTGTGACGCCTGTGTAACCGCGTGGTCTTATGGGCTACGGCAGCGGGAGTCACACACCTGTGAGGAACGTGGCTACTAGTGTGTGTTGCTGTGGGACGGCGATATATTTCCAGTTGTCTTCAGTGAAACACACATGCGCACACACGTGTTACTGCTAGTTTTATTAACTCTGTGTATGCGTGCTTTCTTCTTTATTATTTCCTCAGGTGTGTATAGTTTCCCACTTTACCCGACTCTCGCGCTCTTCTCAGTGCAGCACTTGGCCACGCCCACAACACCACAGACTTCTCCTCAGTTTTCTTAATAATTCACCTCAGGTATATGTCAGATTAGACTGCCGATATTTTGCTTTCACCGGTTTTTAGATTTTTGACAGGAAATATACATACTGTATATATTGCGTCTTTTGTTTCAGCAGTAAAGTTCATTAAAAGATATATTTATTAACGAGGTACCTGACTTTGTTATCGTTCCTATTAATTAACACACGCCCTAAAACAACCTCAAGCTACATTTAAAAGCTGAGATCTAAAACAGTGCTGCTGAGTAATCCAGTGAGCCACAACGCAAATAGCTGAGTTATAAGAGATTATTCAACTAACAAAGTAGACCTTTAAACACGGATTAAACATGGATAATAAATAGTCATCAAATGGAGGGCAAATGGCTCCAATACACCACTTTCAAAACATGAGGACTTAAGTTTTTTCAGTACTTACTAAAAATAAACCCTCGCCCAAATACTGCCGCTCTTATGTAACACTGCGTATGAACTGAAATCCGAACGCGCTTAGTTTTAACCAGTGAAAATGAGTTATTGTGCAGCATAAATCATTTATATTTATTTCTCTATATAATCCCCAGATACACTAATGCACTTATTCCAGTGTTTCACAAGTGCTTGGGCACCATCATGGTAGAAAGTTTTCTCAGTACGCCGGAACCATGACTGGCTGAATGTCTGAAACGCCGGCCTCCCCGGAACTCCTTTAACGGCCCGAACATGTGGAAAAGTCTTAGGTCAGGGCTGTACAGGGGGTGGGGGGTGGCGATAACAACCAGCCGAGTTGTTATGAGGATTGTGTGTACAGTTCGAATTTGATCACATTTTTCCATTTGTATGTTTTTCTGTCAGTAGCATCGAACATCCTGAAAACATAATTTGATTTTCACTATTTAAATCTCCAACAATTTTTATGTGTATGGCCGGACGTCGTCACACACACAATAGAAAATCTTGAATTCTTTCGACACACGTGCGTTTTGTGAGTTTCCACACTTGTATTAAATGGTTAATAAAAGAGAGTGAGATCTTAAACACGAAACTTGTTCAACTTTTGCTGTTAATTTTATAAATACTGTAGAAATATATATAATATTGGAATACTGAGGTTAATGGTTAAATGGCATGCTTGTAAATATTAAGTTTCTGGTGTTTGTGTAAAAGGCAAAAGTGTAATAAATAAAGGAAGAAAGTCACTTTTAATCATATTTCACTTCTTCAACAAGGTTCTTAAACAAATATGATGTATTATTATAAGTAATGTGAGGTTTATGAAGTAGCAATACCTCTTAACTCTGTTTGAATACATTTTACTAGGATCTTAATTATGTAAAAAAAAAAATTACGTATTCATTTTAATTTGAGATAATGCTTTGGGTGTGAAGAAACCTTGGTTCCTGAGACCAGTTTTTTTTTTCCTTCCCAGAATCGACTCTGAATCAGGTGAACCGATTACCCTTTGCTACCATCGTGGAACCCAAAGAACCTATTCTTTTTTTTCTGATTTAAACACATAAGAGTCGACTGTTTTATAAAGAATCGACTCCCACCTTTCACGTTGTACCTGAACTACATTAAAACAAACAAAAATGCAATTAAAAACGAATCATTTATACATACGATTGTGGAATACGTTTGCGTTGGTTTTGTATGTATGGAAGAGGAAAAAAAACTGTGTTAAAAAAAAACTCATACAACTAGCCGATTAGCTAGCTAGATTAGATCCCACGCTAGGCGTTATAGCTTGCTACAATCTGGCTATCATGCTATGCTAGCTAGCCTGGCTATGCGTAGGTTTAGCCTTAACGTTAAAGTCTGACACTGTGACATACAGGTTAGCCTGTTAGCATTATTCAAACGAAATAACGAAAATAACGGTCGCTGCTTGAATTTAGCAACGGTTTGTAGGTGAGCGTGCGGCGCGTGCACAGCCCTGCTCGGTAACCTTGAGCAGTTAGCGAGGAAGCTAACGAAGGTGTTTAATCCCGGTTTGTATTGGGGATTTTTTGTGAATAAATATCACAGTCAGGCCCTGTGTCTTTAAGGCCACATGCACTGTAGGGTAAATGAGAAAAACTTTGGCGACATGTTGTTTTTATTGTTTTAAAGGGTCGTTTCCGTCCGCGCGCGCAAGGGATACCCCGCTCGCGCGCGGATCTCTGACATGCGCGAGGCCACGGCGCTCGCGCGATCCGGACTTGTGTAACAGTCTCTGGCGCTCCCGGCCATCTTTACCCCCCAACGCTCCCCCACCGTGTCCCTCCTCATAAGCGAAGGCTCACCTCGTCGCCCCGTGTTTCCGCTCCGTCTCCGCTGCTGCCGACTCGCCGCGCCGCTCGCTCTCCAAAATGGCGCTGGTGAACCAAGGAGAGAGACTGAGGCGGTGGACTCGGCAGCAGCGGAGAGAGAGGCGGCCACTTTCAGTAACCGAGCGAGCAGGGACAACGGCGCCATGGCGAGGACAGAGCACGGAACAGGCATGTATAATCGCTCACCGAGCCTCGGCCGCACCGATATCCTGATCTACGCACAAAATCGCGGTGTGATCATTCTCCTGTCACACACTACACCCATTATTACTCACACCTAACCATATGCAAACCGACATATTGCATTTTTAAATCATATTTAAGCGATTTAACAGAAGCGCCGTGTTCTGCGATCGCCTGTTGATGCCTTGCAGACTCCCAACTCCGCTGATGTGCGTCTGACGTCATCGTCACCGCTTCCAAATATCGCGAGATTTATATATATATATGTTTGTTACAAACTTATTAATGCGTAAATGCAGTATATGCACGTACGTTTTATAATAAATCTTATAATACTATTTATTATCAAGATCATGGATAAAAAAAAATAAAAACCCATTAAAGTAAATAGACTAATCATAATCACAAAATAGTATTACCTATTATATACTAATAGAGTATTTATTTAAAAGTAGTAATAATTAGTAATAGTAGAAGTAGGAGTACATTTGTTCTATTTTATAGTTTATAATGCACACTAAATCATTCAGGCAGAAGCTCACTTAGGCATAATTTTAGAAGAAGATATAGGAAGTAACATTAATATAATATAATACTACTATCTATTATATAATAATTAGTAATAATAGTACAAGTTGGAATTATTATTATTTTTTTTTTTTTATATAAAACAATATTAAACAACACTCCTGTCATGGACGCCTCATACATCCCGGTTATAAGCACTTATTATTGTGTATGTGTGTGGGCTGTCATAATCCAAGCAATAACGTAGTGTGCGGCACTATCTCTTTGCTTGTTATTTTGCACATACATACTGAGTTTATTTCAACATTATAATATACATTATTTCAAATATTTCAACATTAATATATATTTTGGTGTTTAATTATAAAGCAATGAAGATAAAAGCAGACAGCTGCAGTATTTTGAAAGCTTGATGATACGGTTGCATGTTTTGTGTATGTGTGTATCTATGTAGTGAAGTTAATGTAGAAAACTTGATTGAACACAGATGAATATGTACTTAAGAAGAATATAACCTATAAATTTAATAATTCAGTCAGGAAATGGATCAAAACATTGTATTAGAATAAGGAAGAGGATGCCATATTAACATAATATAATACTACTAATATTAAATAATAATGGAGTAGTTATTAGTAATATAGAAGAGTACATTTGTTATACTTTGTCATACAGTATTTCAAAATTTTTTTTGTCCTAGAGTACGTAATTATATCATTAATATACATTTGGTCGTGAATATAATACAGTGGTATTAAAACCGTATTACAACAAAGAAGAATAAGAAGAGGAGGAGAGAAGAAAAAGAGAACGAGGACAAAGAATTGGAAGAGGAACGAGATGAAAAAGATGTAGAAGACGAGAACATGAAGGGTGAGAAGAAGAAAGTAAAAACCGAAGTAAAGGAGGAGGAGGACAAAATAGACAAAAGAAGAGAAGGAAGATAAGGATGAAAAGGGGGGGGGGAGGAAACTGAGGAAGACAAAAATAAAAAAAAGAGACACAAAAGAGGACTAGGCCAAAGAAAAGGGGAAAAAGATGAAGGACTAATAAGCAGGAGAAGGACAAGATGAAAATGAGGGAGAAAAAAAGAGGAAGAGGCCAAAGAAAGGTGATAAGAAGAATAAAAAGAGTAGAAGAAAAAGAAGAGGGAGAGTAAGTTGTTGTTGTACGAGGTAAGAGATCATCTGTGCTGTATTGTACGCTGCAGGTTCTCCCTGATTCTGATAATGAATAACTGAGACAGAGACACGATGCTGTAGGGTTTATTAGTGTAACAAGTCACCTGATACACGATAAAGCAGTTAGAGCTTCACACACACTGAGGTGCGGGTAAAGCAGCGACATTTGTGATTCAGCTGAAAACCATTAAATCTTGCTGCTTCTCGTCTCAGTATTCAGTAACGCAGACATTCAGACATTCTGAAAGCATTGAAATGTCGATGTGACACACACACACACACACACACACACGGAGGAAAGACAGCTCAGGCGCACTGTACAGAAGATACAGGAGAGAACTCAGTTTCAGAGCCAGCTGGACTTTTCCTCCTCGAACCTGTGCCGATCGATGAAAGGCTTATCGATGGATTTGATCATCAGCTCGCCGCAGTAGGCGCACTCGGACGCCACCATGTCGTCGATGTCGGATTTGATCTGCTCCCGGCCCCCCTGGCCTTTGCCCAGGCTCTCCGTGTCCTCCTCCTTGGGTCTGTGGCGAGACTTGGTGGTCTGCGTGGCGGCGGCGAGCTTCTTCTGCAGCTCCTCCAGCTTGCTCTGCTTGTACGCCGGGAGGTGAGGCGTGACCTCCTGCAGGAGGCAGTCGCAGTGGAACATGTGTCCGCACAGGAAGAGATAGAAGGGCCGGTTGAGTAAGGGAAAGTCGCATGTGGCGCACTTCTCCTGCGACTCCACCACGCCGTACTTGTTCCTCATCTCCTGGATGTCCTCGCGGATGCGCTTGGCGCTCTCCGTGGCCTCCTCCATCTCCTGCTTGAGCTCCTCGATGTGCTGGTTGTACTCCTCCAGTGAGAGGCAGATGGCCTCCTTGAAGTGGTCGATGGTGACGAAGTCCGGGAAGAAAGGCAGGATGTCCTCGATCTTCAGCAGGTTGCAGCTGGAGAGGCAGTTCATCGCCTTCTTCACGTCCTTCTCCTCCTGGACCACGTGACGGGCGATCTTCAGCCACAGCTTCTTCCTCAGCTCCTCGTCGTCCTCAGGGAGGTCGGCGCACGACTTGGCCAAATTGACATCCACCTGAAACACAAGAACAACTTAGATCCTGAAACAGATCTATTTGCTGCTCTATTCCAAATATTTATCCCCTATATCCCCTGCTCCGTTATTTTATTCTTGTTGCAGAGAACCTGATTTCACAATGATAGGTTGTTGGAAACTGAAGCAGGGTTAGCTGTGACAAAAGGGGAATCTAAACAATATTAAGCAGGTGGTCAAGATGTTATGGTTGAGCTGTGTAAGGCGAGCAGATAAAAAAAATGTAAACGAGGTCAGCTGATTCCCCTTGCGTTTTGAAGGCGTAATCACGCTAGAGTAGAATGCGAAACCAAAACACCAAACCTGTGACTGTTTTTTTGTTTTTATCGTTTACATTTTATGTTTGTATCAAAGCTGTACAAGATTCAGATTTACAAACGAATCCAACTTACAAATGGTCTCTCGGGACGGAGCTCGTTCGTAAGTCGGGGACTGTATTTTTAAACCACATTCCCAATGTAGTGAGCACTGCAGTTAACATTCAGATGGTTTTAAAAACAAAATCTCAAACAGCAAAAACATAATTTTACCCAAAAACATTAGGGTTTCTGCTGTTCTACTGATCTGGTGTTTTTGTGATTTTTTTTATTTTTTATAGTTCATTACAAAGGTATTTCTTATATTTCACCCAATTTTGCTTTAAATGACCTTATTTCTCATAGAAATTTGTGCTAGATCAGTGCTGCGTCCTCACCTGCAGAGCTAAATCCACAGCTTCTTCGTACAGCTCCATGATCCTGTAGACCAACACGCACGCCTGGTGATAGCCGTGTTCAGCGCAGAGACGCAATGCGTATTTCAGGTCGTAGTGGATCTCCGAGGCGTGCGTTCCCGCCTGCTCGAGGTACCAAAGCAAGGAATCGGGTTTATACTTGGCGTAGAGCGAGAGCAGATAATTGTGGATGGCCTCTTCCTTCACGCCGAGCTCGTTCACACAGAACTCCATGTAACGGATGGTCTCGTTGATCTGCTGGGTGCTGCCGATCTGGCTGTAGTTCACCAGCGCCGGGATCAGCTGCTTGGGGTCGAGCCGGTTGCCCATTTGGATCCAGGCGTCCACCACTTTCTTGGGAATGTGCTGCATGAGAACCGGGGAGAACTTGTAGAAGAGCTTCTCGTCGCAGTGCTTGGAGAGGACGTCGAGTGCGGCGGCATAGTCGTCGTGCTGGCAGTGGTGAGAGATGACCCTCTCGTAGTCCTGCATGATGACGGAAAAATAGACCATATCGTCTACGTTGCCGTGGCTGGCCAGGAGATCGTAGATGGTGCTGCGGTTGTTGTATAAGCACTCCTTGTGCTTGATGCTCGACATGAAGCGACGGAACTCCTCCCGCGTTTCTTGAAACAGCGCTTTCTTGTTATCGTCCCCCTCCAGTTCCCCGAGGCGGTTCAGGTACAACTCAGTCAACCAGGTGACGAGCAGCGTGATCTGAGTCTTCTCGCCGGATTTGAGGCTGTCCAGTTTGCGCAACAGGAATTCCTTCAGAGCCTCCTCCTGCTTGGCTTCAATGAACTTCAGCGCAATCTCTTCAAAGTAGTTCTGAGTCAGCGCGTAGCACTTGGCACTCTCTAGATAGCGTCTGCTCTGGAACCAGTGCTCCGCTTCCTTGGCAAGCACCACGTCCTTGCACTCGGGTCGATCCTTGCAATACTCTTTGGCCAGGTCGAACTTCTTCATGCTCATGTACATCTGCCAGACGTCCCTGGACTCCCTCTGGATGTGGTACCGGAAGACGGCTTTCTCCGTGTAGATCCAGACCAGTCCGCCGGCGGGATCCTTGATCATCTTTTTGAGGGGGCCGAACTTGTCCGGGAAGACGTCCTCGTAGACAACCTGTCCGTTCAGGGTGCAGATGGCCTTGACTCGATCGGGAAGCAGGAGCAGGAAATGGAACTGGGTGAGAACGATGGAGATGGGCTTGCTGTAGCTGAAGTCGATGTCCGGCGTGTATTCCCAAACCCGGACGTCGGTGAGGAGCGAGTCGAGCCGCGAGTAGTCCAAGTTGCCGTAATAAACCCCGTTTCCCATCATCCAGGCGAAGGAGTTGGGGCTCGAACGGAGTTTGCAGGTGTAGAAGCCGATCTCGCTGTATCCCATATTAACGGGAAACTCCTGAAAGCTCGGGCAGAGATCCTGATTCTGAGAAAAGATTGAGCTGAAGCCTTGCTGCTCAGAACCCTCGGCTAACTTGCCAACGAACTGGAAGAGGCGTTTGCGAGTGGTGGCGATAATCAAGTACTTCGACTCTATCCCGCGCTCCACCTCGAGGCAGCAGACCGGTGCCGGGTTTCCGTCCTCTTCCAGGGAATGGACCTGCCTGAAGTACTGGTCCGGGTTGGTGTTGAAAAGGGAACCCTCAGAAGCTGAAATTTCCGCCTCGAAAATGATGCCTTGGCTGGTTCCGACAAGAATGGGGCCGGTGTTTGTTTCGTTGCCTAGAATCTTGTTCCAGCCCACGCTCTCTATTAAGTGTCCCCTCCACCGTGAGAGGCTGCGGACCTTCTGTGTGTTTCTGTTCAAGTAGACGCACTCGCTTGTGGTCAGACTGATCACCAAGTGAGATCCTGCAGCACAAGAAATGCTTTGGATTGGTTTTTGTGTTCCCAAATGAATAATAATAATAATAATAATAATACATTATAACTAGTTTATTCAGCATCATTAACTTTTATATACTTAAACACAACCCAGTGATTAGAAGCAGTTTCTTACAGAAATATTTTAGACCAGCCATTCGCAACCTCACTAAACTGATCAACTCAATATACAAAGGTTAATTAAGAAAATCACATTGTTTAAATCTCACTTTGCTTTGTTTTATTAGTTTTAGTTATTGTTTAAATTGAAATTGCTCTGGCCCACACTTTGGAAAACAATGTTTTAGACGACGCTTGAGAATGTTTTTTAATTTATCGAAAAAAAAAAAGTTTATTTATCGCCATTATGAAAATTAGCGCAGAAAATATGACATATTTCTAAAGACGAGAGAAACCTTGGTATATCTGGTCTTAGTTTACTGACAGAATAAGTTTCTCTAAATATTGTCTACATTTTGTAAAATGTATGTTCTCTATCTAGTTCATAACTATAGTATTATTATATTATTATATATATATTATTGTCATTATTATAAAATAAATATCTATGAAATTCATATCTTTTCTCGAAAATATATATATACTGTATATACAAAAATTTAAACATGAACGTTTTTTCCACATATTGTTTTATCATTATTATTCTAAAGAAATATTAAAGCAAAGCTAAAAAAAAAAGAAAAAAAAGTGAATCGTTAAACATTATTTTAAACCTTCTTAAACTGTTTCATGTAGATATCATAAGATATTTCTACCACAAGTAACTTTTGATGGAGATGTGCAGATGGAGGAACAGTTACCTGTCGGGTCCAGGAAGAGTTTGTGCACTTTACCGTCGTCTTTCCTTCCCAGCTCGATCTGGTTCAGCTGGTCAGGTTTCCCCAGATCGATCCTGCATCAAACACACTGCCGTCACTTGCATAACTGCACATCAAGGCTTTTTTTTTTTTTTTAACATTCAAATGAAATTGTTAGCGCCAACGATGTCAGATCACGCGTGACGATCGTGAGTCTGATCTGAGAGCTAATCCAATCACCGTCAAAGCTCATCACTTTCCTGGAAAACTCGAAACACAAGTGGTGTAATGTTACCTGAGCAGAGTGTCCTTCCCAAGACTCATGCACAGCTGATTGCTGCACACGGCCAACTGATTGATCCTTTCAGGCGGCGAGAAATCGATCCTCTGCTTGTTGAAAATCGGCTTTTCTTCCTCCAGCCTCACGTTCACGAAACCTGCAGGGCACCAGAGGAAAGTACAGAGGGTTTAGAGACGTATTCGGCTTATATTCTGCATCAAAGTGTCACGATAAACAGAATAATCATCATTTTAAATAATCATTTTAACAGTTAAATTATAAGACTAAAAAATTTAAGTAAAAAAAATATATCAAATAGTATATATAATTTTTT
This sequence comes from Clarias fuscus, assembly GCA_030347435.1. Taxonomy (NCBI): domain Eukaryota; kingdom Metazoa; phylum Chordata; class Actinopteri; order Siluriformes; family Clariidae; genus Clarias; species Clarias fuscus. The sequence continues at coordinate 3,604,802 of CM059229.1, forward strand.
TAATCTGATAAAAAATAAATTATAATAATAAATCAGGGTGTGCCGTTCTGGGAAACTACTAAATGTCGAGATGTGATTGACTCCTCTCACACCACAGGAGGTTTCCCTCAGTAATTTCTTGTTTGTTTGTTTTTTTTTATTAAAGACCACAGCACCACACACTCCATGTCTTTATAATCAGATATAATTCTGTACAACGTCCAGGAACAGATAACAGAACCGTTACAGTGGCTCTAAACATCCGCGCCGTCACCACCGCGTCCAAATTCTGCTCTCTTATAGTTAATACAAGTTAAAAATCAATACAGATCATTAGGTCATGTTACTGAAAATCTTTAAATCATTAACACTGGAGACTCCTTCCGCCCTCGCCACTTCCTCAGTAAATATTACATTTAGAGAAAACCTCCAACTCCGTTTCAGGAGAGAGAGAGAGAGAGAGAGAGAGAGAGGAGAGGGGTGTGTGTGTGTGGTTTTGTTTCTACAGCAGCTCTACCTTAATAATCTCTAATCTGCAGTATAAAAATGTTTAGAAATAGTTTAGAGTTTAGAGAATTTTGTTTTCTGAAATGCGCACAGCTGTGAAGGTGGAGCTTCTTACTGAGAATTCTTTTTTTATTTTTATTTTTTAAGGCAAACATTTGCAATTTTTAAACAAATTATTCGTTAATACTTTTACTTATGCACTTTTTGTTTGTTTGTCATTCATTCGTTTATTTTAAAAACATGAATAAAGTGAATAAATAAGTAAATAAATAACCTTGATGAAAATGAATGAATGAGTAAACAAATAAATACAAAGTATATTTATAAAAACTCAAACATTTGCATTTTTTACCAATAGACATCAAACAAACAATAAATAAATAAACAAACTAATTGAATGAATTAATTGAGTAAAGGAAGCAAGCAAAGAATAAATAAATAAACAAACAAAATGAATGAATGAAACGAAAAAGGAAGGAGGCAATGAATAAATAAACAAAGTGAATGAATAAAGAAAAATAAATGAATAAGCAAATAAATGTAGTAAACAAATTATAAATAAATTAAATATATAAAATGAATCCATAAGTAAACAAACAAAAAATGTAAAAAAAAAAGGGAATTAATAAACACTGAATGTGTGTAATGTAAAAACAAACATAAATAAAAAATCTGAATGAATATATAAACAAACCAACTAACAAACAAATACATCAATACAAACAAACTGAACTAAAAGTTATTTCTGAATTAAGAGTTAAATATTTTAAGTTAGGTTAAGTATTTGACTTTGTTCGCACTCTTTCCACTGGACTGCACATGGTGTTGGATGTTACTAGATGTTCCTGAAAGGACGGCACGTTTATTTAACACATCGTCACATTCAAGCAAAAACAGACAGATCTTGATTTATCCATTAGTGTTTACACTGAAATAAACCTGCGTGAAAGATTAAGGCTGCAGATTAACGCCTGGTCTGTAACGACCCCGGCCACACACTCACACTAATGAGCTGTTAATGAACACATCACACTGCTTCTTTTATTTCACTCGCTCCAGACAGAGACGCTGATTTACACACATTCACTCCATCACAGAGCTCGTTAATCAGACCGGGTAAACAACAGAGCCGTGTGATCCTTACCGATCTGCTCCCATTCACACCAGTGCTGATCAACAGCCCTCCAGTACAGGAAGCGCTCTCAGAGGGTTATCCTGGCCACAATGACACACACTTTCATTTATTTATTTACATATATATATATATATATATTTTTTTTTTTTTTTTTTTAAAACACACACACTGTTTGTCAATTTATTTAGTACACTTTCTAAATCTATTTATATATTATAATGTATTTAGCAGGGGCGGGAATCACCCAAAACAATATTGTCACAATAACTAGGTGGCGATTCGATTTATTTTGAGAACCATGACTTTATATAACTTAAAAAAAAAAAAAAAGATTTTGTTACAATTCTAAACAAACTTTCTTCCTACCACACGAGGGCGCTGTTCTGCCTGAAAATGTGACTGGTTTAGAGCACCACCTGTCGGATTATAGATGAACTGCGACATATTACTACCTCAAATAGAAAGTTATACTGTATATATTTTAACACATATATTTAGCATGTTTTGTAGTGATAGATGAATCACCAGACAAAAGTATCGTGCTGAATAACTGAAATGGTTTCCCCCCTATGTGTAGTATTTATGACAGGTCATGCTGTGTAAACACCCCGCGTGTACCCGAGTGAGTTATCCCGATCATACCTGCCGCAGGAAGCCGCCTGGGCTGAGCCGGGTGTCTGATCATCTGAGAGTCCTCATAGTCATCCAGAATAGTCGCCATGTTTATCTTTAATACTGAACTAATCACAGATCACAAATCAGTTGAACGCCATCTGCACGACTTCCGGCCTTCAGCTCCACAGCACAGCCAGCTAGCCTCAGCTAACACCCGGCTAAATAACAGCAGCTCCACGGCTTCAGGCCTTTTCAGAGCCTCGGAGCAAAACTCGGATATGAATATAAAGCCATGAGATCAAGAGGACGGAAATAAAACGCGAATTAAGGCTCATATACGCACAAAATCTCTGCGAGGCTGCCCCTGTGTGTCAGGACAGAGATGGCCTCTGGTCACGTGATCACGAAATCATGTGATTCGAATGAAGAACGTGCAGTTCGAATACCGTCCACAAGATGTCGCCAGTGGCTTATTCGAAGAAAATCTTGCACCTTGAATAAAGAAAAATAAATGAATAAGCAAATAAATGTAGTAAACAAATTATAAATAAATTGAATATATAAAATGAATCCATAAGTAAACAAACAAAAAATGTAAAAAAAAAAGTGAATTAATAAACACTGAATGTGTGTAATGTAAAAACAAACATAAATAAAAAATCTGAATGAATATATAAACAAACCAACTAACAAACAAATACATCAATACAAACACACCTTGTACAGTATACAAGAGGAAACAAATAAATAAACATATTTTAAAAATTAATAAACAGGATAAGGGCGTTATAATTATAAACACCCCCACCCCTCAGGAGACCCAATGCCTTTTCCACATCTCTTCTTATTTTGTATAAATGCTTCAAAACATTTTTTCTCAAACGATTCTTTCCCAAAACCTTTGTTGACAAATAAATGACTGATTAAAAGTTAGACATTCTTCAATACAGAATGAAAGAAAGAGAAAAAAAGAAAATCCACTTATAATAGCTTAGTAAAGAGGTAATAAAGTATCTATCTTTCTATCATTTTGTACTTTAATATATACAGAACTATGAAGGCAAGCAAGCAAGCAGTACAGGCTTTCACACAATACAAAATAGATTACAAGCATAAACATTATTTACAGTAAAGGAAAAACAAAGGACAAAATTAAAGCAATGCAGTGTTTCTTTCTTTTTAAAAAAAAAAATACAGTATTAATAATATATGAGAGTAGCATCTCAATCTGTCTGGAGCAAAACTTTTATTTATCATTTTAACTCCTTTTCACTGCCTTACTTAATGCAACTATGCTTACGCCATTAAATTATGTTACATATGAAATAATAAGAAACTATAATAATAATAACAACAGTGTATATGTAGTTTTTTTCTATAAGGATTAAATAAACGTTAAGATGTTTATAAAATATATAAATAAATAATATCCTATAATCATGCAGTATAACATAGGTTTCCATGTGCCAAGTCATCAAGATCCTTCATATCAAAGGAACAATGATGAAACAGTGTTTACAGGCTTCTCTGATTAACTAAGTAAATTATAAAATGTATAAATATTGTGGGGTAATTTTTTTTTTTCATAAAAAAATACAGTATTAATAATATCACAACAGTACACCTCAGTCAAAGTAAAAGAAAACCAAAAAACAGTGACGTCATGGATTGGGGGCGGTGGGCGTGGCGATGCAAATGAGCCCCGGAGTAGTAAGAGAACTTCCACCCGTGTGTGCGCTCAGTGTCTGTAGAGAGTGTGTGTGGCTGTGTGTGTGTGTGTGTGTGTGTGTGTAACAGGAGTGTGTTCGTGGGTGTGTGTGGGACTAATGCGGTGATCACTCTACACACTCTTACCAGAGCTTCAGTGGTCTTCCAGAGGGGGATTGATCAGAGCCCCGGGCTTGGACATGCCACCCCAAATGGATTATTCCTACCCAGAGGCGCGCGTTCCTCCGGTCTGCATGGAGCAGGCGCACGAGCTTGAGCAAGAGCACGCGCCCGACTCGGACTCGGACCCGGAGCCGGCGATCAGCTGCATGCTGGTGGGAGACGGAGCTGTGGGCAAAACCAGCATGATCATCAGCTACACCAATAACGGATACCCCACTGACTACAAACAGACCGCCTTCGACGTGTTCGCAGGTAAACAAACAAACAAACAAACAAACGTCTCCTGCACACCTTTTATGTATTTGAACTCGCTGATGACGTCATATGGACAGCATCATACGGCACTGCTCTATATGATGTATTAACAATTGTTATTATTATTCTTCTTCTTCTTCTTCTTATTCTTATTCCTCTGTTGTTCAGGACAAGTCCAGGTTAATGGAGCTCCTGTCCGGATCCAGCTGATGGACACAGCTGGCCAGGTGAGACAGAACCCTGCGCTGGGTTAAACTACACTCTGTTCCTTCTGAAGTCTTTTAGTCGAGATTATTAACTCAGGATTAACAAAGGTTTAAACCCAACGCTAACATCTGGTCAACTACCAGCACATCATTTATTCTTTTACACAAAGTAACCAATAATAATAAATCATTATTACATCTATTAGCATTTATTACCCAAGATATTTACTGTATTTAAAAATCAAAACAGGAAAGTTTGCACAATAATAAGAAAATTATATATTTGACTGTATTTAGCTTTCTATTAAACTGTAATTATTTATCTACCCTATTATTTTTTTATAATTACATTTTAATGATTGTATTTAAATATAATTAATATTGAATTCATAATAATTTAACTAATTATTTTTTTTTCTCTTTATTTAATTATGTTTATTTAAATGATTATAATATTTGAGTATTTAGCTGTAATTGTGCACTACAGTGTTTATATACAATATGTATACATTTTGATTCAAGATTCAATTCAAAGATTCAAAGAAGTTTATTAATTCCCGAGGGAAAATGCCTTTTTGGAAACATTTTTAGAAACACTTTTTACAAAACTTTGTTTAAAAACTGTTTGTTTTAATTATTTTATAATTATAATATTTATTTAATCAGAGAATCCTATAAGTACTTTTTAATCATTATTTATTTGTAATAAATGTGTATTTTTTTATATTATTTAAAAAAAATAAAACTGTAATATATAGACTTTGAAATTAAGTTTCAATTAAGTTAATTAATCTAGATAGATATAGCGAAATTACACTATATTTGTCAGTTTCTTATGTATACAGCTTTATGACTTGCCATGTGTAATTCTATAATTATTTATTTATTTTATAAATGTTCTATCATTTATTTAATCTATATGTAAAAACTATAATAAAAAGTATATATATATATAGTATATATATACTACAGTTGTTAATATTTAATATGTAACAAAATTTTATGGCTTGAGTAAAAAGTAAGGCAGTGAAAATAATTTCTAAAAAGTGAAAAATAAAAGTTTTGGTATATACAGTAATTAAATATACTGTAGTTTCACAATATTTTGATTCCAGCAATAAAACTGAATTTAATATAAATGCTCCAGTAAGATTAAACATGAGACAGACATTAAATACAACTCCTTTGAGTCCATTCTTGATTTGGTTGTATAACAGAAGGTAAAGAGTTGCGTAATCACAGGGATGTGTGTGTGGCACTGATACTCAGGAAACGTTTTTGACATTCTTACGTGACGTGTCGCTCAGTGAGAGATGATCGGTAGAGATTTGCGGATGAGCGGAGCAACAGGACGCACTGAAACTTCCTTTATGTGAATCTATCTGTGATCATTATCCAAAAAATCTCCTCTCACTGAGAGACACGTCAGGTAAGAACATTAAACCGCAGGCGTGAGCGATGTGTTAAGGAATGCGTCGAGTTCTTATCTCTGCCTCTCCGCCGTTTCAGGAGGAGTTCGACGGCTTCCGGTCGCTGTCCTACGCCCACACGGACGTCTTCCTGCTTTGCTTCAGCGTCGTCAACCCGACGTCCTTCCAGAACATCACGAAGAAATGGATCCCGGAGATCCGCTCGTGCAACCCGACGTCTCCCATCATTTTGGTCGGGACTCAGTCGGACCTCCTGCTGGACGTCAACGTGCTGATAGACTTGGACCGGTACAAGGTGAAGCCCGTGCTCAGTTCCCGGGCTCGGAGCCTGGCCGAGAAGATCCGGGCCACGGAGTACGTGGAGTGCTCGGCCCTGACGCAGAAGAACCTGAAGGAGGCCTTCGACGCCGCCATTTTCGCAGCCATCAAACACAAGGCCAGGAAGGCCAAGAAGATGAGACTGTCGGACAGGCGCGCCAAAGCTTTTTCCAAATGCAGCTGGAAAAAATTCTTCTGCTTCATCTGATCCCATGGGTCAAACCGTGCGCCGTGCACCGTGGTGGAATTTATTATTTATTGCCTGTTATTTTCCGGGGACAAAGCTCGTAGCGCTGGATTGCAGAACTTTTCTAGGATCGTTACGTCATGGCGTCACGTCATGCGAGATAAAGAGCGCGCAAACAAAACAAACAAACAGAGCCGAGTGCGGAAGTGTTTCCTATGACAGCACTTGCTGTGGTTAGTGATTTATTCCGCTTGTACCTCAGCGAACACAAGAACAAACCAGCATCCGGGTTTCAGGAGAAAGTTCTCGCTGATGTTAATGCAGCGATAAACAGTCTGTGTGGTTTTTTAGAAGAAAAAAAAAAAAAAAGGACTTTTAGAACAGAAACAACACCCCTAAAGATGTTCCAGTCGTTCTACAGCACTGACACTGGAGACTCCTTCCCTTAACACGAAAGACGCCTCTTATAACAGTCACGATCGCGGATTGGAGCAAAAGCATTAACGTGGATTGAACCGCAGACAGAAAACAAAACAGAAGTGAATTAAGACGAGTTTAATAAACATCATGGTGTGTAAATGACGAGCGTGTGAGTTGAGCGCATCCTGTGTGTGTGAGGGCTGAGAGCTTGCGGTACGATACGGCGCGAGGAGCTGAAAGGGTTAAACCCCGACTCTCTTTGTCTTCGGCGTCACGTTCTCAGACGAGACTTTTCATATGCGGGAGATGACCTGACGCCTCGCTCTGAACAATTAAGAGGCGACTTCACGAGCGCGGGATTGAGTTTGTGCAGCCAAGCAGCATCTCCAGCGTCGCCATTGTGTTGCAAATGCACCTCGGCCCCACGGGGGGGGGTTTTTGTCCATGACAGAGATGTTCAGATCTTGAGGATATACTCGAGACTCACTCCGAAGTTACGCCCCGTTTACGGTCGGAAAAAAAAAACCCTGCCTTGTTATGGATCTCTGGTTTGTTTTAACGGCTTGCACTCGTTATCTCTGAGATACAGCATCGATTCGTCGACTCCAGTGCCTGTGTTCATATGATATGATGTGATAATGTAAAATAATGTTGTTTTTTTGCTAAAACACTAAATCTTATGCTTCTCGTGGAAGACAATTTTATATATATATATATATATAATGCTGTTTATTTTAAACAGTCAGGGTTAATGCCATAAAGGCAAGAAGGACTTGTGACTTAAACACACTGACACACATTTGCATGACATTCTGGCACTCACTGATTTGTTCAATCATTTTTTTTTTTTTTTTTAATTCCTGTATGGATGTCTGAACAGTGTTTGATATAAAATGATGTTGTAATAAAATGAAGTAAAACTGACATCACGTGCACATGTCATTCTTTTCCTTGACAGATATTTATAGGTTGAAACAAACCTAGTAGTTAGCGCTGTCGAGTTGCACCTTCAGGTCCCGGGTTCGATTCCTGTGTCAGGGTCTGCGTGCACGGAGTTGCATGTTCTTCCCGTGCTTGGTGGGTTTCCTCCAGGCTCTCCGGTTTCCTCCCACAGCCCTCCAAAGACATGCAGATTAGACTAATTGCCGTTCCCAAATTGCCCGTAGCGTGTGAGTGTTGACAGGAGGTCGTAAAATGGGAATAAATACAACGGTCACCACTGGATCCCTAAGTTGGACTACAGAGGTTCCTAGATGGATGGATGGATAGATACACACGATCACATGCGTTTCTGATTGCTTTTGGGTGTTACCTGTTTGCTAGGGGTCAGGACTCACTCCGTGGTTAAAAGCATTGAACTACAGTTTGGAAGATTCCAGGTTCAAACCCCACGAACACCAGGTTGCCCCTTTTGCGCCCTTGAGCGAGACCCCTAACCCTCAACTGCTGGTGTCCGAGGACGTCTATGGCCAAATGCCATAATGTAATGTAATGGTTGTTTCCAGGACCTAATAATAATATGCTCATCTTTAGAGTTCTACGTTTTTGCGACATAATTCCCGTATTCCTATAGGGGTAACGTTTACATGGTATGAAAGTAAAGGTAACTTTCATTTTCCCCTAACATATCGGAAAACCCATATACACAGTTTGAAAGGCCGATGCCTCATCATTAACATTCATTCCTGTTCCATTAGTTTAAGAAAGCATGGAGAACTATTGTTAAAGTCTATATTCACTTTGGAGCTTTGGAAGCAAAATATGAAGAAATCAGGAGGTCAAGACTTTGGCGCATACACACACACATACACATACACACAGTGGGATTTGGCAGATAGAAATCCAGTTCAGGGGAAAATGGACTTGTTTCCTTGAGCAGAAAATGACATGAATTGTGTGTAAAGGGGCGGGGCCACGGGCTGATGTCACGTTCTGATTCGTCGCACTGTATTAACTATTTTGATGGTATGAGCCTGAAGGACAGCCAGGCTGCAAGTAGGATGAGCTTCAGACGCTTGTTAATGCCAGAGTCAGTGATAGTCACCATCGAGGACGTGGATCTGTGCATACAAATCAAGCATCATTATTGCGAGGGCTTTCAACAGCACTGGTGTGCAACGTCTCTCTGCTTGTGAGTGCAGGAAATGACGTGAGCATAGAGCTTGGGTAAAACAAGGCAGAATGAATAGGCTCTCTATCCATATTTCACTTTAGCTCTGCCGTTAGCACTTTTGGCGAGATCGCGTGTTCCAGCGATGGCGAGTTAGATTCCCCCCAGAGTCAACGGGGGCTAACAAGGGCCTAGAGATGGCGCTACCCAATCATGGGCATCCGCGAGCTGGTGATGTGGAAGCGGTGGACGCTGTGGGCCCGGCACAGAACTAATAATATATAGAAAATAATCAATCACCTTCTGACCAATCAGATCAGAATTGAGAATTCCTCAGGGTTGTAATATACAGTATAAACTGGCAGGAAGAGGAAACCCTGAGACCCGGCAGGGAACCCATCCTCATCTGGGGGTGATAACGGATAGCAGGGATTGATCTGAAGTCATACTGTGTGTTAGGAGGCTGGAAGTTCATACTGGAAGTCTTTAAGGGCGTTTTCTCACTGGGGTCCGGGAACCGGTTCCGCAGTTGCACAGTTAATTGTACATCTGTGCATTTCTCTTTATTGAAGGCTGATCTGCAGCAGCGCTCAACCTGGACGGCCGATGAACAGTAACAGACCCGGTGATCTTCGTCCGGTAGTTACCCGAGCTACCGTCGACTCTTTATCGGTCGTGTGAGAGAGTGGCGCTGAGCGGCGTGAGGTCTCCGTGGCCTTGTCACTCATGATCCCGGACGCGCGACGAGTGAAACGAAACAGGAATCGAGCGGCCTGCACAATCGCAGTTCGCACGGCATTGCAAGACATCGCAAGCTATCGCGTTACAGGTGAATCTTTTCCACTGTGCCTTCTTTCTGCAGATAGTTCCTGGTACGGATGAGTGTGTAAAGAGAACACACACACACACACACTCTCACACACACACACATGGCATGTCCTATTCATATATGTTTAACAGGTTGAAAGGCTATTGTCTCATGTAAAATAGGTCTCATTATCAGCGCACAGAAAACACTGGAGCGATGAAGTGACTCAGAGCAGGTCTTTAGAAAAGCCTGCACAGTATCACACACACACACACACACACTTAAGCGAGCCTCTTTGTGCATTTTTATCATTCTTTAATATTTTGCATTTTATTATTGTTTACCATTAAAGGTTAATAAGATCTCAGGTTCAGATATTCTCTCTCTCTCACACACACACACACACACACACACACACACACACACACACACACACACACCTATAGTGATACTGCGCTCTACATGTTGTGCAACAGAGACCAGGCCTGACAGGTTCAGGTTCCCAGGAGCTGTGAGGTGTTCCTCTCGCTTTGTGGTTTGAGGGACGGTTACTCACCTCTTTGTTCGCCTCCTTTCCCAGGACTCGAGCTAAACAGTGCAGCGCTTTCTCTGGACCGGCGCCAGTTTCAGACTCTCCGAGTTTCACTGATGTCATCCTGTATCAGGCTCGACAAGAGGAAACTGGTGTGTGAGTGTGTGTGTGTGTGTGTGTGTGTGTCTTCATACCGTACACACACAACACCAGCCGCAGACATCATCATGTAACGCATTTGTGTGCACAGCTTTAAAAAAAAAAAGCACTGTTTGATCAGGGGCAGCTCCATATTGATTAGTCATGTCAGACACACACACACACACACACACACACACACACACACACACACACACACACACACACACACACACACACATCATATCATACATTAAATATTACCTGCCCATCACCTACTCCTGTGATATGGAAGGGTGCCAGTACTTTAGTGTGGGACGGAAGGGTGCCAATACATTATCTTTGGAGCAATAAATTATTTAATGTTTATAACCTGAGATCAATCTATCTATCTATCTATCTATCTATCACACACACACACTGTAACCACTAAATAGTATCTTTCCAGTGCCTACACCAGAGGATTGACGAATGGTGATGGAAGGGTGCCAATACTTTATTCTGTGGAACAATAAATGATTTTATGATTATAACATGATTCTCTCTTTCTCTCTCTCTCTCTCTCACACACACACACACACACACACACACACTAACACTAAATGCTAGGTAAACCTGATGAACTGGCCACCTCCCTTCATACATGTGACTCAACCCCAATTATACAACAGTTAGTTCTGACCGAGTAATCTGATTGGGCGAGAGACGTCCCACACCAGCGCTGATATCAGACAGTAACAGCACTGAGATGTTTAACTATACGTGTCACTCGGTGTCCCAGGCGTTCTACAGCCATTAATGACACTGACTGTGTGGGTGAGAGTCGGTCTGTACTGTCCGCGGTACTGAGGAGAGAGCAGCTGCCTGACCACACCCACATTCACACCCAGTCACAGAAGCACCTTCGGCAACAACACGCATCTGATAACGTCATGTCGTCTTAAACAACACGCCTCACGTCTCTGCAGTAATCGCTTCTGAATCGAGGTCGTGTTGGTTTAACTCGCTTCTAACACAATCCCCAAATCCCTCTCTAACCCCTGATCAAGGGCACTACTTGAGGGATTGTTCACCCTACATAGTGCACTAGTTTTCCATTTAACACTATTTGGGATTCGACCCTCTGACATTCTTGAGCGGAATAAGTGGACATATAAAGTAAATCCGGTACGTTTCTCAGGACTGTGCTCCACCCTCATGGTTTATTCTCCTCACCGTTTGGCTACAGAGTAAGAATTTAAAACTACGCTAACCCCTGTTCATTACACTAACTGTCAGCCGCCATCTCCATCAGTCGCAACTGGTTAGTCCCTCCATGCGTGGAAATATATGTGTTGGTGAAGCAAAATAACTGGTTAAATAAAGAAAAAAAATCTGTTGATAATAAATGGTGTTTGTGGGACTGATGTATAAAAGCGATATGACACTCGAGATCAGAATGATGATATTCAGCGCAACAGCATGACCACATGCAAATAATTACATTTGAATTAATTAATTGATTGATTGATTGATTAATTAATTAATTAATAATATACTTACCTACTCTTAGACCAATCAGAATCCAGGACTAAGAAGCACTGTAGTGAAACATGCATTCAAATCCATTCAAACACATCCCAATGTAAGTAACAGAGTGTACAGTCGTGAGCAAAAGTTTTCACACCCTTACTAAAAGTCACTTAATGTATCTGGTTTCTGAGACGAGCTTTCAATATTAAATGTAACTACAACAGTATTTTTCTTTCAGCAGCTTTTGTATGTTCATGAACTATTTACGAAAATGGAATACGTAAAGCTTTACAGTAAGCAATAACACTCTACGAACACTGACTCTACTGTTTAATGCCGCCATAAACATGGGTTTTATTCAAGGATTCACCATCAGTAACATTGCCCAAATAAGCTTCTTGCTTTTTGCGTTTCTGAAACAATAACTCAAGTCAGGTGAAAAATCTGCACCTGCACTGACAAATGTTCGCGTAATCCCATTAGCACCTGCAACGAACAGCATGAACTTAACATCGTCTTAATGAACGTGCCTGTGCTTGTGCTTGTAAACTGACAGTGTGATGTACAGTACTTCTGCTCTGCTGTTTCCGCTCTTGCACCAAGAACTCATGAGTGTCCGCACGAAAACAAGAAAAGAAACACTCTGAACGCTGCCGTGTCCCAACTTTTCTCCATATCGTCCAAATTTACGGGATGAAATGAAAGACGCGAGCTTCATTAGCGTTATTTCTGTATCACTCACGTCAACACGTGACATATGCCGCTGACGTAACAATGGCTAACAACAAGACAAGCGGTTTAACCTAAAGTCCAACAATATCTAATACTGATACGAAACTATAGTTTAATATCAGCAATATGTAATAATGTAATAATGTAATAATACTGCAGACAATTAACATCAGATAAAGCACGTGACATTACCTAATGCTAGACTCATAACGCAAACATGACGTTAGCGAAGTTAGCCTTATTTTGGCAGTTAGTTGTTTTCTTATCTCCGTAGTGGTGTACGATACCCCTTCTCCGACCGGAGTTAGTTCGGGGCCGGCGCCCAATTTCAAACCAGCTCTTTGTTTTCAGACTAAAAAACCATTTGGTTCCATGGTGGGACGACACTTTGCTGAGCCAGAACAAAGGAGCGTTGACATCAGTGGACTGGAGGCGGGATTATCACGATCAACTAAAGGTTTGATAAATAAGTACAATTTAAAGCCTTTATAAATAGTCTTAATTCGTCTTCATGTTAAACATATTACCTTAGCCTTAATGGCAGACCTAAAAAAAAAATTAAAAAAAATACTGAAATTAACCGAGCAGTAGTAAGTAGAACACGGATGTGATCGTGCAACCAGCTTGTTGAGCTGGAAAAGTGGGTTTGGGTTTATTTAATCAGAATTTATGCACATTCATATAAACAGATTTTAATATATAACTGTATTTTTCAACACTTGTTTTGTTAAGAAACCAATTTTGTTCCCTTGTATGATGTAAATCAAGTTACTCACTCACTCACTCACTCATCGTCTGTACTGATTTATTCTGTATACAGGCCTGGAGCCTATCCCAGGAGGCGGGGTACACATGCGAACGCCATGCACACAGACCCCCTAGGCGGGAATCGAACCCGGATCCTGGAGGTGCGAGGCGACGGTGCTAATGAATAAGCCACCGTGCCGCCATAAATCAAGTTAATTAATGTGAAACATTTTTCTGGGGGGGTGTGGGGGTGTGTGTGTGCAAAATTTTGCCTTTCAATGAAATATCAATTTCATATTAATTTCCTGTCATGTGACTACTTCTTACAGAAGATGATGTAATTCACAATATATTTGTTTTCCCTCGGAGAAAACCGCAACGTAAATAATATCAATAATATCAATAATATGATTTCCACTGTCACGGTTCGGCGATGTTTATTTGTAGACATTGTTTCACTCTAACAGATAAAAATCACTTAGTTTATGAGAAATCCGATGCAGCAGATCAGGAAAAACAGAAACCAGCCTGAAATGGGAGAGACAGGTGTGTTTACTTTTTTTTTTCGTTGGTGTTTGTGTTGATTTTTAGGTAAAAAAAAAAAAAAAAAAAAAAAAAAGATTACATCTTATTAATAATTGATAGAAAACGGGGCACGTGTTTGATGTGTATTTCAGAAGAACAACAAATCTGCTCTGTAATCTGAGTTTCGTGATGCGACCTGTCAACAGCCCTGTCTCCCAGCTGCTGTCTCTGGATTTGTCCTCGGGCAATAACGATGCTTCACTCCTGTAACCGCCGCGCAGCACGGACTTATCCCTAGTTTCGATGAGCACAGTTTGTAAACTGTTATGTTTTTTGTTCACACAGTGTGTGTGTGTGTGTGTGTGTGTGTGTGTGTGTGTGTGTGTGTGTGTGTGTGTGTGTGCAATAGCACCTGTGAGTACTTTGTATTCAAATTGGCCTGTAATCTCTGTTGTAATAATAATAATAATAATAATAATCCATGAATAAATATGTATATTAATACTGGGCGTTGATTAATTCTACATAACAGCAGCCCTGACAGTAGTGCAGGTTTATGTTAATGCACTTGCAGGTTTTCTGTAATGAGATCTGGCAGCAGGAGTCTCCAAATTTGACTATTTTGATTAATTTAACTTCTATTGTGATTTCATTGTTAGGGTAAATTTTTTATATAAGTTTAATATTTATTTTTAAATTGTATTTCTATTGCATTCTTGTCATGAAATGTTTATTTTGTTTTACAAAATGTACTTTTTTAAAATTGTTTTACAAATAAAAATAAAAATGTAAAACATTTTAAGAATAACTTCATGTCACTTAGTAGGTTTAAACAATTTTTTTATTTATTTAAAAAATAATTTACAAATTGCTATCATTTTCTCTCCATTTATTTATTCAGAAATGTAAAATATCTGTCAGAATATTAGTCATTGCCTGATCTTGAATCAAACAACTTTTAAACAATTTACAAAGCTCACACTTTGGGATCACACTTGAATTTTAAAAAATGTTTTGCTTGCTTGTTTGTTTGTTTTTTTATTTATAGCATATATCTACTGTACCTGTTCCTATCTCGATGTTGCATTCGGTGACCTAGTCCTTAATAAATGATGCATGAGCCATTTTTATTTGATTTCATTTTATTGTCATTTTTGTGCATAGCATGACATTATAATGTTGACTTGTGTGACTGCATGACTCTTGGAAGGCTATTAAAATGCCATGTTGACCTCTGACCTCGCAAACAGCAGCTTGTTTTCACAAACCTGATGAGCTCATAATCACATCAAAGCTCCGGTCCGAGTCCCCTTACGTGACAGGAGTCGTGCCGTTATCTCCCCTGTCTCATCACGGCCTGATTTGATTGCTTGTTTTGAGGGTATCTGGATGACTATTGAGCTGCTGTGTGTGTGTGTGTGTGTGTGTGTGTGTGTGTGTGCGTGTGCGCGTGTGTGTTATATCTCATATACAGCATGACGTTGAGTAACAGCAGGTTGAGCAACTGAAGACTTAGTCAACATGACAGAGGTGCAGTGTGTCACATGACGTATACTGTAGTGTAAAGCTTTAATATAAACGAGAGCCAGGTTTGGGATAAGTGGACGATACGGTTACTTTCTCTAGCGGCGCCGTAAACGTCTGATTTGCATGCAGGAGCTGTGATAGGTCTGATCTCGACGGAGCGTCTGGGAATGGACGGGAGGTGCTTTTCTCACGCACGCTGATGTGACTCAGGGTGACTTTGGCACAATCATACAGTGACAAGTGAGGACAAGATGCTAACAGTAACCAGCAGGATCCCACGAGAAGAGAAAAAGGTGGTGACTTCAGCCTTGTTTACTCACCGTGATTAGTCTGGCGTAATGAGTCTGAAGTGTGATGAGCTCAGCGTTCACTGGCCCTGAAACATCTCCGCCAAGTCTGAATCGATCCTCTGTGAAAGCACACAAATTTATTTTATTAAACTGCATTCCTCTTGAATATAAAGTAATCACCTGGCGGTTTTTCCCTGCTCAAGGTTTCAGGTTGAACCATTCTGGAAACGTTTCCATGTAGAACCGTGGCGATCTGAGACGGCATGTTGGGTCATTTGGGACGGTGTGTTGGGTTGAGCAACTGAAGACTTAGTCAACATGACAGAGGTGCAGTGTGTCACACAATAAAACACTATAGTGTGAGACTTTAATGCTTGTGTCTCAGAGCCTTTTATAATCACATGTTTGGTGGTGTGGGACAGTGTGTTGGCTCAGTGGGGGATGGTGTGTTTGGTTATTTTATCCAGTGTGTTTGGTCTCTTGGGACCAAACACACTCGCAATGTTCATCATTGGGTATGGTGTATTTGGTCATTTGGGACGATGTGTTTAGTGATATTGGACAGTGCGTTTGGTGATTTGGGACAGTGTTTTTAGTCCTTTGGGACAGTGTGTTTGGTGATTGAGGACAGTGTGTTTGGTCATTTGAATTGAGACAGTGTGTTTGGTGATTTGGGTCATTGGGGACAGGTTGTTTAGTCTTTTGGGACAGTGTGTTTATTGATTTGGGACAGTGTGTTTGGTCATTGGGGATGGTGTGTTTTAGTCTTTTGGGACAGTGTGTTTGGTGATTTGGGACAGTGTGTGTAGTCTTTTGGGACAGTGTGTTTGGTTAGGTGGGACAGTGTGATCATGTTGGAGCAACGAATTTGGTAATCTGGCATAGTGGGTTGATAATGTCCAACTGTGTGTTAATTAGGGACAGTGTTTGGTAATCAGGGACAGCGGTTGGTCATTTGAGGACAGGGTTTGGTAATTAGGACAGTGTTTGGTAATTAGGGACAGTGTTTGGTAATCAGGACAGTGTTTGGTAATCAGGGACAGTGTTTAGGACAGTGTTTGGTAATTAGGACAGCGGTTGGTAATTAGGACAGCGTTTGGTGATTAGGACAGTGTTTGGTAATCAGGACAGTGTTTGGTAATTAGGGACAATGTTTGGTAATTAGGGATAGTGTTTGGGAATTTGGGGTCAGCGTTTGATAATTAGGGACAGTGTTTGGTAATTTGGGCAGTGTTTGGTGATTAGGACAGTGTTTGGTAATTTGGGGACAGTGTTTAGGACAGTGTTTGGTAATTAGGGACAGTGTTTAGGACAACGGTTGGTAATTAGGACAGTGTTTGGTAATCAGGACAGTGTTTGGTAATTAGGAACAGTGTTTAGGACAGTGTTTGGTAATTAGGGACAGTGTTTGGTAATTAGGACAGCGTTTTGTAATTAGGACAGTGTTTGGTAATCAGGACAGTGTTTGGTAATTAGGGACAGTGTTTGGTAATTAGGGGACAGCGTTTGATAATTAGGGATAGTGTTTGGTAATTTGGGCAGTGTTTGGTGATTAGGACAGTGTTTGGTAATTTGGGGACAGTGTTTAGGACAGTGTTTGGTAATTAGGACAGTGTTTGGTAATCAGGACAGCGTTTGGTAATTAGGACAGTTTTTGGTAATTTGGGGACAGTGTTTAGGACAGTGTTTGGTAATTAGGACAGCGTTTGGTAATTAGGACAGTGTTTGGTAATTTGGGCAGTGTTTGGTGATTAGGACAGCGTTTGGTAATTAGGACAGTGTTTGGTAATTTGGGGACAGTGTTTAGGACAGTGTTTGGTAATTAGGACAGCGTTTGGTAATTAGGACAGTGTTTGGTCGTTTGGGGACAGTGTTTGGTAATTAGGACAGCATTTGGTAATTTGGGCAGTGTTTGGTGATTAGGACAGTGTTTGGTAATTTGGGGACAGTGTTTAGGACGGTGTTTGGTAATTAGGACAGCGGTTGGCAATTAGGACAGTGTTTGGTGATTAGGACAGTGTTTGGTGATTAGGACAGTGTTTGGTTATTAGGGACAGTGTTTAGGACAACGGTTGGGAATTAGGACAGCGGTTGGTAATTAGGACAGTGTTTGGTAATCAGGAACAGTGTTTAGGACAGTGTTTGGTAATTAGGGACAGTGTTTGGTAATTAGGACAGCGTTTGGTAATTAGGACAGTGTTTGGTAATCAGGACAGTGTTTGGTAATTAGGGACAGTGTTTGGTAATTAGGGGACAGCGTTTGATAATTAGGAATAGTGTTTGGTAATTTGGGCAGTGTTTGGTGATTAGGACAGTGTTTGGTAATTTGGGGGCAGTGCTTAGGACAGTGTTTGGTAATTAGGACAGCGTTTGGTAATTAGGAAAGTGTTTGGTAATCAGGACAGCGTTTGGTAATTAGGACAGTGTTTGGTAATCAGGACAGCGTTTGGTAATTAGGACAGTGTCTGGTAATTAGGACAGCGTTTGGTAATTTGGGCAGTGTTTGGTGATTAGGACAGCGTTTGGTAATTAGGACAGTGTTTAGGACAGTGTTTGGTAATTAGGGACAGTGTTTGGTAATTAGGACAGCGTTTGGTAATTAGGACAGTGTTTGGTAATTTGGGCAGTGTTTGGTGATTAGGACAATGTTTGTTAGTTTGGGGACAGTGTTTAGGACAGTGTTTGGTAATTAGGACAGCGGTTGGTAATTAGGACAGTGTTTGGTCGTTTGGGGACAGTGTTTAGGACAGTGTTTGGTAATTAGGACAGCGGTTGGTAATTAGGACAGCGTTTGGTAATTTGGGCAGTGTTTGGTCGTTTGGGTACAGTGTTTGGTAATTAGGACAGCGTTTGGTAATTTGGGCAGTGTTTGGTAATTTGGGCAGTGTTTGGTGATTAGGACAGTGTTTGGTAATTTGGGGACAGTGTTTAGGACAGTGTTTGGTAATTAGGACAGCGGTTGGCAATTAGGACAGTGTTTGGTGATTAGGACAGTGTTTGGTAATTAGGACAGTGTTTGGTAATCAGGACAGCGTTTGGTAATTAGGACAGTGTTTGGTTATTAGGGACAGCGTTTGGTTATTAGTGATGGCAGAGACGAGGAGAACATACGACACAGACAGTCAGCTCAGGATCAAAGCCAAGACCCTGGAGATGTGGCGTGACTTCACCACCCGCTACGTCTTTCAAATATAACAAAAACTGTGTGTGAAAGGGGGAAACCGATGTGGTTAAAGAGGTCTACAATAATTCGTTAAGTCTGCCTCTACACCATTCTCTCAGTGATTATTTTCCAATAGCTGCATGAAAGGGTGTCACACAAACTGATCACCGCCTGTGAGATAAAAATGTCTGAGTAGAACAGCCATGTTGACATTGTAATTATCAAACCTGCCAAAACAGCACAAAACAAAAGCCGGGTGTTCGTTTTGAGTCAGACCTGAAATTTCACTGGCAGGTTAACTCACGTGTCAGATGAAGCTTTTTTTCTTGTTGTCAGTTGGGAAAGATTGCCAAATGCAAATTAAACTTTCCAACGAGTGATCTGCAGACTTTAATTTCCTATGAAAATGATAACTGCAGTTCCTTCTGCACGGCACCCTGTCAGTCACCTCTATCTCTCTTTCCCTGGTCCGCAACCAGGATCATGTCATTCCTGCAAAAACATTTTGTGATTTGAGTTTAAATCTCTGCACTGCACCAGGTTATATCTCATACATCTTCAAAATACCTCCATAACCCTGATCGTCTAATCAGCTGACTGTGGAACAGAGTACCATTATAACCTTTAATAAAGCAGCCACTTGAAGGTCTTTTATGTCTTCATGCCTCCTTTGAATTACTGCTTTACTGTATTCTTTTTATTCACATTTTGAAAATCTCTTTTTATTCCCGGTTTGTTCTTGCATTTCCTCGCTTAGAATCACCCGGAGAAGACGTACGGCACTGTTTGTCTTTCAAACATGCTTTATAAATAAACACGGCCTGACTTGATACCTAAAGCGTAGCAAAGCACACCACATGTGCGTCAGAGATCTATGAACTTTCTCCCTGACCGTTCCGTAAACACTCTCTGTTGAGTGGTTTAGAAAGCACCGGGACGGCTCTAATAATGAACTAAAGCTGAGCAGAACAGATCTGTTTAACAGGACCAACTCAAAACACTCGGAAATTCTGCGCCAGAGGAGTCGATACCACCGAACGATTAAACCACAACTTTCCCTTATTCCTGGAGTGTTTGCTCAACAGCAGGATGGAAGCCAGATCTTTAGATAAGTTATGCAATATTCCATGTTAACATTCCAGGAAGCATCTCCTCTTACTCCTCTCTTTTGTTTTATCATGTTACAACATTGCTGATATTTGAAACCAAAACGACAGACGATGTGGAATGCAGTGCTTAAGAAACGAATCTTCTGCACAGCGCGTATTTGGTCGTTAATTTTCACTGAACGTGTCAACTTGAACCATTGAATTCAATCAGTGTAGAGTAATAAACTGTGTAATATAATCTATTTTTATAGCAAAAATTCCATCCATCCATCCATCCATCCATCTCTTTGGTTCACCTAAGGACCGTGGAGGCCCCATTTTTTTACGACTGTTGTAGAATCGGACAAAACCCAAAAAGCACGGGGAGAACATTAACATTTCATGCACACGGAGCCTGAGGCGGGAATCGAACCCCGACCCTGGAGGTGCGAGGCGACAGTGCTAACTGCTACGACACCATATCGGCAAACATAAAAATGATGTCACCATAATCATTAGTATTAGCTAACTCACTTATTTTACTATTAATTTACTAGCTAGCGTTCGCATGTGGGGTTTAGAATGCTATAGGTTGTTTGCTATCATGTGACGAAATCTGGTCGAAGTGGAAAGCAAAATGGATGACACGGGATTCCAAATTGTGCAAGATTAGACAATATTCCCAGAGTAAAACAGACATCCTCAACACTCCCAGAAGTTCTGGGAGTCTCCCAAAGTGAGCCTTTTACTTTTCTTTGTAGGCAGGGCATTATTATTGTGTTCCATTCAACCACTTTCTCTTCATCATTTCAGTTATGCCGCACTGTCATGGCAGTGTATAAAAAAAAAATTGTGTTGTGCGTAAATGGGCTCCAGAACATCAGCAGATTTTCACACAAGTCCTAAAAGTAGATAAAGGATAAAGGGAACTCCCTGTATGCTTGAGGCTCGATGAGTTAATTGGTCTCTGGAATAGAAGAGAATAGATTATAAGGCAGCACAGGCAGTACATTTAGATGCACAATTAAATCAAGCTATTGTTACAGCTCGACTGGGCTATATATATATATATATATATATATATATATATATACACACCCCCCCCCCTTTCAGCTCTTTAGTACTGCATTCCCAGTTACAACAATCAACACCAAAAGGTGGCTAGCATCGTCTCAAATTATTTAGCAAGTCTCAAACCTCTCTCCTAACCTTTGGTACTTGGCAAAAGCTGCTCATGTTTGAACTGATCTGAGAAACTGTACTGTACAAACCATCAGCATTCATATCAGAGATCATGCACAATACGTAGACAAGTAGAAAATCACTTCCTGACCTCACTAGCAGTTCACACCATGCAACACAGGGGACACGACATCTTGTCCAAACAACCTGTTAGCGTTTGTTTACTGGACACTGAGCTCGTATGAAGCTCAACCCCCCCCCCACCCCCCAAAAATCGGTTTCTACGCAATTTGTTTAAATTTGTTTTTGACACAAAAAGTGAAATGCAACTTTTTGCTCAATCACCTAACCCTGCTACACAGATCATTCCACGTTCCCACAGATCTTTCATTAACACACAATCTTTTTCCCCATTATGAATCGGTCTCAGCAGACGGAAGGGCAGTAAAAGGTGTTTAATCCACCGCAGGTCCGAACAATCCAAACTGACAATCCAAATTTACAACTGAGGACAAAAACAAAGGAAGGCTAGAAGCACGGACAAAACAGGGACAGATAGAACTGGGACAAAAACAAAGGGAGGCTGGAAACTGGAAGGACTCACAGAACATATACTTCACAAACTCATTGTGTTCTTGTGTTTCCTCTACGCTGGGTTGTGATTGTCATCCACCGTATTATTATGCTGTGTAGAGCTTAGTGTCATTGATATGGCCCGGATCTGGCGTGTACTGTACGTAATGTCATGTACGTAACAACTAAATGTTTTAATACACAGTATTTTGGAATGTTATTATGAGAAGTACAGGGTGGGTGAAAAGTAAGTAGGCATTACAAATTGGTAAGAAAGTCCATTTGTCTAATACAGATTTACTGAAACACATGTAAATTTGGAATATTGCTGAGAACCTTCTGAATCCGTGCCTCCAGTGTGTCCTCCAGCGTGTCCCCCAGCATGTCCCCCAGCATGTCCTCCAGGGTGTCCTCCACCGTATCCTCCAGCGTGTCCTCCAGTGTGTCCTCCAGTGTATCCTCCAGTTTGTCCTCCAGTGTATCCCCTAGCATGTCCTCCATTGTGTCCTCCAGCATGTCCTCCAGCGTGTCCTCCAGTGTATCGCCCAGCATGTCCTCCAGTGTGTCCTCCAGTGTATCCTCCAGCGTGTCCTCCAGTGTATCCTCCAGTGTATCCTCCAGTTTGTCCTCCAGTGTATCCCCTAGCATGTCCTCCATTGTGTCCTTCATTGTGTCCTCCAGCATGTCCTCCAGCATGTCCTCCAGTGTGTCCTCCAGCGTATCCTCCAGCATGCCCTCCAGTGTGTCCTTCAGTGTATCCTCCAGTGTATCCTCTAGCGTGGACTCCAGCGTGTCCTCCAGTGTATCCTTCCGCGTGTCCCCCAGTGTATTCCCCATTGTGTCCTCCAGCGTATCCTCCAGCATGTCCTCCAGTGTGTCCTCCAGTGTATCCTCTAGTGTATCCTTCAGTGTGTCCTCCAGTGAGTCCTCCAGCACGTCCTCCAGTGTATCCTCCAGCGTATCCTCCAGCGTGTCCTCAAGTGTATCCTCCAGTGTGTCCTCCAGTGTGTCCTCCAGCATTTTCCATCATGAATGGCCTCCAAGAAGTCCAGATCTCACTCCATGTGATTTTTTTCCTGTGAGACTAAGGACAAAGCCTCGCACACTACGTGAACAAGTTGTTTCAATAATTTTGCATTAGACATATCAACTTTATTACCGATATTTAATGCCTAGTTTCTTTTCACCCACCCTGTACTTCAGAAAACAATATATTTTTCGGATAATAATACAGACTTAATGCGACATCTTGATACATCCTGTCTGCGACAGGTTGTGAAGAAAATCTACACTTTACACAATGAACTGTGTATGAAATATCTGGAATATTCCATAAGTCACATGCAAATTCAATAGAATGTTGTATCAGTTGGAATACAATTTTTCTGAAAATCACAGGAAGTGGAAAA
Organism: Clarias fuscus; assembly: GCA_030347435.1. Taxonomy (NCBI): domain Eukaryota; kingdom Metazoa; phylum Chordata; class Actinopteri; order Siluriformes; family Clariidae; genus Clarias; species Clarias fuscus. The sequence goes on from CM059229.1 coordinate 3,628,080, forward strand.
GTAAGTTCTGCAAAGCATTCAAATATCCCTAATTTCCTCATGTATGCGGCGCGGTGGTGTAGTGGTCAGCACTAACGCTGTTAACACCTCGGGGTGTGTGTGCATGGAATTTCCGTGTTCTCCCCGTGCTTGATGGGTTTTCTCTCCTCTGGGTCCTCCGGTTTCCTCCCACATTCTAAAGACGGGCAGATGGCTAATTGCTGTTCCCAAATTGGCCGTGTAGTGTGTGCATGCTTGTGTCCTGCAATGGACTGACACTCACTCCAGGGTGTATTTACCCCGCGTAGTGCCCCGAGTCCCCAGGGGAACGCTCCAGCCCCGCCCCCGTCCTCCCAAGCCCCATCCCGAGACCCTGTGAGTGAGTGAGTATGTGAATGTTTTCGTAATGTTTAAAAATACATTTTTAAGACGCGACTTGACGCGTGAACTTGCCGCTCCGAAGAGAGATGTGTGTTCTCTGCGAGCGCGGTGTAAATTTACCACCACGTACTGTATGTCAAACATCTGGGACAGTCGCATACTTTTCAAAACAAATGACGTCACCTTTAACCTTTTATCTTGAAAGTCACCCTGCTGAGCAAAAGAAATGGCACCCAGGCTGAAAAAAAAACAAACAACACAAGAAAAACATCAAGAATAACAAAAGCTTTGAAGAATCAATTAGCTAACGTGTGAACGAAGACGGGGCGACTTCTAAAGATCAGGACCGTGTTTAGGAATTTCAATCCAGGAAGTATTCAAATATCACGACTTTTTGTTTTTTAATGTCACAACACGCCACCAGCACGTCTTTCGGTTTAGCTTTTCCGAGAAGTCACGATCCCGCGAGCTAGGAAGAGTCGTTTAGTCCTTATATCACTTATGCTAACTATTTCCAACCACAGCGAGGAATTTCCAGGTTAAAAATAAATAAATAAAAAAAAGGCCTGAATGCTTTCTTATAAAATGAGCCTTCAGACGAATATTAAGTGTAATTACGCTGGTGAAATCCAGATACGCGCAGCAATCAGGGACCAAAAGGAACTCTTTATAGAAAGTAAATAAATCAAGATTTCTTCTGTTTTCACTCTTGTACGAATAGTTCTGCTCGGGGAAAAAAAGAAGAAAAAAAACAATTATTGGTAATGAAACCAGAATTTCAATTGTGGAAAAAGAAATATGTCTTTGTTTCTATTGTTGTTATGTGAAGTCATGCGTTGAACCAAACAAATCGGATTTTCCATTAACTCTCACATCTCCCGTATATTATGTGAGATGAGACTGCACTGTGGTAACCTTCAGGCAAGAGTGTGTGTGTGTGTGTGTGTGTGTGTGTGTGTGTGTGTGTGTGTGTGTGTGTGTGTGTGTGTGTGTGTGTGCAGGGATGATGAAAACCAGCCACTGGTTAATAATGAAGAGTGTTTCTAAACAGTCCCAGCTCACCAAACCGGCTCGACAAGACTTTTCCCCCTCTCACACACACTCATACATACATACACACACATAGGTGAAGGAGCCGGTCGGACTGGAAGAACACACACTTCATTTGTGTGTACACAGTACATGTGGCAAGACAAATGCTGTGTGACTGTACGCACATCCGCTTCCTTGTACTCGGGTGTCTGCAAGCATCAAATGCAGCCCAGTTCAGTGATCCATGTGTTTAATACAGTATTTATTATAATAATCAACATTAAGCATCTATACGGTTACGATACACTGTGAATTGTTTGACTGCATGGGGTTGGGATGATAATGAGCTGTTTGGAAAAATGTCCTGAGTATAAAATTCAAATCAATACAAAAAAAAAAAAACACAAAAGAACAAGTCAACCCCCTTTCAGACAAGTCAAGGAGGCGGGGTTTTCTGAACAAATGGCACATGATTGACAAGCTTGACTATACGTATTTCATTTCATGCTGCTCTGATGAGTTACCTGTGCTTCATCACATCACTGCGTCGCTCATCATTTTTCGCAACCCTGCGCTACGCCGAATCTCGGCTCACCTTCTTAAAATTCCCAGCGTGCCCTAGGAGTCATGTTAGCTTTGCACTCTAATGCACACCTACTGTATGTGTGTGTCATGTTGATTCTCATGTGAACCATACCAGGAAGTGATATTTCCAGCAATCGAAACAAAGCAAGAGGAAAATGTCATGCGATCAACCAGCCTCATAGACTGGGACAAGAAAAACCCGAAAAACAGACAATGAGATAAAGGATCAAAACGAGGATGACTCTGCATGAACAAAAGCTGACTGAGAGCAGTCAACCGGAGGAAATCGTTTCCTTCACGTCAGAAGAGTGAATTAAAGCCGCGTTACGAATTTACTCAGTTTAATGCGAAGCAAGAAAGGTGTAGGGAGGAAGCGAACCATGGGTCTTCACTTTGCCGAAAGTGGACATGGAAGATTTCCCATCAGTCATTGCGCCTGAAAAAGATTTGAGTGGTAGCTCAGGCGGCTAAGGCTTTAGATTGTTGGTTGTTGTCCTGGTTCAAACCTGGCCATTGGTGGGTTGCCACACCTCATACTACCCAGCCACTGGACGGCGTGCCGGTCCCAAGCTCGGATAAAATGGGTGAGTTGTGTTAAAATGGGCGGGATTGTCTGCTCAGGAGACTCCCTCCACCACCACCACCCCCGGGGGGAGAGGCCAAAAGAAAGTTATTATCAGAGGACGTGTGTTCAATTCCCACCCAAACCCCACCCACTGGATGCAGTGCTGGTCCCAAATTCAGATAAAACGGGAGGGTTGCATTAGGAAGAGCATTTCAGCATAAAACCTGTGCCAAAGGTGTGTGTGGTCCGCTGTGGTGACGCCTGGATGGGAGCAGCCGGAAGACCTCCAAACCATCATGGGGGACGAAAGAGTCATTGATGTAACTACTTAATTTACTTAAAAATGTTTAATCAACAAATCCTCACTATTACTATTACATAGTACATCTTACTAGTACATCTTATAAAGCAATTTCCATTCTTAATTTCAGCATTGTGAAATTTCCACAGTAGCAGCAACAGGTATCCGAGGTGCTTATGTTACCATGGTAACGCACAGAAGAAGCTCCGCCTGTGCTGGTGATGTCGCAGGGGGGTTCCGATTGGTGGAACTGTGTCGAGGGAAGTTCCCTTAACCAATATTTCCTGCACAGGGAACAGGGAGTAAGGAGCACCCGTTTAAGTCCACTGTGGAACGGAAGGCGGCCAGAATGTCCTTATTTACCCTCACAGGTGTGTGTAAAAATGTCCAGGCTTTGCTAACCAGTTGTCAAGTGAATAGGAGCGTATATGTTGGGAGTTCTTGGAGACTATGATTGTAGGAGATTGTATGGGGGTCTGTTTATTGAAACTGTAACATTTCATTTTATTTCTGATCAAAAGAACAAAATGAATGAAATGACGTTCAATCATTTTGAACTTCCCATCACTAGCATCAAGCACTTCTAAAGCATCTCATCTCCTTAAAGCATCTCAGAAATGGTCTTTAAACTCGGATTAATTTGTCCACAACAGATTTTTCCTCTTATTTCACCATCACCAGTGTTTTCCTTCCTCTTAGCTCATCTTAGTGTCTTTTCACGTTAAGGCCCTGAGATAATTTCTGAGAATGCTCGACCCCAGACTCTGGTTCTTTTTGATCAGTCAGAACACAATCGTTCCAGGCTTGGGAACTGTGCCCGAGTCCAGGGGAAAAGGTGGTCTTGAGCAAGGTACGACATACTGGATTCAGATAAGGAAACCAATCACGCCTGAACACGGAAGTGGACAGCGACCTCATCAGTGCTATCTGTCTCCTCCTCTTGTAACACCAATCTCATCTTTGAATTGAATTTTTTTCTTTTTTTTTTCTTTTTTCCCCCGATTTTCTCCCTAATTCAGTCGTGTCCAATTCCTCCCTGTCACTAGGGGGAAGTTTTCCTTCCTCTTAGCTCATCTTAGTGTCTTTTCACGTTAAGGCCCTGAGATAATTTCTGAGAATGCTCGACCCCAGACTCTGGTTCTTTTTGATCAGTCAGAACACAATCGTTCCAGGCTTGGGAACTGTGCCCGAGTCCAGGGGAAAAGGTGGTCTTGAGCAAGGTACGACATACTGGATTCAGATAAGGAAACCAATCACGCCTGAACACGGAAGTGGACAGCGACCTCATCAGTGCTATCTGTCTCCTCCTCTTGTAGCACCAATCTCATCTTTGAATTGAATTTTTTTCTTTTTTTTTTCTTTTTTCCCCCGATTTTCTCCCTAATTCAGTCGTGTCCAATTCCTCCCTGTCACTAGGGGGCTCCACATTAAGGCTACTACTACTACTACCACTCAGTCAGGAGGACCGAAGACTATCACATCTTTTCGATCCGCTCGCTAACGCACCATTGGGGGCGGAGTAACACACTCGGAGGACGGCGCTATCCGCTCCTTCCGCTTGCATGAGCTCACAGACACCCCTGATTGGCTGTAGAGCCGTGATTAATGTGGGAGCACTAAGTACCTCTCATCCCTCCCCTCTGAGAGAGCTCGGCCAATCAGCTCTCTCTAGACCTCCGGCTGCGAGAGGTTACAGCACCACCCGGGAATCGAACTCGCGATCTCCAGATGACTGTGCCACTCGGAGGCATTCTTGAGGTTATTTTTCAAATATCAGTAATATTAGGCATAGCGTGAAGGTTTCCCATTCTCTTCCTCATTCTCTTCTTCCTTTTCTACAAACCAACTATGAGCATACTGCCACCTGTTGTATCGGAGAGTGTAAACAGGCTAGTGTACCTGAGTATGGCTAGTGTACCTGAGAAAAATAATGTGTGGCCGGCGAGGGAGTGTGAAGGGGGGATAAATTGTTGTTTAAACTTTGCACCGCTGCCTAGAAGCCCAGCATCCTGGAGTCTCCCTCGAAGTCTGTTAAAGATTTGCGGGGACCGCTCGACGAAGCTGCCAGATGAGGACCTATGAGACGTCTATTTCTGAAACCAGACACTCTGATGTACTTGTCCCCCAGCTCAGTTCTGCACTTCTCTTTCTATCCTTGTTGGACCCAGATCATGCTTTTAATTGAAAACAGTAATTCATAACGTTCAAGGAAATCTTTTGTTTCTTGGCAAATTGTGGACAAAATGACTAGCGTCCATTTCTCACAACATTTGGAGTCTGTGATTAAACCAAATCATGGTGGTGCTCTAAATACTCAACTACCCTAAAGAAGGACATGATTATTGCTTCTTTAATCAGCACAACGACTCTCAGCTGCTCTAACAGAATAGCGAGAGGGTTTTCTAAGGATGAATTAGCCTTTAAACATGGAAAACCTGGATTAGCTCTCACATTGTGCTACTGGATTAATGGTTGCTGGAAGAAAAAAAAAACCTTTGTATTTGCGTAGATATTTTATTAAAATCATCAGATTCCATGTGGCGGCACGGTGGTGTAATGGTTAGCACTGTCGCCTTGCACCGCCAGGGTCCGGGTTCGATCCCCGGCCAAGCTCGATTCCCGTCTCTGTGTGCATGGAGTTTGCATGTTCTCCCCATGCTTGGTGGGTTTCCTCCCAAAGACATGTAGGTTAGGCTAATTGGCGTTCCCAAATTGCCCGTAGTGTGTGTGTCTGTGCCCTGTGATGGATTGGCACCCTGCCATGTGCCCTAAGTCTCCTGGGATAGGGTATCCATCAGGGTATCTGTGACCCTGAATACAGGATTAAGCGGTATAGATGACGAGTGAGTGAGATTCCATGTATGATAGTCATTTACACCATTAACACTATTAATGTTGTAATCATTTCCAATGTCCCCTCTATAACTGTTTTTTAGTGTGTGTGCTAATGCTCCAGCTGAAATACCCCTCAGACAATGCTTTTTTTTTTCACAATTCAAACTCCCTCTTTTCCACTCCTCCTCCGAAGGCAGCATTACAGTGTCTATGGAAATAAGCTCCTGCTGAACCACGCCCCCCCAGAGAACAGCGGTGGGGGAGCGGTATCTTCTCATATGAAGTCACAATAGGGAGAAAATCATACAAGCATGGAATGTTTTTTCAGGTTTTGTGCTGAAATATGAAACATGACTAAAAAGTGAAATTTGCATAGCAGGTGCCCTTTGATGTTACTATAACGGGACAATTTGCATTATTTCTTTCAAAACCAAAGTAATTTCCAAGTGACTCCAAACTTTTACTGGTAGTTTACATGTAGATGAATCTTATTCATAATAAAACCTGTCACGCCCCTTTGAGACATTGAATGCAATCATTTCCATAAATCATACGGCAAATTGAAGGGTCGACTTCTCACTCTGTTAAACAAACCGCTCTGGAAATCATCCTAGAACAGCCCTAGGAACATTTATGATTTACTTTTGACACCAAACATGCCTGAACTGCTTGAGGAACATTTACAGATAGGCACGCACAAGATTATGACGCTTTAGGACGTAAAACGCAGTATGTTTAGCAGGAGCACCGATCATTAAATGGCACTGCAAAAGCTGCAAGGCTTGTTGCCAGATTGTGTGATTCCCACCTGGAGGTTGCTCAATGTGTAGTCAGTATTAAAGATGTTGCCATAGCGACTATTGGCAAAGCTTGGACTAAATCTCATCAAGGACTGTATATGCCAGCGTAACCGGGGTCAGAGCGTAGGGTCAGCCATGATACAGCGCCCCTGGAGCAGATAGGGTTAAGGGCCTTGCTCAAGGGACAAACAGCAGCAACCTGCTGGAGCTGGGCCTCGAACTTCCGATTAGTAACTCATTGCCATAGCCCTCTGAGCTGCCGCTGAACGTAGTCCCCCACTACCAGAAATGATGCCATTGAGATTCCCACATTTGCGGGAATTCGCATTATTGAGCACAACCGAATATCTCGCCTGCCAGGCAAGTAAGTACTGCTCGATTAGTTTTCTAATCAGAAAACTTCTATACAGCATTTGAAAGATGCAGATTTGGCCCCTGGAGTGGTATAGCGGCATCGAGCTCACCCTATCATTCAGAGATCGCAAGTCCGAATGATGCTGTAGCCACCCACAGTCAGGGAGCCTAGAGAGAGATGACTGACCCGAGGGAGGGGAGGGATGGGTTTTACTCTACTGCTCTTGCAATACTAGCCAAACTTTGGCATCTCTGACCTCCTAGTGTGTTAAGCCACTAAAGATGCATCTGGCTGCCGTCACCTTAATACTGAGCTACCACCGCTCCGAGACACGTATTGGAATACTGATCGGAAGGGTCCAGGATCAAACCCCACCACCACCAAGTTGCCACTGCTGGGCCTTTAAACAAGGCCCTTAACCCTCAACTGCTCAGATGTATACTGAGATAATGATGCACGTCACTCTGGATAAGGGCATCTGGCCATGTTTGGCGGTTGTAGCCTTGATGGTCCCCCATAGTAACATAATGATGGGTGTGAATTGGCTACGACTAGAAAGGAGAAAATCTGAAAAACTTTTGAGAAAAAATCCTACGGTAAAAATCCTAATCTCAGACTGAGATTCAGGCGCAGGCCCAGATTCAGGGTTTGGGAACTGAATTACAGACAACGTTCCTTAAAAAAGAACAAGTTTCTAAGCTGTACAAGACTAATAAGTGAAGTGATATAGAGTTGCAGAGAGAGAGAGAGGAAAAAACGGTTGTGTGTGTGCTGGGGAGAAAGTGCTTTAGACCTGAACAAAAAGCCTTGCAGTTAAATGCAGCCATGTTCCCGTGAGAGAGCAGGTCAGACACCTGTCTCTGAGTTTCGGCACACTTCAGTCAACACCGCAATATAATCTGTTTACAATCAAAGCTCTGAGCCAAAATTCGAATCCAATGCTAAAGTGTGTGTGTGCTAAGTGAGTGTGGTGGGGGTGATGCGACAGGAGCCTGAAAGCAGGCTCTGTAATTCTGAGACTTGTGGGGGTTGGAAAGATTTTTTTTTCCAAAAGCCCAGCAGTAAGCCTCTTAAATACAGTGACCTCCTGAGGAGCAGCAGCTGAATCCGAAACCTGAGGCGGACATCTGAGACGCTGCTGCTGCTGCTGCTGTGGCTTTTAAAGCTCCAACCAGGACGGCCTTGGACCGAGTTCACTCGGAAAAACTCGACAGGATTTCCTGTACAACGAAGCAGGTGTGAGTTGATTAAACCACGGTCCACTGGGCTGGAATCGTTATTTTAAAAAAGTTTTGGCACCCTCCGAGACGACAGCTGAAATTTTCCACTGATCAGCTTTGCTTTTATTAAAATCACCCCCCCCCCCCCCCAAAAAAAAACTCATCAAAACAAAACAAAAAACAACAACAGCATTAAAATGCATTATCAGAAAGACACTTCAGGAAGTTCATGAAATTCAAAACTGCAAAAGAATTAGCCAAATTAATAAACCAGATATTATCCCAGGGGTTCCGATCATTTTAAAATCATCGGGTTGAATAGGAAGACATGTACTTGTATACAGTATATTTAAATAAACATTGCATTAAATTTAAACAGTGCAGTACAAATGTATCTGTAATTTCATGTGTTTTTACATTTATTTATTCACTTACTGATTTGCTAGAAATCACTATTTGAGTGTTCATCAAATATTAATGCAGGGGTGCCAATAATTTTGGAAAACGCCTAGAAGAAGCAGTACTAAGTATATCATATTTGAATAAATATTTCAGCATCATAATATCTTTACTTGCTTATGTTTTTCAAATGTTATATAAATTTCTGTTCATGTTGATGAAACGGTGCCAAAACTTTTGAAGTGGACAAGTACTAAAAGTTACATCTGGGGGGAAAAAAAAAATTGAAAAAGAAAAACAACGCTGGATCCTGATTCCTTTGATTTTACATTTGCCTGCTTGTAAAGTAATATATCTACCACGTAGACTCAGTTTCAAAATTATTGGCACCTTTCCCGTACACTGATTTAAGATTTCCACTCGTGTGACTGGAATAACTGCTTTGCCTATATTAAAATTATTCCCATCAACAAATGAGTAATGCTTTCTCTTTTATTTGATCTGTAATCAAATGCATGCGGTCTTGATGAGAGCACAATAACACACACACAAAATAAAAAAACTGGGGTGCCAATACTTTTAAAAGCCTCCATTTGAAGAATTTCAAATGTTGCATTCACATAAAACAATAGTGCAGCACAGTATAATTATCTGCATGCAATGGTTAAGTTGCATGCAATTTAGAGTCAACAATAAAATTATTGGCACCCTTAAAACGAACAAATGACTCTACAGCAGAAAATGCACAGGAAGGTTGTACATATATACTTTTTGTTTTACTCAACAAAAAAAAAATTCATCATCTTTTGTTAGAAACATATTGCACGTATTTCTGCACACCGCCTCATCATTATATTTGCATGAGTTTCACTTCAAACCGAAACAACCCTATTGTTGTTCGGAGAGCCGTTAAATCTTGAGGCAGGCTTGTTCCAGCAGCTCTGCGCTCCGTCGGTTAAAGAGCGGGAGAAGGTGGGTGGGTGTGGGGGGTGAAAAAACTGTCACTTAGGCCCACAGTGGGGTTTTTACCACCCTTCGACACACACCGCGGGGTTTCCATTGGAAACGGCCCACAGGCTAAACTGATCCACGGCTCGGTCCAAAACCTCTGACTGCTCGGTATCATCTAATTAACTTATCTAATCTAACCAACTCTCATGTGCGACACTCGGTTTGATTTAGAGATCGGCATGTCCCGAAGTGTTTTATTCCTCTTGCAAAAGTACTCACACCCCTCGAACTGTTTCCGATTTTTTGTCTCGTTACAACCACAAACGTAAATGTATTTTATTAGGCTTTTATGTCACGGACCGAAATGTGGCCAAAATCCGAAAAATGTGGCGTGCATTTGTATTGCTTTACTCTGATACCCCTTTAAAACAAATACATTTATATTTGTGGTTGTAACATGTCAAAATATGAAAAAAAAAAAAAAAAGGGGTTCAAAGGGGTATAAATACTTTTGCAAAGCACTGTACCTACAATTACAATGTTCACTGATTGAATAACACCAGCCTCTCTCTCTCTCTCTCTCTCTCTCTCTCTATCGCTCTGTTTCTGTCCTGATGTCAGAAAACCTAACCGTTATATTTTTACAGAAACATTCTCTTTGCCTTATTTGCAAGAATTTGTTTTTTGGTCGTGTTTCCCGGGTATCTTGATTCCTTCCTGGAATTTCCCATTCAAATTGGAAACATTTGCCACCTTAAAAATAAGTTTACGTGTACACAAACATGACCTTTGCATATCCATATACACACACACACACACACACACACACACACACACAAGTGTTTACACATACACCTTCAGAACAGTGTGTGTGCTTTCACCCATCCTTCATCTGCCTGTAGTATGTAAACATGAGAGAGTTTATCGGGATGCTAACTAAGCTCACGGTGACGGTTACGCCGGAGCGATGAGTCCGGGAAAGTCCAGGAGCAGTAACATGAGGATGTGTGTGTGTGTGTGTGTGTGTGTGTGTGCGAGAGAGAGAGAGAGGGAGAGGGGGAGAATTCACAAAGGGCTGGAAAGGTGTCACAACTCTACACCCTGTTCCCTGCAGTTCCTGAGCTCTTCACACCTCCACTGGAGATGATTATCCCGCCGGTGGACTCCTCACAGCAGGCCCGCGCACCGCCCTGTGAAATCTCTCCCCTCTGGTCGTTTTCTAGCAGAGATCTTCATCGCAAAACAAAAAAAACAAAAAAACCCAAAGCAAATGGTCTGGGAGAGGGTCGCCACGCAAAGCCACATGGGAACCAGGATTCGAAAACGCTCCCTGACCTCTGACCTTTCAGACTATTCTTGCCTGGACATGTTTCAAGGGCGAGCACGAGGAACAACTGCGCCGGCTCTTAATCACTGTCGAGAGTCACACGCCACGTAAGCTTGGTGTGTGTGTGTGTGTGTGTGTGTGTGTGTGTGTGTGTGTGTGTGTGTGTGTGTGCAAGCGTGCATGTTGTTTCTCTTTCTTTTCTTTTTTTTATTTCAGTGCAGACAAACCTGAAAAGTCACTCGGTCTTTACATAAGCGTGCACACGGCCGGTAACGAGCCTCGAGCTGCTGGATTGGTTTCACACAGTGCTGTAAGCGTAATAATGACGGGATTAGTGTGTTTATGACAGGTGCGGTGATGCACTTATTATGAGAGTTCGTCTGGGATTTCAGTCTGACCACAGCCCCATAATAACCCCGGCGCATATACCGCACTGTATCTGCTGTGTGAATCGACGTCCTGTATAAATCGAGATCGCTTCCTATCCTGTATGTACAGGATGATACGTTTGACTGATTATTATTCCCTCTATATAAAGGCTCTCCGGGACGCCATCGCTCTTTTTCTCATTCCGAAACGGAAACAAACCGAGTTTAAAATCTAGCTGAAAGACGTGTCAAAGGACAGCAACGCTTCCTGGTAGGTTATATAACTTAGGGACCTTACATGATCTATTAATGACACGGCGTGGCCACGCCCACAACAGCACGATTAAGCCAATCAGTGTGTACTGAGGGGAAACGCGTGCAGTTAATATGGAATTTTGTATTTGATGAGGATGTGTTACATCGATGTAATTCATCATCACTGTATTGTTACTTGCATTTGCAGCTACATTTGCGATCCGTACAGGCGTCTAAAGAGGAACCTCGTCATACGGATTTAATCCGTTCAGGAAGCGGAAACCGGTGCAGCATTGCAATACAACAGAAATACACATTAGAAATAACGTGAACGCAAACGATCCGTTCCAGCCACCCAAGAATATGACGAAGAAATGTGAAACAAAAACGCAAAATAAATTGCTGCGCTTGGCACGCCGCTGACGAAAACAAGTTTCATCCAGCGTTCAGTTCGGTTCATTCGTATGCTGAAAATGCTTCGTATGCCGATGTAAATTCCTTGCACAGAAAAGCGAAGATTTGTAAGGTAGGGCGTTCGCATGCCGAGGTTCCTCTGGTCCCATGTTTACAATATTATACTTTAAATTTTAAATGTACATTATATTGTATATAATTTATATGTGTCTCCTTAATCTTATTATTTTTTTTTTTTATATATATATATATTTAAAAAACATTGCAGTTGCTCATTTTGATGGAGGGTGCCAAAACTTTTGGAATGGACCCTACTAGAAGAAGGTACATCTGAGAAACCGCTAAATCCTATTTCAGTTTGTTTGCAATTTTGCGTAATATAGTTATATTAAGGTGGTCTGTTTCAAAAGTATCGGCACCCCACACCTCATACATACCCCATCATTTCCGATTTCCACCCACGACAGCTTCTTCATGATGACATCACTGCATCTGCTCCATCTGAGTTCAAATCAAATCAGGTGACTGTTGCATCAGGCTTCGTTGTAGTTTTTATCGTTACTTGATTTTAATGACTGCTGGCTGGCATTCCTTTGAACAGTGAGATGCACTACACCTGTACAGAGAGGCTTTTGAACACAATGATGGTACATTATTGATTCAATTAAATCCTCTAAAGGATCAACAATCAGTAGTTAAAAGTTATGATGAAGTGATGATCACGGCTTGACTTTATACACCTAATATGCTTTATAGATGCTGATTGCTCACAGGATGCTCTTATTAATAAACCCTTGGTCATACACTCAGTAAGCGTAATCGATAACGCTAATGAAACCCTGTAACAAGTCATGACATGAGTGTTGTGCTGTCATCTTTTCAGCTTTTTTCAACCTCCCACCAGGAAAAGCAAAGAATTCCCACTTGTAAAGTAGAAACGGTGTGGCTGAATCGCGGGTTATAAAGAAGCGACGACACATCTCCATGGCCGCTCGCGGGGGTTACGGGAAACGACACAGGCACCACCTCACAGTTAAACGAGTTATGTGAGGAGGAAAAATACATCGAGTATACACACGCTCATCGTAGTTAGCTAGCTAGCTGCTAACAAAAGAGGCGTCCGTGTGTTGTTATTTCCCACAGTGTAACTCGAAACACATGGAGATCGCAGCGTTAATATGTTCCACTTCTCCTACAGGTGTAGCTGTCGGTGGTGTTTCGGCTGTTCCCGTTGAGGCGTGGTCACAGCGGACCATCAGATCCACCGTTTTGAGTAGCAACAGAGTTTCTGTTTAAAGTCTTTCACAAGGCGTCGTGACTAAATCCTTCGAGTATTCCTGAGAAAAATCACCACACACTCCCGACACAGATACAGACACGGTTCACCTAAACCACTTGCTTGTTAAGTGTCTGAATCCGACACCAGCTGTTCCGCACAAAGCGGGTGATATGGATATCGCGGACGCTTCTTTTCCTTTTTCCGACCTCTGACCCCAAACACGTGTAGAGTCAAGTGGTACGAGCCGCAGTGCAAATACTTCTCACAGTGCTGAATAATCCTGGATTCTGGTTGGTCGGGAAATGTCCGTTCATTTTCTACATATACAAAGAAAAACATGTGAAAGAAATGAAAGAAAAGAAATGTTGGACGACTGAAAAGCACACGGACATGTACAGCACTCGATACTTGGTCAGACTCCCTCTGCATGAGTCACTGCAGCGTGAATGCGGCGTGGCATGAGGGCCATCAGTGTCATGGAAGCCCAGGTTGCTCTGATGGCGGCTGATTCAGCTCTCCTGCGCTGTTGGGTCTGGTGTCTCGCATCGTCCTCTTCACGATACCCCATAGAACAGACCAAGCTGGACCCGTACACTAACCGTGTTACGGCTTCTATAGTAACGACTGTTTATGGAAAGAGTCTCCAGTGTCAGTGCTTTTTAACAGCAGCCACAATAACAGTTACTGCTTATAACTATGAAGTCTGGTGAATGAAGGCGTTAAAGCGGTCGGTACGGTGATGAGACTCGGAGCCGCAGTAAAGCATTTGAACGGTGCGAACGTTTTAAAAGAAAGAAAGCTGTACGTCTGTGAATGACGATCCCGGCCGCGGAGTTCCTGGGAGGCCGGCGTTTCAGACGTGAATCGGCTCCGGCGTACTGAGAAAAACTTTCTACCTTGATGGTGTCCGAGCTCTAGTGAGACACTGGGACGAGTGCATTAGTGGAGAAATAAAAGGGAGCGTTTACTCTCAGAACCGTGTTCTGTTATTCTGTACAATTAAAAGTCCCGCTTTGATGTGAACGCCCATCATAATAAATGATGTAATACTCAGTATAACCTGATTAAATTGTAGTAGTCCATCAATTAATTACTTTAAAACAGGTTCAAAAACTATATGAATCAGTTAACACACACACACACACACACACACACACACACACACACCAACTTCCTTAGGTATATCGGCCTAATTAATGCCACATACCACAAACCTAATTAAATCATAAGCTAATTAAACCCTGTCTCATAATGGTTTATTTCATTCCTGAGTGTTTTTTAAGTTGCTTATCGTGAACAGGTCATTTGACTAATCACAGACGTCTTATACAAAATTCCTTTACAATAACTGCAGACGTTTTTTTTTTTTTGTCGTTCAGAGGAATTTCGTCAGGTGACGATGCTACGCTCTGGAGGGGGAAAAATAAACTGTGTTTAAGATCTTGTTGTAACCAGCAGAAGCCAGCGCACAGCAGCGCAGACGGCCAATCAGATCGCGAGCATCAAGATTTTGAAGCTTCCGGGCCAAGAAAAGTGTGCGAAAGGTAACATGTGATCTATCCACAAGGTCCAAAGACAATCAGGTCTTTTTTTAATTTATTTTTTTTAAAGATGAAGTTGAAGAAGAAGAAAGCTCGCACAAAATGTGAAAGGAATTATGACACAAGTCCTATAAGACGTGCTTATGATCGCCTGCTGGACTGAATGAGATAAACAGAGTCTTAAACCCTTTAAACTCGAGGCACTTCTCCTAACAATAGACCCGGGACTCAGGGTGAGACTCAGGAACAGAGCGCCGATGGAGATTTGCACGATCCCTCGGGCGACACACCACAATGGCGAGGGCGCAGGAAAGACCACCGGGATTCCCGTCAGCTTCCATACTGTGACAAGTCGAGTAACTGATTATCTAAAGCCGAGAACAATGAGCTGAACTCACGCCGAGCCCGCAGTGTTACGCAACCCGAGCCTGAGAGGCAGATGCACTTACATTTACATCTCTACACACTCAGCACTTCACCCGCTGAGCTTAGAACCGATACACTTCTGACAATTCTGTGATTTCATGCTCTTTCAAGTTTTCACCGTTAATTAGTTTTTCTTTAAATACTGTCAAATAATGTTTTAGACAAATAATTTAATGTGTGCATGAGGGTCACATCTTGTTGTGATTGGTCACTCGTGTGTGTGTGTGTGTGTGTGTGTGTGTGTGTGTGTTTTTATGAATATACATTTGAGACTTTTTTCTGATATTGTTATTATATTATAATAATAATATAATAATAAATTCTTATATTATTATTATTATTTTCTGATACTGATATTAATCCTTCATTACCAGTTAACCACATAAAAACATTAAAGTAATATGATTAACAATTATTAATTTATTAATGATATAAAATTTGAATCAAGCTTATGAAATAATATGCATTATGACGTGCTATAATTAATCACAAAATTATGGATTGCGTAATGAAGAATTAAAGCAGCTCGTGGCTTCCTCCTAGTGGTGACGTCAGGTTAGTGCCTTCGTCTGTACAAAAAACAAACAAACACGAAAACGCGCTGACAGGCGAGAAACAACATTTTATTTTAAAGAAATTATCACATTTAGAAATTGCATGACATTACGTTGTTGTGAAAAATACCTTTAAGTACATACTCCTAATTTACAAGCTGTAACAATTCTCGCACACAAGAATTATTGCTAATTTTGTTATTAGCAATAACAAAAAAAGAAAGAAAATTATGATTTCTAGGAACAATTTTAAAAATCTGCTTAATCACAGTTTAATAATAGTGCATCATCATCATCATGCATTTTACACTCCAGATTTTTATTAGTTAAAGTGAAAGGGGGGAAAAAAATATTGGCGCCCTCTTGGGTTCCGAGTGAAGACACTTACAATACAGTTCTCAGTTAATAAAAAATGAAAATAAAAATAATATTCAAAAAATATCCCAGTAGTGTGTTCTGAATTAGGTTATGTTACAGTGCGTAGCATAAAAATTATGGCAATTTTTTTTGCACATCTTTTATTTAGAAAATTATACACTACCACTTAGAAGTTTGGGATCATTGCAAATTTCTTTGTTTTTGTTTAGTGAATTATTTCCTACATTCTCCAATAATACTGGGGATCACCAGCCTCAGAAATCACCGATTAACCTCAAACAGCACCTCAGATTAGAGCCGTTATGAAGGATTTACAGAGCAGAAGTAGCAGATATACATCTCAATATCAACTTAGAGATTACTGCAAAAGAGATTACTGGAGTTAGAAGGGGGGTCCAAACTTTTAAGCGGTAGTGTATGTATTTATTTATATATATATATATATATATATATATATATATATATATATATATATATATATATATATATATATATTCTCATTAGAGTGTTTAATGACTTGAAACACAACACTAACATACTGTATTTAGCTGGGAATAAAACACTTTCTCTTCACAGAGCTAAAGAAGAAGACATAAAATTCATCGAGTGTAAAAAGAGAAAAACAAGCACGGCAAAAAAACAAAAAAAACAAAACAAAAAAAAATTATAATAAAAATTCACACACTTATAAATGTAATTCTTTTGATTTTATTATCAAACGACACCTTAATTAATTAAAAAAAGAAACATTAAATTGTAAGTAAGGGTGCACAAACTTTTGCTCTCAAGTATAAAAACATCTTGAAATGGCGGATGATTATAATTAGTCACGGATTATGTGCTGAGGTATACACGTTTTTAATCCCCCCTTTCTTTAATAGTTTATTTCTTTTCGTTCTAGCAGCTATGAAGAGTCGCACCCTCGACCGGCTTCTCTTTCTTTCTGCTTTACAGTTTTACGTCTAACTGTTAAAAAGCGCTGAGACTGGAGACTCCTTCCGTTCATGCAACACGACGTGAACATCCTGTAGACCCCGTGAAGTCCCGAGAACGCCAACATCGAGCGTTAATATAAACCCGTGTGCTGCCTGTAGAGGAGACGAATCCTCACCGTCTGACCAATCAGAAACCAGGGTTCAGCATCTGAAGGGTTTTAAAACTGATTTAGCCTGAATGCTCAGTCGCGACTCACGTGGAGACTCGGACAGACGGTTTCTACGTGCTTTTGTTAGGGGGATTTTCTGCTAAAGGGAAATCATGAGAGAGAGAGATGTTTGGGGCATGTTGCAGGACCAGACGCAGTGACATTTCCACCTCCGTCTCCTGAGCAGGAGCGCCGCCGTCATGGCGTCTGACCGATGATCTCCTGACAGCTCCTGTAGACCCGCACCAGGCAGCTCAGCCGCGGCTTCGAGCTCTGACGGAACAATGCAAACCGTTAGCATTCCCTCATTACAGCTTCTCATCAGGTGACTCCCTGAGCGATTACATCATCATCCCAACCATCCGGAGACAAGTGACGTTGTACATGATTTTAAAAAAATGAAATAAAATAATAAAAACATTATTTATTCACTCATTTGATTGACTGTTAAACTTCCACTTTGAACTTATTCCATTACATTACATTCAAGCTTCTAAGATTGAGTATTAAGTATTGGCACCCCCTGGGATACGACCAAGTCTTACTCAGGGACGTGGAGAGACTGCGGACACGACCAAAGCGTGGAAGAAATGCGTGGCAGCAACAATGCGAAAACATTCACATTTAATCTGTCATCCAGAGCGACTTACAAAAGTGCTTTGAAGTTTCCGTCATTGAATCTATTGCTAGGTTACGGGGTAAGAACAAGGGGTAG
This sequence comes from Clarias fuscus, assembly GCA_030347435.1. Lineage (NCBI taxonomy): Eukaryota > Metazoa > Chordata > Actinopteri > Siluriformes > Clariidae > Clarias > Clarias fuscus. Next base: position 3,645,884 of record CM059229.1, read on the forward strand.
GGGTAGTTCAGTGGTCCCAGGTTCAAACCCCAGCACCACCAAGCTGCCGCTGTCGGGCCCCTAAGCGAGGCCCTTAACTCTCGACTGCACAGATATACAGCAGGTATGAAGAGATAATGTACGTCGCTCTGGATAAGGGGGTCTTAAATGTAAACATAAATGTAAATGTAAGTACCGTCAGTCTAACACTCTTGCCAAGGTTTTCAGCCAAAACTAGACACCAGGGGGAAAAAAAATCTTCATTTGTCTTAAAATAAAAAAGGTTTAAATGTAAAACCTTAGGGTGCATAAACTTTCGCTCTCGATGCCTAAATACATGTCGAAATGGCTGAAGATTAGAATCGATGACATGCAGCTGTTTTCGGAGGGTGATTATTTTCCCACAACCGAACACAAACCCGTGGCAGACTGAAGGTGTCGGGATTTGAACTTGCAACATTCTGCTGATCAGAAGCTCCGAGACTGAAGAGCTGAAAACCTGCAATGTTTATACTTCATGAATCCGGAGTCTTTTTTTTATTTTATTTTTATAATCATCATGGTCTTCACTATCACTAATCCTGGCTCCGCCTCCTGCGGAAGCAGTACCAGCGAGCGAGAGCGTGAGACCAGAACAAACCTGGAAAAGCGGGACGACGCTGCTGACTCCGTCGGGCTCTGCGGGATCCTTCAGTAGAATGCACAGGTAGTAGATGATGTTTTGCTGAAAAGAAAGAAAACATGCACGTTAATATGATTCTCATGGTGGGAGGGGCTTGTCTCTCTCACACTCTCTCCTGTCAATCATAACACAACGAACCAATCGAGGTCATATATGAGCTCATGCATGCGGAAGAAGGCGGACTGCAGTACTGGTACCCGGGTCGAGGTCCTGTATGAGCTCCTAGTCACATGACACTAGCTGTAGGAGTTACTTATCACGTTTCTTATTGTGTGATAAGATCATGAAAAGAATAGAAATGAGAACTTTCACCACACTTGTATGTCTAGCTCCGCCCCCTCGACCCGGGCCGGTTCTTCTAAATGACGCCACGCCTCATGAAATAAAAGACGGGTTTGAGCCGAGATGTCAGATCTAACATATCGGAGGTTTCCTCACCATGTAGATGGCCTCGTTGATGACGATGTCCTTGATCCTGCTCATCTCGATGAAGGTGGTGCTCTCGCGGCCCGAGGCGTACGCCGAGGACAGCTGGACGCCGAGCGAGCCGACCACCAGCAGCGTCTCGTGGTCCACCTTGACGAAGTGAACGTGCAGCAGCATTCCTAATAACGTCACGAAGATGGCGCCGGACAGAACCGCCGTGTTCTACGACACACAAGCACCTTGTTTCTATGGCAACAGCTCCAAACATTACATTTTGTCCAAACTCCCAAACAATAAGAGGTTTCATTTTTACTATTAATCAATTTTTTTTTTATGTATTACAGATAATTTGGAGATGTTTTCTGGGGATGATGGAGAAGTTTTGAGACGCCGTTTCTTTATGATCCTCTGAACTATTCACATATTTCCGTCTCGCGTGGTGGGACTGAATTATTCACCAAGTTTGTTTAGGAATGATAACTCTGGCGGACGACAGAGACACACGCCGCTCAGTAACAACGTAGCTTATTTGTTTGTTTAAACGTTAAGTTAAACTCTCTTTGTATTGCTTAAATGCTGCGCTTCTTTGTTAAAGCGAGAAAACTTGATATTATAAGAAACAGGCTACATTTAAATACTCGTAAACACTTTGGTAAAGATTGGAATTGTAACAGAATTGGGGAAAAATGTATATGTTTACAAAAAACGTGATCGTTATAGAACAGCAATTTCAGCACTGAGGTATTGTGATAACATCGTATCACGAGGTGAATGATAATTCCCATTCCAACTGATTACTGACTACTTCACATTCCGTACAGACCGACTTTCACCCACACTGTCCGTGTGATTAACGACTGTAGAACTTCTGTGATCACAGAGTGCCGTTATTGTCTGATATCAGCACTCACAAATATTTCATGATGGAAATCCTGTAGCGAATGGAGAAAAAAAAAAATCTCTAACTTTTTTTTCTCTGTAACTAAACCATGATGAGAACATCTGCACAGCTGTGTGAGAGTGCACCTGCTTACCTGTGTGAGATAAAACCCAGCATACGCGAGCAGCCAGACGCCGCAGGTGATCACCATCACCCTGACTAGAGAGAGTTTAGCAGAGCTGACGGTGAACTCTCTGCAGAAAGGAGAATAATCCTGGCACGACAGTCTGATGGCTTTCCCATGGATGTCTCTGAACTCTTCCTTCTCAGCCATGTTGGATAGAAAACCTATAGAACTACAACGAATTAGTGTTATTATTTCTATATTCCTATTTGAAAAACTATTACTATTTATAATTAATGCGGTTTTGCATCATTAACCTTAAAGATTTAAAAGTTTATAAACAAACAATAAGCCTCGCAGAAAGATATCGGTGCACAGACATGGCAGCATGACCTTCAGATCTTGAGCGCGTTGCATTCTGGGTAACTGAGTTTTACGTAGATGTAAATGTTTCTAATCTTAAAATTCGGGTTAAAATTACTAAGCTGCATTAAACATACTTATTTAGAACTATGACATAATTCGAAGTTAAGAATAAAATTTAAATGAAATGAAAAAGTATATATTTTTAAACGTTAAACAAGCTCAGTAAAAATGACTACAAATCCCGAACACCCTTGCGACGCACCACCTTCGACCTTTAGACAAAAACAACTCGATCAGCTGATGTGACTAGGCAACCCTCATTTCCTACCCGTTTTCCTAAAACCCCGCCTTCTCAACAGCGATTGGCTGCTAATCTGTATGGCGCGGCCAATACAAATCGATTATCCAATCATGATTCGAGTTGCGAATACGGTCAACCAATCGTCGCTTAAGGGGTGGGATTTTGTCGAATATGGTTAGGGGAAGAAAAATCTCTGGCAGCAGGATTCTACCGGGGAGGAGAGAGATTTATGTGTAATGTTTAAACAAATCTGTTGTTAACAAACTGTTGTTGGTTTTTTTTTAGATAGTCGATGCCTTCCTGTGAATAATTAGTGTATTATGCTACACACAGAGGCTTGTCTTGCAGAAAAACGCGATGTTGGGAGAGCACTTGTTTTGGTGTTTTGCTAGCTCAGTAACAACCTCTTCATCTGGGTAATGTAGACTTCACTTTACAGCGAGATTTAGCACGGGAGTGAATAGCTATATAACTGTAATTCGATAGACGTGTAGCGTTAAATATCGTATTTAAATGCCAATGTTTCTAAGCTTAACGAACAAAAGCTGATGACGTCAACAGCGCGCACGGCCAGCATATTTTAACCCAATTTAAAAAATTTTAAATAATAAATTAAGATTTATTTGCGAATAATTCTCGCTAAAAATCGTGTTTATGCACCTTGGGCGTGTTTAGATATTTATCACCAGTAGGCTGGTATTGTATTTTAATATATTATATATTGTTTTCAGAAATATATCGTAATTGAACTTTTACATTTATTTAACATTAAAACTAAATTTGCCTAAATGTATACATAGTAGATAAAGAGATACCTCCACCCTTAATGTCCGCCGTATTATTACTATTGTGTTGTTTTTAGGTTCAAGCTGACTTTATTATATAAATTTTCTGACTTCCGGTCAGCCACTTCCGGATTATTTCCGGGTTTTAAATTATTAGTTTTTTTGTCTCACCTTCAAAGACAACATTACTAGACCATGATTTTTATTTATATTTAAAGTCGATTAACTACTAAATATAAATTTATTACTAACTATTGTATTGTTGTTACGTTCAAACTTCCGGTTAATTTCTGCTTAAAAAATAATTAGTTAATAATTTTAACCAACCCCCAGGAGATAACGTTACCACACAATATCATTGTATTAAAGCTATTTTTTTAAAAAGTTCATTAACTATTAAATATACATTTGTTTTTCAACTAGGTTCAACTGGCTTTATTATTTTTTTGTCCGACTTCCGGTCAACTACTTCGGGTTAATAAATGATTTAGTAAAATTTTTTTCAACCCTCAGGAGTCAACTTTCAAATATAAATTTGTAAAATGAATTAAAAACAAACAAAAAACTTAGCTTTTAAATTGGTACAAACTGGAAAGTTTTAAAAAAAATTTCAAGACTTTTAATGTTGAAAAAAAAAACAGATAAAATAAACGTTTATATTGCACAGTATTACACATTGAATAAATAAATAAACTTGCTTGAATTATTTATACATTTATTTATTCACTTTTATATACAATTAAATATATATATATAATTTGAGGGTTCATTCGACGGAGGTGGAAGCTACACTCATCTGCTAACTTGACAAACCAGTTGCCATGACAACACATCCAGAGAAGGATTAGCTACAGTAATAAATCTAAATTATCTGATGAGGATTAAGCTAGCCAAGTGTTCACCTTCTTTACAGTTTAATTCACTATTCAGTAGTTACATTCTCGATCGATTGGCGCTACGTCTAGCTAAACATTTTGTGTTCGTTAATGATCTCTAATTCTGCATTTCCCTTTCTCGTTTCTCCATTGTGAAAAAGCACTACCACGTTACTCTAGTTGTACCACATTTCTTGTCATTTTATTTGTTTAGAACAGCTGCTTTATCGCTCATTCAAAGCTAAAGTTGCTAAAGTGAGCAGAAGGCTTGTACATAGAGTATAAAGAAAGGAACAACCTGTACTCGTGTCCGAATTATTATAATTTTTTCCTTTGTAAGTTTCCTTTGTTTAAATGTGGTGGATGGTTCTATATTCACTATAAAAACTTTATGATGAATTGATCTGGAAGGTTTAGGGTGACCGGTTAATCCGCTGGTACAGTTTTTTTTTTACCCTGAGTAAGTAGACGTTCCTTTGGGTCACGTCCCCTTCGTCCCGTGACGTCAGTAGTTTAGAGGCAGAATGAGCGGGGTCGGAGATAAGGGTGTAAACGGGGTGCTGGTCTGTCAGGAGAGTTACGCGTGCGGCGGATCGGACGAAGCCGCCTACGAGTGCGATGAATGCGGCAGCTTGCAGTGCACACGCTGTGAGCTCGAGCTGCATCGCCAGGAGCGCATGCGCAACCACGACCGGGTCAGAATAGCGCCGGGCCACGTACCGTTCTGCGACCAGTGCAAAGGACACGCAGGCAGCCCTCCTAACGGCTCCCGGCACAGGGCCGTGGTTCGCTGTCAGGGCTGCAAGATCAATTTATGCCTGGACTGTCAGAAGCGGACGCACAGCGGCGTGAGCAAGAGGAAACACCCGCTCATCGCTTACCCACCATGCAAAGCACCTGAAAAGAACCCTAACGCTGTTGATGAAGAAGCAGACGATGGGAAAGCTCAGCTGGAAAAAGTGCACAGCTTCCTCCTGGTGGATGAGAAAGAAGAAATGCAGGTACGGGACTGGAGCTGTTTATCTGATTTAAAGTGTTTCATTCTTGAAATTGTAGAGCACAAGAAATGAGACATGTCTCACGTTGGTCCTGTGACTGTTGATGCTCGATTTCTAAACAGGTGAAGGACGCAGACGACTTCGTGAGCAGACTAGGTTGCGCCCCAGACGAGCTCCTGAAGGTGGTGTCCATCTTCGGTAACACGGGCGAAGGCAAATCCCACACCCTCAACCACACGTTCTTCAGAGGCCGGGAGGTGTTCAGGACGTCTCCTACGCAGGAGTCCTGCACGGTGGGCGTGTGGGCAGCCATGGACCCGCTCCACAGAGTAGTGGTCGTGGACACCGAGGGCCTCCTGGGAGCCGGAACTAACCAGGGCCAGCGTATTCGTCTCCTGCTGAAAGTTCTAGCCGTGTCCGATCTGGTGATTTACCGCACACACGCCGACCGGCTGCATGACGACCTCTTCAAGTTCCTGGGCGACGCCTCGGACGCGTATTTAAAGCATTTCACCAAGGAGCTGAAAGCCACCACGGCCCGGTGCGGTCTGGACGTGCCACTTTCCACGCTGGGCCCGGCTGTCATCATCTTTCACGAAACCGTCCACACCAAATTACTGGGCTCAGGTCAGGAATATCAGGTTTCTCTGTTATTAAAAGAAACCAGCGACATTACTGTGACTCTTTAAACTATCAACATAACCGCTGGAAAATATTGTAAAATAATATTAAATACAAGTTCACGTCCGCTGCTTAGTTGTTGCTTTTATAATAAAATGTGTAACTATGAATAAATACAAATAAAATAAATAATAATAAAAATGTTGTCTTAATTAGGAAATACCATGTTATTATATAGTTAGTTATAATTAGATTAGTCAATTATATATTATAGTAAATGATATAGTTAATTATTTCATTAAACAATAAGCAATTCATTCAATAAGCAATGTATTAGAAAAACTACTGAATATTCTTGTGTATATTATTATGGATTTTACATGGCAAATGAGTAGCTTTTTAAATTTTTATTTCCTGCAGACAAGCCCTCAGAATCGGCAGAACGTCTTCTCCAGGAGCGTTTCCGCAAGCTTGGCCTGTACCCCGAGGCGTTCAGCTCTATCCAGTACAGAGGTACTCGAACCTACAACCCTCCGACTGACTTCAGCGGTCTTCTGCGGAGCGTGGAGCTGCAGCTGGACAACACCACCACGCGCTCGCCACGCACCGCCAGTGTCATCTACAAAGCCCTCAATGTTAGTTTCTCATTCACTACATCTTCATGAACCGGACAAGGAACATCAGGACAACCTTCAACATCAGTACACAAAATTATAATGTGTATAACAGTAAAGAGATAAACTCCCAGAAGAGTTCACTATAGAACCTACATTACTGTTCTAAATATACAGAATAACTAGCGGAGTATTATCTTAATCAATTTGTTAGAGATAAAAAAAAAAAATTGAATTAAAGTAAATATGCTATAACAAGGACTATTAATGCAATACAAATGCTTAAATATACTTTTATAAAACATTTAAATGTAAGAAATGATTTTATTTTTGCAGTAATTACTAATAACAAAACTGTAGTAACATTACATAGCATTGCAGTTAAATATAGATTCCTTATATTTATAAATCTTCATGCTACGTGTCATGACTAACATCACAGCAATAATTCAAACAACTAAGTATAAAGAAATGTTGGCTATAGGGTCTCAATGTGTGTGTGTTGTCCCAGGCCCTGAGTGAGCGGTTTAGTGGTGAGATCCCTGACGAGCACCTGTCCAGTAACTCCTTCTTCCCTGATGAGTATTTTACCTGCTCAAGCATCTGTCTGAGCTGTGGGTGAGTGTCGTATCAACAGCACTGGTGTGCACTTCTCTACCTCTAGACTAAAACCTGCCCCGGACTTCTGTATCTCTAGACACAGCTCTGCACTTCTCTACCTCTAGACTAAACCCCACTCGGGACTATTGTACCTCAAGACTAAACCCTGTCCAGACCTGTATACCTTTAGCGTAAATCCAGCACCAGATTTCTGTACCTCCAGGCTAGACCCCGCTCTGGCCGCCTTCTGTACCTCCAGGCTAGACCCCGCTCTGGCCGCCTTCTGTACCTCTATATTAAGCCCCGCTCAGACTTCTATATCTCTAGACTAAACCCTGCCTGGACTTCTGTCGATTTTTCACTAAACTCCAACCTGGACTTTTGTATCTCTAGAGCAATCCCCATCTTGGACTTTTTGCTTAAACCCCACCCTAGACTTTTGTACCTCTGGAACCCTGGTTTAAATTTTTTTGGTGTTTTCTGAGCACAACTGATTTAACTAATTAGCGAATTATCAGCCCTTTTATGAATAGAACTGCATGTTGCAGAGCAGAGAAAACAGTAAAATGCGCAGGGCAGGGAGTCCTCCATGACCAGGGTTTGGAATCGCTGCTCTAGACTAAACCCTGCTCTGGACTCCTGTACCTCTAGACTAATCACTGCTGTGGTCTGGTTTTCAGCTCAGGCTGCAAGAACAGCATGAACCACCTGCGGGAGGGCGTGAGCCACGAGGCCAAGCATCGCTGCCGCTACTCCGCCCAGTACGACAACCGCATCTACACCTGCAAGGTACGTCCTGCTCTGTCCTCTAATAGCGTGTCCCCTATGTTCAGGTGCTCAGGGATTTGATCTGATGTCCAGTGTGTTTGTTTCACCTTGTAGGCGTGCTACGAGAGCGGTAAGGAGGTGATCGTGGTTCCTAAGACCACAGCGTCCTCAGACTCGCCCTGGTTCGGTCTGGCCATTTATGCCTGGTCTGGGTGAGTGAGTCCTGAACTTGAACAGTGTGGCGCTGTTGATGATGATGATGCGTCAGAGCTGAAGGGGGAATTTTAATGCTCGTCTTTGCAGGTACGTAATTGAGTGTCCAAACTGTTCAGTGATCTACAGAAGCAGGCAGTACTGGTACGGGAACCAGGACCCGGTCGACACCGTGGTCCGTACTGAAATACACCACGTTTGGCCAGGGGTGAGAATGTTTTTGCATAATTTTTGGCATAGTTGGATACTTCAAACACTCCTGCTTACCAACCTGATGATTTTTTTCCCCCCCTCCTGCAGTCGAACGGGTTCTCGAAGGACAACAACAACGCTGCACAGAGGCTGCTGGACGGAGTGAACTACATGGCTCAGTCAGTGTCCGAGCTGAGCGTCAAGCCCGCAAAAGCCGTCACTTCCTGGCTCACCGACCAGATCGCCCCGGCTTACTGGAAACCCAACTCGCTCATACTGGTAAGTGTTCAGAGCAGGGCTTCCTAAACTACCAGATTGTTTTAAAATAATTAGGACAAATTGATAGTTCTAATATCTAATTGTGAGGACTAACAGATTTGCACAACCAGGACTGGGCAATGTGACAAAAACATTGTGTCACAAAATACAATTTACAGCTTTGCTCACAAACTAACTGTGAAAGAACTGCTGTTAATATTATTTAGGTACAGACATGAAACATCATCAAATTGACGAGTCGTGTGCTAATTGGAGGTGTCATCAAATAGTTTGGAGCTCTGTTTACAATAAAATACTTTATTACATACTAAATTAATACTTTAATTTACTTTTGTTATCTGGCGAGTAGGGTGGGTGCGGACGTTCTCAGACGACCATCATGCACACGTTGCCAATTGGATTTTGACATTTTCGGGGTGTTATCTTTGTGTCACATGGTGCTGATCATATGAACTTGTGGTGAACTTGTCTCTGCAGAACTGCTCCAAGTGCGGCGAGGTCTTTAACGATAGCGATACGAAGCACCACTGCCGGGCGTGCGGAGAAGGCTTCTGTGACGCCTGCTCGTCTAAGAGCAGACCCGTACCCGAGAGAGGATGGGGTCTGGCCCCCGTCAGGGTGTGCGATGCCTGTTTCCAAAACCGAGGAATCCCAGAGGGTGAGAATATGGACTCGCATACAGGCAGGTCTAGAAGTGTTTGGACAAGAACACACCACCTTCTTGGTGTCTTTACCTTTTTACCTTTGATAGAAGTGTCAACTTTTAGCTTTAATTCAAGACTTTTTGAAATTTAACAGTTTAGAAATTAGAGGCCTTTGTTTCAGCAAACCTACATATTGTGATAAAGAATTATCTGTTCATTACCGAAAATAGATCTCAATTCAATTGTTAAATGCGGTATAAAAATTCTCACTCGATTCTTCATTCCGTCTGCCTGTAAATGTTAACAGAGCTGTTGGACGCTGCTTTGGAGGAGGAGGAGAGCGGGACGCTGATCGCCAGGAAAGTGGGAGAGGCCGTACAGAACACTTTAGGAGCCGTGGTCACTGCCATAGACATCCCTCTGGGTGCGTGTTGCTGCACTCTCGACACTTAAATACCCCATCGTCACATGGTTACAGCACTATGAACCAGTAAAAGAGGATTAGTGGCTGAATTACGCCCGTATTATTGAACGAATCAATCAAAACACATTAACAGAGATGAAACAGCACAGCTCAGTGTGCAACTCTAATTGGAGGTTGTTATACAGTTCGTCCCCGACTTACGTATATATCCGAGTTACGAATTTCCACAGATACGAACAAATCACAAAAGTAGCTCAACAAAACAGAGTTCACAGGTCCGATACAGTGGAAAACAGCTCAGACAAAATGGTGTCCGGGATTCCCCTCGCGATTTAAAGGTGCAGAGGCGACACTGGTACAATTGACGAGTGAGATTGATTTCCTTAGGCTGGGTTATGGTTTTTGGCCACATGATGGCAGTGTGGGGAAAGGGGACAGAGATTAATCAAGTGCATTGGTATGCTTTACATTGTATATTCCTGTTAAAGGCGTAGAAGACCCCCTTTGTTGGACTTAAGAACAAGTCCGACTTACGAACGTGCTCCCGGAATGGAACTTGTCCGTATGTCGGGGACTTCCTGTACCAATATAATATATTTCAAATGTCCACTGAGTTGTTCACTCTGGCATGAGAAGAGCTCAATTACACTTATTTAAACAAAACCACTTTCAGCCTAGTGGATTATTTTAGTTTTTATTAAAAGTTCATGTATTTTAATGAGCAGAATTCAGTTTTCATTGAATACACAATTCTCTCTTTGCTGGTATAAAAAAGCTGCTAAGTCAAAGTATTAGAAATATATTATTAGTAAAATATTACTCGTTCAAAGGTATACCGAGTTTAGTTCATACTTATCATACAGCTATGCATGTGTCTTTTCTTCTTGCATGTCGTTATGGACAGATGCACAGACACGTGTACGTTCTGTATACATGACACGCTTTCGAATAAGTGCTCTGTTCACGCTGTCTATCGGTATTAACCCCACTCATGCTGTAAATTCCGATGTCGTCTCCCCCCACCAGGACTGGTTAAAGACGCAGCTCGGCCGGCGTACTGGGTTCCCGACCAGGACATCCGTTGCTGCTCTCAGTGCCAGCGCGAGTTTAACGCCCGTCTCTCCATCCATCACTGCCGGGCCTGCGGACAGGGCGTGTGTGACGGCTGCTCACCCGACCGGCGTGCCGTCCCGTCTCGTGGCTGGGATCATCCCGTACGAGTGTGTCTCGCGTGCAACCAGAAACCTGGAGACCTTTAGCAGGACCGGATTCCCGACACCGCGGACCGGGTCCGAGCCGCGTCAGGAGAGAAGCCGCGTGCGCCCGTCATCACCTCTCCGGTCAAACTGAGACTCAAGTATCGTGTTTAATTTGCAGCTTAATTTTTTTTTTCTCATGGGAGAATGTTATTTTGACAATCCGTTATATGATCCCTAATACATACACAATCATATCCGCATCACATCCACCGTTACAGTCTGCATGAATCCAGGGAATCTTTGTACTGTAACGATGGGCGGGACGCTCGCAGGGCAGGCCTTAGGACGCCGCTTAGCCGCTCGTTCTGCTCCTTAACGTCTTCCCCCCCAAGGAGAAACCTTTTTTCTATTATTATTATTAGTTTTGGTATTCATATCCTTCGTCACATTACGTCCGTTCGAATTAAAATGATTTCCCTGTTACAGAGGAGATTATACACTATTATTATAAGTTTAACATGAGCATTTAAATTTTCTTTAACACACAACCACTACCTTCTTCACACAGAGCAGCAAATACACTCCATCACGTTCAGTAGTGACTTGTGGAACGCGTGCCAAAACCTCTCACACAAACAAACAAAAACAAAACTGAGACAGTGGTTGTGCAGTTTAATTTAAGACACAGCGAGACGTAGTGACTGCATGCTTTACTTGTTCATATTCATGTTCCTGGGCCTTTCAAGACTTTTGGCACAATTATTTTTTTTTTCATGTCACTACTGAAGTGATGCGCGTGCGAGACTGTAATTGTATCTTTTGGACAATGGCGTGAACTCCTCGTTTTTTCCTCAGGACGTCATCCTGCACAGTGATTTGGAAAACCCGGTTTTAATCCGTGTCGTTTCAGTGTTTGCTTTTATTTATCACGTTGTACAAGATTCCAGTAAGATTCTTGTCCAGGTCAGAGTTTATTATGACAAGAGAGCTGCTGTTAAAGGAAATCGCCCTGTTAGGTGTAATCCATCACTCGTCATCAGACTGTGCGAGTCACAGACGAAGCAGAAAAAATACTGAGCACCTAAAGGGACACGAGTGAGGGGGAAATAATTTTTTTTTTTTTAAAAAACAAACGACATGGGATTCAAAAGAAAAAGAAAAAAAAAGGGCCATAGGAGGAAAAAATTAAATTCGAGACCATGTGACTCATACTTCTAATCAATCTTTCTGTGCCAAAAATGAATGTCTTTTACTGAAAGTAAAAGTTGGTAATTCTCTCCATCCCTGTTTGTCAACCACGTGTATCTCTAATCCAAGTATTATCTTGCCCGTTTGCTTTCTCTTCCTTTATTTTTGTAGCGGTTGGCAGCCAGCTTTTAGGTGCATTACTGACACTGAACTGGTCTCACAAAACTTTACTGGGGTCCCTTTTTTGCGTCCCATGTCGAGCTCTCTTTTTTTTTCAAATAAATCTTTTCCACTCATGTGCCTGCCATCCCCCCCCCGCCCGCCTCAGATTTAAAAGAAAAAAAATTCCCACCCATGTCCCTTAAGGGGCTCCATAGAAAACAGCCTCCCTCAACCATAAGCTCACTCGTACAGCTAGCTGTCTTATGAGTTGATCGCCTCCTGTTGGCGCATTTTAGATAAACGCTTATACTTGAAGATTTTAAATAAAGGGGGAAAAAAAAAAAAAAAAAACTTACACTGCCGCGACCCGTCAGCATCCGTAAACCAACTCGTCTATTTTTTTTTGTTTTTGTTTGCGAATGGAAAAAATGTATATATATAAAAAAAAAAAAAATAAAAATCAAAGTTGAAAATCATACAATTTTAGCTTTAGCTCGATGACATGGCATGGCGTGAGCTCATCTGCTTTTCATCTCACTCAGTAGCTGTTAGCCCCTGATACGGGTTAATGAAAATGTTGGGGGGGAAAAAGTAACAAAAACAAATAAATAAATAAAAAAAACACAAGGCTTGTCTGTAACTGAGCTTGTTTAAGTTAAGATGTTCTTGGGATCGGGCTGACTGACCGTGACCCAGACTCGATTCAAAACTGTCATGTTTTATTCACCTTGTATGCTGAGTAAATTAAACATGGATACTTTTGATAGCGCGTGTCCGTGTGTGTGAGTTTCTCAGCCGCTCTAACAACACCTGGATGATCGAGAAACGGCCGAGCAAGTGCACCGCCGTTCACGTTCCAGCAGATGGAGCTGCAGCTCTAACCTAATTCGGCATCATTATGAATGATATATTTTTAAATTAGAGACTTTTTAACTGTAGAATCAATTAGATGTTCGTTTATTCAATGGAACACTGCTTCATAGAGGGTTCTCTATTCTTCTTTCTTTCTTGAACACACCTTCAAATCATCAGTCTCTGAGTTGAAGTGCGTTTGTATTAGAAGAGGGAAAACTCTTAAACGAACAGGACAAGAAAGATGTTGGGATATAAAAACTGCCTCATTAGTGTTTATAAGGGTAAAAAAAAGAAGCAACAATTTAGCATTTTAATATTTAGTTTCTTTCTTTTAATATTAATCAACACACCTTCTCCTCATTTCATTGTATTTGAATAGATAAATTAATCCTTGAGTAATGAAAATATTTATCATCCAGACAGATGTATCACGATACCCAGGTACCCATTTGATCCGTACTGCGATACAACGTCATCATTTTAGAAATATCCCGACTCGATGTTCATTTATTTTTATGATTTTGTTACAATTCTATACACAAATTGCCACACAAACGAATCACGAATCAACTTTCCCTCTACATTTTTGCAGTGTTTATTGCTAGTAGGTGGCTGGAAAGCGTATCGTTCTCTTTCTACATAATCTCTCTGGTGTTTGGATTCCGCTAGAAAAATAATTCCATTCAGTTTTCAGTACCAGTCAAAAGTTTGGATTTATTTTCTATATTCTACGACAGAACCTGGATTTGTTCAAAACTATGAAATAGCACATAAGGCGTTAATTGATAAATGATGAAACTTATGAGACTGACTCTCATGAACAACTTCTCAGGAAAACAAGAACAAAACTTACCTCAGAAATTACCTCAGATTAGAGCCGTTATGAAGGATATACAGAGCAGAAGCAGCAGACGCATCTATACATCACATGTTCAGAGGAGATTATTGTGAATTTTTCAATTAACACCTTCAATATTGTTTAACAGTTTAGAAAGAAAAAAAAAATCCGGAAAGACCATGGAGTTAAAAGAATGGGGTGTACAAACTTTTGACTGGTAGTTAGATTTTTTTTTTCCCCCCCTTCTGAAAGATCGCTCCTGATCCTTGAATCATACATCATTAGGGTTTAAAATGCACCTGAAGTTCGCCTGAAAGTCACGTGACACCAGACGACGCACTGGAAACCAGCCTGTAGCGTCATGACTGCCGGAGCGGCTCGGCTCAGACTCGTGCCTCGGGTGTCGTCCCGTCCAGAAAGTCTCCGTACGGGTAGTAATAGAGGTCGTGGCAGACGGCCATCAGGAGGCCGGGCAGTCCTCTGCGTCCCCCCAGCTGCGAGGAGAACACCACGTTGGGGATGGAGTCCTTTCCTGCAGGGTGAGGTGAAGGGATGGTCCTGAGGAGGTGGCCGTCTCGGAGACTCCACAGCCGGGTGTAGCAGTCCTGACCCACTGCAAACAACAAGAATAACAACACGCTGTATTACAGACCTCGTGTTGATTAGTTCTGACGCATTATCGTTTCCGTAGCGACGGTTTATTCACAGTGTCGGTGGCGTACCTGCGAGCAGTAGCCCCTCTTGCTCACACAGGTGGAGGGGCAGGTAGGCGTACTCGTTGTGGTGCCCTTCATACTGCTGCACCGCCCGTCTCGTGCGGACGTCCCACAGCTTGATCTGTACAGGAGAGAACGAGGCGGACGTTAAACAGCGATCCGCGCGGCGTCGCGGTCAGATCAGGGTCGGCAGAGAGAGAGAGAGACCGACCTTTCCGATCATGTCCGAGGCGACCAGGTAGTTCTCGTCCTGCAGGAGGCGTACCGAGGTGACCGCCGAGTCCTGGTGGAAGCGGGACGACTTCCAGCTGTGGTCCCGTCCGCGGCCCCGCTGCCTCAGGTCGATGCTGAAGATCTCGCCCGAGCGGCAGCCGTTAAACAGGACCGGCGCCTTGGACACAAGAGGCGTGGCGTTTGAAAATCGTGACATAAAATTCTGATCAAAACGTCGACGTGTTCGGGAAAAGTCAACACGCTTGCACTCACCCTGAGAGCAAACTGCTGGGTCAGAACGGCACTTCCTGTGCTGTAGGTCTGCCGCCGGCCCGTCACCGCGTCGGTCACGATGACGCTCCGGGAAAGACCTGAAAGACGAGCGGGAAAGCGGCTGAGCGACACACAAAGAGCGGCATGGGAACGCGCACGAGACACCGAAACATGCACTTACCGGTGCTGAAGGTTTTATCGGCCTGCGGGTTCAGGCACCACGCACACGACCACGCTGTAGAGATCTTAAAGCTGCACAGCATCCCAGGCTGGTCTGATGACACACCACAGCACAACGTAGTGCAGTACACATAACACTTCATTATTCAACAACTTCAATAATACAACGGACTTCTTGTATATATTAAATATATAACTACAAATTAATATTTAATATCGGTACACAAGTCTTACCGGGGTTGGAGTTACTGAAGAGCGACGCAGGCAGTAAACTGACACACCCTGGGGTCTGCGATATTCCCACCAAGCACAATCTGAGGACGGCGGTCAGGAAAACAAGCCTGATCGTCAGCGAGAGGCGCGGGAACACGCGACAGCTCATTAGAGGCGGAGCAGAAAGGATACAGGACGTGAGAGTCAGAGTGAGTGACCGACGCCCAGCACACGGAGTTCACCTGAAATACAGAGCGGCGTTACCATCGTCAACGACTCATAAATCAGCAGTATGTGTAATATTGTGTGAGAGAGCAGAGTCGAGTCCCAGCCTGGTCACCTTGCGGTTAGTGAAGTACAGGTTGTCGCACATCTCCACCGACAGAGATCCGTTCCTGCGGCCGCTGAAGTTCATGATGCCGTACTTGCAGCCGCCATGCGACACGTCGTTCACCGTGAAGACGCGCTCGCACGCCGAGTCCGCCTGTGGAGGAACGGGACGCGGGTTATATGGTAGCTCAGTGGTTAAGGCATTGGACTACGGTTCGGAAGGTCCAAGTCCCACTACCACCAAGTTGTCCCTGTTGGGCCCTTGAGCAAGGCCCTTAACCCCAACTGCTCAGATGTATAATGAGATAAAAACGTAAGTCGCTCTGGATAAGGGCGTCTGCCAAATGCCTAGATGTTGCTGCTTAAACCTCACAGAAGGGAAAGGGTTTCACAATGAGCTTGAAGAGGTGAGGAGCGGAGGCAGGAGCTCACCACGATGAGGCGGAAGTTATCCGTGTTCGGGCTGCTGGAGTCGGCGCTCTGGATCTCCAGCTTGTGCCGCTTCATCTCGCTCACCTTCACCTCATGGAGCAGCCTGGTGTTTAAAAAAAAAAAAAAAAAAGTGTATACAGCTGATAAAGAAACCAAACCATTCTATTGCACTTTATTAAAGCTTAGTGTTGAAGATGAAATGTTCCAAACATTCAACCGAAATTTATTCACTCTTGAGGAAAAAAAACACTAACGCCACACACACACACCTGCCATTATCAGTCTGTTAATATTTAAGGAAATCATTAAGGTACGATAACCGTGTAAAGGATATTGTTATGGGATTTATTTTTTTATCTCAGGTTTGTTTACTTTCACTATTTGTACTTTCCAAGTGTAAATGTTCTGTATTGCTGTTTTTAATTAATTGCGATTAAGGTAATTAAAGAAATATTAAAAGAAATTATACAAACTCAAAGAACTGAAGAAGAAATAAACTTAAGGGGAAAACCAAGGGATAAATTAAAGAACAAATAAAGTAAAAGAAAAAAGAAAAGATAAGAAAAAATTAAGTGAAGGGAAAAATTCTTAAGAAAAAAATAAAAGAAAGGAAGGGGAAAAGGTAAAGAATAAATAAATTGAAGAAAAAAAAGCAACAGAACAACTGAAGAAAAAAAATAGAATTCAAGTGAAGAAAAAAAGAAAAGAAAAAGTGAAGGAGAAAACTAAAAAAGAAAATACATTTGAGAAAAAAAGAAAAAAATAAAGGGAAAAGATAAAGAAGAGTTTAAAAAAAACACTGAAGAAAAAAAAAGATAAGAAATAAAATTAAGAAGAGTGAAAACGTAAGTACAAACATTCTGCTTTGGCGTGTTTGGAAATAAACAATGTGTGTCAGAATCATTACTATAATTTGTATATGATCTTCTCCTGAAGATTTAAATAAAGTTCTATTGTGTCGTCTGAACTCGGGTCAACTGTTCGCGAGCATCACAGACACCGTGCGGTAACACCAATCGATTCGATTCGATTTGGGATTATGGAATTAAGAGTGAAACATGTGAAATCAGTTTTCTCTCTCTCTCTCTCTTTTTTTTTTTTAACAGAAGCAATACATAAAATAAAACTAAAATAAAAATACAAATAAAATATATAAATACATGCAAAAAATCACTTACTCTACATATATTTAAAGCATATTAATAATTAAAAAAAAAAAAAAAAAAAAACATCTCTCTGAAGTGTGTGTGTGTGTAGAGCTGGGCCCTGACAGTGTACCTGCAGTAGGATCGCGGGCGCAGCTCTCCCAGGCGTCTCCTCTGCAGCAGCAGCGTGGAGTTCAGGCCGAGGCGTGGAGCTTTCTGCACACACACAATCACACACACGTTTCAGCATCACACGCTCTCACCCGAGTATAAAGCAGACGGCGCTTCAGAGCGCTCCGCCACTCACCTTCCTCACACACTCGTCCTCGGCCAGAAGCTCGGTCCTCCTCCTCTCGCGCTCCTTCGTCTCCAGCTGCTCCCTCGTCAGAGGGTTACAGTTATTGTGTCCGGGCAACAGGCGGAAGTAACGGTTCTTCTCAGGGTCGAAGTAAAAACCCGGCAGCTCTGTAGACGTGACCGAGACGAAGTGTTCAGTGACTCACAGCAGTCTGCTTTCACACGCAGTATAAACATTACATTAGTGTATACTTTGGATGCATTCGGCATTAGGAAAGAAAATTATAAAATCAAAAAAGACCATGGAGTAAGAAGGGGTGTGCAAACTTTTGACTGGTAGTGTATATTTTGTCCATCTTGTGTGTGTTGTGTAATATTGTACACTAAAGGTTTCACCCTGTGTGTGTCAAAAATATTACTGAAGAAGAGAAAAGAATAATTACAAAGAAGAGGAAGAAGAAGAAATAAACTGAAAAAGAAAGAAAAAAGAACAATTAAAAGTAATAATAAATAAGGAGCTGAAACTGAAGAAAACAGATTAAAAAGGAAGGGTTAATTACGAAGAAAAAGAAATAAACTGAAAGAAGAAACAAATTAAGAACAGTGTTAATTAAATATGATTAATTAAATAAATAAATGAAATATTAATTAAGATGACAAACTCAGAAAAACTTAATCAACTGAAAAAGGGACAAACTGGAGAGAAAAAAACAATAAGAAATAAACTGAAGAAATAAGAAAAATGACCTTCGGGGAAAATGAAGTAGGAGGAGGGAAATGATAATAAATAAACTGAACTCGTGAAATGAACAGGAATGATAAATAATAAACGTGAGCGTGTCTTCAAGGTTCAGTGTGAGGTATGGCGTTATATTCCTGCCAAAATTCTGAGCGCGCGGTTCGACATTTTGAGAGAATATCTCCACTGCGCGCTCAACAGCTCAATTCTGCGCGTGCAGTGTCTCCCGCGCTCGCTCAACATGTTCTCCGCGCGCGCGCGCTCGACTCTGCCTGTACGCTCGCGCGACTTCCTCCAGTGTTACAAAACTGCCACAAAACCAGCCAATCACAGGCTTCCACACACCGCTTCTGATCGGCTGTTCCTTCTCTATCATCTGGCAATATCGACCGCATAACGGAAGCGTTAAAATAAAGGTTTGTAAGTAAAGAGACCGAGTTGATGAATTTTAGTCGATGTGGTCTAACGATGAGCTGGATAATTAGATGAGTAAATAAAAACACCCAATGGGCAAACGAAACTGGTATATACTAATACGTCATTGAATAAAAAATAAATACTATAATATTTGTTTATAATATTTATGAATAAATAACTATTTACCATTCTTCCTTTATATAATTTCCTTTCAGTTGTATATAATTATATATAGCAATATCATTTTAATTTCTTATAATTTTCTTTTGATTTTGTAAAGCTGCTGAGAGACAATGGCCATTTTAAAAGCACCGTACAGATAGAGAAGGAACAGCCAATCAGAAGCTGTGTGTGGAAGTCTGTGATTGGCTGGTTTTGTAACACTGGACAAAAGTTGAGCGAGCGTAGAACATGTTGAGCGCGCAGTGGAGACACTGCACGCGCATACACTGCTCTCAAAATGTCGGACCGCGCGCTCAGAATTGTGGCAGGAATATAACGCCATAGTGAGGGAGGGTGAGATCAAGTGTGAGAGGCGGCGTGTGTGTGTGTTGTGTTGCAGAAAGCTGACCTGGCGCAGGACCACTGGATGTGGAGGATGAAGCTGATTCTGATCCTGAACTTCTGTCTGATGATCTGCAAAACACCATCACACACACACGTCAGATTAATGTGTGAAACGTCACCACCACATGGAGATCAGACCTGTGTAGTGATGTGCGTGATTTACTCAGGTGTGTCTGCTGGAGACCCATCACGCTGAGGATGATGATGATGATGATGACGTCTGCTCCTCCTCCCTCTCTTCATCTCTCCGCTAACTCACTGGCTAACAGTTAGCTAAACACCTAGCAACGACGAACTCTACACGCTTTCTATGCTATTCATGTCCAAGTTAAACTATCTAGTTGCTTAAAACGCTTTTTTTATTTAAAAAAACGGCATTAAACACATGTTATACGTTTTGCGTCTAAAATAAACGCACTTATACAACTATACAATGTAAAACTGTGTCCTCAACACGCACGTGAGATAACGCCTGTAGCAAGGGCTGCGTCCTAAATTCCTCCCACACACTCGGTCACTACCTAGGGCACCAAACAGTACACTCCTGCAGCCTACCTAATGCTCTACTTATCCGATTGGAATTAGAGGTCGACGTTGGTTTCCGCGTTCTGTAGTTCCCGCCTACTCGATGTCGATTGGTGAATGTTTTTTAAATGCTGCATCAATTCCGAATATGATTGGTTATTCGTGCTGTCGGTCACGTTGGTTAAAAAAAAAAAATGAACAATTAATAAAAATAAAACGAATTTTTTTACATTAACAAGATTACAAGATTTTATTTGATATTAAATTAAATATTTACATTTAAATTCAAGTTGGAATGACTGTTAAATGTATTAAAATGCTACAGAATTCTTGAATCTCGAATACATCATTTTAGGTGTAATATGAAGGTAAAAATATATTACAATTATAGAAAAAAATATAGATCTATTTAAATGTTTTATATGTAATATTATTGTATATTAATTTTGAAAATGTAGAAAAATATACGTGTAATATTTTTCTGTATATCATAAATACGTGTACATGTCATTATTTAACCAGAATTGTGACATTATATTAAAGAAATGAAAAAAATAAAAATAAAAAACAATAACCTTTTGCGTCTTGTCTAAGCCACGCCCACGTCCTGAATCAGAATAAAACGAAATAAAATTAAAAATGTACATTTTACAAGATACGCAATTTGATTTGACGTTAAATAGAATAGAATTCGTTGAATTAAATTAGAGCTGAAATTAGTATTAAACGTATTGAAATGCTAGAGAATTATTGAATCCTGAATACATCATATATTACAATTTATGAAAAATCTATTTAATATATTTAATATAATTTTTTATGTTTAAATACGTACACTATATAGCTAGGATTGAGACATTGCATCAAATAAATAAAGGAAAAAAATGAACCTTTTGTGTAAATGCATTACATTGTAACACATTTAAATGGGTTTGACAGCTTGTCTAAGCCACGCCCACGTCCTGAATCCTGATATTCTATTGGCTGGATTCTGGGTTTTTTTTCTTTCTTTCTCATTTCTCGCTCTCTCTCTCTCTGTTTCTCTCTTTATGTTTCTCTCTCTCTTTTATACGGTTCCCAAAAAAAAGTCTAAGATTTGAGTTTATTGGGTTACACTGTGGCAACATGGCGACTGTCATTCACAATCCACTAAAAGCGTGAGTATTTACTAATCATGCATGCGCATACAATACTAGTCGTGTTAAAAAAGAAAGAAAGGGAGAAAAATAGAAGAAACAGAACTATGCTTTTTTTCTTCTTCTTCTTTTGATCTCTGGGGTTAAACGCACACACTTGTGATTATAATGCGCGTCTGCACTGTGTGCGTTCATCCCATGCAGTTTATTCTGTGTGTGTGTGTGAGTGTGTGTGTAGAGCCGCATGTGTGTATACGCACAGATACTTCACCTGATCCTGAGATTTCTCCAACAATAAACCGTTATGAAACCGAATCATCACGCACGTGCATTCATCATTATTATTATTATTATTATTATTATTATAGTGAGTCTGTTTAGGCTTGATCATGCACACGTGCCCTTGTGTTGTTTTAATCGTTACACAAACGAGATAAATATAAATATAGCAAACAAAAGAAAAAGAAAACTTTGTTCCCTCGTGCTCCATTTTTTGGGGGGGATTTTATTTCAACATATTATAAAGAACCTTTTTATGTTAAGGTGACTTAGGAATGTCCCTTAGGAAAAAAAATAATGTCAACATTTAATATAACAAAATCTATTATATTTAGTTTTGTCAACCATAATTATACATGCACACACACACACACACACACATATATATATATAGAGATAGATAGATACTTTATTGGTAATAAAGACCTCTAATAAGTGAAACAGTGTAGATAGTAACAGTTGCTCAAAGAGCAGCACGACAGTGTCAAAACTGAGTCTGTATGTAATGGCAAAATATGTAATAGTAACCGTGACTGCGCCTTAAGAAGGAAAAGGAGAAAAACATGAAACTAATAGTACTGAAATATTGCAGCATTCCCTTCTTTACTTTATACACGAACAAGACTAAACTTATTATCAGTTGTGTCTGGCTGTTTCAGATATTTTACACATGTTTTCTTAGTAACATGACAACCTGTTGTTGTTATTATTATTATTATTATTATTATTGCTACGTTTTGTTGTTTTTGTCAAATTAAACTCACGAGAGAACTCCTATAACGTCTATAAGATGCCTGAGAAGTGCTATATCACCAATATACTGTAAGTGAGAACAGAAACAGGCTAGTTTCATGGAAGTTCTATAACGATAAAAATAACTATAAATAAATCTAACCGATGGTGAAAACACAGTGCGTTTATAGAAAAATAATCAGTGTCACTAGTAATTTATCTTTAACAGCTTCACACAAATTGTTTAAACTCTCACATGAGCAACACGTACAGTATAGATTCCTATCACAGGGGGGTTCTGTAACGTTATCATGCAGGGTGTTCATAAAGGCAGGAGTCGACAGCCATATGTCGTTCAAATACGTTTTTGAGCTTCATCAAATATGATAAGGAAAATCCACAAAGACATTACACAGTAGGTTATAAATAATAAATGCATAACGAAAGAAAGTGTAGTTTTACTCTCACTGACGCTTGATGTTTCAGACACCCTGAAGATTCATCTGTGTTTATTTATTTTTGTGTTCAGTTATTTCAAATAAACAACCATACATTTAAATGAATTATAGGCTGATATTACAGGTTATGAATTATACGTTACACTACTTCAACCCTGTTAAGCAGCTTCTGATGATCAGAATTATTATACAAGACTTAGTTCTGACTTAGTAATCTGCAACGTTTAACTACACTATCTGTGTGACTGGGCGTGTCCCAGGTGTTGTCCAGCGGTTAAGGACACTAACTGTGTGCCTCAGCGTGGGTGAGAGTCGGTCTGTACGGTCCGCGGTACTGAGGAGAGAGCAGCTGCCTGACCACGCCCACATTCACACCCAGTCACAGAAGCACTTTCAGCAGGAACACACATCTGATAACGTCATGTCGTCTTAAACAACACGCCGTCTCATCAAGTCCTTCTGAATCGCCTCTGAACCGTCCGTGTCGTTCTGTTCACGGCTAATGCAAGCTACAAGGCTAACTAGCGTCTGACACAAGGCTGAATCTCACATTCCTCTCTAACCCCTGATCAAGGGCAATACTTGGTGTGTGGGACAAGCGACTGTACACCCTACATAGTGCACTAGCTTTCCATTTAATGCCGTTTGAGATTCAACTCCGGAACCCAGGATTAACGTTAACGGAGCTGATGTTCTAAGTGGAAATATAAAGTAAATCTCATACGTTTCTCAGGACCGTCCACCATAGTGGACATAGTAGGCTACAGTAGTCCCGGGACGAGTTTAAAACTACTTTCATCCGTTAATTACACTAACTGTCGGTTGTCGACTTAGTGTCGCGGTTAGTTAGTTCCACCAGGAGTGGAAGGAGCAAAATAACCGGTTAAATAAAGGTACAAATCATAATCTGTTGATGATAAATGGTGTTTGTGGAGCTGTTGTATAAAAGTCATATCACACTCAAGGTCGTGCTGATATTCAGTACAACAGCACGACTTCTCGTCAGCGTCAATTCGTCTTGGGAATGACAGATACAAGTCCTGCACAGTGGCCAGAGGGATTTTGAGCCGTTCTTCTTGCAGAATAGTGTCCAGGTCACTACGTGATGCTGGTGGAGGAAAACGTTTCCTGACTCGCTCCTCCAAAACACCCCAAAGTGACTCAATAATATTTAGATCTGGTGAGTGTGCAGACCATGGGAGATGGTCATCAAACCACTCTGTCACCAGTCTTGCTGTGTGTATTGGTGCATCATCATCCTGATACACGGCACCGCCTTCAGGATACAATGTTTGAACCATCGGGTGCACACGGTCCTCCAGAATGGTTCGGTAGTCCTCGGCAGTGACGCGTCCATCAAGCACAAGTATTGGGCCTCGGGAATGCCATGATATCGCAGCCCAAACCATCACTGATCCGCCCCCATGCTTCACTCTGGGCTGCAACAGTCTGGGTGGTACAGTCGCTTCTTTGGCGCGTCTCCACACCGTAACCCTCCCTGATGTGGGAAAGACAGTGAAGCTGGACTCATCAGAGAACAAGACATGTTTCGCATTGTCCACAGCACCAGATTTTCCCTGCTGGCATCATTGGAACAGACGTTTGGCATCGGCACGGGTGACCAAAGGTTTGGCTTTTGACCCTGTGGAGCTCCTGACGAACAGGTTTGGTGGAAACAGGAGAGTTGAGGTGCACATTTAATTCTGCAGTGAGTTGGGACGCTGTGGTTTTATGTTTTCTGGATACACTGCGGGTTCGCACCCGGACATCCCTTTCAGACAGCTTCCTCTCGCGTCCACAGTTACTCCTGTTGGATGTGCTTTGTCCTTCTTGGTGGTACGCTGACGTTACCCTGGACACCGCGGCTCTTGATACATCACAAAGACGTTTGTCTTCTTTTGATCTCTGATGTGTCCCCCACAATGTCGTGTGCGTTGCAATATTGTAAGCAGAACTGTGCTATTACTCTGCTGATTAAACCGTCACACTCTGCTCTTACTGGTGGAATCTGCAGTCAATGAAGATCAGCCACCAGCCTGGGAAATCTAGCCATGAAACCTCCAACACTAAATTAGCCAGTGTTTCAGTTTCATTGTCCAACCCCCTGTGTGTCTCAATAAAAAGGGGAAAACATCCAGCTAAGCCCTCAAGATGATGAACAGACAGATCATGATCATTTTATCAATAAAAGAAGAGTTGGACGTTGCTTTCACTATTTCCACCCAGAAAATTCCCAGATCCTGGAGTACATTTGTCATTGTGTGTATATATAAGTGTGTGTAGTGGGTGTTGCACTGTACACACACCGTGTAGGTGCAGATTAGCACCGTCCCAGCATCCTTCAGGGCCCATCTGTTCTGAGGAAACGCCTCAGAGAGGTGTCACTCCACAAGAGACAGGGCCCCATCTGCTCCGAAATTTCACACACACACACACACGCAAATATATGTAGGGTGTTAAGTTGTAATCACAGGTTGACTGATGCTGCCGACTCCATAACTATGGCTTACTTATGGTTTTAAATGCAAAATATCTTTAAAAAAAAAAGAAAAAAAAAATCCTTCTTTATTAACTATTAAAATCATCCAATACTGATGGGGAAAGAATGACAAGAAAAATCAATAAGCCAAGTAAGTTTTATTTATTAATCAGCTGGAATAATTTGTCAATCCCAGCCTGTCGATGTTAGCCAGGTTGCTAGTAGACGTAGCTCCTGATTACACTGATTTAATCTTTTTTTTTCTTTCTTTCTTTCTTTCTTTCTTTCTTTTTTTCTTTCTTTCTTTCTTTCTTTCTTTCTTCTGGACATCCTGGGACACACGCTGCACGCACTTGACAATGTATGCCGGACATGTCATCTTAACCTCCGCGATCGAACAGGCGATATTCATCCAGAGTTCGTAGCCTGAATGGTCGTACGTAGCGGATTTCAAATCACGTCAAGTCAAATCGAGTAGGGTTTTATAGTCATTTCAACCATATACAGTTCAGTACACAGTGACACGAAACAACAATCCGCCTGGACCAAGGTGCCACATAAAACCCAAATTATCAACAATAACTAGCTAACCGAGATACCTGATTAGCTGATTGGCTAAGACAGAACCAATTAACACCATCAATTTTAAAAACTATATAAGAACTAGAAGAAAAAAACAGTGATAGACAACATAAAGTGTGTGCAAATGCGAGTGACTGTACAGTAATACGTACACCTGACATTAGCTAATCGCCTAATGAACTCTAGCAGCTAGCGACTGCGAGAAAAGTGACGTTTGCATCACAGCATGCCGACTTTAGCGTTTATTTCTGTGTGAATTTTTCTTTGTTGCTTTGTTTCTCGTTATTATTATTATGTTTTTTTTTTTTTCCAAATTCCGAAACGTTTCAGGATACAAAGAGCCGTAGCGTGTGGTTGAGATGCTAACGCTTAGCCTTTCTTCAGTGTCTTACTGTGTGTTTTAGGGGAACATGACTCCTATACGTACGTAGATAGTGTATAGTTTTGTTCCATATGCGTATGAGGTACTGAAGAGGTAACTGCGGTTATGTTCTGTTGAGCGGGGTCGGGTGGTGTGCTTGCAGAAGTCGGTTCCCCTCCCCCAGGTCGCGTGAGAGGGGTTCGGGGAGGGAAATCGTCCGTCTGGATAAATCTATTCCCTGCATCGGCAACCAAAAAAAAAAAAAAAACACAGAGGGGCCTGAAATCATTGTGTATACAAGAAGAACTGGGCTCGGTGCCAGTAAAGAGACTTCACAATACCGCTGGTTTCCCCTGCGTTCCTGCACATGTTTCATTTTTCAGTGACAGAGTAATAAGCCTCGGTTCTGCAGCTCACATGGTTTCTATCAGGGGGTTTACTTGTACCGCGCTCCCCTAAAGCCTCGACTGTAATAACTTACACTGCGTCCTGAACGTCCAGGAGCCGCCCCTCCATTTAACAGGACAATAAAAGCTATATAAGCATCAGCGTGCAAAAGTTTGCGCACCCCATGGTTTGGAATAGGGGGGGGACCGCCGTGGTAAATAATTTTTTTTCCCTGAGTTCAAAGATGAAATGTGGGTGCACGAGGCGACAAAAAGACAAACCAAAAAGTGATGAACGTACAGTTTATATATAAAGAATTAGATCTAATCTACACGTCATGTTTTTTGTCTATAACCTCGTATAGATTGTGCTTCGACTCAAACCGGATAACGTACACGCAGCTTCAAAGATCGGGGGAAAAGCTTTCGTCCTCGTCCCTCGGGTTCCTCCGAGGTCTTTAAACAAGACTCTTTTATTCATGAGCCCGTAATCATATTCCAGTCAGCGTACGATTTAAACTGCGCATTACGCCAGGCATATGGAGCGCCAAAAGAACAACAATGCTTTGAGAAAATTCCCTGATGCTAGTGATTTATTCATGGCCTCTGTAAATGCAACCACGAGAGGAATTTGAATATGAAAGGCTCGAACACGGCACACAGCTGAGCTCCGGGCTCGGGTCAGGCTGGGACAGCGGGCACGAAATGCTTTCTCTCGTGCAGAAGTTTTCTGGTTTCTCCTGCTGTAAATAAAACCTTGGCTCGCTCCCGTCCTGCGAAATATCACAGACTGCTGCCGCTCCTTAGGGCACAGTGCTTATTGTAGGTATAATAATAATATTAGTAATAAGATGCCTACACTGTAAACCCTAACGCTCAAAGTAACTAAACATATTGAGTTCTGTTAACTTAAACAATTACAGTTCATTCAGATTAATATAGGCCTTGATGAGTATTTAGAACTTTTTGGTATTTATTTAGTTTGTAGAAATGACACTTTTCAAGTTAGCTGAACAGATTTGATATTTTAAGCCACAGTAACTGTCTCCTTAAAGGTCCACCGACGTAAACTCTTTCAGCCCAGCGATTTTGTGTCTGAGGTCATCAATGCACATGTAAACTGTCCACACTGAATTGTTTCGATTAAGATGGTGGATTGGTCTGTCTTCACATGATGCTGTAAGTGTAATCTTTACAAATCTGGGCACCATAAAGTGGTCCAATAATACTTATTCGGTTTGTACCAGAGCGCTGGTGACTCAGTGGGAGGTGTTTCGCCTGCCATGTGAAAGGGCCGGGTTCGATTCCCAGCTACTGGATGAAGTGTCTGTCCCAAGGCCAGATAATAATGGGAGGTTTGTGTTCAGAACGGCATCGGGCGTAAAGACTTGTGAAAACCTGCTGTGACGAGCCATAGCCAGGAGCAGGCGAAAGACCAACACCAAGTTATTTAATTTGCAACAACTAAAAAAAAAATTATAGGAGGGCCTCCGAGTGGCGCAGTGGTTAAAGCGCTCGCCCTATCATCCGGAGATCGCTAGTTCGAATCCCGGGTGGTGCTGTAACCTCTCGCAGCCGGAGGTCTAGAGAGAGCTGATTGGCCGAGCTCTCTCAGAGGGGAGGGACGAGAGGTACTTAGTGCTCCCACATTAATCACGGCTCTACAGCCAGTCAGGGGCGTCTGTGAGCTCGCGCAACGGAGGGAGCGGATAGCGCCGTCCTCCGAGTGTGTTACGCCGCCCCCAACGGTGCGCGAGCGAGCAGTTCGAAAAGATGCGGTCGGCTGGCGTCACGTGGTTCGGAGGAAAAACGTGATAGTCTTCCTGAGTGGTAGTAGTAGCCTTAATGTGGGAGCGCCCCCTAGTGACGGGGAGGAATTGGACACGACTAAATTAGGGAGAAAATCGGGGAAAAAATCCAAAAAAAAAAAAAAAAAAACAATTATAGTACGAGTTCGGTTACTCAGTAATGCAAGTAAAGAACGATTAATATGAACGAGTACAACAAACTCAAAAACTGATAGTTCTGTTTACTTAAAATTGGAAACATCATTACTTGAAAAAAAAATTGTTGTAACTGATTACCTGTAACTGATGAATTTATTTTAGTTTTGCCAGCTTATTCGGGTTTGCAGCGTAAGAGAGGATTTTAATAGGAAGATTAAATGAATATAAAATATGACTAAAAATAATTATAGCAAAATTATTTTTCCTTACTTTAGTAGTTACATAGCTTTGTATTATTTTATGCGACATTATTTAAATTACTGTACTTTTGAAGTTCTTTTTACACGTATTATATTTCACTTACTGTAATTGCTTTTTTTTATTATTTGCTATTGCCTTCGTATTATTTTAGCATTTTATTTTGTACTACTTTCACTTTGAGCTAGGAGTTTTAGATTTTTCAAGGCATTTGAAAAGTTACATCAATAATAATAATAAAAAGAATTGTATTATTGTTATTATTATTTACTATTTTCAGTATGAAGTAGGGGAAAAAAAAACAACAGCAATAGATTAATAAGAATTGTGGATGGGAATCACTAGTGACCATCTGATACAATATTATCATGATACTCGGGTGCTGATCCGATTTATATTGAGAGTCGTACTGTAAGTGTTACGATTATTATTATTATTATTATTATTATTGTTATTATTATTGTTATTGTTCTGATTGAATATTACTTTTTTCCTTACAAAAAAAAAAAAGAAAATTGTTGAATTATACCTCAAACGTTTTATACAGGAGTAATTAAATGTCCCGCGTCTCTTATACCGTTAAGTTTTCTCACTTAAACCCCAAGCGCAGCATTTAAAACAATACAGACTAACTTCAAATACAAGAGTTTAACATTTACAGTAACTTCAATTAAATTGTTACTGAACAGCGCGTATCGCTGTGATGTCATTCACCTGATGTTATTTCTAAACAAACGCAGCAAGTAATTCACTCCTAGCACATGGCATAGCGTGTTTTTTTCCACCTGAAATGCCTCCCACGCCTCAAAACCCAGCTTGACGATGAGCGCATGGTGAGCAGGTGCGAGTATATGGCGTGTGGACATAATGAGAGTAATTTTCGCACGCTGTGTTTTGAGACCGGTGTAAGAGTGTGGAATGGGTGTGTTTTGAGACTAATTCGCTCACAGTGTTTAGAGAAAAAGACAGATCTGCAACTTTTTTTCCCCACACGTGACTTTGGATAACGTTACGTCATGAGATGCGTTTCCTGGTGCGTCACTCACTCGTGCAGGACGGATTACACGCAGTGAAAGCCCCCGTGCTGATTTAACACTTTCAGAGGTTATTTGCGTCCAGCTGGACCCTATAAACACTGCTGGGTGTTAATTCAACTCTAGAGAATTTGACATGTACGAGGCTGATCATCGCTCACGGCCAATCATACTGCAAACCAGGTGACTGTCTGATGGACCGGTGTATCTCTATTATCAATGTAAAAATACGAAAGAATAAATAAAATAATAATAATAATAATGAAATCTGTTTGGGGTCAATGTGGCGAGACATTAATCACCACACAAAAGAACAGAGATACACAACTGAATTAATTACATCTATATAAATCAAAAAAGGTTTTGTCTGGACGTCGGTCAGAACTCACATACATTTCATACATTGGAGGACCTGAAACCTGAAAAAAATCTGTCTGTCTGTGTGTCTGTATGTCTGTCCAGACAGATTTTGTCACAGCATCACGCAAACCTGGCTGGACAGAATTTAATGTAACTTTGCCAGTCCATCAGTATTCAACTGAAGTCTAACCTGCGCCATGAATTAAAACATAATGTTGAGTAAAAGTGATGTTATGAACAGTTATGTGCCGGATTTAATAATCCACTTTAAAATAATCCACTAATGCGCTACTGTCTCAATGTAAACAAACACCTGCACCGATAGATATTAATGAGAAAAGATAAAGGGAATATTTTGACTGGGATTAGTTCATATTCTCACTTTGGCTGAAATAACAGCGCTGACGTGGTGTACGTGAATTTTAACGCGCTGTTAAGTTTAAAGAGAAAACTTCATCTTTTATCCGATCTACTTTTTCTAACGATTTCTCATCTGTGATTCTCTCTCCGATTACCGAACAGCGAGTGTATTTGTCTGATGATGAAAGAAAGAAGTACAACTCGGTGTAAACGAGGCGTCAGATACTCAAACCCTACAGAATGTGATTTCTGTGTATTAATAAGTTAGACAGAGAGTTCTGCTGTACAGAGAGACACACAGACGTGTACGTGGACTTCAATCTGAAATAATATTATTATTATTATTATTATTATTATAATCACTGAGTACATTAAAGATCAGCAGATTATTATTAGATTTAACATTTTTAACCAAACACTAGGCTCGAATAAAACTGCAATTGCAGTAAATACTATCACTGATATAAATTATTTCCACTATGGAAATAAAAAAAAAAAATCATATACACATCATCTGAAATTGTGTTAAATGATTGTAATAAATGTATATTATAAAAGTATAAAGTGAAAAAATATAGAAACCCACACACATGAGCGCGTGTGTGTGTGTGTGTGTGTGTGTGACAGCTCGGGGTCAGGAAGGCGATAAACAGATGCCGGCCCGGTCCCGGGTCACGTGTTATCTTCACGTGAGCGGTCCGTCTTTGCTTTCCGTCGTCTGCGGTTTCCTCAGATAGCACGAACGTTTCAATACACAGCGTGAAATAATGCACACAGGAAATCTGGACATGGCACAGGAAGTCAGAAGCAGGGGGGGGGGGATCATGTACAAGGCTGAAGGGGCAATCATTCATTCTGGTAGAAAAATAGTTTCTGCGTGCCATATTTACATTCGAGTCACAGGACAAGAGGGTCCAACCCGGACAACACACACACACACACACACACACACACACACACACACACACACACACACAATAACTTATTTTTATTTAACAAAGAAAAACTTGTCAACGAGGAGATGTTTAAGAGAGATGCTGGTGAGAGAACCGGAGTGTGTGTGTGTGTGGGTGTGTGTGTGTGTGTATACGGTTCTCGCTGGTGTTCCACAATGTTAAATGTAACTATAAATGGATATAAAGCATGATCTCATGTTTTCATGAAGAAAGGTTGTTATGCGTACGTTTTCTTCGGTAGAAGAGGAATAACAGCGTACGGACGGCGGTGTGACGGCGACTCCGGGGTCGGAACGCTGGTGTTGTGGGGACGCAACACAAAGACCCCACTTCTTCTTCTTCTTCTTCTTCTCTCTCAGAACACTGAGGTTCTTTGTGTCCCATCACCGTGTGCCAGTGTTTCCTCTTTCTCCACTTCTACATTCCTCACGTATCTGCTGATATAATAAACTCTCACAATAACCAGACTGTTCGTTTTTTGGCTGACAAAAGTATAGAGACCTGAAAATCTTTGACTTTTCAAAAACAACTTTTCCAAAAAATCTACTTACAATGTTAATATTCCTAAATATGCAGTTTTACTCCTGGACGTGACCGTGTGTGTGTGTGTGTGTGTGTGTGTGTGTGTGTGTGTGTGTGTGTGTGTGTGTGTGTGTGTGTAAATGCTTCATAGCCGGAGAAAGGTGCAGTCCGACTCCTCGCTTGGTTTGGTAAAATTACAGACTTAAAAAAACTTTTTTTTTTTTTCTTAAGTGAGAAGATCAAAAAGAGAAAATAACAACATTGTGATATTATCTCAACTGGAAATTGGGTTTTACTGAGACAATTGGTCACATATTTTCAGATTTATTTTGTATTTTATGATTGGTATGTTTTATTTGAATCCTAATAAATCATGTGACCTAATACAATATAAAATGTGAATTTCGCACAGGGAGGATTCATGTATTTTTTGGATCTTAATAATCAGAGCTGTGAATCATGAGTCGACTGTTGATTCAGTTTGATTCGAGTTTTGATGCGATTTGATTCAATAACACTAAAGCTTATAGTCAGGGTTTTTTTTTTTTTTTTCAAGCAGCTACGTTTCTTCCAGGTTTTGAAATATTAAAAACTGCTGTAAATATCTTATAAAAATGTAAATGCAACTTGTGATGTTAGTTGTTTAAATCTCATGTTTTGTAAAAAGCAGTAATATTTTTTTTATTTTTATCTTCTTCTCCAATCCAGTAGGTGGCAGTATTACACCGACCGAAGATAAACCGAAAGTGATGCTTTTACAAAATGCGAGTATTTACAGTAGATGCGCTCAATTAGAATTTCCTGCTGCGTATATATTTAACGAATTTTGGAGGATCTGAGAAGCTTTTATTTATTTTTTTTTTTTTTAAGTGTGATTCAATTCTGAATTGAAAACCGAACCGTTCACTCAACTAATAAGGTTGTTCAACAAAAGGTTGATTAAATCTCACGGCTCTACTAATAGCTAATCGCTGATGCCACAAACCAATTTCCTCACCAGAGAATCTCTTAGCTGTGTGTCGATGTGACTGGAGGTTCACTCCGCTCTCCGTCTCGTCCTCAGACTGGGAGATCAGTTCTATAGGGAGGCCATCGAGCACTGTCGCAGCTACAATGCCCGCCTGTGTGCCGAGCGCAGCATCCGGATGCCGTTCCTGGACTCGCAGACGGGCGTGGCTCAGAACAACTGCTACATCTGGATGGAGAAGCGACACAGGGGACCAGGTACAGGAACCACAAACTACGGTGTAGCGGTTAGCACTGTCGCCTTGCACCTCCAGGGTCCGGGTTCGATTCCCGTCTCTTCGTGCATGGAGTTTGCATGTTCTCCCCGTGCTTGGTGGGTTTCCTCCCAGTTCTCCGGTTTCCTCCCACAGTCCAAAGATTAGGCTAACTGGCGTTCCCAAATGACTTGTAATGTGTGAATGAGTGTGTGTATGTGTGTGTGTGTGTGCACGCCCTGTGACGGATTGGCAACTTGTCCATGGTGTACCCTGCTCGTGCCCTACGTCTCCTGGGATAGGATCCAGGCCCCTGCGACCATGAATACAGGATAAAGCACTCACTCATCATCTATACGTATACCGTATACTGTATCTGTAGATACAGGTGAGATAAAGGTGGTCTCGAGTGCAGGTGTGTGTGTGAGCAGATATTGACCGTTTATTGTTTGTTATTACTTGGTGCTTTTTATAGACGTTTCTTTTAATGTAGAAATGTTTTCTAAATCATCATTGCATATGGACTTTGTTTGGATGTTCCCAAGACTTTTGCACAGTGCTGTAAATAAAACAGCTGTTTGGTTTTCCTAAGCATGCCGGAGAATATGAGCTCTTTTGGTATATAACAAAATTTATACTACAGATAATATGGCGCCTAATACTTTTTCACAGTACTATATATATATAAAATGTATATCATACAGTATTCAACAGAATAGAAATACAAAATAATCTTTTTACGATCCTCGCTGGATTTAAAATTGTGGGGTGCCAATAATTTTGAGACCTGCATTTACCAGTATTTAGTGTCTCTTAATTGTTTCTATTTGATTATTCATCTGGATAAATGTTTATAATAATAATAATGATCTGGTTCCAGTCGTAACCTCGTGGTAGATGAAGCCAATGTCCTGGAATTCATGATTAATACTCTATAAAAGTTATGCTTACCTTGTTTTTGTTCTTTTTACCATCTTTTCTAAATGGCGCCACTAATTCTGATGGTGACTGTAAATCTGCTCGGTATAAAACGAACATGGCGTCTAATCCGCTCACTCGGCCCGGCTTGTTTTTTGCTTTTCATACGAGACGCACGTTTCTCCGTGATTCGATTACGGATTTAATTGAACAGAAATATTTCTCGAACGTAGCCAGAGTCACACGGGGTCGACGGCCGTCGGGGCTCAAGCTAACCGTGCCGCTGAGAGACGGACGCAAATAGACGGAGAATCTAGCGCCGGTGTCTCAGACACACCCTGCAGTTTGTGGTGAACCAGAGTTTATGACGTGCTTTTATTTAGCTTATTATCCCCCCTCCTCCCCCCCTCCCCCCCCCCCCCCCCCTCGCTCTCTCCCAGTGCCACTATCTGTTTCTACTGAAGTCTAAAAAGTCTTGTCTCGTTGCTGTTTAAGTGATGCACGATCAGACGTTTTTATGTCATACTGTTTGCTTCACAAATGCACACGCGCGCACACACACAAATATACCCCTTGTGTATGTATGTATGTGTGTGTGTGTTGGCACAGGACAGGCTGCGGGTCAGATGTACACCTACCCCGCCCGCTGCTGGAGAAAGAAACGGCGACTGCATCCACCGATCGACCCTCAGCTCAGACTGTGTGAACTCAGGCTTGGTATGTGAACAACACACTCTGTCTCTGTTTCTCTCTCTCACACACACACACACACACACACACACACACACACACCTTGGCTTCATATTTCCTCCCTTGCATCTTTTTCTCTCATTCCTTTTTTTTTTTTCATGGTCATTTAAACGCTGTAGTCTTGGCCCCATCTGGCTCTTATTACGCTCCTCTGTGTTTCCCTCTCGGTCTCCGTGCCCTGCTCGGGCCCCTTAAATCACTGGTCCATGCAGCATCAGAGTGAAAGTGAGGC
This sequence comes from Clarias fuscus, assembly GCA_030347435.1. Lineage (NCBI taxonomy): Eukaryota > Metazoa > Chordata > Actinopteri > Siluriformes > Clariidae > Clarias > Clarias fuscus. The sequence goes on from CM059229.1 coordinate 3,680,913, forward strand.
TCGGTCCGGGTGCATGGTGGGGTTTTTTTTTTTGTTTTGTGCATGGTGGCGATGTGGGGAGTGTTGACTGAGTAGGGAAGGAAAGCTTAAGGAACTCGATCGCTGAGGAATAAAGGTCCGCCTGTGTCCGCAGGAAGCCCGCAGCATCGTCTTCTCCTCTCTCAGGAACTATTTCATACTGCGCTTTTCCCACTAAGGGTCTCACCTAATCTCCGAAATTAGATCCCGCCAGAACATTGAGGAAAAAGCGTGGAAAACTTAATTTGTCCGAACCGAACCCAAATAATAAATGCTTTGACATTTATAACGCGGACAGATTACATCAGATGGTTGGCGTGGTCTCAGGTCAGCCTAACACACTGCAGAGACGCACACGGCCCACTAAAGAATAAAGGCATAAAACTCTCTGGGTTGTTCTAGACGCAGTCACCCGAAACCTGACTGTTAACATGTACAGCCGTACCTCGGGATACGAATTCTCAGGTTCTTAAGGCGAAATCTCGTATTGTGAAACGCCTTCTCCCATAGAAGATAATGTACATGCGGATAATCCGTTCCAGCCACCTATCACCAATATTTCCAACATTATAATCATATTTCTGCATTTAAAAACAATCAAAACACTTAGAAAAGACATGCAAGTGAAGTAAAATATGAAATAAATAGACATTAAACCTCACATTGTCATGGGTCTAGCTGGTGGTGCTGGCTAGACCCGGCTGATGGTGTGGTTGCCGTGGGCATATGGGTAGGCATGAAGGCAGAGGGGTTTGCAAACAGAAAGTCTTTATTTAAACAAACTCAAAAACAGACAAACGAACAAAGAAACAACAAACGTAAACTAAAACTAGGGCTCAGGAAAAACACAGGGACGGCGCGCTAACACAGGGAACGGCGCGCTAACACAGGGACAAGAACTGACATGGGAACCAGGAGCTGACATGGGAACCAGGAGCTGACATGGGAACTAGGAACTGACATGGGAACTAGGAACTGACAGGGAACCAGGAGCTGACAAGGAACCGACAGAGAACTGGGGATGAGGAAACATGGAGCTGAAGCTAACTAAGACACATAGGGGAACTAGAGACTGGAGAGACAGGAGACGGGAGAGACAGGGCTAGACAGGACTGGAGACTGGAGAGACAGGACTGGAGACTGGAGAGACAGGACTGGGAGCACAGAGACTAGAGACAGGACCAGGAGCACAGAGACAGGGCTAGACAGGAGAGACAGGGCTGGAGACACAGAACACGGGCTAGAGAGGGGAGACTAGAGACAGGAGACTAGACTGGCTGGGTTAGTGGTTAGTTGGGTTAGTAGCTACATGGAATGCTGGGGACACTGGATGCTGACCTAACCAGGTTAGTATCTAATGGAGTTAGTGGCTAACCGGGTTAGTACTGACCTAATAGGGGGAACTGAACACAAAAGGAAAGGCACACATGAGGCTATTCCAAACTAGGGGCTAACCCTACTAGCAATCAAGGCCTAGTAGCGGCTAACCCTGCTAGCGGCTAGACCCTCATGTGGCTACACAAAACTTAAACAGACAAAGAACTAGACCAGAAGACAGAACAGTACTTACACAGGAGGAGACACAGCCTAGCTAAACATGAAACAGGATAGCTCCATGAATCCAGCAACACAAGGAACATAAAGAGAACAAACAGTAGAGCCCTAGACAAACAAAGGTAAAACAATATAACTAAAATATAAACTTAAACAAACAAAAAGGAATGCCCACATGACGGTAGTTACAAAAACAAACAAACATACCAGACAAACAGACAAATAATGCTCGACCCAGTTTCCCAGAACAAACTGCTATTTATAGAAACTTTAATGAGGCACCTCAGTCCAGGTGAGCACTCATCACCTGACTGAGGTGCCTTCTGGGAAACTGAGTCAACCAACAAGAACTACACCAGACAGACAGACATAAACAGTGACCTCTAGTGGAGGTTCCTAACAGTACCCCCCCCCCCCCCCCCTTAAAAACGCTCCTCCGGAGCGTTACCAGAGGTCCCCATTGTCTTGAGTCATTTCACCCGACTTACGACGCTGACGAGCTGGTTCCCCGAGCAGGATGGGAAGGCGGGCGAAACTGGAATGCCGCCGAAGCCAGGCGCCGGAGGCAGTCTCGGGTCTACCCTTGACGCTTGGCAGTGGAGGCGGCAATGGCCCGTTCTCGGGGTGGTAGACTCGACGCCGAAGCCGGGTGGTGGATGTGGGACCTCCCTTGATGCTCTGGGACGGGAAGGGGGGGGATCCCCCACTGAGGCACTGGAAGGTCCGTGATAACGTTCTCAGGACCCGCGGTGCTGTGACTTCACTAAACCACAGAAACAAAAAATGCTGAATTTCAGTTTTTAACGCGAAATTTCATGAGGCGGTGTCGTTCCTATGTGGAGGTACCACTGAATCATGATATCATAAGTAAGTGCCCCCTGCCCCCCCAACCTGGATTTACAGTATGGGGTGCCAATAATTTTGAAACCAGTGTATATACTCGGATTTGTTTCCGTGTTGATCTGGATGCATGTTTATTATAATAATCCTAAATCCTTCATCTAGTCATAACCTCGTGGCAGATCGGAAGCCAGATATGAAGGGGGTGCCAATAATTCTAGATCATGTGAACAAAAGGTCACAGTTGCAGCGCTAACGGGTTGGAACGAGCGGATCAGTTTGATTGATTGACGGATTGATAGGGTGCAACAAAAGTAGGTATCATTTTTTAAAAAGTGCATAAAAACTAAATAAATAGTGTAAAGGGTAAACATAAATATAAAAATTGTATCATCCTTTATTAGCTTTTATTATTTATTCTCTCCTTCTGTCTGCAGCCAGCTCCGCTTCCGTTGCATTATTAGTCGCATCTCGCAGGAAAGTCAAGTCATGTTCAGTAATTACACATAATAGTCAGCAGGTGGCGAAATTCCCTCCTTCAGATACTACTCTAGTGAAGTAAAAAGTACAAATCTCTGCCGTACTTTTGAGCGGAGTGAAAGTAAATAAGTAACCTGTAATAAAAACTACCCAAGTGAAGTACAGATACATGAACTACTGTACAGTAACGAAGTAAACGTACTCAGCTCTGGATGCAGCATGCTGTCTCATGGGTGTTTTCATGGCCGATACACGAGGGGGCGGGATTAAAAACAACACGAGTTTAGTGTCATGAATCAGTTCGAAATCTGTATATAGTTACGTTATAGCAGCGATGAACATCTGGTCATTTCACCGGCCTCTGTTTTTAATTTGACTATTGGACTATGGTTCAGAAGATCCCAGGTTTAAACCCCACAAACACCAGGTTGTCCCTGTTGGGCCCTTGAGCACGGCCCTTAATTCTCTACTGCGCAGATGTATAACGAGATAAAAATGTATGTCTGTCTGGATATGTGAACATGTTTGGCTATCCGTTAAAGACTGATACAGACTATACAAGTACATAATAAATCAATTAGAAGAATATACTGTATATAAAAATGACGATTGATACCGTTATTGTTTTGGACTTGCACATCTCTCTATATACAATAACTTTTCAAAACTGTTTTGTGCAGCCTGTACATTTAGTATGCTAATTAGGCCCAACCCCTTCTTCAGTGTCACGTTACATTTCCGCATTCGGCAGACGCTCTCATCCAGAGCGAGTTTCAAAAGTGCTTACGTTTCCGTCATTGGATAGACGAGATCACGTGACCTGAGATCTCATTATAATGTTCTTCAGAATGTTCTGAATGTTCTTCAGAACATTATAATGAAAAAAAAAGGAGACGCAATATTTTTACGGAATTTTCCAAGTGAATTCTTCACATGTTCGGGTTTCCGGCACCTTTGTTTGTTTTGACACTTTGTCATGTGACCGTTGGATTTGCATACTCGTTAATATTCATTATTGTCTGCCAAAGATCAGCCTCGTCTTCGTTCGATTATTTCGATTCACATTGTATTTGCTGTGCGGACGTTATTTCATTTTTGTCTCTTGAACGTTCATTCTTACACATGTGATGTACATTTGGAGGACCCTGTATGGTCTGTGACAGTCTTTAAGGAAAGTGTGCAGGAGAGGTGAAGCGCATGGCAGCATTAGTGTTTTAACTGTGCGGTGCTGTGAGACAGCGAGGGTACGGGTCACACCTCTCGTCTCCAGGACTGCACATGTGTGCGGTGTGTAAAGGCCCCGGAGCTCGATCCCGGCCCGGTGTTTCTCCCAGCGCCGAAGCTCAGGCTTAAATTTCAGTCGAGGGATTCTGTTCTGCCGTTACACACACCATCGCTGTTTAAACTGCTCGCGCTGTACACAAACATGGCTCTACTTAAAATACCAGAGCAGTCAGCTGTACAGCGCTTTAACGGTTTATGTCTCCTTTTTTTCACTCCTAATGAGTGCGTAAGTGCTCCCAGCTCCTGTAACGAGTCCACTTCTCTGGTTATTAAGTTTCCTTTTATTAATAATAAAACCTCCACTCTGACACCGGCGCTGACGAAACGCTGGGATTTATGTCCTCTAGCCTACTTGTGCCACTGTTACGCGTTAATTTACTGAGCGTCCTCTACGAGTCAAGTCGATTATAGGCTTTACACTCTGCAAAGCGAAGAATCTGTACTTTTATTCCCTCAACCCCAAAATATTCCTTTAACAAGCATTTGGCGCGGTGCGTTCCTGAACTGCACGCTTGAGAGGAAGTCATTATTATTGTGTCTGCAGGTTTCCAGGAAAAAGCTCCAAGGTCCTGGATGTATTTCCCAGGATTTATGATCACAGGCATGTATTAATAAAAGACTAAATTATTATTTATGATTAAATAATAATGCTATTATATATATAATATAAACACACTGGAAAGTATTAAATAGTGTATTATAATTTAAATTTACATGCTTGTGTAATTTGATAGAAAAAAGGATCCTTTCCTTAAAGAGAATTTTTATAATAGTTATAGTATTTGTATTTATACGCAGTTATATAACAGTAAACTGGTGACAGGGTCATGTGCACCCAGGGCTCACCCATGTGCGCGGGGACCAAAGGGCCAGGACCGTCCAATCAAATCCCACAGTGCAGTATAAATCACCGGGGGAAAAAAAGTTAATGCTTGACACGAGAGAAAGTTAACAGAACAGTCAGTGCACCGCAGCCTGACGCACACAGGGCGCAGCAGGCAAAGAATTCTCGCCTGCCTGCTACGGGGAAGGCCCGGGTTCGATTTCCACGCAATGCCCAAACCCCAGACACTGGATCCAGTGACGGTCCTGAACCCAGATAAAATTTAGAGAGTTGTGTCAGGAAGGGCATCCTGCGAAAAAACCTGTGCAGATCGGATGGTCCTCTGTGGTCACCCCTTGGCAGGAGCAACCGAAACACCAACAACAACAACTAATATATATATTATTATATAATATTATATATTATTATATATATAAAACATACAGCTATATTATACATACAGCTCGTATTCCAAAACACTCGTAAACCAAATTAAATTTTCCCATAGGAAATAATAAAAACTCAAACTATTCGTTCCACAGCCAAAAAAAATAAATACATACAAATAATTGATACAATATATAAAGTAAAAATAAAACAAATTAACCTGCACTTTACCTTTAAAAAAAATTTATCCCGACAGATAAGTGTTTCCGTTTGTGCGCGCAGGCGCCGTGTATTTGTGTGTGTGTGTGTGTGTGTGTGTGTGTGTGTGTGTGTGTGTGTGGAATTAGCCCCTTCCCTCACCTCGTCTTACACAGTAAAACTCCTCCTCCCTCCCCCCACCTCACTTTTTAAGTTTCACAACAAACACACACACAACGGAAGCACTGTTTTAACGGAAAAAAAAAATCTGTCTAATGAGCGCATACTAACGATATCACTGCTGTAAAGTAAAAACATTAATAATACTAATGAACCAGCACCTTATCTTTGAAAAGAATCGCGACAGAGCTGAGTTTTCTGTGTGAAGAAAGCCAAGTCAAGTCAAGTCAATTTTATTTATATAGCGCTTTTAACCGTTGACATTGTCGCAAAGCAGCTTTACACAATAAAAGAAATAAGTTTGTATGCAATGTGTATGAATCAAAATGATAAGATTGTCCCTGATGAGCAAGCCGAGGGCGACGGTGGCAAGGAAAAACTCCCTGAGATGGTAATAGGAAGAAACCTTGAGAGGAACCAGACTCAACAGGGAACCCATCCTTATCTGGGTGATAACGGATAGCAGGGATTGATAATAATGTGTACAGGAGATGTGTTCAAAATTAAAATTAAAAGGAGTCCAGTTTGTTCCTGGAGGCTCAGGTAGACTGTAGGAGATTCCAGTCCTGAGCTATTGAACAACTGAAGTCACAGGTCCCCAGAGCATCAATCGATGACAGGACAGTCTTCATGGAAACCATCCCCAGCCACCACACGAATCCAGGCAGACCACATGGGGCATCCATGCGACGAGATCTCCAACCAGAAGCAGGACTCCAGGATGGGTTAGACGGGGGTCTGGATCACTGGCAACTCAGGAGTGACATGTATAGCTCGACAGAGAGACAGAGAGAGGGAAAGGAGAGAGGGAGAGAGAGAGAGGAGAGAGCAGAAGAGGAGACAACAGAAAGGAGAGATGGCAGTTAGGTATGGTCACAGTCAACATGTATAAGGTGAATGTATATTTAGTGCAAAGTGCAAGCAGGGACTCCGGCAGGACTAACTATAACAGCATAACTAAAAGGGAGAGCCAGAAGGAAACACAGACATGAGGGGGAACTGAGATGTAAAGCAACCATTCACCTCACCGTCAACAAACCTGAGTGAACAATGAGAGTGGGGAGGACAGCATCTAAACATACCAGTTCACCAGAATACTCTACGTCCATGAGTCCCCCAGATCTGCTCCTTTACCTAAGGCTAATCTATTTACAAAAATGCTTGGCTAAATAAATAGGTTTTTAGCCTCGACTTAAACACTGAGACTGTGTCTGAGTCCCGAACATTAATAGGAAGACTATTCCATAACTTTGGGGCTTTGTAAGAAAAAGCTCTGCCCCCTGCTGTAGTTTTAATAATACGTGGTACTGACAGGCAGCCTGCATTCTTTGATCGAAGTAGGCGTGGCGGATCGTAAGACACTAGCAGTTCACTCAAATACTGTGGCGCGAGACCATTTAGTGCTTTAAATGTCAGAAGTAGTATCTTAAAATCGATGCGAAATTTCACAGGGAACCAATGCAGTGTAGATAAGATAGGGGTGATGTGCTCGTACCTTCTGGTTTTAGTGAGGACTTTCGCTGCTGCATTCTATACTAACTGAAGCTTGTTTATACACCTAGTTGAACAACAAGACAGTAAGGCGTTACAATAGTCCAACCTAGAGGTGATAACTAGTTTTTCTGCATCATTTAGTGACAATATGTTTCTAATCTTGGCAATATTTCTAAGGTGAAAGAAAGCTATCCTGGTAATATTATCTACATGAGCTTCAAACGAAAGGCTGGAATCTATAATCACACCGAGGTCTTTTACTGTTGCATTTGATGGAACAGAAAGGCCATCTAAAGTTACAGTGTGATCAGAAAGCTTACTTCTAGCTACTTGTGGTCCTATGACCAGAACTTCTGTCTTATCAGGATTAAGCAGAAGAAAATTAATTAACATCCAATCTCTTATGTCCTGCACACACTGCTCAATTTTAGCAAACTGGTTTTTCTCATCTGGTTTTGCTGAGACATATAATTGTGTGTCATCAGTATAACAATGAAAACTAATACCATGTTTACGAATTATGTTGCCCAGAGGAAGCATGTAAAGGGAAAAAAGCAGTGGGCCTAAAACCGAACCCTGTGGAACACCAAACTCCACTTGGGAACATGAGGAATGGTCACAATCTAAATCTACAAACTGATAACGATCAGTCAAATAGGATCTGAGCCACAAGAGGGCAGTTCCCTTAATTCCTATTACCTTTTCTAATCTGTGAAGGAGAATACTATGATCAATGCTGTCAAAAGCTGCACAGAGGTCCAGTAACACAAGTATAGTGACGCAACCCTGATCAGAGGTCAATAGGAGGACATTTACTACTTTAACAAGTGCTGTCTCTGTGCTGTGATGAGGCCTAAATCCTGACTGATACAGTTCATGCTAGTTATGCTATTTCTGTGTAGATGTTAACATAGCTGCTGTGATACTACCTTTTCCAGAATCTTGGAGATAAAGGGAAGGTTTGATATCGGCCTGTAATTAGAAAGCAGACAGGGGTCAAGGTCAGGTTTCTTGATTAGCGGTTTAATAACGGCTAATTTAAAGGATTTGGGGACATACCCACTACTGAGTGAACAGTTAATTACTTTCAACAGTGGTTCTATTATTGCTGGTACTATCTGTTTGAGAAAATGTGTCGGTACAGGATCTAATATACAGGTTGACGATTTTGAAGAAGAGATGAGTGAAATTAGTTCCCTCGCTTCAAGGGGAGTAAAGTGTTCTAAGTTCTGATGTGATGTGGTTAGATCATCTGAATTATTTAAATTGTCTGGTTTCAAAGCCTGAATTTTTTGCCTAATATTTATGATTTTGTTATTGAAAAAGTTCATGAAATCCTCACTACTGCATGATGTTGTTTTTGTTATTTTCTATAAGAGTGGAGAGATACGTTGATCTAGCATCACTGAGAGCTTTTTTATAGTTCAGGATGCTCTCCTTCCAAGCTATTTTGAATACTATCAATTTAGTTTGGCGCCATTTACGTTCGAATTTTCGAGCGGTTTGTTTTAAAGCACGTGTGTGGTCATTATACCAAGGAGCGAGTTTCTTATCTCTAATCATTTTCCTTTTAACTGGAGCTACATTATCTAAGCTATAACGAAGTGCTGACTCTAGATATTCATTCGCCTGTTCGAGTTCTGTGAAGTCAGATGGCGATCCAATCAAAGTTGATAATTCTGGAAGATTATTGATAAAGCTCTGTGCGGTATTTGATGTGAATGTACGTTTAAGGTGGAAGCGCGGTGCTGTGCATACATTATTACTATAACACGCTTTAATCGAGACAAGGTAGTGATCCGAGATAACTTCAGACTGTGGAATTGTGGTTATATTTCCTATACTTAATCCGAAGGATAATATTAAATCTAAAGTGTGACCTGCTTTATGAGTGGGTCCTACTACACACTGATTTACTCCTACTGAGTCCAGTATGGACAAGAATGCTGTTCTCAGAGGGTCTTCTGGATGCTCAAAATGAATATTAAAGTCTCCAGCAATTAACGCTTTCAAAACAAGGTTTGAGAGGAAATCTGCAAATTCGCAGAGAAACTCCGAGTACGGCCCTGGGGGTCTGTAAATGATGAGTAGCACTTTTCTGCTACAGCCGCTCGATAGTTCAGGACTAGAATTTCCTACAAGTCTATCTGAGCCTCCAATAACTACCTGGACTCCATATTACCATCAATGAACATCTCCTGTTATACTGAACCGCCTGCCACCTAACACACAGTATGAGTGCAGATCAATTCCTGCTTTCCGTTTCACCCAGATGAGGATGGGTTCCCTATTGAGTCCGGTTCCTCTCAAGGTTTGTTCCTACTGCCATCTCAGGGAGTTTTTTCCTTTGCTGCCGTCGCCTTCGGCTCGTTCATCAGGGACGATCTGACCACTTTGATTCATACACATTCACATTCCATACAGACTTAAATAATGCTTTTGATTGTGTAAAGCTGCTTTGCGACGATGACACTTGTTAAAAGCGCCATAGAAATAAAATTGAATTGAAATTGAATTGAATTTAACTTTTCTAAGTCGCGTCTGCCAAGTGCCTCAATGTGAATGTAAATCTTTATTTTACACATCACTGATTTTTTTGTGAGACAGCATTTCACCGTCTTGCAAAAGGAACAGCGAGATGCGCTTTAGTGACATTTTACAGCGAGGAACAATTTTATATTTCGTTTTTCTAAAATCACTTCTGCATCGACATTAAATTCTTGTTTCACCTAAAAAAACATCGTTGGGCTCCTCGTGAGTACTGAGATGCGATTCATACTGAGCAGGAAGCTGTATAGGGAAAAGTAAATATTACTAAAAAGTATCGTTATATGTTAAAGAAGGTTATATCAAAGATTCTTTCCAACATTTCTAGGAATTATCTTAAATGATTGTTATTTGTTTGACATTTTTATACCATGATGCTGGCATGTGATGAGTCTCCGAGCACAATATTGATAAAAAAATTTAATAATTGAAACATGAAACGCACAAGAGGGTAGAAAGAGACGAGCTAATTCAAGCAGGTGCAGCGGTGCGCTGAAGCTACGGGCTGGAGACAGGAGACAAACAAAGGGCCGCGGCAAAGTAAAGAAAAAGCACGAGGGATGAACGAGAAACAAATGATGCACAGGGATGAGACACAGATGTGCAGAGAACAAAGCACGGGACAGGAGGGCAATGGTCACTCTCTCTCTGTCTCTCTCTCTCTCTCTCTCACACACACACACACACACACACACTCTTTCTATCTCTGTCTCTTTCAGTCTTAACACCTGGAGGCTTGTTTTCCTTCATGACGCCTGAACAACAGAATAAATGTATGAAGAACAGGTGCATGTGAGACAAAGCCAGTGACCGTGAAATCATCAATAACCACACACACACACACACACACACACACACACACATTATTATTTACTCATTCACTTCATTTCAGTCGTACCTTCTGGAATAAACCCTTTGCCTTTTTTAATCTGTCTTCTTTCTTTTTCTCATTTCCTTCTCCTTTATCCTTATTTATTTATTTATTTATTTATTTATTTTTCTTTATATATCAGCTTAGTGTCTTGATATTTTTCTTTCCGTGTCCGTCTCTTCCTTCATCCCTTCTTCCCTTTTATTCCAACATGTATTCCTCATTCTTTTCTGTCCGTACTTCTTCTATCCCTTATCTTTCTCTCTCTCTATCCTGTTTCCCATTTGTTTCCTTTCTCCATGGTCCCTATTTTAAACGTTCTCCCTCCTCTGTCCCTCTTCATTTCTATCCATCCTTCCCTCTGTCTCTGGTCTGACATGTTCAGATCATTATTTGCCCAGTTTATTGCACTGAAGAAAAACAGAGGTACTTTACGTTGACCAATTTCCTCTCTCTCTCTCCCTCTCTCTCTCTCTCTCTCTCTCTCTCTCTCGCTCTCACTTTCTCTTTCTATCTCAGAAGCTGAGTTGATGTCGAAGAAAGAAACTCCCCCGGCGGAGGCCACGGCTCTGGAGGCGCTGATCAGAGGAGACGGCTTTCTGGACAAGAGGAGCAACAGCTCCAAGGAGGAAGAGACGCTGCTGGAGATTCAGGTAAACACACACACACACACACATACTGCCATACTCACATTATGTATACTGTATATGTATTATGTATTTAAGTATAGTCCTACAGTAGTTTACGCTTTAACACTTCTCTCCCGAGTCATGTGGTGTTACACTGACCTGAGAAATAAAGTGAAATCGAATAACCTTCCTCAAATCCTCCTCCTCCTCCTCCTCCTCCTGCAGAGGGTGCTCGAGGCTGAAGAAAACGGAGACGGTTTCCATGACGACGACGAGTTCGAAGTGGAGACGCCGAAGAGAAAGCAGAGAAATAAAGGCAGGGTGAGAGACGGAAAAAGGAAAAGACAAGTCGGGACAAAGAGAGAAATGTCCTGTCGCCCATACAGTGCTTAATGTTAATATTAATATTTATCACATCATTACATCTGCCATCATTTAAAGTTACTGTCATAGCAGTTTACTGGAAAATACAATAACACACACACACACACACTGTTGACTTGACCTTAACTGTACTGTATGTTAACAAGCCAATGCCGTAAGCAGATCAGCAAATATGCATCCATTTCTTATCATCAAAAAATATAATATGTCATTTTGTTTTGGTCACTGTATTTCATTAAGAGTTTCAGCACAGTAGTATTGTTTCATGGAATTATTTAAATGAAATAAAAAAAAAAACACATCAGATATACACTAAAAGTTCAAATAGTTGGAAAAGAATGTACACTGTAGTGTCGAGTTTGTTTGAGGCTTCAAGAAGTTTAAATCCACATTACTGGATATAAACATGTTTTCAAGCTCGAACTGTAAAAATCAGAGCTGGATTCATCTTCACTGAACAATGACTCTGTAAGATTGAATAAACATTTTGTTCAGGGTCGAGGGTCGAGTCGCAAGAAGACGGAGGCGGTGACGGGAGACGATCAGGACAAACCCTACGTGTGTGACAGTAAGAGCTGACCAGCACATAACACAAATAAAAACATCACACACACACACACACACACACACACACACACACACACACACACACACACACACACACACACACACACACACACACACACGTTACAAGATGGAGATCATTTATATAATATGATATGATAATAGCTAGATCATAATTGGATAGAATAAACATTTTTCTTCCCCTCATCGTAAATCTAACACTAACCTGAACAACATTTTATATTGTAATCAATTGTAAGAATTCTACAGTTTTTATCATTTTATAAAGATCAGCCAAATGTCTACACAAGGCATCAAAGTCATTCATAAGAAGATGTAATTAATTAATTAATTAATTATTATTGTTATCAACGACTAAGTAATTAATAATTGATTGACTGATAGATTAGTCACTCAGTTAGCTCGTTAATTAATGCTAAATTATTCTTTAGAATATATTAACATTAAACATCAAAATATATAGTATATGAATATTGTAATTCTTTAGTTTATTTCTTTATTTATTTGAACTGTTTTTTTATATTCTTCGACAGAATGTTTTTTTTTTATTAGCTCAAAAAAAAAGAAAAACCCGCATTAATATTTTAATACTAAATGTACTGCTATATATTATATATTGATATATATTATGATAATAATATGGAAATATTTGTAAAATTATATTTATATAATATCTTTTTTTTTTCTTCCTTTTCCTGAAGTTTGTATAAATGTTTTTGTCTGTCTCTGTACATATACTGTAGGCTTATAGCTTAGTACTTCTGAGTAAAACATATCTGGGGGCGGAGCTACACATGATGTCACTAAATGACCTCTTCACTTTGGTCACTTCCAGTCATGTCTGTTAGGGCTAGCGAGACCAATCTTTCATGCTAAGCTGGTTAGTGAGGTTGATTACTAGCTGTTTGTCTTGCCACTCAGTTTATTTTCGACTAAAATTTGCATATTCAACCAGATTCTGGTATTTTTAATGAGAATAAACTCTTGAGATGTATCAAGGTCTGCATTATGAGCGCTCTGACTGCGACGCGTTTGATGCTTCAGGCTGTGTTTTGTGTCCCTTTCAGCATGGACGTTATTTTCGACAGCATGTGTCTGCTTGACAAAAAAAAAAAATAAATAAAATAATAATAATAATAATTTAAAAGAATTCCAGACGCATTTTTGAATGAAACTGTATTTTTTTTCTGTCTCTCCTTTTGCTTTGTTTCTTCCCCGTTTCAGACAGATACAAACAAAAGCTAAGCACAAAAAGTGCTGACTCAGGTATCCAGCCATGACCATGTCCCCTCCTTACTCGTATTTTTAGACGACACAAATGACAAGGCATGCTGTGGCTTTAGCCGTATTTAGCTGTGTGTATTTATGTAACTCCGCTGGGGTTTACTAAAGCGGCTGTTCCTAACCTCTAACCTCCCTAACACCTTCTTTCCATATCTGTAGTTTAGTTGCTTTCTAAACTCTAGCATGCATGGCTAAGCGTGCTGTTTCCTGTGTGCTAATAGCTGTACTAATGCCTATATGGTTTATAATCTGTTTATAATCTAGCTCTGAATGTAGCAGAATTCACACGCCTGAATTCTACTTTCCATTTTATATTAGTTTGTGCTTCACTGAGACTTTACAGAGAGCCAAAGTACAGCTTAGCTCATGTGGCAAACCCAACCAACCACGTTCTACACAATTCAAGCTGATAATGCAATATTTACATGAACATATCAACTCGAGAGAAAACTGATAAAAAAAATATCTCTATCCAGTCTGCATTTGTTATCCAACTTACTGTACTAAGCTAACGCGCTACTGAGCTTAGTTAGCTGGTTCTGGAACCTACGTTAGCCTGACGTCAGAGAGCCTGACAGCATAGCATCTACTGGTAACCAGAGCTAAAATGAGATGGAATTTCACACACTACGGAGTGTTCTGCCACTCTTATTACTAGGGAGTTTTATGTCAGTTTTATAACTACACAGTGCTATGACAGACTTATGGCTAGGCAGGCTTGGGTCAGTTTTATGTCTAAGGAGTGTTATGTCAGTCTTATGACTAGGGAGTGTTATGTCAGAATTATGTGTAGGGAGTGTTATGTCAGTCTTATGACTAGGTAGTGCTAAGTCATTTTTATGGTTAGGCAGTGTTAAGTCAGTTTTATGACTAGGTAGTGTTATGTCTGTCTTATAAGTAGGGAGTGTAATGTCTTATGAATAGGCAGTTTTGTGTCAGTCTTATGACTAGGGAGTGTTATGTCAGTCTTATGACTAGGGAGTGTTATGTCAGAATTATGTGTATGGAGTGTTATGTCAGTCTTATGACTAGGTAGTGTTATGTCTGTCTTATAAGTAGGGAGTGTAATGTCTTATGAATAGGCAGTTTTGTGTCAGTCTTATGGCTAGGGAGTGTTATGTCAGTCTTATGGCTAGGGAGTGCTAAGTCATTTTTATGGTTAGGCAGTGTTAAGTCAGTTTTATGACTAGGTAGTGTTATGTCTGTCTTATAAGTAGGGAGTGTAATGTCTTATGAATAGGCAGTTTTGTGTCAGTCATATGGCTAGGGAGTGTTATGTCAGTCTTGTGTGTATGGAGTGTTAGTCCTATGAGTGGGGAGTGTTATGTCAGTCTTATGACTAGAGAGTGTTATGTGTCAAGCTCGGCTCTTGAACCCGGGTCTCCGGGGTGACGGTTGATGATTTTACCACTGAGCCACGGAGGGGATAGGGTTGGACCCAACTGAAACACACTCAAGGCAAAAAGTCTCAGGTAAGGTAGATTTTATTTTTAAAGATATGAAAAAGTTCACAGGCAGCTTGTCATCAACAAAAGTTCTTCTCACTTAGAGGAATGAATAAAAAATAGACAAAATAATAA
Source organism: Clarias fuscus (assembly GCA_030347435.1). Lineage (NCBI taxonomy): Eukaryota > Metazoa > Chordata > Actinopteri > Siluriformes > Clariidae > Clarias > Clarias fuscus. Next base: position 3,696,051 of record CM059229.1, read on the forward strand.
ACTCTTAAATGAAAGCCTCCACAAGGGGAGAAAACAACCAGGTAATGAACAATCAAAGAAAAAAAAGACTGAGGAACTTACAACAGGAAACACTGAATCATTGCCAGAAGTTCAGCAGGAGACACAGAGGAGGGACTCAAAAACCGAGTGAATAAGAGGGGAGAAAATGAATGGCTTAAATACACTGGGGGAAACAAGACACAGGTGATCTGAATAACTAATGAGAAAACACAAAGAAGACCTTAGGCTAAGGGGAACACAAATGACCTCTAGAGGCCAGGGGGCAAACTACAGGAGGAGGAAAAAGGCTGACAGTTATGTCAGCCTTATGCATAGGGAGTGTTAGTTATAAGAGTAGGGAGTGTTATGATAGTCCTATGAGTAGGGAGCATTATGTCTGTCTTATTACTAGGAAGTGTTTTTTCTCTACTTACAAGTAGGGAGTGTTATGTCAGTCTTAGGACTAGGCAATTTTGTGTCAGTCTTATGACTAAGTAGTGTTACAGTATGTCAGTCTTATGAGTAGGGTGTGTTATGTCAGTCTTATAGTATGAGTAGGGAGTGTTATATCAGTCTTATGACTAAGTAGTGTTACAGTATGTCAGTCTTATGCATAGGGAGTGTTATGTCAATCTTATGAGTAGGGCGTGTTATGTCTTATGACAGGATGAAAGTATTTAAAAATGAGAATTAACATTTTTCAGTTACTATTACTAATACTGCATTACTGCACATTTCTGGCTAAAATTTACAATCTAATTTTATTACTTAAGTCAATCTATCTCCACCAGTCAGGGTATACAGAAAATCTTGTACTCTTCCTAACAATCATTTTAATCTTGGAATAATTTAACTCGCTTATAGCATTCCAGCTATAACATACATCTAGTGTTGCACTATTTTTGGATAAGGGTTTGATATTGTGTTGACTTCATGATGCACTGTGTTGTAGTTTGTGGTAAGCGGTATAAAAATCGTCCTGGTCTGAGCTACCACTACACCCACACGCACCTGGCGGAGGAAGAAGGTGAGGAGGAGAGAGAACCTGAGATCCCTCAATCACCACCGGAAAATAAGACTCATAACCACAAGCGTGAGTTAACCGCTGACATCACATCAATGATCCTGACTTGTCTCATTGTTAACTAAAGCAAACTTTTGCCTGTTTAAATCCTGTAGTGCTGAAGAGACCAGGCGGTGGGGTCATTGCTAATGACTACTGCGACTTCTGTCTCGGGGACTCTGGCTCTAACAGGAAGACGGGCCAAGCTGAGGAGCTGGTGTCATGCTCGGACTGTGGACGCTCCGGTGAGTTTGACCACTCTTTGGGAAGCAGTGGTTACTATACTACTTATACTTTTTAGTACAGTCACTGTAGCTATATTTTCAATACAACAGTTATTTTATTGTCATCACTATATTATAGTTTCTATACTACAGTTACAGTACTTTATTGTATTGTTAATGTAGTCTTACTATAGTAACACTACAGTAACATTACACTAAAGTAGTGTAATACAACAGTTAATACACTACATATCGTATAGAACAATTAATATATTGTAGTTACTACGTTACAACCCCTAAAATAGAGTTTCTGTACTACACTTACTACAGTTACTATGATGCTGCAGGTATCATATTACGGTTAACAATGCTACAGTTACTATTCCACAGTTTCTACAGGTACTATATAACACACACACACACACACACAAACACACACATATATATATATATATATATATATATATATATATATATATATATACACACTATGCTACAGGTAATATACTATATGTATTATACTACAGTTTCTATACTACAGTTACTATGCTACAGGTACTATACTCTAGACTATACTCTATACTATAGTTTCTACTGTATCCTAATGTACAAGATAACATGTTGTAGAGCTGGTACACTACAGTTACTATACTACGGTTACTGTGCTACAGTTACCATGCTACAGGTACTATATTGCAATTATTATGCTACAGACACTATACTACAGTTACTATGCTACAGTTACTATTCTACAATTAATATCCTACAGTTACTATGCTACAGTTACTATACTACAATTGATACACTACAGTTACTATGCTACAGTTACTATACTAAAATTAATACACTACAGTTACTATGCTACAGTTACTATACTAAAATTAATATACTACAGTTACTACGCTACAGTTACTATACTACAATTAATACACTACAGTTACTATGCTACAGTTACTATACTAAAATTAATATACTACAGTTACTACGCTACAGTTACTATACTACAATTAATACACTACAGTTACTATGCTACAGTTACTATACTACAATTAATACACTACAGTTACTATGCTACAGTTACTATACTAAAATTAATATACTACAGTTACTACGCTACAGTTACTATACTAAAATTAATATACTACAGTTACTATGCTACAGTTACTATACTAAATTTAGTACACTACAGTTACTATGCTACAGTTACTATACTAAAATTAATATACTACAGTTACTATGCTACAGTTACTATGCCACAGGTACTATACCATGGTTACTATGCTACAACTACTATACTACGGTTAATATACTACAGTTACTACTGTATGCTACAATTACTATGCTACAGGTACTATACTATGGTTACTATGCTACAGTTACTATACTACAATTAATATCCTACAGTTACTATGCTACAGTTACTATACTACAATTGATACACTACAGTTACTATGCTACAGTTACTATACTACAATTAATACACTACAGTTACTATGCTACAGTTACTATACTAAAATTAATATACTACAGTTACTATGCTACAGTTACTATACTAAAATTTAAACACTACAGTTACTATGCTACGGTTACTATACTAAAATTAATATACTACAGTTACTACGCTACAGTTACTATACTAAAATTAATATACTACAGTTACTATGCTACAGTTACTATGCCACAGGTACTATACTATGGTTACTATGCTACAGCTACTATACTACGGTTAATATACTACAGTTACTACTGTATGCTACAATTACTATGCTACAGGTACTATACTAAAATTAATATACTACAGTTACTATGCTACAGTTACTATACTAAAATTAATATACTACAGTTACTATGCTACAGTTACTATGCCACAGGTACTATACCATGGTTACTATGCTACAACTACTATACTACGGTTAATATACTACAGTTACTACTGTATGCTACAATTACTATGCTACAGGTACTATACTATGGTTACTATGCTACAGTTACTATACTAAAATTAATATACTACAGTTACTACGCTACAGTTACTATACTACAATTGATACACTACAGTTACTATGCTACAGTTACTATACTAAAATTAATATACTACAGTTACTATGCTACAGTTACTATACTAAAATTTAAACACTACAGTTACTATGCTACGGTTACTATACTAAAATTAATATACTACAGTTACTACGCTACAGTTACTATACTAAAATTAATATACTACAGTTACTATGCTACAGTTACTATGCCACAGGTACTATACTATGGTTACTATGCTACAGCTACTATACTACGGTTAATATACTACAGTTACTACTGTATGCTACAATTACTATGCTACAGGTACTATACTATGGTTACTATGCTACAGTTACTATACTACGGTTAATATACTCCAGTTACTATGCTACATGTACTATTCTACAGTTAATATGCTTCAGTTACTATACTACAGTTTTTATAGTTTACAGTTCTATAACAGGTTATAGAGCTGGTACACTACAGTTGCTATGCTATATTTGCTATGCTACCGTTTCTCTACTACTGTTACCATGCTACAGTTACTGTACCACATTTACTAGGCTACAGTTACTAGAATACGGTTACTATTACTAAGGTTAAATGTTACAGTTACTATTTTATTGTAACTACTGTATACTACAGTTATGATACTACTGTATGGTTAGTTTTATATAGTTTCCAAACTGCAGTTACTATACTACAGTTACTATTTTATTATATAGTACATGCAGTACAGTATACAAACTGTAGTGTAGTAACTGTAGCATAGATATCGTTTCAGCACTAAAGTTTCTACTGTACAAAAGGCAGTGTATGACAGTAACTGTTTAAGGATGAGGTCTGTCTTAATGAGTTGAAATACACCATCAACATCATTTATTTTAGCACACTGTGTGTCGAGCATTCAATTGCATTCATGTTTACATACACGTGTACCATAAAATCATATTTTGTTGGTACTTGGTTGTGTTTGAGATTCTCATCACAAATTGATCCATCTTTGAGAATACTAAAGTCTTGTGTTGTGACTTGTGTTGGTTCGACTTTTGTTTTTCCGACTTTACAATGGTGTGTATGCGCATTTAGTTGAAACTATAAAAAAGGTTTTTACTTAACATAATCATTTTGAATGACATCTGGTGGGAGGAAGGAAAGGAAGGCAATTACTTTTGAAATGAAAAGTAGCTCGCTGACTGTCCAGCATGGAGACGGCACGCCCAGATGAGTTTTCCCAGACGTGAGCGAGCTGAACACGTCAAATGTGGAAGAGGCTGAGATATGATGTCAACGAGGACAGACGTACAGTATTAAAGACTTTGACTTATCATATTCTCGACATAAGATGGGTTTTTTGGGATGTAACTCAAGTGAAGGAGCATCTCTACTGTATTTCACAAAGGTTTTTATTCATTACAAGAGCAAAACCTGAGATGTTTTATTGCTCATATACCACAGCAATTTGCCAACAGTAACAGTTCAGTTTATTTATTAAATGTATAGCAACTACACACAATAGTTTCATCCCTACCCTGGTTTTTTTTTTTTCTCTCTTGAATGTAATCATTAACAAAACACATGTTGAGAAACTACAAAGTGTAAACTCTTCTCCTGAAAGTGACGGAAACATTTCTGACTTTTGAAAGGTGCTGGCACTGGAGACTCCTTCCAAGGACGTCTACTTAGAAGTAGAAAAGTTGACCATATCAGCAATTACGCACTTTTCTAATTCATTTATGTTAAGCGTCCGCTGTATAAGACCGTACGAACGAGCTGTTGCTATAGAAACGATAAGGTTTAGAACGGGCGCACTAACAAAAACCTGCACTGCTGTCTGAGCTGCTGTTCCAGAAAATGAATCAACACCTTCTGACCGAGTGGAATCCAGAATTCACAATTTAATGGGTTCAGTAAAAGTATTTTCTGCTTGTTTGCTGAAACAGGATGCGCCAGTTAAATCACAGAGATGGTGTGTATGTCGGCTGCTGTGCATTGAAACTGACAGCTTTGTTCATCCTGTGTGTGTGTGTGTGTGTGTGTGTGTGTGTGTGTTCATTCTGTGTGTGTATTCTGAAAGCATAAGCCTTTCATCATGTTCATAAAAATACTTTATGAAACCGAGCTTTATGAAATTTTACCACCGCTCTACTTCCATTTCCATTTTTCATTCTCATACTTTATTCATTTTTAAATGGTTTGTCCTTCTAATGTCCTGTGGACGCGTCACTCATTCTTAACCTACAGTACTGCTCTTGGATGAGATCACAGGGAGAAACAGAGAGAGAGAGTAAAAAAAAAAAGCAAAAAAAAGAAATAATAATGATAAGAAAACCAGTTATGACCATTTTATTGTCGCTTTAGGCCTTATGCGTCAGACCTCATGTGTTTACCTGAGAAGCGTTTTGAAGCCTGGCTGACTGCTTGTGTTGTGTTTCTGCTGCGATGCTGATACGTCTGTGGTACATGTCAGCTGGACCCCGGAGACAGACGAGCGCGGGCGGACTTCCGGACTATTTCGACGACGCTTCCGACGAAAGCGAGGCTTCCACATTCCGCGGCTTCGAGGACGACGAGCTGGACGGGCTGCGCTCGGACGACGGCGACGACGGCGCTCTTGTACAGTGCAGATAGACAACAGAGCACCAGGCGCGGGGAATCATTCCTTTTTGCATCCTGGATATTGGATTTCCAATCTTTTCTACAGCACGACCGCAGTATACAGCTTTGTCTTTAAAGAAGTGTAGGCTGGGACACAAAAAAGACTCCTTAGCCATAATTTTCTTAATAAATGATAAACTAATATGGATTTATAATACTGGAAGAGACATAAAAACACCTGTAAGCAGAGAGTGTAGACAAGATGACGAGTGTTTTATTTTATTAAAAGAAAAAACCCTGGGCAGATCAGTTTGAGAAGTTCGGTTCTGACCCGCGAGAAGGTTCTGGAAGAAAAACACCAAGCCGAGAGGTAAGAGCCAATCAGAAGCACGGAACAAAAATTGAACCGAACAGCAAAATACGGGGAGAATGAGTGACGTTCCCTGGACATAAATGCCAAACATGATGTTTCTACTGTACATCGCTTCATACACATCGTAGTTACATTTTATTTAATAAGCATTTATAAAGCCTTAACCCAGAAGCATTGTTTGTTTTAAACACTAAATTCTGAATTAGGAATTATATATATACACACACACAGTCGTGGCCAAAAGTTTTGAGAATTACATGAATATTGGAAATTGGAAAAGTTGCTGCTTAAGTCTTTATAATAGCAATTTGCATATACTCCAGAATGTTATGAAGAGTGATCAGATGAATTGCATAGGCCTTCTTTGCCATGAAAATTAACTTAATCCCGAAAAAAAACTTTCCACTGCATTTCATTGCTGTCATTAAAGGACCTGCTGAGATCATTTCAGTAATCGTCTTGTTAACTCGGGTGAGAATGTTGACGAGCACAAGGCTGGAGATCATTATGTCAGGCTGATTGGGTTAGAATGGCAGACTTGACGTGTTAAAAGGAGGGTGATGCTTGAAATCATTGTTCTTTCATTGTTAACCATGGTGACCTGCAAAGAAACGCGTGCAGCCATCATTGCGTTGCATAAAAATGGCTTCACAGGCAAGGATATTGTGGCTACTAAGATTGCACCTAAATCAACAATTTATAGGATCATCAAGAACTTCAAGGAAAGAGGTTCAGTTCTTGTTAAGAAGGCTTCAGGGCGTCCAAGAAAGTCCAGCGCCAGGATCGTCTCCTAAAGAGGATTCGGCTGCGGGATCGGAGTGCCACCAGTGCAGAGCTTGCTCAGGAATGGCAGCAGGCAGGTGTGAGCGCATCTGCACGCACAGTGAGGCCAAGACTTTTGGAAGATGGCCTGGTGTCAAGAAGGGCAGCTAAGAAGAAAAAAATATCAGGGACAGATTGATCTTCTGCAAAAAGTATGGCGAATGGACTGCTGAGGACTGGGGCAAAGTCATATTCTCGGATGAAGCCTCTTTCCCATTGTTTGGGGCATCTGGAAAAAGGCTTGTCCGGAGAAGAGAAGGTGAGCGCTACCATCAGTCCTGTGTCATGCCAACAGTAAAGCATCCTGAGACCATTCATGTGTGGGGTTGCTTCTCATCCAAGGGAGTGGGCTCACTCACAATTCTGCCCAAAAACAGAGCCATGAATAAAGAACGGTACCAAAACACCCTCCAACAGCAACTTCTTCCAACAATCCAACAACAGTTTGGTGAAGAACAATGCTTTTTCCAGCACGATGGAGCACCGTGCCATAAGGCAAAAGTGAGAACTAAGTGGCTCGGGGACCAAAACGTTGAAATTTTGTGTCCATGGCCTGGAAACTCCCCAGATCTTAATCCCATTGAGAACTTGTGGTCAATCCTCAAGAGGCGGGTGGACAAACAAAAACCCACTAATTCTGACAAACTCCAAGAAGTGATTATGAAAGAATGGGTTGCTATCAGTCAGGATTTGGCCCAGAAGTTGATTGAGAGCAGCCCAGTCGAATTGCAGAGGTCCTGAAAAAGAAGCGCCAACACTGCAAATACTGACTCTTTATAAATGTCATGTAATTGTCGATAAAAGCCTTTGAAACGTATGAAGTGCTTGTAATTATATTTCAGTACATCACAGAAACAACTGGAACAAAGATCTAAAAGCAGTTTAGCAGCAAACTTTGTGAAAACTAATATTTGTGTCATTCTCAAAACTTTTGGCCACGACTGTATATATAGAATCATAGCAACTTTCATCAACCCTTTACAAACATGTGTGAACGTTTATTACAAAACATATGACATTTAAAAAAAAAAAAAAGATTTGATGTCCAGCTGACATTTGAGTCGGATTTTCATCGACATAACATGATATCATGACACATTCCAGGCCGGATTATGTATTAGAACGCCATAAAGTGTTATTATGCAATTATGCAAGTGTTTCTATCCAACTTACACATCTTTTTCTTTTTACATTTCCAGCTTTAGTCAGACTTCAGGAACAGATGTTTTGCATTATTCCACTTTCCACGCTGACTGTTATGACAACTGTTATAAACCCTCATAGCCCTTTATAAAAGCGGTAGGACACTTTATTTACAGTAGAACATTATGATAGCTGACTTTGTAGCTTGGTACGCTTTCGGTGTATCAGAATCACCTGATCATGAAGCGACACAGCTTTTCCAAGTGGAGATTAACATAGTGGAAACAACTTACTGTGTGACTCCTGGACAGTGAAGGTTATGACAGCGTAATGAATGTCGGTGTTAGAACCTTCGCTGTGCAGCAGTTATGCAGATTGTAGCGCTACTAAGAAACTGTAAAGTGTAAACGCCTAATTTAAAGTTTTACCCCCGAATGGGAACAAGCATGAACATTGGAGACTCATTCCATAAATGTAGGTAATAATGGATAATAAATAAATGAAAGTGTTGCAGTTTGCTGTGATGTACAGTATGAGAAACCAAGCACTTTTAGATAAGCTGTTCTATGTTGGCAGACAGCAGAGGGCGCTTATCTTGCACACGGCTCCTTTAATAGCTTAACCGAACGCCCCCGCTGACCTCTGCGTTCCCCGTTCCCGCTCCTCTCTCTGTCCAGGCCACCCGACTTGCCTTCAGTTCACGGAGAACATGATGCAGGCGGTGAGGACGTACCAGTGGCAGTGTATCGAGTGTAAGTCGTGCAGCCTGTGCGGCACCTCGGAGAACGACGTAAGAGCTCACGCTGTTCGTGGTTTTGTCTCACACTGCCGTGTTTTCTGTAACCCTGACCTGAGTGTGTTTGTCCTGTCTTAGGATCAGCTCCTGTTCTGCGACGACTGCGATCGGGGGTATCACATGTACTGCCTCAAACCTCCCATGACTCAGCCGCCTGAAGGTAAACCTCACAACACACACACACACACACACACACCTGAATATTTATATTAACAAGACAGAATAAAGGCAGATGTCTACTAAAGGAACTTGGCTCCTGATTGGTCGGAATAAAAGCCTGACTCTTGGTGGATAAAAGCAGACTCTAGCCTGTCTTAAACCAGACTTAGATACACACATGGACAAAATTATTGGTACCCTTTCGTTAAAGAAAGTGAAACCTCTTTGAAATAACTGACAAACGTAATAATACATAAAAATGTACTGGAAATGATCTAATTATTGGAGATGATCTTATAGCCTTTACCTTTAACATCTTTTTCTATCATTTTCTTTCTACTCTCTCCCTACCGTTCTGTGGTCCATGTTCAAACTTTAAACAGGCAGACTGAAAGATCTCACGTTTGAAGACACGCTTTCGTTTAGCATGTGCCTACGGTCGAATTATTTTCAAGTCTTTTCTTGGGGTGCCATTATTTTTGTCCAGGCCAGTTTCATTATTATTATAATTTTTTTTTTTTAAATACTCCTGTCGAACCACAATTCAAAAGCAATGTCTGATTTTCGTTAGTATGTTTTCAGTGAATTTGTACTTAGACGCGGCACGGTGGCGTAGTGGTTAACACTGTCACATTGCACCTCAAGGTTTTGGGTTCGATTCCCACCTCGGGGTCTGTGTGCATGGAGATTGCATGTTCTCCCCGTGCTTGGTGGGTTTCCTGCAGGTCACCATCGGGCTGCACGGTCCCTGGATGGACGGACGGACGAACGGATGGAATTTTTTATTTATTATACTTTTGTCTGTTTAGAGTAATTTCAGTGACCATTGCGAGTTTTTCATTCTTTAGCGTAAGGTTACCAACAATTTTGTCCAAGTCCAAGCATTATATTAATTTCTCAATTGCAAATGATAACCTCTCTCTCTATTTTTCTTTTTCTTAAATGATGCCGCATGGCTCACCTGCAGTACCTTCAATGACCACTAGGGGCAAGCCACGTTATGGAAAAAGACAGCACTAGGCAATTACTGTGAAATATTAGCAATATGTATCGAACCCTCGTGCATTATCATTATTCCCATTTGCCAGTTCAATTGTTCTGAAATGATCTGTATTATACATTTATACAATTTTATTGTGATTTAAAATGTAATCCCGGTGTCGCAGTGTTTATCCTTACAGCTCTAAGATCCTTCGTGGCCACTTGAGTTTCTTATATCTTCTCACAAAAGCATGCGAATAGGTGGACCGGTCATGTGAATTTGCCCCTGGGTGTAAGAGAGTGTAGTGCATGGTGCCGTGGGATGACCTGCCACTTGCTCGTTTCTCCCACATACTCACTGATCCCGATCCCTGAGCCTCGCATGACCCTGAACAGCATAAAACTGGAAATAAAATGCATGGCGAAAATCCACCACCAGGTGGTGTTCATTTCCACTGATGGAGAGATCAATTAATCAAAGATGTTCAGACCCAAAATAAAGCTTCCAAACTAAGTGTCAGATTAAAATAATAATAAAAAAAATGTAGATATTGGAGTAATTACGGTACTCTGTAAAGCTTTAAATTAAGGATCATGTATAAGGGTTTATTTAAAATACCTATTAGATTAGATACTCAGTGTATAATCTCATTCTTAATAATTTGTATAATGAGATTTTCTTAGTCGTTATTTCACATGATCACAATGATATATATATATATATATATATATATATATATATATATATATATATATACACACACACACAGTATATATACAGTATATATAGACTATAAATCCAATACACAGTATCTACTTTGTGCTTTAATAAACCAATAATAAGATCTTAATTAACCCCCTTATAGGCTTTGTTGCATTACACATACACACACACACACACACACACACACACACACACACAGACACACTCTTATTAAATCCATACTATAAATGTTCACAGGAAGCTGGAGCTGCCATCTTTGTTTGGACTCACTAAAGGACAAGGCGTCGGCTTTTGGAGAACCCTGAACACCAAGAGCGGAGTTTCTCATGATCCGTGTCACGATCCACACCGCACAAGGTCACACACACACACACACACTCCGCTTGGAAGATCTACCTCACAAAGCGAATCCGAACGAAACCGGTTCAATCCAGTTTTAAAGGCAGTGGAAATTACGATTATACATGCCGCCCCTTTAAATACTGTACATTATAGAAGAATACAGTATATACTGCGATATGAAGTGTAACATTCATGGTGCATGTGTACTCCAGATGATTAGTGATATCCCTGCTCCTTTTCTCTCTCTCTCTCTCTATTCCTGTCCGGATGTTCTCGTCTCTTCGTCTTCTTCTCCTTCCTGTCCCGCATTCTCTATAATGCATTAGAAGCTCTATTTTCAGAGCCAACTTATCAAAACCAATCCTCACGTCTGCTGAATATTTTAATCTCTTCCTGGCAAGGCCTACAGTCTGAGAGACAATGCAGTTTAAAGTCTTTTTTTTTTGTTGTTGTTTTGATGTATCATCAATCAGTCGAGTGATTTTTGTAGTGATATTTTTTGTTTGCTTTTCCTCTCTCTTACAAATTGTCGTCCTTGTCACTTTTTATACTTTGCAGTTTAATAAATGTAACTGAAAAAGACGGATGTTGGGAAATTGATGATTTAATACTGTGTGTGAACGATGAATGTAAGGTTTGACTCTGGAGGGCAGCAGCACACAAAGACAAGCTGGTGATGGAGACCGATTAGGGAGTGTCGATCTTATAAACCGTGTCTAAGGGAAAAAGACCCAATGTTGAATTTACACAATATAGTGTCTATGTACAGTAGGTCAAAAAATAAACCATATGTAGCTTTTAAAATGTCACAAAGACAAAATTATAATTGCAATGTAAGTGTTTATCCCTTTACTTATCCCATAAGATAATAACTTGTTCCTACAATATATAAAAAAAATCACACTTTTCGGGACTCTGTTTGTTTCAGAGTGCAGGCGTAAACGTCATAAACATCAGTAAAAAAAAAATCGGTTTTAAATACCATGACGTATTAGGGCCAATATGGGATGTTTTAAAAAAGTTGGAAGGGCAGGGGCGGGAACTTTGAGTTTAAAACTCAAGTTGTAAGTTTTGTAACTTTTTTCAAAATTTTCTAATTTAAAAATTGTGGGGGAAATAATGCACATTTATGAGAAAAAAACTCAAAATGTTCAAGTTTAAAACTAAGAATATTGTGAGGAGAAAATGCACATTTATGAGAAAAAAATTATCAAGTTTAAAACTCAAAATATGACGAGAAAAAAGCTCAGAAATTTCCGAGAAGAAAATAGAAATTTTAATGTTCTACTGAAAAATTTCCAGTTCCTTCATCAAGGAAAAAGTAAAGTTTAATTAGATCTTGCACTCAAAACATGAAGCAAAGAAGTGACGTCTGCACAACCTTGCAAAGTGTATAAGCGGTTTCCTTCCTCGACAGAAAAAAAAACACAAATTTACCAGTTTAAAAGCTCATAAATTTTTAAACTTGAAACGTTTTGAGTTTTTTTTTTTTTTCTGAAAATTTCTATAGATTTTTGTATTTTGAAAAGTTTTAAATTTGGAAATTCCCCATCCCTCCACTTTCAACTATTTTTTTTTTTAAAATCCCATATTGGCCTTAATCCGGCATCATATTTAATGACTTGTGAATCTAAAAAGCTAAATTTGTGCATTTCTCAGGTTCAGGCACCTCATCTATAATGAGCAGAGCATTTAATATATCGATTGTACACTTTTGTGGCCACGAGCTTCAGGATCTTGAAAGCTCTAATCCTAATCATACAACATCCTTTAAAGATTTAAAGGATTGATGAAATATACCGGGATCTGTCCTTTTGAACCATGCAAAACAGCGGGTGCCAAAACTTTAAATGTCATTGTTTGTGCCAAATGAAAGAAATTAAAACAACAATGAGAAAAAGAATCGATGTACTTTGATGCACTTTCTTTATTGGTTGACTCAGGACATGACATCCTTCTACTCATCTTCATCATCATCATCTTCACCTACTAATATTTTTAATCTCTGGAAAAGGAAAAAAAAAAAAAAAAAGCTGTAAAATCCTTTAAGAAATGTCCCATGCATAGATTTGTGCTTGTTGTGCCTCTAATAGTAATAATCGCTCTGGATATTCTAGACAGCATTCTCTATGTGCACACTGGCTGCAGCGAGTATAAACAAATAAATACATGTACTACATTACACGCTTCGTATGGCGACACTGCGGTACGTCAGGAAAAGACAGAGGGAGGGATGAAGAGTTCCTCGCAGGTGCGACTCCTCCCGTCACACTGATGATGATGATGATGATGATGAGCTGATTATGGGGCTGATGAGACCCTCGGAGTGTCTGCTTTCTTCCCCCCCCTCCCCCTCCCCCCCTCTGTGCGTCTCTGGCAGTGATGGCGCTTCATGAACCACTTCAAGATACACACCTTCCTGAATTGGCAGTTTTTTTGTGTGTGTTTTTTGGGGGAAAAAGAGTCAGCACTGGACTGGAACCCTTGCCATCGTTCGAGCATATGAGGTCCTCTAGGGTTGGCAGGGACTCTTAAGAAGGGAAGGATTTGTATGTGTGTGTGTGTGTGTGTGTGTGTGTGTGTACATTCAGAGTATATTTACAGTTTCAGTTTGGCAGGCAGGTTAGATAAAGTGTTTAACATTAAAGGTTAAGGTAGACGGTGTGCTATTAATTCATACACAGGTTCAATGAATATTTTATTAAATCCCCAGTCACTGTGCTCTCACTCCGTGTTCATCTCTCAAAGAAGCTCTTATACACTGCTTTCACACGTTCACAACTTTTTAAAGTTTGAATGTTAGCTGGCGCGTGTTTCTTCAGCCTCTGACAACACACCCAACGATTCCATCTAGTAGAAGCTAAACTAGAGCTAAACTAATGCTAGCTTTAAGGTCTAGACTCTCAGTAATGGAGATGAAATAAATATCAGTGTACCTCTGGTGATCTTCATGTACTTCACTGTAGCTCTAAACGCAGGAAATCAAAAACATTCGATCTCAGCTCAAGTTAAACCTACGATGGTGTCTTAGAGCCGTCTTTAATTTAGTAAAAGTAAAAACATATAATATTACAACAATTAAGTAATAATAATAATAATAATAATAATATAATTTTATGACATTATTATTCACATTTTAACATATTTAAATTTTTGTTGTAATATTATAACATTATTCGCAAAACAACAACTTTTTTTTCTATATTATAACTTTACTCAAAATGTTCTTTTCATAATACGTATTTTAATTTTTCTTCCTAAATGTTGCTAATTTATTTTAAACCTATTACAATTTTAGTATTGAAATTTATTTTAATTGAAATTAATAATTGTTTATGACTTTTTAAAATTATGCTTGTAATATTGTACTCTCGTAAAACTTTTGTTAATGTTGTTTTGTTAATATCGTAATTTTTCCCCTCCTAAATTTTGCTAATCTATTTGAGTACTATTACAATGTTATTCCAGTATATTTTTTACTTTATTTCCAATATAGATTTTTTTTATATTACAACTTTTTATTGTAATATTATAACAAATTCTCCCTAAAATTCCACAAATTGTTTCCCTAAATGTAGCAATTTAGTTTTTTTTGCACTATTAAAATTTAATTCTCTAAAAATTGTTACTTTACATCTAACAGTCTAACATCTAAAATGACAATAACAGTTTCTCCCGTGATTTTGGATAGACTTCTCCGCCTAATGTTGCGAATTTATTGTCAAATTATGAAAATAAAATGTTTATAATTTGACAATAAATTCGCAACATTAGGTGTTTATCTTTTTTTGTGTCATTAAATTGACGTCCAATCACCATGGCTCTGAAACACCATCATACGTAGCCACACTTGTTACTGTAGATACACTGGAACACCAACAACCGAATCTTTGTAGACACATTGTTCTCACCCTGCACTAACCTGCGATCTGATTCGTGCTTGACGTCTCTTTGTGCTTCTTTTTGGAAAGTTGAAATGCTTTGTGACAGCACACAAAAGACATTCCAGTGATTTTAAACATATTTTCTATCGTCTATAACCGTACTGTATGTGTGATTACCAGTTGCAAAAACTGGAAACTTGAATTTCACTTTTTTTTTTTTTTCAGGTTTCTAGAGCTGTCTGTAGTTTTTCTACATAATTGATCTACGAGTTGATCTACTCTCAAACATCTCATTTCATTTTATTTATTTCATATTTAACATCAATGTTGTTTTTCGGAAAATCATCAATGCTCTGTTTCATCACTCCATCCTGATAATATATAAAATGCATCTATCTATCTATCTATCTATCTATCTATCCATCTATCCATCTATCTATCTAAAACAATTAAGAATACATATCCTGATTCCTTTGTGTCGCAACTTGTATATCTCCACGCTGACTTTGATTATTTTGGATAAAAGTTCTATCTATTTGGATTGGAGGTGGTAAAATGCTGCAGTTCCTCTATAATCCTGAGGTAAAATGGGGGGGCGCTCTAAACAATTAATACTTTGGCAGGCAGCACAGCATCTTGTGTGGAAGGAAATTCGCTTGGAATTGTAACAAACTCAAAAAATATAAATGATTGTATCGGGACATTTTAAAATCGTGATATTTATCGAATCATGGTAATCACACATATGTGCTATATAGACACATGAAAAATAAAAACTTTAAACCCTGTTTAAACGCTCGCTCCGATAACCTGCAGTAACGCAGAAGAGGCTCCAAGTGAGATTGTCTGGAATGTCATGAAAATGAAGCTGAGATGTGCTCTGTGTGTGTGTGTGTGTGTCTGTGTGTGTGTGTGCTTTGAACACTTCACATCCTGGACCCTTGGAGTTCAACGTTGTGCAAATCCTCATCGAGAAACATCTGAACATCACAAGCCCTTGTTATTTATCCTTCACCTCCTGTGGAATGTTTGGGACTGAAAGCTCTGCTTCCTCCACCACCACCATCCACTCACGATCATGCCACACGGTGAACAGTGGACGAACGGGATGACGGACTGGTTAAATAGCGATTGAAGCAGTGCGTGTTTTGTTCCCTTTTGTCACTGCTGGTAAGAAAAATGAGAACACAGAAATAAAAACCTGACATTCGTACCGTTTGTGCAGTCTTTTTGTCGTTATCTCATATCGGAGGTTTGAATATAATCGGGTTAAATACAGACGGTCCTGGTTTGTAAGGTTTTCCTTGACTTATTGCATGCCGTAGAGTCTGTAGCTACGCCACCGAGGTGAGGCAGGCGGTCCGTGAGTCGGCCGTGTCGGTGTACAGCGTCAGGCCGCTTCCTCCGCCTCCTCGTCTGGGTTGAACGAGGTTAATCGCGGCCCGGGGATCGTCAGGACGACTGCATGAGGCCCGTCAGACGCTTCCCCGTCAGAGACTTACCCTGGAACAACCCGTGAACAAATACATCATCAAACATTCATACGAGGAGAATGTGTCTCAAGCAATCATCTCAAGTCCTGAATCTCTGTATATCTAAAATTCATTTTTCATATCTGGAGGTAAATGAATGAACCAGAATAGTCTTGGAGAGTCTGTGATTTTAGGCGAATTCTCTTGGATTTACAGTTAAACTGAATTAAATAGAAAATTTTATTACGATTCAATTATTTATTAGTCACTGATAAGGACTAAAACAATACGCTGTTCGAGGAAATTAAATCACTATACCTTTCTCTAAAACCTTGCAATTTCATTTCTCTTAATTATTTTTTTATTTTTCCCCGATTTTCTCCCTAATTTAGTCGTGTCCAATTCCTCCCCGTCACTAGGGGGCTCCCACATTAAGGCTACTACTACCACTCAGCCGGGAGGGCCGAAGACTATCACGTGTTTCCTCCGAACCACGTGACGCCAGCCGACTGCATCTTTTCGAACTGCTCGCTCGCGCACCGTTGGGGGCGGCGTAACACTCGGAGGACGGCGCTATCCGCTCCCTCCGTTGCGCGAGCTCACAGACGCCCCTGACTGGCTGTAGAGCCGTGATTAATGTGGGAGCACTAAGTACCTCTCATGTCTCCCCTCTGAGAGAGCTCGGCCAATCAGCTCTCTCTAGACCTCAGCAACACTCTACACTTTCCATCCATCTAGGAACCTCTGTAGTCCAACTAGGGACGATGGAGGCCAGTGGTGATCATTGTGTGTATTTCCAATTTTTGATCATGGTAGGACCTCCGGTCAACATTCACACACGCATTCACACAGAATGTGGTCACGCAAGGTGAGGCTCAGCTGTTGCACTCGGGCTGTGCTAACGCTTGTGAATTCCCCCAAATGTGAAAATCTTTACTGAATAATTTATAATAGTGAGGGACTCTCCCCTGACACTATGACAGGGTACTGAGTTACTGATCACAACATCGGTGGTTCAAGTCCCAGCTCCGCCAGGTTGCTGCTAATGGGCCCTTGAGCAAGGGCCCTAAACCATGTCTGCTCCAGGGGCGCTGTATAATGGCTGACCCTGAGCTCTGACCCCAGCCTACTTACTGTGCAGTAGTGTATATGTGACGAATAAAAGCTGAACTTGACTTGTCAACCAACCAGACTGGAGAATTTAACAGCTCTGTGGTGGACGTCAATATAAAGTGACTATTTTACAACCTGTAGCTTTTACCATAATGGTTAATGTTAATGGTTCATGTTGTTCTCATGGATTTCCAGTGACTTGGCTATATAGTGTATGACTATAAAACACTTATTAATACATTTTCATAATCAGGAAGAATCAGGAAGGATTGATGAAAAAAAAATTGTGATAAAAGTATTAATTGAAAAAACAAAACAAAACAAAAAAAAACACAGATGGTTCTCAGAGGTAGAAGGAGATTAACACATGGGCATATCTGCATCTGTATCACACAAGAGTCGATCATGTTCTGGTTAATGAATAGATTTTTCTGGCATGCTTTTATAAAATGAAAAAAAAAAAAAATCTGTAGTGCAATTAAATAGCTTAGTCGAGCTAAACTTATAGCGCTGCCCTGCCATAACTGTGCATGTACTAAGTGAGTTCCACTATAGGTAAATAACAGGAAGGGTGTCAATATTTAAATCTCTGTGAAACTACAGAGAATGTCGAGCACAACTGTGTCATCTGATGTAAAAAAAAAAAAAAAATTATAAAAACATATATACAGAGGTATACAGAGGTGGGTATGATATGTATTTTTCAAATGATAATAATAATAATTACAATATATACTAATATAAAATTGAATAACTGAAAGAGTTACTCAGTACTTGAAAAGTCTTTTTACCGAATACTATTTTTACTCTTACTTGAGTAACATTCTGGATGACTACTTTTCATTTTGCTTCTACTTGCGTAATATTACTTAGGAGTACAGCTACTCTTACTTGAATAAATTTTTTGGCGACTCTACCCACATCTGTATATATACTGTACATATAGTTATGATGCTGTTGTATATGCATGATTTTATATAGTCTCTTTATTCGTTGATGTCTGGTGCATTACAGACTGCAGCTTGAATTATCGGCGCTCAGGCTCACTCACCACGCTGCGGGTGAATTTCTCCAGAGACGTGCGGCGACCCTGCTCACTTTCAGGCTGTTTAAAACACACACACACACACACACACACACACACACACACACACACACACACACACACACACACACACACACACACACACACACACACACAATCACAGGCTGTTTGTCAATAAAATCCAAAATGGTACTACTGTGGTTAAAAAGCAACAGGTTCCACCCCAGGTTTTTAATCTCGACTCACATTAAAAGGAGTCAGATTACTAGAAGACGTTTCATAAAATAAATTATTAAAAGTTCACAGATAGAAATTCAGCATCAGAATTCAGTAAAGCTGTGCTGTGACGTGTTTTGGGTTTGGATTTCTCTCACACACACACACACACACACACACGCACACACGCACACACGCACACACACACACACACACACACACACACACACACACACACACACACACACACACACACACACACACACACACACCTTCTTTCTGGCGAGCAGGAGGTCCTGGTAAGCGCTGGAGCGTAAGAACCGGGTGTAGCTGTCACTCTTCATCAGCTTGTAGATGTGATCCTGAGGAAGAGGAGATAATGGATGTGGGAAGAGTGAGAATGTGTTCAGCATTGACGACAGGACGAGGTTTCAGCTGCCACTCTATGCTAAAAGTAGAAACTCAAAGAAGGTCAGGCACTGACTGGAGAGGTGAGGCTCAGTCTCAGGAACGCCGTCAGGTGAGAATGCGAGCTTACGTATACATTATAAACACACAGAGACATTCTGTCTCACGGATTGAAGACTCTTGAAAATGTATTTAAAACCCGCCCATATCTCCGTCTATTCGTCTTAAATACACTTCCACTCTCCAGGTAGTATTTGCATATATGGATTCAACATGGATCAGTGTCACAATCTATGGTGTTAAAGACACACCCGCTCAGAGCAGGTCTTATACAAAGACTTACCCACATCCCCGTACATGGTCTTAAGGACACACCCACCCGAGTTACTCTCATTTCCATATATGGAGTCAAAGCCATGTCAACATCAATGAATATGAACTTTAATATTGATTTTTGGGTGGCAATAATTTTGATAACAGCCACTGGTAAATAATAATAATAATATATTTTTAAAAGTACTGCACAAAATCTAATTAAATTATGGTGTCCTTATTATTATTATTATTATTATTATTATTATTATTATTATTATTAATAATCATCATCATCATCATAATCATAAGCATTATCATAAGTATAAAACACTGAAGACATTTTCGGTTATAAACAATAATAATAGTATTTTTTTTTAAAGGGCACCACAAAATTATATATATATATATATATATATATATATATATATATATATATATATATATATATATATATATCAGTACCATTACTAATGTAGTTGTACACTGTAAAATGAAAAGAGGAAGAAGCCTTTATGATAATAATAATAATAATAATAATAATAATAATAATAATCCTCTATCCGCTATAAAACCTGAAACCATGTGAAACGTGTTCTCTTGCCTGTGCGTCCTCAAAGCTGTAGCGTCCGGGGTCTTTGAGATTCTGGCTGGTTCTCTCGTAACTGTGCGAGTCCAGGTTTATGGAGCTCGGAGCACCTTCAGCCAGAAACTCCTGCCAGATCTCCTGAGCCCGTGCGGAGACATCCTGCAGGGGGCGCCGCTTCAAATCCTGCACCGCCAACCAGAACCTGAGGAAAAGAGGCACCCAGAGAAGTCTCGACTTATTCATGAAGGTCTCAGAGTACTTTTTTTTTTTATTTATAGAATTTATTTTCCAATTAAAAGTGAAAGAGCAGCAGGTCTTAATCCATACTCCCAAGCGGTTCAGTCAGACAAGCCTCAAATACAATGGACTTTGCACCTTTAGTCAGTAGCATAACCACTTTAGCTGTGCTGACGTCTAGACTTTTGTGTTCCACGAAGCATTAAGCTCGCTTTAGGAAGTTACAAAAGTGCTGACACTGGAGACTCCTTACATAAAAGTCCCATAAACCCACCTCCACGCAATTAAAATCTCGACAACAATAACACTCATTTACAGCAATGGGTAAGCTGTTGCCATAGAAACAATAACATATTATTGTATATCACATATAACATATTATTATTATTATTATTATTATTATTATTATGATATAAAATATACACATAAATAATAATAATAATAATAATAATAATAATAATAAAGAAATGCAGAAATAAATCATTAAACATGACCTTAATGTATTCTCGAGCTGCGTGATGAAATGGAGGACTGGAACATTACATGACATTACGCCTGAGTGGTACTTTTTTCCATTAGTGCTCTCATAAGCCACAAGTTGCAGGAAGAACATTCGGTACTCAGGATTAGCACAGAGAGAGAGAGAGGTGGGAGAGCCTAAATGTTCCCTTTCCCCTCGCTGTCCGCACATAACGCTCGGCTGTATCTCTATTGATCTCACACGGCTTGCAATATTGAAGCATTTTAAGCTATTAAGGAGCCCGAGGGAGAGCCGGAGAGTCGAGAGTCCATATCATATCCACTCCGCTCACGGTTTCATAAGTGGCCGAGGCCTGTGTGAGACAGCGCCCCCCCCCTGAAGCGATTCCATTCATGCGGGGAGATAGCGCCAGGCAGGAGAGAAGCGTGAATAGACCCAGGAAACGCTTTTATCTCTTTCATGCTCGCCTCGAGGTTTCGCTGACCTCCACGTTATCTCGAAAGCACACTTCAGGGCCTTCCTGTCCCAGACTGGCCGCACACACAGACACCCACAGGTCCATCTGACTCACTAAACCGGCCTCTTATTACCGGCAGGGACTATCAGGCTCCGACACAAAAATTAATTTAGAAATTTGCATTTTTGCTGACGATAGGGGAAATAAACAAACGACTAGAAAATGAGGGGTTGCGATTTCATGAGTTTAAAACACCACAACACAAAATACGCAAAATACTGTATACACTGCAAGTAGACGCACCTCCTTCTAACTCCTGATCTTTATTTCTTTCCACACTGTAAAACGCCACTGAAGGCGTTTATCCAAAATATACAACAATCTCTACAATTTCGAAAAACAGTTGATATTGAGATGTATATCTGCTCCTTCTGCTCTGTAAAGCTTCATAACGGCTCTAATCTGAGGTGCTGCTTGAGGTTAATTGGTGATTTCTGAGGCTGGTGACTCTAAATGAACGTCTCCTCTGCACCAGTAAGTTCTGGTCATGTTTCATCATGGAGCTTGGATGGGGTTTACAAACGCACTCGACACAATACTGTTCTTACAGGAACTGATCCAGAACAGCCGACCTTCATGTCTTAGAATAATAACTGACTGTAAGTGTTGTTACCTAATTACATAATTGAGAATATGTTTTTTCATAGTTTTGAATGTTCTAGAATATAGGTAATAAATCACAAAATAAAATTTTTAAAAAGTGCGTCCAGACTTTTGACACTGTATTTAAAAAATAAGCATCTAAAACAAACATTATATATATAGGTATATATACAGATTTTATGCTCAATTATATGATTGATGACAAATATAAAATGCTTAAAATGGAAAAAGCAATCACTTTCACAAAGGTTTTTTATTTATTTATTTATTTTTTTAAATGGATTTCTACTGTGACCACGTCACACTAAAGTTTGTACAGAAAATATCATTTTTTCCATAATGGTACAGCTAGGTTTTTTTTATTATTTTATATTGTGTATTTGTACTAGGTTTTTTAAATACATATTTTCATATAATTTATCTTTTGTTTTATCTTCTATAGATATATTTGTTCTTAGCTAAAGTTATTTTCTATATTTTATTTCTCATTTCATTCCATATTTATTTTCTAGTAATAATCTTTCTTTAAGGTCACGGGCGGTTGTTTAAGCATTTCACTGCATGTCGTACTGTGTATGACCGTGTATGTGACAAATGAAATTTGAATTTGACATTTTTTTTTATTTTGATTTGACCTTAAACTAATAATTTAGTTTATTTGCTAGCAAATAAAAAATTAAAAGCTAACTCCTAACCAGGATGTTTAACAGAACATAAACACGTATTTAGATTCTCTTATCTCATTACAGCTACAAAAACAACAACAACAACAACAACAACAAAAAAAAAAAAACACTAATGGTACTGGTTGAAGGTTCAAAATCGCATGTCAGAGTTTGAGTCCATATACGGAAATGAGAGATGTGGAATCAAAACGGGCGGCGCGGTGGCGTAGCCATAGTGGTTAGCACTGTTGCCACGGTCACTGTCGCAATGCACCTCCAGGTCCTGGGTTCGATTCCCGCCTCGGGGCCTGTGTGCATGTTCTCCCCGTGCTTGGTTTCCTCTGGGTACTCTGCTTTCCTCCAACAGTCCAATGACATGCTCTGTTTAGATTAGGCTAACTTGCCCGTAGTGTGTGAATGCCCTGAACTTACGATATATATATATATATATATATATATATATATAAAACTAAAGATATATAAGGTAACTTCTGAACTATATATATATATATATATATATATATACACACACACACACACACACACACAGTATATGAAGTTCACGTCACACCTTAAATCACCAAGACAAAGAAGAAAGATGAAAAGAAAAGAAAAAAGAAAAAAGCTCACCGCAGGTTCTCTGAACTGAACTCCGACTCCAAGAACTTGAGGAACTGGTCACGGCCGACTGGATCCTTCAAAGCCTCATCTAAAGAAAAGCCCCATTTCCGCACCCTCTGCTGGCTCGGGTCTTTGCTGATAGATGGATGAAAAGAATAAAAAGTAAGAAAGAGAGAAAGAGAGAGAGAGAGAGAGGGGTGAATTTATCTCTTCTCCTCATAAATGTAGATCACCGAGCCTTATTTTAACCTGTAATTAATCACACTGAATAAATCATCACAGCAAATGCTCAAATGCTTCGGGGAGAATTAATTTCTCCATCATTTATCCTGATCGTCTCCAACCCTGAAGACCAAGCCGAGCTATATTTAAAGGATATTAGGATTAACATCTACATTGTCCTCCGAGACACCTTACTCGTTTCAGCTGGAACTTTCTCATCATCTTACAGTTTCTTTTAAGCTTAGATCATCATAATGGATCAGATCCTGAAAAGAGCGCAGAAGGAAAAAAGAAAATTAAAGCCAGAGATAGAGCGTGTTGGAGGTGGAAGACTCGAACCTGGCCTCCATCTCCCAAAAAGTGGTATCATCGCCGACCCAGGGGTTGGAGGGCTCCGGGGCGGACACAAACGGGTCATAGTCCAGGTACTGCTCGGTGTAGCTCATCAGCCTGCCGGAGAGAAAACCTCACATCAGAATGAACCGCTCAGGACACCGGGCCTGGGTTCACACTCTAGATATGATAGGACGGTGCGTGAAGGGTTTAACGTTCATCAGCTATATTCTGATCCGGACACACACGACCTCTCGTATTACAGCATAGTGACATACTGTCCTGTTTCTTACATCCTGGCTTTATGGATTTTAACCTGTTTTAACCTTTCTTCTACTGTAACCACAGCCGACTTCATCCAAACATAAATAAATACTAACTAAATTATTTGACCTCTAATAGAGAGGAACAGACGACGGAAAACAATCAATCCAGCAACGGAAACAAAAAGTGACATAAAACAACCGCACGGTTAACCAGATCAGTCACGTGACTCATAGCCACACCCCCTTATTACATATTCATCCAGGCCACACCCCTTTCTTTAATTTCAACACATCTGTCCATCGATCTATCAGTCTTTCTATTTGTTCATCTGTTTGTCCAGCTATCTCTCTATCTATCTGTCCTCCAGCCTGTCTACCTGTTCATATAGCTGTCTGTCCCTCTATTTATTTCTTCACCTAGCTGTCTGTCTTTCCATTCTTATAGCTAACTATCTCTTTATCGGTCTGTCTATGTGCGCATCCATCTGTCTATTTGTCTGTCTGCCTAACTACCTATTCTTATATCTGTCTCTCTGGTAAACCTGGTGGTACCTGTCTGTCTGTCTGTCATTCCATCTGTCTGTCCAATTATCTATCTATCTATCTATCTATCTATCTATCTATCTATCTATCTATCTATCTATCTATCTATCTATCTACCTACCTACCTACCTATCTATCTATCTACCTGTCTGTCTGTCTGTCTGTCTGTCTGTCTGTATGTCTGTCTATCTGTTCATGCATCCATCCGTCTGTTTAGCATTTCATGCATCTGTCTGTTTGGTCATGCGTCTGTCAGCTTGTCTGTTTATTAATGCATCTGTCTGTCTGTCTTCACCTGTCTGGCTGTTCGTGCATCTGTCTGTTTGTCTGCTTCTGTATCCATCTGTCTTTCTGTTCATCTACCGACCTATCCATCTATCCAAGTGTCAATTTACCTGTCTGTCTGTCTGTTCATCCCTCTGTCACTATGTCTATCCTTCTATCTGTCCATCTGTGTATCTCTGTGTGTAGTATCTGTCCATCAATTTATAACTCCATGTATCAGCTCATCTTTCCAGACATCTGTCTGTCAATTTGTCCATTCGACTTTCTATGCCCCCCCCCCCCCCCAGATATTTCTGTCTGTCTTTCAATGAGTGTACAGTTTACAGATTTGCGCTCAAATTCTTACATCAGAATGATACAAATATTGCAGAGCAACTACTGAAGGCTCATCTTTATTCATCAGAAAAAAAGCATAATAGTGATGGAAAGAGAATAAAAGGGAGGACAAATCAAAATGGGTGACATCATTAAGGGGGTTTTGATGTTAAAGGGCTTTAAGGACTGAACAGATTGTTTGTAATGGACAAAAGTACAAAGAGCTCAACCCGTTCCTTGGCATGGAAAGAAAAAAAAAATGGATTTCACTCACGTTTCTGCCACTTTGGACATTTTCATACAGTGTCTGTCCAGCTGAGTGTTCAGGAATAAAATCTGCAGGAAATAAGATGTTACGCTTCCAACATTACTGTTTTTTCAGCATTATGTACACCACCTCTCTCTCTCTCTCGCGCGCACACACACACACACACACACACACACACACACACCTCTTTCTCGACATCCTCCTTAGTGTCCTTTCTGCTTTGCTGAACGTGTGTGTGTACAGGACTCTGCGTCTGAGTGTCTTCTGCCACTCCATACACTGACTACACACACACATACACACACACACACACACACACACACACACACACACACACACACGACACAAATTTCACACCATCACAACAGAAATAAAAATATTTGTTGATGCCATTATTTTTTGATGGTGTTATTTTCAGACACTGCACATCTTCCCACAAAATCACACATATGCACACACACACACACACACACACACACACTTTACCTTCTTAACTCGCTGGGGATTTTTCATGCGCCGACACTTCCTGATGTCCATTTCAGTGGTATTAACACAGCCTGGCTGCAGGTCAGAAAAGGAAAAAACATTTCTCACTTTTCTCTTTTTCAGGCTCAAGCTCAACATGTTCCCTGTGTTCCCCATGATCTTAATGTTTCCCAAGATCTCAGTTCTCCCCATGTTCTCTAGTTCTCTGTGATCTTTAGTTTTCTGTGTTCTCTAGTTCTCTGAGTTCTCTAGTTATTTGTGTTCTCTAGTTCTCTGAGTTCTCTATGTTTCCCAAGTCCTGTGTTCTCTGTGTTCATTGTGTTCTCTGTATGCACTGTGTTCTCTGTGTTAACCATGTTCTCAGTAATCTATCTGTTCCCTGTGTTCTCTAGTTCTCTGTGTTCTTTAGGTTTCTGTGTTCTCTAATTACCTGTGATCTCTAATTCCTTGTGTTCTCTAGTTCTCTGTGTTCTCTAGTTCCCCATGTTCTCAGTAATCTCTCTGTTCCCTGTGTTCTCTAGCGCTCTGTTCTTTAGTTCCCTGTGTTGTCTAGTTCTCTGAGTTCTCTATGTTTCCCATGTCCTGTGTTCTCTGTGTTCATTGTATTCTCTGTTTTCCCCATGTTCTCAGTAATCTCTCTGTTCCCTGTGTCCCTCTCTGTGTTCTATAATTAACTGTGATCTCTAATTCCCTGTGTTCTCTAGTTCTCAGTGTTCTTTAGTTCTCTGTCTTCTCTAGTCCTCTGTGTTCTCTAATTCCCTACATTCCCATTGTTCCCTGGGTTCTCTGTGTTCCCCATGTTCCCTGTGTTCCCTGGGTTCTCTGTGTTCCCCATGTTCCCTGTGTTCCCTGGGTTCTCTGTGTTCCCTGCGTACCTATTGTTCCCTGCACTCCCATTGTTCCCTCGGTTCTCTGTGTTCCCCATGTTCCCTGTGTTCCCTGGGTTCTCTGTGTTCCCCATGTTCCCTGTGTTCCCTGCGTACCTATTGTTCCCTGGGTTCTCTGTGTTCCCCATGTTCCCTGTGTTCCCTGGGTTCTCTGTGTTCCCTGGGTTCTCTGTGTTCCCTGCGTACCTATTGTTCCCTGCACTCCCATTGTTCCCTGGGTTCTCTGTGTTCCCCATGTTCCCTGTGTTCCCTGGGTTCTCTGTGTTCCCTGGGTTCTCTGTGTTCCCTGCGTACCTATTGTTCCCTGCGTACCTATTGTTCCCTGGGTTCTCTGTGTTCCCCATGTTCCCTGTGTTCTCTGTGTTCTCTGTGTTCCCTGCGTACCTATTATTCCCTGCACTCCCATTGTTCCCTGGGTTCTCTGTGTTCCCCATGTTCCCTGTGTTCCCTGGGTTCTCTGTGTTCCCCATGTTCCCTGTGTTCCCTGGGTTCTCTGTGTTCCCCATGTTCCCTGTGTTCCCTGCGTACCTATTGTTCCCTGCACTCCCATTGTTCCCTGGGTTCTCTGTGTTCCCCATGTTCCCTGTGTTCCCTGGGTTCTCTGTGTTCCCTGGGTTCTCTGTGTTCCCTGCGTACCTATTGTTCCCTGGGTTCTCTGTGTTCCCCATGTTCCCTGTGTTCCCTGGGTTCTCTGTGTTCCCCATGTTCCCTGTGTTCCCTGGGTTCTCTGTGTTCCCTGGGTTCTCTGTGTTCCCTGCGTACCTATTGTTCCCTGGGTTCTCTGTGTTCCCCATGTTCCCTGTGTTCTCTGTGTTCCCTGCGTACCTATTATTCCCTGCACTCCCATTGTTCCCTGGGTTCTCTGTGTTCCCCATGTTCCCTGTGTTCCCTGGGTTCCCTGTGTTCCCCATGTTCCCTGTGTTCCCTGCGTACCTATTGTTCCCTACACTCCCATTGTTCCCTGGGTTCTCTGTGTTCCCCCATCATTGTGCTTTCCCTCTTCCCTATATTCTTTGTGTTCATTCCTACTGTTGCTACCGATCAGGAAATCCATAATCTACACACACCACTGGCCTGTGCACGTCCCAGAACGCCCGCTCCTGACTGTCCAGGATCTTCCTGTCCGTCTTATCCTTCTTCCGGTCAATCCTAAAAAAAAAAAAAACACACACACACTCGTAATAACACAGAGGGGGTGTGCAGAGAAATGTTCAGCCGTGAGCATCTATGAAGAACACAGTGGATGACAGACAGATCTGGTCAATGTGCTGAGAACATGTTAGTCCACTGATCGACCTGGACACTGATGGTCACAGCGGCGTGTCTTCCACTCGTGTCTCTTTCCACGTCCAAACTGAACAGACAAACTGTCAACATGTCTTCACCTAAAATTCAGTCCATGAAATAGCAAGGAAATAGAAAGCCACGCTCAGAACACAAGTCCCTCAGCCTCAGAGCGCTCGATTTATTGTGTACAGTATGAGTACAGGGAAGAGGAAGCCTGCTTAAGGAAATCATCCTCCTGCTCCTCCTCTTCATAATCTTCATCGCCCTCCTCATCGTCTTCACCATTACCATCTTCATGCGCTTTCCACTCCTCCTCTTCCTTTTCATAATGTCCATCATCTTCCTCCCCATCACAATCACCATCCTCGTACTCCTCCTCCGCTTAATAATCATTCCCCTCCTCACCATTCTCCTCCTCCTCTTCCTCCGCATAATCCTCATCATCCTCCTCATCACCATCCTCATAGTCCTCCTCCACATAATCTTCATCCTCCTCCTGTTCATAATCCTTATCATCCTCCTCCTCATACTCGCCATTACCATCCTCTCAATCCTACAGTTCCTCATCCTCCTCTTCTTCGTAACTTCATCATCCTTGCAGTTACCATCCTCATACTCCTCCTCTTTCTCTTTATAATCTTCATCATCCTCTTTATCGCCATCTTCATACTCCTACTATTCCTCCTCTTCTTCATACTCCTACTATTCCTCCTCTTCTTCATAATCTTTGTCTTCCTCTTCCTCACCCTCCCCATCACCATCCTCGTACTCCTCCTCCTCTTCATAATCCTCATCATCCTTGCCATTACCATCCTCTTCTTCTTCATTCTCCTCATACTCACCATCCTCCTCCTCATCATCACATTGATTATCCTTATTCTCATCATCGTCATCATCATCATCATCATCATCACCACCTTCATACTAAACATTAATAATATCCTCACCACCACCATCATCATCTTCACCCTCTTCAACATCATCACCTGATCACTCATCTTCATCTGCATAATCAATATCATGCTCATGTTCTCCTTCCTCATTTTTATCATCCTTCTCATCATCTGCACCTCAATCTGCATCCTCAATATCCTTACCACCATCCTCACCATCTTTATCCTCCTCCCCATCATCATCACCATCATCATCATCACCATCATCATGACCATCACTTGTCTGAGAGTGGATTGAATTCATTTCCAATGCTGAAACCCTTATGTAACTGACATTTCAGACACAATATCTCTCTCTCTCTCTCTCTCTCTCTCTCTCTCTCTCTCTCTCTCTTTCACACACACACACACACACACACACACACACACACACACACTGGAACAGAAACAAACATAAACTGTTGATCCAGTTTTCTAATTTCATACATCACATCGTATCTCTGCTCTACACTAACAATAATAACACTCATACACAGACCAGAGTGTTCACACACTACATACTGTATGTAGTGTGTGTGTGTGCGTGCGTGCGTGCGTTTGTGTGTGTTTGCAAAGGAAAGTCAACACCTATGAGTTAATAAGGTTCACGTCGTTGCCCTGACGACAGCACTTACTTAACCTGAGCCTCGGCCTGCATGAAGATGAACTCCCACTTCCTGGAGAACGCTCGCTGCAACCTCGCCAGGTTCTCCTGAAGGACACGGGACAGGAAAGAACAGGAGAGACAAAAGGACATTAGGGAAGAGACAAAAAAGAGTAAATGAATAATAGGGGGAAAAAATAAAAAGTGAAAAAAATAAAATAAAAAGAAGGTAAGATAAATAAATCAATTAAGAAATAAAGAAATGAAGGAAGGAGGGAGGAAGGGAATTATGAGGATAAATAAACAAAAAAAAACAAGTAAACAACTAACAAATAAAATCAAAGAAAGGGAAAAGGTAAAAAGGCCAAAAAAAGAAATAAGAAAAGTGAAAAAAAAAAGAATAAGTAAATATGAACGGACAACAGAAAAGCAGAAAGGAAAAGAAGGAAGTAGTTAAATATATAAAGGTAAATAAAGAAGCAAATAAAGAATAAAAACCAACAGATTATTACAAAGAAAATAATAAAGTAAAATATATTTTAAAGAAAAAAAAAGCATAAAAAGAGCACAATAGAAGAAAGAAAGAAAAAACAAACATTGTATGGAGATTAAGAAGGAAAAAAAATATATAGTTTAGATTATGTAGGTAGTCTATAATCTAAACGATATAATGGCAATGTTACATCAGTAAAGCCGGACGATTAGTGGATGAGGATGAGTGTGTGTGTATTCAGTGTGAGTCTCTCAGTGATGAGCCGTGCTGTTGTGAGACTCATCCTTGTCACTCTATCGATCGCTTTATCCTACAGCTGCTGCAGTAACACCTCTCTGTGTTCCCTCCCTCTGGGGGGAGAGAGAGAGAGACAGAGAGAGAGAGAGAGAGAGAGAGAGAGAGAGAGAGAGAAAGAGACAGAAACAGAGAGAGAGAGAGAGAGAGAGAGAGAGAGAGAGCATGCTTGTGATCCTCACCGCCTCATAGTCTGCTAGCTCCAGCCGGGTCTTGTTCTGCATCGTTCTCTTACACAGATAAATGGCTGCAGGAGATGATAAAGGAGCAGAGAGAGAGAGAGAGAGAGAGAGAGAGAGAGAGAGAGAGACATGAGCGTATGAATCTTATTTTCACACCAGAGTAACTCCTGCTTTACTATGCCTTAACACATGTAAAACACACACACGCACACGCACACACGCACACACACACACGCACACACACACACGCACACACACACACGCACACACACACACGCACACACACACACGCACACACACACACACACACACACACACCTGCCGTTACTTGTGCCCACACACAAAAAGAGTCAGCCGCTAGCTGGATTTGGTTACATGATTGAAAAACAAGGAAGGTTGGGAGGAAAATATAAAAAGGAAGAAAATGGAAAGAAAATGAGATACAAACAAAGCTATTGGGTTTATATCCCTAAGCCCCATTACACTGCAATAAAGTGTTATCAGATATAAAACTGGATTCAACAAGAACATTTTCTGTACATGAGAGTGAAATCTGATTAGTGAATGCGTGATCAGAGTGAGCGGATAGGTAAGAATGATCAGGGTGATCAGAGTGATGAGAGTGATTTGAGTGATGTAAGTGATTAGAGTCATGGCAGTTATGAGAGAGATGTGTGTGATCAGATGGGTAAAATGGTCAGGGTGATTAGTGACAAGAGTGATGCGAGTGGTCAGAGTGATAAGAAGTGATGAGTGATCAAAAGGGTGTAAGCGACAAGATTAATCAGAGTTATGAGAGTGATCAGTTTGAAAAGAGTGATCAGTGATCAGAGTGATGTAAGTGGTCAGGGCGATTACCCATCAGAGTAATCAGAGGGGTAAGAATGATCAGAGTAATGTGAGTGATCAGAGGGATTAGAGGGATCAGTGTGATATGAGTCATGTGAGTGATGGGATTCAAGAGAGTGATGTGACTGATCAGAGGGATCCGATGGGTAAGAATGGGCAGGCAGATTAGTGATGAGAGTGAGTGATGAGTGATCAGAGTAATCAGAGTGATGGGAGTAATAGGAGTGATGAGAGTGATGGGAGTGATTAGAATGATGTGAGTGATGATTTATGGGAGTGATCAGATGGCTAAGAATGGTCAGAGTGATTAGTGATGAGAGTGACTGGAGAGTGAACAGAGTAAGGTCAGATGGGTAGGAATGGCCAGGCAGATTAGTGATGAGAGTCAGTGATGAGTGATCAGACTAATCAGTGAGGGGAGTGATAGGAGTGATGAGAGTGATATGAGTGATGATTTAGGGGAGTGATCAGAGTGATCAGATGGCTAAGAAAGGTCAGAGTGATTAGTGATAAGAGTGACTAGAGTGAACAGAGTGAGGTCAGATGGGTAAGAATGGCCAGGCAGATTAGTGATGAGAGTGAGTGATCAGAGTAATCAGAGTGATGGGAGTGATGAGAGTGATAGGAGTAATCAGAGTGATGGGAGTGATGAGAGTGATAGGAGTGATGAGAGTGATAGGAGTGATGAGAGTTATGAGACTGATGAGAGTGATGGGAGTGATGAGAGTGATAGAAGTGATGAGAGTGATGAGAGTGATGAGAGTGATATGAGTGATGAAAGTTATGAGACTGATGAGAGTGATGGGAGTGATAGGAGTGATGAGAGTGATAGGAGTGATGAAAGTTATGAGAGTGATAGGAGTGATGAAAGTTATGAGACTGATGAGAGTGATGAGAGTGATAGGAGTGATGAGAGTTATGAGACTGATGAGAGTGATGGGAGTGATGAGAGTGATGGGAGTGATGAGAGTGATAGTAGTGATGAAAGTTATGAGACTGATGAGAGTGATAGGAGTGATGAGAGTGATAGGAGTGATGAAAGTTATGAGACTGATGAGAGTGATGGGAGTGATGAGAGTGATAGGAGTGATGAGAGTTATGAGACTGATGAGAGTGATGGGAGTGATGAGAGTGATGGGAGTGATGAGAGTGATAGGAGTGATGAAAGTTATGAGACTGATGAGAGTGATAGGAGTGATGAGAGTGATGGGAGTGATGGGAGTGATGGGAGTGATGGGAGTGATGAGAGTGATGGGAGTGATGGGAGTGATAGGAGTGATGAGAGTGATGGGAGTGATGGGAGTGATGAGAGTGACGAGAGTGACGAGAGTGATAGGAGGGATGGGAGTGATGGGAGTGATGGGAGTGATAGGAGTGATAGGAGTGATGAGTGATGAGAGTGATGTGAGTGATGAGTGATGAGAGTGATGAGAGTGATGTGAGTGATGAGTGATGAGAGTGATGGGAGTGATGAGAGTGATCCAGTGGGTAAGAATGGTCTTCATCCACAGTGATTAGTGATGAGGGTGACTGGAGTGAACAGAGTGATCAGAGGGGTAACGAACACAGGGTGACTGTGCTGCAGTAATAATCCACTGCCAGGGAAACATCGATGCTGCGCATCACACACACACACACACGCGCACACACACACACACACACACACACACACACACACACACTCCGAGATGAACATTTCGTGGCTGTAATCCAGCAGGGTCTCTTGCTCACCGTAATCAGTGTTCTCTGGCTCCCAGCAGTTTGACGGCCAAAAGTACGGAGCCTGAGACAGAAAGAGAGAGATGCTGAGTAATCATCTCTTTAACCACACACACACACACACACACACACACACACACACACACACACACTACACATAACTGAAATATAAATATTAAACCTGAATTTAAGACATGATTAATTGGAAGAAAAAAACTCAGTTTTAAACACTTTGTAGTGCCTGAAAGTAGTTTTCATCTGTTCTTTAGTGTGTTATGACTTCCTGCTGTACATTACAGTCAGCTCCTTTCTACCCGGGACCCACACACACACACACACACACACACACACACACACACATACACACACACAGGGACCTGTACTGTCCGAGGCTTTTAAAGATCTAACGCGTCAGATTTCATTCTTCTTTCAGCATCACAACATCGCTGCTCTAATATAATGGAAGATCACAGAACACGGCGTTAAAGTGCGTTTATTCCGACACAGCTCACACAAACACACATCCATCCACAGCCGGTCCCTGGGCAGAGCGGTTTACTCTCCTGCACCATCATCATTACCGTCCTGCCACGTGACGATCAGCTCCGCCACAGAGAGGGAAAGAAAACACCATTTCCGCTCGCTAATTAATGAACGTGTGGGGGAAAGAAAGTGGGAGGAATTCGGTTAGTGCCGCTGACACGGCGGAGAAACTGTGTCATTAGCACGTCGCTATGAGAGCGGGGCTAATTTCCTTCTGTTGACTCGCTCATACAAAAACTTTTAATTTGGGGAGAAAAAAAATCCATATTAACAGAAACTTGTTTGGTCAGGAGATCACTGAGGCAAAGGTTGTTTTCTCTGTTCATTATAAGAGTCAGAACAGAAAGATATCAAATTAAAAAGTTTTATACATACTTGGCACTACGCACATCTGCGCTCGCGGATATATATTTATGAAATCCATGTAACTGTTTAAAGTGATTAACCACACTCGAGGCAGGTAGCTCTCAGACTTTTCATTCCTCTCAAGTTTCTCTCCTGTCCAATCAATTATTATAATTTTTTTAATTTCTCATTTTCTTTGATGAGGAATTGCCAACGCATTTCATAATTTCTAGGATTTTAGTTGTTTTACATTCCCTTCACTTTATGTTGGTCCAGTCGCTCACCTGAAAGCGGTAGAAGGTGCCATCGTCCTTCAGGATGAGCACGTGGTCCGAGATGGGGAAGATGTAGCCCTGAGCAGCGACCAGGCTCCCGATGTGTAAGGCCTCCGCTGAGATAAAGAGGTCATATACGCTTTTCATTGACATTTTTATGATTTCTAGCGTTCAGCTTTTATTTCCAGTGATGTTTTTTTTTTTTCCCTCACCAGGATCCTCAATGGAGAGATTCTTCATCAGCCACTGAACGATGTCTGAGCCTGGGGTTTGACACAAAGAGTCCGCAATAAACATGAGGACAGAAGTGTACCAGCTCAACTGAATTCAAATCAAAATACAATAAAACTGTAATGATAGGATTTGACTGCAGCTGAGGTCAAGCTTTCATGTCCTCGGACAATCTCCATCATTAAGATGGGCAGCATAAAGGTTTTTATGCTGCCCTAGAAGTGCACGTGATGTTAACACCACATCCCTGCACTTACTACATGCACATTAGTTGCAGATTAGGAAAAAAAAAAAAAAGTATTCAAGGTTCTTTTGTTGTCTTTCTGGGACAGGGGTGTGTACAGTTTTCTTCATTGAGGGTCAGTTATCAAGTGAAAGATTATGCAGGTCGGATCAGGTGTGGCTCCTGCTTGGTGGGAATAAAACTGGAGGTTACCCATACTGGCCCTTTTTGGATCAAATTGGACACCACTGCTCAGGAGCACCCAGAAAAACTTTGCTCAGTCACACATTAGTGTGTCACTGGCCCATCCAAGACCACCCAGGACCACCCAAGCACACCTAGAACCAACCTGGCCCATACAGACCCACCCAAGACTGTCTTGGCCCACTCAAGTCCACCCAAGACCATCCAATCCCACCCAGGACCACCCATGCCTATCCAGACCTATCCAAGCCCATACTTGCTCACTCAAGTCCTTCCTGGAATACCAAAGCCCACCCAGTACCACCCTTGCCCATCCAGGCCCCACCAGGTCCATCACGGCTCACTCACGGCCATCCAGGACCACACTGGCCCATCCAGGCCCACCCAGGGCTATCCTGGCTCACTCAAGACGATCAAGGACCACCCTGGCCCATCCATGCCGCCCCAGGAACCACTCTGATTGGCTCTGCTTACCTGTGACCACGCTGGGAATCTTTGACATGAAGCTCTTGACAGTTCTGATAGGTACGCCTTCGGTTTCCTCCTGCATTCGGGTGATTATGTCCTCAATCTGCCGGCAGAGAGGAAAAACAGACTGCATGAGTTTTCACAGGTATATCACACATCTCTCTGGATTTATATTTTCCACAGAGAGGCTATTAGCACCTTATTGAAAACAGGAATGTGTACTATTTACTAACATTTCATTCATTCGCACTCGCTATCCTGTTGCTCACACTTACTCTATTGCACGACAGACACTGACTGGGAGGAGAGGATAAACTGTATGAACACTTGAAGATGAGTAATATTTGTTTGTTTTCTATTACAGTATGTGCTGATTGTGTGGGGGGAAAAAAGCAACCCTTTTTCATCAAGGGTGAATATCCAATTCGATTGATGTTGATCAGCCATATTTACTTCAACACCTTTAGCTCATAATAACATGTCATGTTTTACCATCCTCCGGAAATCTCATGAGATGAACATGACATGTAGCTATGCAGATAAGATAGTAATGTATAGAGAGAGTCAAACATAATAAATGTCAATATTATCTATAAAGAATATATATTATACAACACTTAGTGGGCTCCGTCCAATCAGATTACTCTGTCGGAATCAACCGTTGTATAATATATATTACGTTATTCAAAGGTTGGTTCCAAAAGCATAATCTGATTGAACGAGAGGTGTTCCATGCGCTGATATTCAATACCACAGCACTCCCTCTCGAGTGATAGCACTTAAATAACTAGCTAGCTAGAAAATAAAGAAAGTGTACACAACTCCACAGAAAGAAGAAGGTCTAGAGATAGATTGTTATACACAACAACTGCGGCTCTGTTATTTTCTCTAAATATGTTTAACTGCAAAGTGTAGCAATAAGAAGGAAAGTTATAAATGATGGTGTAACCCTAGGCTTTCCACAACCTTCCGTGCTCCGAAATCTAAAAGTACCGCCTGTTATTGTTCTGCTTGCTAATTAGTCAGCTTTAATAAACCGTATCACGCTTTGGATGATAAGAAATTTTTACCGTGGTATGTGTTATACTTTAGCACATGCTATTGCTATTTTCAGCCAATAAATTCAAGTTTTGGTGAGCATGCAAATATCTTATTTCTCCATCTAGGTAAGTCGCTGTGTAAAGATTATAATAATGTAAACAAGCTGAGCGCTAGCTACCTCACATCTATAAATAACTTCCTCACTGGTGAAAAAAGGCTTTTACTCAGCAGGAGAGAGAGCAATCAGATTAGGACGCACTTTCTGCCGCCCAGATTGCACATTGTTATCGCCATTCGCTGACGCTCAACGCTGGTTTGCATGAGGCGGTAAGACCCCAGACGCGTAACGCATGTCTATATATAAACCCAAAACAAAAGCAATCAACAAACCACTGAGCCGGCTGAGTAAAGCAAGACGTCCTCACATTAACGCAGTACATCATCATCAGACATCAGACATACAGTAGCACACTCGGTCCATCACCATGCATAAATCATGGGTGCAAGTTGTAAGGCATAGCTGATGCTTCACAAAGTAGATAAATAAAGATATTATGTACACGGACAGATAAGAGTAGGCGGATGGGTTTCTTTGGTTCTTCTTTCCACCCACATGTGTACACCTTATATAAGCTATATTTTGATAGATTGGAAACAATCCCAGATAAATACCAGCATTTTCCCCACTCTTACAACAACAAGAACTGTATTTATAAGAATTATATATAGGTCACACATGCATGCTAAACATATATAAGTTTATTTATGTTCAATATATATATATATATATATATATATATATATATATATATATATATATATATATATTTATTTTTTTTTTTTACTATATTCTATTATATTATATTATATTATATATGTGTTAAACTTGTATATATTTATTTAAAACTATGATTTGGGTTAGCTAAGCATAGCTACCTGGCAAACGTAAAAATCATTAAAAGCTGTAAAAATGTTCTACAATTGTTTTAAAATTCTTTAAAAACAATAACAACAACAACATAGCATCATGAGTCAATGTCAGCCTTGTCAAGTTTACTCATCTAGTTGACTGGTTTTACTAAAGATAATTAACATTTGTAAACACGTTTTACAGATCATCTACGATACTGTTTATTAGACTAATTCTTGCTGTAGCTTTATACATAGCAGTTTAGTTTGTACTTACAATAAATTGTAGTAAAATCCGTGAAAGTGATTTTGAAATCGCTGTCAGAAATCTTGCTTTTCTTATTAGTAAGGCATGTTTACTTATTCTGTGACTATGATTAAAAACTCTATCAGGTTATTTTGCATTAACAACTTACTGAGTTCTAGCAATCAGTGCTAACTGGCTAGTGCTGCCTATTAAGACTTTTGTGAATATAATTTAAATATTTTGGCAAACATTTCTGTCAGGATAGTTCACTGTTTAGATTATGTACATTTATAAATACTGTATGATTCAGAATCGTGTCACATCCTGTCGTGCTAAGTTAGCTTGTTTGTGACTCCCAAGAATCCTGTCAGTTTATAGCCAGCTTAACTAGCATTAGTATTAGAAATGTATTTTTCATTAACATCTGTAAATACTGTAAAAATCCTGTCAGGTTAACTCATATAACCTAGACATATTTGTAAATATGATTCTAAAACCTTATTCATTTCGTTAGATAGCTAGTGTTAAGTAGCAGTGAATTTAAGACTAGCTCACAGTATCTACTGTATTACAATCTTACTTATTTTCTTAATTTTACTAGTGTACTACAGTACTACAGTTGTTAAAAATGTTGATACATTAAATACAGTTTAAAATTCCTGTCAGAAATCTTCCCAGGTTAGCCAGCTAGCTAACAAAAGGCTTGTACTGTATAAAACTTTTATTTTTATACTGTACATGAAGGCCTCTATACAGTATATGTATTCAAAGAGTGAACACAATATAAGCTAACAATTACCTCAATACTTAAGCCCTTATTGCTGTTGTATTATTTTAGTTTTGATCATCATTCAGGTATTTAAGAACACTAGGTCCAGTTTGATGATGTGTTGATGAAGTGGAGTGGGGTTAGTCACCACTCCTATTTTCCTATAACAGCACATGCTGAACTGATTCATTTGTCTTATACTCCCACAAATTGCTAATAATTATTAATTGTAGCTTTAGTTTAAGTGTTATATTATTGATGTTACAGTGTTGTACAGTAGTTGTTAGTGCTGTGGCCTTGCACCTCCAGGGTCCGGTGAATGTTGACTAGCGGCGTTTCCACACCGGGAACGATCTGTTTCGTTCTGTACCCGAGCACGATTTCTCCCCCTCCCCAACCCCCCCCGCAGGTCTGCGTTCACACTGTAATAGCGATTGTGATCCCGGGCACACTTGCGTATTTACACAACCAGAAACAGTAGGTGGCGGTAGAGAGGTAGTTGGTTTTTTTCTCGCCGGAAAAAAACTAAGGAAGAAGGAGAAACGCTACTCGGGTC
This sequence comes from Clarias fuscus, assembly GCA_030347435.1. Lineage (NCBI taxonomy): Eukaryota > Metazoa > Chordata > Actinopteri > Siluriformes > Clariidae > Clarias > Clarias fuscus. The sequence goes on from CM059229.1 coordinate 3,735,234, forward strand.
ATGAGCTGTGAGACACCTGTTAATGCTCCGTGTGGATGTTTTTATTTTGTATGACAAAAACAACGGCGCTGTAAACAACATGCCTACTGACACATCTGTGGCGCGACTCAGAGGGTGAAATGATTCGGAACGATTACATTCTCACAGACAAAAATCAACTGGTCCCGGGGGCCAAGCGTACTCGGAAACGGATCCGGGACCCCAGTGTGAAAACGCCCTAGAGGTCCTGCCTTGGTCATAAAATGGGAATAAATACAATGGTCACCACCAGTGGCCTCCACAGTCGCTAGTTGGATTCAGAGGTTCCAAGATGGAGGGATGGTTACAATATAGCTCCTATAAAGTAGCACTTACATTTATAGTAGCTACTGTATAAACCATAAATCTCTTCCTTCCCCAGAACTTGTTCTTCTCTCTCTCTTAAAGTTTATGACAGACAAAGACATCTTGTCCTTTTATAGAGGCAGCAGAAGAATAAACTCTCCTGTCCTGAAGATGTCACAGCTTCACCTCTGACTGTTATTACAGTATATGGCGCTATTGTTCAATCTACTGCTATTAAACGCATTGAAGATACCGCTGTTTTAACATCCCCTAATTATTCTCCATAACCACCCAGCTATAAAACCATTCTCACCATCATCACACTTATCACCCATTAAACCATGCATTACATTCCAACATGTGCTCCACCTTTCACTTCTCCACCCTAAAAAAAACTCTAGGCCTTGCTCTAAAACACAATAAACAGATCGATGAGCATGTCTGAGTCTGCCCCCTCGGGGGCTCTGATCAAGACAGCTGTGTTTTATCTTCATACAACATGTGACTGCGTGCTCCAGTTTTCAGCCCTCAGGTTAATCCATGATAAAGCACAGCTGGATAGCGGCAGAGTGATATGTCCAGATCGATACCCGTTGCAACAGATCTACTTTTTAGGAATGATGTCACTTTGGAACATGTTTCTGATCAAAAAGTTGAAAGCAAAGACAAGATCTGTTGATCATTACATCGTTACATTAGTAGCCTTGAATGCTTAATGTAGCTTTGTGAAATTCTCAAATTGTGATTAGTCTGAAGCTTTTCAATGAATATTATTTAGCAGCAAACAGTAGAGCAGATGCAAATGACAGGTTTACAGGTTTCTATAGGAATGATTTACACGTGAACATACGACACATGAGAAACGCAATCAAAACTAAGTAAAAACTCTCCCAATAACTATTAGCCGTGAGCTGGAGGACGGTCTTCAACAAATTACCACCCCTTTTTTCTGTAAAACTCATGAACGATAGTGAATCCAAAGTGGGGATTTATTAAGACAAAAGATTATATTTGAAAAAAGATAAAAGATTTTTGCATGTACTGTACGCCCACAATAGAGACCAATGTGACTTTGTAAGAGTAGCTGTACTTAGTAGAAGTAAAAAGTATTCATCCAGAATATTACTCAAGTAAGAGTAAACAAATATTTCGGTGAAAAGATACTCAAGTACTGATTAACTGCTGATTTTTTTTTTTTTTTTAGAAATTATAATAATTATATATATTAGTGCATATGTGTGTGTGTGTGTGTGTGTGTGTATGCTGAAGTGTGTGTCTGTTTTGGCAGATAGAGGAGACACCGCAGTATGACGCTGTTCTTTTGCAAGTGAAACATGCTTTATATATGATGCCAGTGAAGCATCATATTTTTCGGGATGCATAAAAATGTATAACACATGTGTTGGTGATTAATTCTGTACTGAAATTTACTTATATATTCATAGACTGTTAAAGTAACATTATATGTACAATTAAAGTTAACATATAATCACACAAACATGAAAAAAAAAAAAAAAGCATTCTATATACATCGCAAGATTGTACACTAACCGCAAGATCCCACTAGGAGCAGCATGGATTTATGGGCGTTCCGCAAAATTAGAGAAAGATACTGAAACTTTGATTTTGAATTCATAGAACACCACTCGCAAACTAGATATGCTAACATCCCAGATCTATCCATCCAAGCCATGCTAACATCCCAGGTCTAGCTATGCTAACATCTCAGAACTAGCCATGCAAACAACCCAGAACTGGCCGTCCTAGCCATGCTAACATATTTAACAAAGCAAACTTTAATGAAGCACAATATTAAATGCTACTCTTACTGGAATAAACATTGTGACTTTACATTCTTTATTAAAAACAAACATTTGTGGTAAACTGCCATGGTTAGCTGTCCTAACCCCCCAGAACTAACATTCCAGAACTAGCGATCCTATTTGTAACCACAGGGTAGCCAGACGCACAGACGATCCCACTTGGGCCGGACGCAAGATGATGGCACAACATGAACGAACGTCATCTCCTTAAAGGTTCGGCTTATTCATCAGAAGAGCAATCAGAGAAAAAGGCAAGTAACAAACATTCTTTGATGCCGTCTGTTTGTACATAATTTCAGTCATTTCATTTCATTTCCACTAATCATAGCCTTCTGGAAGCACAAAACACAGCGTATAAACAGCCAGAGGGGGAAGTAAAAGAAATGATTCGGAAAACACTAATTGGTTTGAACGAGTGAAGCGGGGATCGCAAACGTGATCTTAACAGCGAGGCTTCCTTCAAATCCCTGACTATTCGAACTGATTTTTCTTTCATCGCTGTCAGGCTACATAGCAAGATGAAAAATGCGTGTAACGAATGCACCAACGCGCGTGTCAGATCTTTTATTTAAAGTCACTTGGCCTCGCGCCCATAAGTTTGCTCAGAGCTGCATTCTCGGCATGGGGCTTTCTGAAGGAGCTGTTTGCTGGAGCCTCTTCAGGGAGAAACTTACACCACACTTCCTGTTAGATGTTAGACAACAGCACACTGCTTGAAGCTTCTGCTCTGCCCTACACAAAGTGTCAGACATTATCCAGGACCAGAAACTGTACTTTTTCATTGAATACCAGGATAAAGGTTTTTGGTGCCTATTCAAAAAAGAAAATTTGTAAACAGGTTTGAAAACGGTATGCTAAATGACCAAAACTATCCATGCCAGTAAACCCTAAACTAGAACATTCCAGAACTCGCCATGGCAACAGCTTCAAACTAGGCATACACCTTAGAGGCTAACACCTTAGATTTAGCCAACCTATCTTAGCCATCAGAACAGCTCACAATTAGCCTTGCTAACAGACACAGACTAGACATGCTAGCATCAAAGAAATAGTCGTGATAACACCATGGAATTAATTATGCGTACATCCTAGAACTAGTCATGCTAATATCCCAAAACCAGCCACGCTAATGTCCAAGAACTAGCTGTGCTCACATCCTGGAACTAACAGCGCTAGCATCTTTAAACTAGGCATGCTAACATCCAACATCTACAGTAGCATTCAGAATGCTACAGTATGTTAGCCATACTATCTTTCTAGTACCAGTCATGCTGACACCACAGAATTATCCATGCTAATCAATGTTAGCAGATTGGAACTAGAACCAGAACCAGCTAGCTCTGAATTTTCTCTAATAACCAGTAACATCAAAAATCATCACAGAACAGACGCGAGCTCCAAACCACAGCAGCAATTCAAACAGATAGAGCTCGCTAGTTCACTAACGTACATTAATTAGCTGTTTATTTCTAGCTAACATCTTGTTTTTTTTCTGAATTAGTTTTTTCTTTTCTTTTGTTTATTTCATTTAATCAGTGCTATAGCGCATACTGTACATCCCCTGTGTTACTGTTAGCGCCTCGCGGTTATCGAACGTGTATTTTTGTATAGAAATTTGATAGTTCTTTTAGATTAACTTAAAAATGTAAAAATTTGTGTTGTAAATGTATGTTGTTGCGTGTATGTAGCACCCTGGTCCTGGAGGAGCGTTGTTTCGTTTCACTGTGTACTAACTGTATATGGTTGGAATGACAATAAAAGCCTACTTGACTACTTGACTTGACATCCGCGAGATTAGCTTAGCTGCAGAATTCTGCCAGAGTTCGGCGAATCTGCTTTGTTTTTGTTTTTAGTCTCGCAGAGCAAATAGCAGCCAGCCTTTCACACACCAGGATTAGAAAATAGCTCTAATATCCGAATTATTGCAGAAATCATGGTTCAGTTCAGTCCAGCTTCCTTAGAAAGATCCAGAGGCATTTTTTCCCCTCTCTCTCTCTCTGTTGGTCTCAAGAGAAGCTGAGTCAAACTGAGCCAGAATCTTATCTAACCTTACTCCAGTTATCTAACGCTTGTTTTTGGATGCCACGCATAAAGTATTCTGAGTTACAGAGTAAGTTACAGTGAGTTACATAAATAAAATGTACATTAACAAAACAAAAACTGCACTAAACAGTAGAGCAAACCACATGAAGTCAGGTATTAATGGATGTTTGTTTACATTTGAAATAAATTAACATCTTGTTTCCAAGTCCATGTGTGTGCGTACGGTTTACATTGCGGGATCTTACTACTGTCCATATCGATGAACCGAATTTTTTCCGTGTGAAAATATGTGAAGATCACGTGATCAACCACGGTCTTCTTAGGTTCTCCACACTGTGCACGCTGAGCACCTCCGTTAAACGCATTTAACACTCATCTTTCACTTTCATTTTGTACATTTTGTCACTTATCTTCTTTTTTTAAATTCTGTTTCATGTCTGTTTAAACTTAATTTCCAGTACAGTGATCTATTTTCTGTGTAATGTTTCCAGTTTTAGGTCATGGACAGTTGTGTAAGCATTCTAGTGTGTTAATAATAATAATAATAATAACAAGTGTGAAAATTAATAACCGAATTAGACTTTAAATAACTGATCGGAATGTCGGGTTTGATTCCCAGCACTGCCAAGTTGCCCTGTTGAGCCCTTGAGCAAGGCCATTAACCCTACATACTTCAGGGGTGCTGTAGGTACCTCGCAGACCCTCCGCTCCGCCCCAGCTTCACTGTGCACTTCAAGGTGACAAATAATTGATTATTATTATTAATAATAATAATAATAATAGTAATCATAATAAACAAAAAACTATTACATATAACTGAAAATCAAGAAGTAAATAATACACTGCCAAAAAAAAAAGTTGCATACTTGAAGATTTCAATCACCTTTATTTTTTGATCACACACACACACACAATGTGGTGTCCAGTTCATGTGTGAAAATGATCCGTCATGCTCCCAGAGCCAGACCTCTGTTAAAAATGAACCACAAAAGTGAAGGGGCTACAGAAATGGGACGATGATGGCATTTTAGGAGTTTGCATGTTCTCCCTGTGCTTGCTGGGTTTACTCTGGTCACAGTTTAAAGTTTCCAAATTGCCCGTGATATGTGAACTTGTGTATGCCCATCAAAGGTGCCCCACCTGGGACAGCCCTCCCACGACCCTGCATAGGATAAGCAGTATAATAAATGGGTGAGAGAGAGAGAGAGAGACAGAGAGAGAGAGAACTTCCACACTTATTAGTCAGCAGCTTGTAAACCAGCACCTGCTCAATCACACGCTGTTACTTTTTGATGATGTAATGGAAGTACTACGATGAATAACATGGGTCTTAGGAAGGGTGAAAAAGGGTCGCTTAACTAATGCAAAATCAACTTAAGTTTAATTTCATAATTGCACAAAGGTAGTGCTTTCAGTATTGATATTATACCATAATGTATTATTAAAATATTAGCGCATCCTGCCGCAAACAGGAAGCATGCATTGATTTGGCAAGTCTTGCTGCTGACTTGCAGCTTTACTAGATATTAAGAAAGAAAAGACAGAGGAAAAACAGGGATAGTGCTTCTGCATTTTATTTCCTCCCTTAGGATGTGTTCCTCATTTGTAATTTTCTCAGTCGTTCAACAAATTAGCTTTAAACGCTGTTGTAAGTCAACAACGTCCTCCATCAGAATCACTGAGCAGATTGTGCTTTATATTAGACATCTCCAAATTCTAAACCAATCAGAGGTGTAAAATTGAGTCGTCTGTCTGTCTCTCTCTCTCTCTCTCTCTCTCCCACACTCGCTCTCCCTCTCTTGTCATCATCTCAGAGGGTTTTAAAGAGCAGACAGCAGCAGACGTGGGTGGCAAGACGTCAAATACACCCAAAAGGAGCTCCTTCTCAATCAAATCCACCCTCGCAAACTTGATTACAACACTTCACAAAGCCCTGCAACTGCCACTTACTGAAAGGAAGAATGAGCACCATGAGAGCTGTCTGGCTGCACTTCAACCAGGGTTAAGCAGCAAGGTCATTTCAAGGCGACGGAGAGGGACGTGGGCTGACGAGAAGCGCGGCCGCCGATCGACTTTTGCCGAAACGAAAGAAAGCACGTCGCTGTGAAGGAGCATCAGGGAAAGTCTTTTTTTTTTTTTTTCTCTTCTTTTTATTCTTTATTTTTTTATTAGTGGACTGAATCTAGGACGGCGCGAGCAGGCGCATCACCGCAGGAGGCGGTAGTGCTGCCATAGATGACTGCACGAGGGGGACATGTGACGGTCATACGGCATCCTGTGGATCATCAGGCGCGGTCCTGCGGGAGCCGCCCGGCCTGATCGATGCTGCTGATTTTCCACAGCCGGCTTCTGATAAAACGACTGTCGAGTTCACCCGCCCAATCGTGACCAGCATTTTTCCGTTTGACGCAGAGGAGTGGGCGAAGCAAGCAAGGAAATTGAGGATAATATGAGGGAAGAGTAAAAACATGAGTCAGAAACAGAGCATGTTGGATTGGAGAGCATATGCCAGTTAAACACTTAACACAAATAATACGCAGAATAATAAAGTGTCTAAAATGGATAATCCCTGCACCTCTCTGGTTATGCATGACTGTGCAGATTGGAAACGGCCATCCCGGCTAACCTAATATCACCACGGTGAACTGACTCCTACTGAACTAGCTCACGCCGACCCCCTTTACTGTAGTAGCGATGGGAATCATCACAGAGCACCCGTCACGATTTTATCACCATACCTACGTGCCGATTCGATTTGTATCGTGATTCTTGAGGTATCATGATTTTTATAACTATACTACAATATTTTCCGAAACAAGCATGACGAATAATTCGCTCCTACAGCCGATGGGTGAATAGTTTAGATTTTAAACATACAGTATATAATTACATCATAATAATAATAATAATAATAATAATAAACTAAAATGTATAAGATTTGCGAACCTGAATTGACACGCAAAAGAATATTGATATATAACCAAAACGGTTTTCCTCCGTCTCTACTGTGTAGTGTCTGAATGTTTCTAGGTATCACCTCTTATCATCTTCGAAATTATCCAGTAAAAAAAAAAAAAAAAAAATTGGTTCAAATTTGGATTTAGAAAGTTACATCACTAACTAAGCTCATGCATAGCCCCGCCCCCTGAGTCTACTATTATACAGGAGTCTCTGTTTTTGAAATCTGAAATGTACATCTCATCTCATCGTCTATAGCGCTTTATCCTGTATACAGGGTTGCGGGGGGAACCTGGAGCCTATCCCACCTATCCCAGGAGGCTCAGGGCACGAGGCGCGAGGGTACACCCTGGTAATCCATCACCGGGCGCGCATGCTGTACACACACTCACATGCTCACACTATTGAACACCAATTAGCCTAATCTGCTGGTCTTTGGACTGTGGGAGGAAACCGGAGTACCCGGAGGAAACCCAGCGACCATGAGGAGAACATTCAAACCCCATGCACACAGACCCAGACGGAGGTGCGAGAATCGAACCCGGACCCCGGAGGTGCAAGGTAACAGTGCTAACCACTACACCGCCGTGCCGGCCTCTGAAAAAGGACATTTTATATTAAGTATTCCTTACTCGTAGCTCTCTTCTTTTTGTACATTTTTCCGCTTTCCTTAAAGTGATGTGTTTTTCTTTTTCCGCTATTGGATAGAGAGTTCATTAAATGCAGAAAAAGCCCAGTCAGATTCATATCGAAAATTGTGTTGGTAAATTTATTCCATGCATTTCGGGTAGCGTGAAAATATAGAGTAGCGGAATATTCAGCAGAAGGGAAGATAACACAAAATAAAAAGATGTTCCTATTGTGCTGTGTTTAGACAAACGCAGGCAAAAAAAAAAAAAAAAAGTTGTACTGTATATGTAAAAGAATTTCCAGTTCTAAAGCTATTCATGTTTTTAAACATATAAACACATGATGCATGTTCTATCAGTCAGCACCAACGAAACAAAAGCTCTGGAAGTGAAATAGAAGGTTTCTAAAGGCAAAGAAAAGTGTATGAAAACTGTCTTAACTGTCGCACTATCCCAGTCACTGGCCACTTTATTAAAAACTTATGCACAGCTTCTGATTCATGCCATCATCCATCATCGCCAGCCAAATATGTGGCAGCAGTGCATTACATAAAAAACGCTTCGTTCACATCCGGCATCAGAATGAGACCAGCTGAAGTGAAGTATTTCGGAAATCTCCTGGTATTTTCACACCCTCTCCACGGAGGAATGGTGTAGTTGTGATTTTCAGCGGAAGTGTACTGTCTCACATGCATGGCAAAGATTTGGTTGGAAGTTCCTAATTAGATTCTTTTTATTACCCCATAGGAGAATGCACAGCTCACAGAGTACTATATAATGAAAGAAAATCACACAAATTCACACTGATATAACCCAAACAATTCATTTGTGCTTTTTTTTTTAGCACTCAAAGAAAACATGCATAAAATGCTTCATTTAAAACAAAACAAAACTTGTTTTTCCCTCCAAAACCTGCAAAATGGATTTATCTCATTTTGCTATCAAACTGAATCTAAAATGTTACTGACAGTCGTATAAGATGCATTCTATATTAAAAAAAAAATAAAAAAAGTGATAATGAGATCTGAGATCCAAGTCATGCTTCTGTGTAACTGATGAATGTTTTCAATAATCGACTAAAACAAAGAACTGAGAATTAATAGGAAAGAGTTTGCCAGACTGGTTTGAGCGGACAGGAATTCATTTAATCAACCGCGTTGATCAGAAAAGCCAAAGCCCAAGAACGTCAAGGCGGATATGTTATGACAGCAGAAACCTACAAGACTGTGGTGCTTTCAAAGAAGTTTTTTCATCGAAAATCATATCTAGTCTCAAATAAAAAGACACGGCGGTCGAATCTCGGCTTTCCGTAGATGTTTTTAAGCCACCTGGTCTTGCAGCTGAGGTATAAAAGCAAGTGGAGCTGCAGGTGAGGGATCATATTTCAAGCGTCCTCATCTCTCATCAAAGAGCACCTCTGTTAATGTAGCTGTCAGAAGTAGCTGTCGCGACACTGCCTCTCCACCTGAGACTTCAAAGCTTATAACTAAGTGCAGCTCAAACACGCCCACGCTAATCACATTAAGTTAGGTCACGGCACGGTGAGCGTTTCCTCACTCCTCTGTTCTAACTCGGCGTCCGTCTCTCAGCTTAGAACTTCATATTACAGTATGGCCGAGTTCATTTCCTCTTGGGCTAGTTAGACCAGCGGTCCTCAAACAGTGAGACACAGTACAAACTCGGGATTTGATCAAAAAAAGTCACACTGTGACTATATTACAATTTACAATTATATTACATATTACAGTAATTTAACTATTAAATAGACCATTTTTGTAATCAAACATTTATCTAGACTAACAGCAAAATAGTATAAAATGATCATATTACCGATTAGGAGGAGGATTTTTCTTTTCTTCGGTATCAAGAAGAAAAGGGAGCCGCTTTGAGTTTCGTTTTTAAAGCAGTCGGTGCCAAAAGTGCCAAGAATTAGTGAAAAAAAGATGAGTGTCTATGTGTTTCATACAATATTTTACTTTACTTACATGTCTTTTCTAAATGTGTTGATTGCTTTTCGATGTAAAAATATGATCATAGTATTAGAAATCGGTAGTATTGGGTGGCTGGAACGGATTATCTGCATTTACATTATTTCCTATGGGACAATGTGTCTCACAATACTTACGTAAGAACTCGCCCTTGGAATGGATTAAATGCGTATCCCGAGGTACCACTGTACATTGACAAACTATTAGGAAACTACTGACCGGTTTTGGACAAACTCATAAATACATAAATACCTCGAAGCCTTTTGCGAATTGAATACTACAAGTTTCATATTACGATTTTGATTGTTATGCGAATAATTGTGCAGCTCTAATATAGATAAAATATTATACTTCTAAATAATCTATAGTAGAGGATAAAAACATAAATGTCTGTAGCAAAATGACTTTTTCTAAACATGAACGAGCATGGTTTCTGTTCTGTTGAACGTTAGTCCACAGACATGCAGGGATTGAAATTTTACATTATTTATCAGACCAGAGACAGTCTACAGAGATTGCTGGAAAGGTTTGAAAGGGATCTTTTTATGGAACTCATCGATTTCCTTTTATTTTGTACTACTTTTTTTCATCTACTTTGATCTGATTAACAAAGTAACGTACAGAAATACAGAATATTTAAAAAGCAAATGCACCGAGAATGCTTTTATTCAGCACTTCTGGTTCTGATCATTGTCATATCTGTTCAAAGTTAAAGGACTGCTTCGTGACTCTGACCACCAGGGAGGAAAGAGAAAAGTCACAGGAAGGAGCTGCCGGTGTTTACTTTCATGCTGGCGGTAAAAATAATAAGCTTGCAGGACACAAAGTTCTCGCTCATTAACGCGGGAACGTCCTGGGATTTCGGGGCGGATTTATTTATCCGCAAAAGCTGTGCGGCTGGTAATGGTTCTCAGTTTAAAACAAATCCCTAGTCAGACCAGCAATAGTGGAAAAACGTTTAAATAGCAAGAATGTTAAGATATTGCTTCGATTATGTATACTTTAAAATGTAGCCTAGTTTAAAGTACTCATTTGTTGATATTTTGGACACACTGTAGAACCCATTAACATGTTGCTTGCAAGCTATTGCATTATACAGTAGTACAATCAGAAAGAGCTGCGGGAGTAGGATTAGCGTTAGCTTTAGCTTAGATTAAGCCAAGCAATGTGGCGGTCAATTCACGTGCGAAAATGACTCATTTCTCGTTTCATGTACTTCCCTTCTCACCCTGACACGCCCATCGCTCTGGAATAGGATCAATATGGACTCATCAGGTCACATGACCTTTTTTTTTTTTTTTTTTATCGCTCCAAAGTTCAATCCTTACAGTATCTCCCCTAGCAAACTGAAGTCTTTTTTTTTTTTTTTTCCTGATAAGTCTCATTATCAAGTGGTTTTCTTTTGGACACACAGCCGATCATGCTCATTCATGTGTTCAAGATGATGATTCAGCACTATCCTTCCAGGTTTTTTAGTAATGTATTGGACAGTTCTTAACCCAGTTCCTGTCATTTTAACATTTTCTTGATTTGATACAGACCAGGCAGTGTACAGTATTTTAATTATTATTATTATTATTATTATTTTTTTAAATGACCCATCGTCACCATTCAGTCCCGTTAGTTGCTTATCCAGGTTGTTTATAATCGCGCACTTTTGCATAATTGACATTTTCATGTGAATAGTTCCGATTTAATTTGATCACTGCGTCATGAAAGCGCTGAACTGTTGAAGAATTACTTTGAGGCAGAAGAAAAGCTGAATAAATCCTTGTTAAAAATCTTCTTTTGAAAACATTTCATTCAGCGCTGTTTTAAATTTTTCGACCCTGTATTGTCAGACAGCGCTACAATACAAAGCGAAATGAAGCGTTTATAGTTCATGACTGTGCTGAAACGGGGACAATAGTCACGCTCTCTCTCTCTCTCTCACACTGTGCTTGTTGCGGCGGCGCTTTCCATTCAAGATAACGCCTCGCTCTTGACGGAGAGCTGAAGAGACAGAGAGACTACTCTGGAGAAACTCTACTTTTTTGAAGAAATGAGGAATGAGATTAGGTCCATGCAAACGCTTGGCTGCAAGGCAGAAACTACACACACGCGCAATTATTTTTTAGAAAAGAATTCTCTGTAAACAACGTGTGATTAACAACAATCTACAAATCACAAGCACATAAACTCCACAATGTCCTGACGCTTGCAAGCCACTTTAGCCCCTCTACTCTCTCACCCTCTCGGTCAACGCAATCAACTTCGTCTTACTTCGTTCTTCTACACCATGAACTAAATCATGCATTAAGAACGAACTGCTGACGGCAGAAGCCCCGAGTTCATTTACGCTCGCGGTCTTGGTGCTGTGCAGCCTCATTTCCGCAAGCCCTAAGCACGTAATCAAAAGGGTTCTGCTTTCGCCGAGGAAATTTCACACAGCGTAGCGGATAATCCACGTCCCCGAGGTAGGCCCCCCCGAGAAAAAAAAAATCATTATAATCAACTCTATTCAATCGTAACAAAAGCACACGTGTTAATCACCAGCTGAAATAAATTGCCTCTCGCTCCGGGATGGAGGTTTAGTGTCATAATCCCGTAATTAAAAGGAAAAAAAAAAATAAAAAATGTTATGGTTAGCTTTGAAACGGCTGAAGGTCAGACCTGATGCTCGGGCTGCCTCGCGCTCCGAGTGGAGGGGCCGGTGCTGACAGCTGGAAGATGTACTTCTTAATGGGAATGTAATGACAGGGCCGTCAAGCTCCCTGGAGACGAGTGCAGTGCAGCAGCCACAACACTTTCCTCTTTTCTGTCAGAATACACCTCACGGTAATGACTTGGCCATACGGTTAAACTGACTATCAAAGGGCATTCGATTGCCCGCTGACAGGCTGTCTGTGCTGAACGTGTGTAGAGCCCTGAATCTCAAACCTGCAGAGATCCACAGAGGAGCGAGTGCATATTAAAAACCTGCTGAATTGCAGCAACCGGTCTATAAATAGAACATAATACACAAGACCAGGGACACAGGCGGCCCAAACACAGTCTCAGTGCCTGATTTTGTTATTTGTACGTTATAAATATAATACAGAAAATGTGTGATGATTTTATATCTGCCCATTTTTCAGCAGTCTCGCTTCAAACGATAATCATTTAAAATGCAAATTATTCATATTTCTCAAATTCAAATTTTATTCGTCACATGCTGCACACCGTCAGACGCAGTACGATATGCAATGAAATGCTTAGAGGACCGCCCATGACCTTAAAAAAAGATTATTAATAGAAAATAAATATGGAATAAAATGAGAAATAAAATATAGCTATAGAAAATTAAACAAACTGTAAAATACAGCGCAAGAAAAACCCAGCTGTACAAATACAAAGTAAAAAATATAAGAAACATATTTAGAAAGTATTGAAATTCAAATTGTTGCAAGCTCCTCCTAGAAGCATATGACCGTAAATAGTATTTTGGTAAAAAGTTAAAAAAATTTTTTTAACTCTGTAGTGTCCGTAACCATGTCAAATTTATTTCTCAATATCTTGACAATTTAACACTTTAGAATAAAACACTTTTTCAGGTTTATGTCGTTTCACGTGAGATCTAAATCGGCCGAGTTTCAGCTGAATGACAGTTAAGATCGTTGAAAGATTTGAATTCGAAAAAGTTCCGGATTCTAAAACATCAAAGGGAACGAAACTGTATTTAGCAAACGTGTTTCTTTGTATCTAATAAAAATATAAATGTGGCTGATAATTTATGAAAAACGAAGCATGGATCAGGAGATAAGAAGCGTTAAGTATTATGGAAAAAAAATTACGTTATATGATCCAATCTGAAAATTCACTTTTTCACCTACAGCAGGTGACACTTTTTTAGCACCGATGCAATGTTTTGGCCGATAGCAAATTTTATACAACCTGCTTTCATGAAATCCGGTTGAGTATGTTGTCTAGTTAAGACTAGGGCTTGTGATTCATTATCAAATCCTTAATGCATTAAAATTCTTCAACACTGATCATTTCAAATTCCTCAATCTGATTCAGGACATATTGGATTGGACAACTGAACACTTTTGGAAAGAACTGGAACAGAACCCTCCTGGACATCCTGACATCAGAGCCTGAGCTCACTAATGCTCTTACAGCTGAATGAACACAAATCCTTACAACACTACTGTGCAGTGATGCCTGCCTTCTCCAAAAACAAGAAACATGAACAATTACATTTTGATCCCTGCCATGCTGACGGAAAGTTTTCTTTGGTGTTCAGGAGACGGTCATTCATCACCGCTCTAAGCCTCCTTACATTAGCCCAAAGCCAGAATGAGGCCAGACATTTCTGTCTCGTACGCCTAATAAATCAAAGTTTTTTTTTCCCCACCGTCCTAATGAGTGCAATCGCTTTTGTTTAAAGACATTCTACAATAGAGCTAGAAATTATGAAAGCATCTTGACTCAGTGTAAATTTCTGAGCCATCATAACGAGTCGGAGGTGAAAAGTCGCGGCGGTTAGTTTTGCACTTTGGCCAATAGAGGGCAGTAAGTAAAACGTATCGAAATTTTTAATTTCAGCAAAAATCCTGATATCAAAATGAGGCTGAGCGTTCCCTCTTACTCTTGAGGAATATGTGGTACGGTACTTACTATACCACATATTCCTCAAGAAAATATGCGAAAAATATTTTTGATGTAGTTTTCTAAGGCACTCCTTGTAAACAAACTCGCATTGGCCATATCTCAGCAACCGGACATGATACAGTGCCACCAAAATGGGGCTTATTGAACCTGGAATCTGAAAATGTGCAGAACTCAAATCACCCAAAATTTTACTTAATTCCTGATTTGATGTGACAGGACACATTTATCAACAAACACTGGGCTTTTTTTATCCTGATAAAGATATATATCCTAAAAAGGACGCGGTGCAATGAGTAAAGTGTTTACTTGAATGTAAGTGCAATTATCCTCAAAGTAAGTAATCTCTCTCATCATTCCCGGATTCAATTCAAAGCCAGTACCTGGTACACAGATAAAATAAGAAGTATTGCTCTCTGTTTGTTTACACACTGTCTGAGCTGGACAGCACATTACCCGGGCTTACTAATATTCTTTTGTAATATACTGCTTTTGTTTACCGAAGTGCATTAACCACTGATCGAATGATGTGCATTATCACTTGTCTGAGATGTTTTTAGGTGTCCGATTACGAGAATCGTGCTGGTGCAAACAGTGAGAGGCTCTCTGTACGGCTCCCTGACCTCTGACCAGTCTCGGGCCGACGCCGTGACGAGTTATGATTATTCCAACTTAACAACTCCTTAAAAAGTGTCATTATTGTTAAGTGCTCAGAGAGAGCAACAAGGAGAATGCGAAGAAAGTCGTGCGTATCCATGGCAACAGGCCACGGCGAGAAACATCAAACACACAAAGTTTACTCTGTAATGGAAGGGAGACGAACAGAGAGGTCGGTGCTGATATGGAGGTATAATTTGGCCAAATTATCTCAAACAATATATTTAAGCCCTCTTCTAGCTGATGATATTAATTTATTAATTTTACTTCATCACTTTTTCGACATCGCTTCTCCGCTGATTGTGTGTCTGCTTTGTTCAGGGTAATTACTGGAGAAGGCGAAGTTCCTTGTTATTGTTCCCATGGATTCCCAGTGAACGCTGGTTTCATATATTGCTCAGATAATGAGGTTTAATAACGGTGTAATGAAGAATGAAGCCAGAGAGAGGTCTCTTATAGGATACAGAAGAGAATTTTAGCAATGCCGTGATCATAATCGACCTTGTCATAGATCCTTGGAGTTCATAAAGCCATTACCTAGATAAATATTAAATAATAAATAATAAAGAATTAAGCATTTTTAAATTGCAATACATACCAGATTAATAAGAATAAAATGACATATTTTTTTATACTAACATACATACGTACTGTATTTACATGGTAGAAAAATTACATATATATTAAAAATAAATGATTACAATTATAAATTTAATTGTATTAAGAAGTGTTAAATATACAATTCCTAAACATACAATTAGCATAGATAAAAATCAAAACTATGCATTTTAATATATATTTTTGCCTTAATAAATAATAATATAGAGTTGTATTTATTAATAAATAAATAAATTAATAAATGTCATTTATAAAATATATATATATATATTTACATATAATAAATACATAAGTTTGATTTGCATCAAAAAAGGACCACTGTATATAAATATCAATAGCAGTGTTCAAGTCAGAACAGGACTTTTGATTGTGCAGAATAACAGGACACAGTTGAGAGTAAAATCTCATGTACAACCTTCTTTACAACAAGATGTACAACCTTCTTTAAAACGTTTGCACCGTTTAAATGTTTTACTGCAGCTAAAAATCTCATTACTGTACTGTGCTTTAAGTCTTCTGTAAATGTCAATCGCTTGAATGCCTTTATTCACTAGAAATTTCATCATAAGTCCCGTTTTGATTAAAGTCTCCTTTGTAATTTTTGGAAATTATGTACGTTGAAGTTGAACGTGTTAATCCTCTGGGTTAGTGATCAGGCTGTTCAAGCTTCTTGGCCCTTATATCATGACTGATCCTGTCCTCTGAGCGCAGCTTCTTAACAAGTATTCACTACGAGTACAGTAAAGTATATGTGACAAATAATATGCAGCTTGTTTGAACAGTATATGAATTATTCATGCTATTCATATTTTATATTTTATATATATATATATATACACACACACACAATAGCATTGACTATATATCTTATATTATAACACATCAATACACACAGGTGGGTGGTGCACATCAATGCAAATGTAATTTGCTACTATAGGAGACATTCCTAGCTGAGCTCAGCTTTTCCCCCCTTTCTTTTTAATCATGGTCATTTTCCCAACACCTCATCCTTGTGATAACAATCAACGGGAGAATGCTTGCCCAAAGGAAAAAAAAATATGTAAAAAGGCAATTTTTTTCTCCTATGCTGAAAAAAACAAAAAACAAAATACAGTGTGAAGCTTCAGCTTCATGCAAGTGTCCTCACAAAGCCTTTTGGCATAAACGTGTGGGAAGGTGTGAAGCTACGTTAATTAAAGATTATTTTATTTTTGGAGCCAGGCGCTAATGCTAACAGATGGAGGGTGAGTGAAAAGTTTCGAAGCTGCTGGCAGAAAGCTTTTCATCACGTCTTCTTCTATTAAAGTCCTAAAGTGCCGTCTAGATTGGATTCTCACACATTCTGTCAGATGTGACCTATTTTAAAATATTTTTTTCTCTACAAGATAAAATGAAAACATTTCCTTTGCTTCAATTTGTCAATTACTTCATCTGTTACAAAGTTGTTTATCTCATGTACGCACAGAGGCCAATAAAGGCTTCGGGGATGTATTAGTTAGGCAAATAAAGGCGACGAAAGGAAACAATACGCAAATGCGAAGGCACAGAAAAGCTCAAAGCGGCGTGCGATTGAATTTAATAAATTTATCTTCAATACTAAAGGCCTGCTTTCAAAAAGAAAAGACAAGACAATTACCAAAATCCAACTAAAACCGTGACACACTAACAAAATCTAGCAAATTACGACTTCTGAGTGGAGCTAATGTTAGTAATAAGACAACTAATGCTAATAAGATACTACTTAGAAATGCTAATAAGCTAACCTGACAGAATTTAGTGATTTCTTTTCAGTACCCTACATATTTCCACAACATTTAGCAGCTGAAGCTAGTCTACTAGCTAACACAACCTAGCTACACACTATTTCTGAGAGGATTTTAAAAACATTTGTAATATATATACAATATACTGTATATATCTATATATTAAAATTCCTTCGATTGCTGCTAAAGCTAGTCTGCTATCATGAGGGTTTTCCCATTAAAAATAAACCTTCTTTATGGATAAATCTATAAATCATGTAGCCACAATGCAAATACCATAGCTAACTTGATCCTGTCAGAAATGTTCTGTCAGGACTTTTAAATTGATGTTAAGCTTCTCTGCGAGGAATCCAGGCAGCATCCAGAGAAATATCATTTTATAGCAGGGTTGCTGAAATCTGAAATAGTCGGATTGATGTTGAAGCGGAACACTAGCCCAATAACAGGAGCAAACATAAGATTTGTGAGGGGATTTAAATGATTTATTGATTACTCATGGTATTTTGTGCTACTGTACAGCTAACATGCTAATCTGAAAGCATTTTTGTTAAATATATTCACAGTGAACTTTCTTGCTAACTCTAGACTACTAGTTAACCAAACTTACCCACAGTAGCAGCACTTCATAATAATTCGAAATATTTTGTTAGCAACAGCTAATCTGACAGGATTCATGAGACATTCATGATAATGGTTCATAATCTGCCCTGCAACCACTATCCCAATAACAGGAACTAAAACAACAAGATTTGTGAGGGGATTTAAATAATTTATTGATTACTCATGCTACCTTGTGATTGCGCTACAGCTAGCATGTGCTAACCTGCAAGCACTTCTGTTAAAGTAAATATATTTACAATAATCTTTCTGGCTAACTCTAGTCTACTTGTTAATGAAAAAACTAATCCAGTAGCGCTTTTTTTTGGGGGGGGAATTCATACTAATCAAAAATAATTAGCTAGCAACAGCTAACTTGACAAGATTCGTCACTGGATTTTTAAATTTATGTACATAATTCACTATTTTTGCTGCTAAAGATAGCCAGATAAACTTCCAACATGAGTCACGGTCATCGACTTCATTGCTAATGTTTGCATACTAGGTACAGTACCATGAGACAGCATTATTCACGTTTCTAAATTCCTACTCATCACGTGCACTAGCTACATAGCTAACAAGTTAACCTGAGCGAATTTCTGAAAATGAAAGAAAACTCACAAGAAATTATAATTATACTAAATGTAAATCAATCAAAGAAAAATCATAACGCGACGCCTACTCAGAAATATTTCTCCGACTCAAAAGCACCTCACTTATGAGTATGCATAGAGAACAGCTGTCAGTGGAACCGGCTTCCTCCTCCACTCGTGGTTTGGCTTGGCCGACGTTCAAAATCATCAGCGCCCTGAACTCTCATTCTCATTGATAAGCTCCTGTCAGACATGAGAGCAGATACAAAAGCTAACAAGAGCCGTCTGCATCCCACTCAGAGGGAGTTCAGAGCCATTCAGTGGATTGTTGTTTCGAACGAGTCTAAAGACGGCTCTGACGGCTCGAGCACCCTAACCCTTCACGGCTCTGTGGGAGGGAAGGCAGTAGGTGGCATGCTGCGATTTCACCTACATGGAATGGCACTCACGCTCATTAACTCCAATTGAGAATCCCCAAGAGGCTTTTTATACCAAGAATATACTTAGCGTGGGTTTGGAACAAGAGCTTTAAATGGATTGGGTTGTTTAGACTTTGCACACTAACCCTGATTTACCTCATAGGTGGATGTGTAGCCGTCTAAAATCTAGTACTAAAAATATCCGTAAGTTTGAGCAGAAAGTTTCTTTGGTCAGAGGAGGTGGGTTTCAGGGTTCGAACATCCTGGATTTTTTTTAAATTTTTTATTTTTTACTATTTTTAAATGCTTATTAGCAGGTGACTACAATAGCATGTGTACAAGGGGCGTAATCCCCTGCTACACCAATGCATTTATCATAGTGTTGCACTGGTGCTTGGATCCCACCAATGTAGATTAGTTTTCGTCTAATGTTTACCCAAACTTTTGGAATTGGCTTGGAGCGAGGTCAGGACTGAACGCGGGATGTGGCAAGTGCAAGTGGTGTTGGTGATGCTGATGATTCTGCGTTTAGTTCCCACAGACAGATGTGTCTTTTTCTTCAACGACAACTTAATCCGTCGATTTTCAAAGATCAGACATTCCACTAGCTAAATGTTGACTGGAACAACTACAGTGGGTTCCGAGCGGGTGTATGACTTTCTTTAAACACTTTTGCACCATTCAAATATTTTACTGCAGCTAAGAGTCTCATCACTGTACTTTGCTTGAAGTCTTCTGTGAATGTCAATCGCTTTGACACCTTCATTCACCAGAAATTATATCAAGTCCTGGTGTTTGACTTGAACACCTCTTGTATATATAAAACACAACTGATTACTGTATATGCATGGCAAATAATCATGCTCTTTTACAAAGCAACTGCACTATAAATAAATAATCGCTATGTAAAAAAAAAAAAAAAATTGAATCAAAAGAACTTTAAAAAAAAAAAAAAAAAAAGCACAAAAATCACAGAATTATATCACTGTAAACAAAGAGCTTGACATGCAGATCACGTAGGCCCGGTCCACATCCCCAGTTTCTAAATGTACATCTTGTACAATTGCTTTTTTTTTTAGTGAGAGCGAGAATTGATCTGTTAGTGTGTAAGTCTAGCAATTTATTTATTTATTTATTTTTTTTTAAGTCGTTTTTTTAATAAACACAAATCAATGTAAGTTTCTCTCGGAGGAATCCAGGCAACATCCAGAGAAATATAATTTCCTCCCAACATCTTATTTCAATCATTTTCAGGAGAACTTACATACAGTAAAAGTATTTCATAGCAGGGTTGCTAAAATAGTCAGATTGATGTTAGATCATGCCTTAAACGTCCCTGAAGCTGACATATTCTCAATAAGACGCCACCAATCAGATATTACGCGGGTAATTCATCCAAGCCAAACTCGTCACTGTGACACCTATTGTAATAGTCATCGTATATACTGTTTAACCTGAACATCTGCATGTGTCCTGGTCAAAGGCCATATGTGGACTTGAGAATCAGGTTCAAAGATGCTAATCTGTTTCTTCAGAGGTTCAGTTAGCTCACTTCCTGCTCCGTGTGAGATTCCTGTATCTCAGAACAGTGGCACAGAGGTACTGCTAACCGCTACGGCACACACACAGTCAGTCTGGAGGATGGACCTGGCCATGCTCCCCAGGAATCAGCTAATGAAGTTCCTCATTACAGCGCCAGCTCCAGTGGGATCTGGTGGGCTCGGTGGGCATCCTGGTGACGCTTCCGCACCATGAGATTGGTGAGAGAGGGAGAGAGAGAAAAAAAACAAAAGCGCAGAGAACAGATGGGGTAGAGCGCTAAAGGCTACGAGAAAATTAGAAAAGGAGGATGCATTATTGATATGCATTTCCTCTAAAGAAGTGCTGGGTAAGCAAACCTCCGGCCATGCTGGTTTCACACAGACCAAGGAGGAGGCCGGCTTCGGAAACGGATTGCCACAATTGCAGGTGACAGATTTATATTTGCCCAGATTTATCACCTTCCCCCATCTGCTTTCTTACAAATGAACTAAATAAGGTCCCTGCAGTCCTTTTAATAGCTGTTCCACCATGTTGTCCGACATTTACACGGATGAAAAATGGCCATGCCACGGAAAGAGAGGAAAACTCTGCCTGATGACTGCGAGATCTGACACTAAAAAGTGTCTCATTTCTCTTTAATACTTAATACTTCTTATCTCTTATATCTTTGTACATATGCATACACATTTCTATGTTTATCAGATAAAAAGAAACACATTTGCTAAATACAACTTCATGCCCTTTTATGTTGTAGTGTCCGGAACTTTTTTTATTTTATTTTTTTTTATTCAAATCTTTCAACGATCTTAAGCTCACTCACTCACTCACTCACTCACTCAGTCATCATCTATACCGCTTAATCCTCTATTCAGTGTCTCAGGGGCCTTGAGCCTATCCCAGGAGACTTAGGGCAGGGTGCCAATCCATCGCAGGGCACACACACATACACACATACACTCACTCATTCACACCCTACAGCTAATTTGGGAACGCCAAATAGCCTAACCTATACGTGTTTGGGCCGTGGGAGGAAACCGGAGAACCCGGAGGAAACCCAGCAAGCACGGGGAGAACATGCAAACTCCATGCACACAGAGACGGGAATCGAACCCGAACCCTGGAGGTGCGAGTGCTAACCACTACACCAGCGTGCCGCCCGATCTTAAGCTCTTACTAAAAAACTATTTAAGCAACAATTTTTACAGGTCATGTCCTTCTAGAAGCTTACACCAATTTTAGTATCAATACTCATAAAGGAATATGAATAATTTGCATTTTAAATGATTATTGTTTGAAGTGAGACAGTATAACATTTTTGGGGCTCATATAAAATCATCTCCCCAAAACGGCTGAAGTTAGCAGCTTGAATTTTTGTGTGCGTGGTTGAACTGGCAGATATCAGAAGTAGCCACTGGCTCATGGGGAACACTCAATAACCCTGTCTTATTACAATTTTGGCTCGCTTCCTTGTGGAACATCCGAGTTGATTTGGTCAGGCAGAGGAAATAAAGTCAGGCTCAATAACTACTGCAGCAGGTAGAGAGATGGAGGAGGAGGTGATGCTGTCAGAATGAAAGGACAACAGAGATAGTCTCTCTCTCTATCTCCCTCTCTCTCTCTCTCTCTCACACACACACACACACAATACCGTCTATGATTTTGCTCTGGCATACAGTATGATGACTACACATTACTGCGAGCTCTGACGTATAAAATCAATCATGTCATTAATTTCACATGTTAAGCGTCACGCTGAGTTTTTACTCTCTGTTTTTCAGATAACGTCGAGTTCTGCTGAAGTGATTTTAATTTTCATCTGGAAAAAAAAGAAAAATTTTTACATCTATTTTTCACATCTATTTTATGCAGGTGGCATGTTTTTCTTTCTTTTTTTTGTGTGATGAGTTTATGCACATCCTCTGTGTTTATCGTCTTCTTGCTGTTATTAGAATTAAATAAGGTGACTATATGGCAGCAGGGGGGCGTAGTGGCACCTCAAAGGTCGGGGGTTTGATTCCTGCCTTGGGTATTTGTGCTTGGAGTTCGCTTGTTCCCTCATGCTTGATGGGTTTCCTCTGGGTAATCCAGTTTCCTCCAACAATTTGCGTTCCCAAATTGCCTGTAGTGTGTGAATGACAATTGGGCATCGAGCTGGCAACCCGACCCCTTAAGTAACTGCCCCAGAAATGAGATTTAGCTCCAGGGTGGGGAGAATCTGCCGCCCGATGTGCCACATGGTTTCTCACCTGCCATGCGGGTTCAATTTCCACCCAGTGCCCAAACTCCAGCCACTGGACGCAGTGCCGGTCCCAAGCCCGGATAAAATAGACGGGTTGAGAAGTCGTGAGAAGTCGAAATACTAACAACAACCTTGGATTATAGTTATTTTATCTAGCTACAGTCATTTCCATTACTCTACACTGCTTTTTGACACAGACACAGAGAGAGAGAGAGAGAGCGAGCGAGAGCGTGAAAACAACAGATCGTCGAGAACAGATGCAGCGGCGCTTCGGAGGTTAGGACAGAGGACACCGTACTGTGTCTCTCATTAAAAGAAAAAAAAACTTGAATTTAAAGTGGAGCTTAGACTCTGGACAGGAAATTCTCATCAGTGCGGTGCAGCTATAAATGGTGACAGGCAATAAGAAAGAAGAGAGTTACGGTCGGCGTGTGATGCCCTACAGGACGAGACAGAGACGTCTGAAGGCAAGGAAATGAATACTAATGAGAGACACAAGGCAGGGAGGTGGTGCAGGTAGCTGGAGGAAACGTTTGGTCAAGGATTCGAGCAGTTAAAGACATGCTCTCTTATTAAAACAATCAACATGACCTCCTCCTTCTGTATGTGGAACCCTATAACAGAGTGATTTCTTTCAGTAATGTGAGGAGAATGAAAATGTAGAGCGCTTAGTTATCCAATAAACCCATCATTGGGCCATTTATATGGATACACCTTAATAAAATGGGAATGGTTGGTGATATTAACGTCCTGTTTGTGGCACATTAGTATATGTGAGGGGGCAAACTTTTCAAGATGGGTGGTGACCATGGTGGCCATTTGGAAGTCGGAAGTTTCTGCCCACTTATAAAATGTGTTCAATGTGCTGCCCATTGTGATGGATTGTCAATGCAACCCTCTTCTCCCACTCTTCACACAATGATAGCAACACCGCAGGAGAAATGCCAGCACAGGCTTCCAGTATCCGTAGTATCAGGTGCTGCACATCTCGTATCTTCCCACCATAGACAATTGCCTTCAGATGACCCCAAAGATAAAAGTCTAAGGGGGTCAGATCGGGAGACCTTGGGGGCCATTCAACTGGCCCACGACGACCAATCCACTTTTCAGGAAACTGTTCATCTAGGAATGCTCGGACCTGACACCCATAATGTGGTGGTGCACCATCTTGCTGGAAAAACTCTTCGTGCATAAAAAGGGAAACACATCATCATGTAGCAATTTCAAATATCCAGTGGCCTTGAGGTTTCCATTGATGAAGAATGGCCCCACTATCTTTGTACCCCATATACCACACCATACCATCACTTTTTTTGTTCCAACAGTATTGGAGGGATCAATCCAATGTGGGTTAGTGTCAGACCAGTTGAATGTGCATGGAGACGACCAAGGAGGACACCATTGTTGAAAAAAAAAAAATCATAAAAAAGCCAGACTGGAATATGCCAAACTACATGTTGACAAGCCACAAAGCTTCTGGGAGAATGTCCTATGGACAGATGAGACAAAAATGGAACTTTTTGCCAAGGCACATCAGCTCTATGTTCACAGACGGAAAAATGAAGCATATCAAGAAAAGAACACTGTCCCTACTGTGAAACATGGAGGAGGCTCTGTTATGTTCTAGGGCTTCTTTGCTGCATCTGGCACAGGGTGTCTTGAATCTGTGCAGGGTACAATGAAATCTCAAGACTATCAAGGGATTCTATAGAGAAATGTGCTGGCCAGTGTCAGAAAGCTGGGTCTCAGTCGCAGGTCATGGGTCTTGCAACAGGACAATGACCCAAAACACACAGCTAAACCCCCCCAAGAATGGCTAAGAGGAAAACATTGGACTATTCTAAAGTGGCCTTCTATGAGCCCTGACCTCAATCCTATTGAGCATCTTTGGAAGGAGCTGAAACATGCTGTCTGGAAAAGGCACCCTTCAAACCTGAAACAACTGGAGCAGCTTGCTCATGAGGAGTGGGCCAAAATACCTGCAGAGAGGTGCAGAAGTCTCATTGACAGTTACAGGAATTGTTTGATTGCAGTGATTGCCTCAAAAGGTTGTGCAACAAACTATTAAGTTAGGGGTTCATTTTTTTTTATAATTCCGTTGAAACATGGTTGAAAAGCAATGTCTGACTTTCATTGGTTAACATTCATAGAATTCTTATTTATTATTAACTTTGTCAGATTAAAGTTGACCGAAAGGTAACAACAATTTTGTCCACGTGTGTGTGTGTGTATATATATACATTATATATATATATATATATATATATATATATATACCTCGGATTGCGAGTAAGGTGGTTTACGAGTGTTCCGCAAACTGAGCAAAGATTTTTTTTAAAATTTTATTCGGAAACTGAGCAAGTATTAGTTTACGAGCGCCGAGTATCATGCTTCACACATGCGACTTATTTTGACACCAAGCGTCACTCTCTCACCTTCCCTCCCCCCCTCCCTCCCTCCCTCCCTCCCCCCATGGCTTCGCAAACACACAGAAACTCTGCTCGTGCGCGCGCAATTTGACACTAACACAGACGCTCTCTCCCCTTTTCACGCCCTCCCCCCATGGCTTCACAAACACACAGAAACTCTGCTCTGTCGCGATTCTTTTCAAAGGTAAAGTGCTGGTTCATTTGTTTTTTTTTGTTTTTTTTTTACTTTACAGCAGTGATTCCCTTAGTATGCGCTCACGCCTGGTCAGAGAGATTTCTTTTTTTTCCTGTTAAAACGGTGTTTCCGTGTTTGTGTGTGTGTCCGTTTGTTGTGAAACCTAAGTGATTCCTTTAGTATGCGCTCGTGCCAGTCTTGCTTTTTTCCGTTAAAACGGTGTTTCCGCTGTGCTTATGCGCTTGTTGTGAAACTTAAAAAGTGAGTCCGTTAACATACGCTCATGTCAGTCTCAGAAAGATTTCTTTTTTCCTGTTAAAACGGTGTTTCCGTTGTGTGTGTGTGTTTGTTGTGAATCTTAAAAAGCGAGGTGGGGAGAGGGAGGAGGAGTGTTACTGTGTAAAACGAGGCGAGGGAAGGGGCTAATTCCACACACACACACACACACACACACACACACACACACACACACACACACACACACACACACACGGTGCCTGCGCGCACCAACGGAAACACTTATCTGTCAGGATTTATTTGTACTTTTTTTAAAGGTAAAGTGCAGATTAATTTGTTTTATTTTCATTTTATAGATTGTATTAATTATTTTTATGTATTTATTTTTGGGGGCTGTGGAACGAATAATTTGAGTTTTAATTATTTCATATGGGAAATGATGATTTGGTTTAAGATATATATATATATATATATATATATATATATATATATATATATATATATATATATATATATATATATAAAAAAGAGTTCTACTTTGAAATCTTTAAATATAATATACAGTATATTCTAAATATTAATTACTATTTTAATTATAAATATTACTGTATAGTAATTATACTTAGAATAATATACTTTTAAAAATATTTAGAATAAGTAAGTTCTTACTTAAATATGAATTACTATATATATATATATATATATATATATATATATATATATAAAGATTTCAAAGTAGAACTCTTTTTTGGTAGCTACAAAATCTTTGTAATATTTAATAATTTGATATAATGTTAAAGATCTGTTAAAGTGTATGGGACACAATTTCTGTGTTAACCTAGCAGGAAGTTTTTTCTCCTTTTTTTCTTTAAATGGTTCTTGTATTTTTATAATGAAGCCTTCCTGATAGGATAGGACTTTGTCGTGGGGTTTAGTAAAGAGTAAAAACAAAAGGCTAGTGAGGGTGAGGTGTTAAAACACAAGTGAACTTGCTTCACATGCTTTGCACATCATTAAAAGTACAATAGCTATGTTGTGCTGTTCTTTAATACATGAAAAAGTATAATTTTTTGCCAAAAAAAAAAAAAAAAAGGAATAGAGAAACTTCAGAACCTGCTCTTCCAGACTTGAGGACAGTTACAGTGCCTCCACTCCATCACACCATCACGTTGGTGATTATTTTTCTACAACAGCATGACAGATACTGTAGTGTGTTGCTCCTCTTATCGAAATAAACTAAGGAGATTCAAGAAAATAAAAATCTCCTAGTCAACTGTAATATTTTTTTATGACATTCAAAATCGATATGAACTCAACAACTCTGACCGCTTCACATTTGTATCTCAGGGCACGGATAGATTTCCTGTCAAATGCATAATACTGCTATAGAAGTAAGAAAAAGTCTATATTTACACAACCTTTGTTTTTTCTCTACCACGTATCGAATCACGCCCTCTCTCCCGTTGTCTTGTTTAGAGTAGCTCTCAGCTCACGATTTCCATGACGCAGGTTCGAGCGCTTGTACGCTTACTAAGTCAAGCAGCATTAAAAATATCTCCCCTTGCAAAGCTATTGTAGCGCAGTGTTGTCCGTCATATCAGCGCATATTTCAAGCTCTCAGCATGCAGTCATCCCTCCTACACGGCCATGTGCAGCTTGTTTTTATTAGTTTTATTATTATTAAAATATAGGAAATATCATGTGAGCAGAAGTAGAAAGTGCCTTGGTTTCGTTGTTCATGCCTGAGAAGACTCTTCAGACATCACGTTTCTCATTACAGAGACAGAAGAGATTTCTGACCCGGAATTAGGAGTGAGGCAAAAGGTGTCATACAAATTTGATCAAGACTCACTAGGATATTTGACGAATTATGAATGAGAGCACCTTGAAGTTCAGGTCTCCGTCACACCCAGCCAGGTCTCCTTTTGAAGGAGCCAGAAAAAAATTATTGACCAAATTAAAAAATAATAATAAAAATGCACACTGCTTGCACTGCTGGAAAGGAAAGTCATGAAAGTCATCTCAAGGCTTTAGAAGTTTCTGAACTTGAAAACGCGGCAGGATATTATAGTTTGATCATGAAGCATTTGGGCCCTCAAGCTCCAGCATGATTAACCCAACTTTATTTCATACTGTATGTATGAACTAAAACCCAAATATCAAGACTTTATCAAATTAAAGCAAAGTGCTTTTCAAGGTTAAAATAAAACACAAAAATAAGGAATAACACCTATATAAAACTGAAAGATAAAAGAAAATAATAAGAATAAATAAATAACTACATAAAAATAAAACATAGAAATTAGGAATGAAACCTTGTAATAAATCTGGCAGACAAAAATAGAAAAGAAAAAAAAAACATAAAACATTAGGAACAAATCCTATAATAAAACCAGCAAATAAAAAAAGAAAAAATAAATAAAAATAAAATATAAAAAATTAGGAATAAAACCTATAGTAAAACCCACAGATAAAAAAAAAAGAATAAATAAATAGAAATATAAATAAAACATTAGAAACAAAACCTATAATATAACTGGTAGATAAAAAATATATATATAAATAAATAAAAATAAGAAAAAACTTCAGTTAAAGAAAATGAATAAATAAAAATAAATAAATGAATAAAACATTAGAAATAAACCTATAATAAAACCAGCAGATAAAAAAAGAATAAATAAAAAATATATAAATAAAACATTAGAAACTAAACCTATAACTCGTAGATAAAATATTATATATATATATATATATATAAATAAAAATGAGAAAAAACTGCAGTTAAAAAATTAATAAATAAAAATAAATAAAGGAATAAACTATTAGAAATAAAACCTATAATAAAACCAGCAGATAAAAGGGCCGTGCCTTTGGTGGTAATGATTACAAGAGAAAACAGATGTGTCTTGACTTTAAAGAGGAACAGGTCTGTTATAACTGTGTATCTGATGGAAGTGAGTTCCACAGTTTTGGTGCAATCACGGCAAATGCTCGATCCCCCCCCCCCAACGCTTACACCTCGACCTGAGCACCTCTAGAGAGCGCTGGCCAACAGTCAGTCTCAATTCTGCGTAGCCGTTCAAATAGGTCAAGCCCATTTAACGCCTTGAAAACAAACAATAACATCTTAAAAACAATTCTAAAATGCACTCTAAATACATGGAGTACTGAAAACCAAAAGTCTATGCTAATCTACCAGAAAGCTAGCAATCAATCTCACACTCCACATCTATTGTAGAATCATGGGAGAGTACCACATACTGTACAGTAGCTGAACGGTTCAAGATCGCAGGAACATCTGTCCTTTTTCCAATACATGTTAAGCTGGAGCTGAAGATACCTGTAAAGTTTACAACTTGAAGATTAATGAATGAGGGAGTCGCTTGGTCTGTCCGCTGTGCTTCGATAAACTTACTGGCATTAGAAGAGCATCAGATCTGACATCAGATGTTCATCTCTTAATGAAAAGAATCTAAACTATGCTCAACATGCCCTGGTGAAATCCTGGAGATCAAAGGGAGGAATTCGTGTAGATGTGCGTCCGGAGACGAACCAGGAAGTGTTACAGTAGTTCAAGGGACGGGGGAGAGAAAACGACAGTGAGAGAGAGGGAGAGAGAACGTGGAGGAGTTAACACATTAATATCAGATCCAAGAGGAAGATAGAAGTTAACTCATTTTATATCAGAAAACACCAACATTCCTGAGCAAGACTCAAAGAAATTCACTGGAGATTTGTTACACAGAAGAGCTGGATAAAGGCTGTTAAAATGAAAGTGCTTACTGTAGCTCAGTGCTGGGATTGAAACCATTAGCCCTGGACTTTGACTTAATGTACGTAATTGCAGTTTGGTTCGGGGAGACATTTCGGAAACTAATTTGCATTGACTTCCTTGCATGATTGTGATAATGTGTGAAAAGTGCCCAATTCTAATTCCACAGGTTCTCCAGTCTTCATTAGCTGCAGTTACATGGACAATATTTATTCAATCTCATTGAACCGATTCTGATTCGAGACTCCAACTTAAACATCTCCATGAATGCTGGTCTATTAAGGTGTGTGTTTTTATGCGCAAAGCATGGTTGGCACATGGTTGTGCCAAATCTGCCAAAAATGTGACCACATATTTCTCTTCAGAGTGGCGCAGTGGTGCAGCGCTCGCCCTGTCATCCGGAGATGGCGAGTTCGATTCCCGGGTGATGCTGTAACCTGTCGCAGCCGGAGGTCTAGAGAGAGCTGATTGGCCGAGCTCTCTCAGAGGGGAGGGACGAGAGGTACTTAGTGCTCCCACATTAATCACGGCTCTACAGCCAATCAGGGGCGCCTGTGAGCTCGCGCGAGCGGATAGCGCCGTCCTCCGAGTGTGTTACTCCGCCCCCAACGGTTCGAAAAGAGGCGGTCGGCTGGCGTCACGTGGTTCGGAGGAAACACGTGATAGTCTTCGGCCCTCCCGGCTGAGTGGTAGTAGTAGCCTTAATGTGGGAGCCCCCTAGTGACGGGGAAGAATTGGACACGACTAAATTAGGGAGAAAATCAGGGAAAAATCCAAAAAATAAAAATTAAAAAATTAAAAAAAAAAAAAGAAAGAAAGAAATTTGCGTCATGTCACTGGAACAATATTTGGCTTTCCATTGTTCTTACTAATTAAACGTCTCATAAACACATCCTGCTGTAGAAAGTTTTAAAAAGGAAAAGAGTGTAAGAGGACTTTTAGAGCTCATCAAGAACGTCAAACGTCTCTCTTACAAACTTGTCACATCACCATGTTGGGCAAACACGAGCTGAAAGAATATGTTTATCCTAACAAGAGAAACTATCAGATTAAGTGTTTATAAGGCTCGTATTTACGGACTGGCTTGACTGTCAGACTGTTCCAGTACATGATGCATTTTTATTCTGATTAGGCTACTATTCCTATTATTAGTGGAACATTATGGTGAATAGAGACATCTACAGACTGTCCAGGTCAAAAACAAGGGGACACCACCAGCAAGGTGACCTGAATCTGGAATGAAAAAGAATAAAGAAATCGCCTTGACTTGTTGTTTCGCGTCCATGGTGCGCTGGCATTTAGCAGACGATAATGCTAAATTTGTGCTAATGAGCAATAGCCCAGAGAGGCTCCCTATGGTTCGGCTGTGACATCTCCATGATGAGGGTTAATTACATTTCAGCCCTGCTTCCTGGACATTTCAAACGAAGGCCTCCTGGGTTCTGACATCGACACGCTGCCACTTAAGAACGAGTAAAAAGCGTCTCTGTGGATTAACGCGCCCTGCGCCGGGGCCGGGGTGACAGAAAGCCAATTACAGCCAATCTTAACCATCATTAAGGAAATCATCCGTCAGATAATGAAGACAGGAACTCGGTTATGAAGCAAACCACTTCAGGCTTCAGGTCTTTCTATTTATAGGTATTTTTATTCATTTGTTTATTGTTTTCCTCAAACATTTATTTAAAAAAAATGTCACCACAATGCAACAAGTGTTTGTTTCCATTTATTAAATATATACGCCTATCAGTCATTAAAAACATTAAAATCATTAACATTGGGTTCCCGTCGTCCCACCAGAGTGGTTCAAGAAATTGGTGAAGCCGTGGGCTCTGTGCCTGGTGGCGCACTGTGTGTTCTAGTGCCTTTCTGCTGTGGACAGCGTTGACTTTTTTCAGCAATTTGTGCTACCTATTTGTGCTACATTGGCTTTTTCTGTGTGATCGCACCGAACAGGCTGGCGTTTGGTCCCTGGGTGAGCTTTGGGTGGCCGTTATCCCCTCACCAGTTTACCGGTATACTGTAACTGATAATCACTGTTGATGATTGTGTCCATTGTAACCTTAACACAATTCCACCGGAGCATTTCCCATTATTCTGATTAGTTCTTTCTCTTAAGTAATGCAATCCATTAAAGAACATACACCCATAAATTATCATAAAGCTTAACTAGATGTTTTTCATTTGGCTTAACCAAGAATTACACGTAAAGTCAAATCATTTTAGGGTTTTTTTTTCTTCTTCTAAAAATCCACTTTAAGTATAAAATAAAATGTGAACTAAAATTTAACGTCTAAATCATTTTTTGTACTTCAAAAACTATGTACACTATATGGAGAAAAAAAAAGTAATTAGGCAAACCTGTTAATAATTGAATGCAATTATTAATTTTAAATGCATTCATACCATTTAGCAGATTAACTAAGAATGGTTCCATTTGTAGCACATCACATGCAACAAGCATGCTGTAACCATAGCAACCAGTTGGTGGTTTATTTTCTTTGCGGCTTTAAGACTCGTAAATTGTCAAATTAAAAAGTTCGCAAATCCCATTCTGTGGTTTGAAAATAATTTTAAATGCATTTATACCATTGAGCAGATTAACTAAGTTCTATTTGTAGCACATCACATGATGCAACTAACACGCTGTAACCATAGCAACCAGTTTCTTGTTTCTTTTCTTTGCGACTTTTACGACACGATGGTTTGTAGCTACAGTTAGTTAAAACGAGACGTTGCATAATGTACATAGACATTGGTTATTCTTGTGAGATAGACATTTTTTTTATATATATATATATATATAAATCTCTCCATATTCGGTAATGAGCATGGTTTTTATTTATTTATTTATTTATTTATTTATTTATTTTGCTAGCACTTTTTTGAACTCATGTGTAACACATGACAGCCAGCACCATAAGGCTCACCTTAAATATCCTGTAAGTATTTTCTCTGTGGCTGCATGATATTAGTAGCAGAAAATACTTCAAGGTGAGCGTTATGCTTCTTTCATGGACTTACACACATATGGTTGCTCTCGTAATTTTGTTCATTTTTTCAATGCTCTTGTGTAATACTTTATCCTCTTAACTGAGTGTAATAATGCAAATAAGGGCCAACCACTGGTTCTGAAAAATGAATCCAAAGTTCCAAAATGTGGAGTTCCTTGAATGACCACTAGGCTGCAAGTGTGTCAATTCCCATAGACCTCCATGTTAAGGTGTCCACTATTATAACAAAAATTAACATGTCTAAAGCCCGGTACAATAAATTGTAACTATTCCAGGTACCAGTAACTGGTGATTTTATATAACACATCAATGAAAATAATATTAAGCCATAAAATCATTCATAATTAAATGTGTGGCTGATTTGCATGACAGCTCCATTGCAGGTGTCAAAGTGCTAGCTGTGTGCTTTAAATAACTTTAACTAACCAGATAACTGGAATCAGTGTATTAATTTAGGATTAAGCCACAAGTATGTTATTCATACTCTACAAATCAACTCCTACCACAAGAAATGTAGGAGTTGATGTGTAGAGTATGGATAACAGGGGCAATGCTGGCTCAAACAGTTATATATAGTTACTGATCAGAAGGTTGATGGTTCAAGCCCCAACCATACTAAGTTACCATTATTTAGCCCTAAGCCATCAACACTGTGCTCTGACCCCAGCTTCCTTACTGGGATAAGTGAAAAAAAAAAAAAGAAAAGAAGATCACTGTGTTGTAAGTTACATGTGAAAAATAACTGAATCTTAACATGAATTACAATTAGTCAGCTTAACATTTTGGCTAATGTGAGAAGCTATATGAAGATCTCAAATCACTAAAAGAACTGAAGAGAAGCAAAAGTGAATAGGACCGATTAGTGAGACTTGTGGGACGCCACCAATTGGGAATCGTTTCCACGTCACCTCATGCAATCAATTAGAGATGCATCAAACTTTCTATTAAACATGCCGAGCTGTAATGGTTTTAATGTTTTCTGTATTGTAATAAAATGTTGAAATTCCTATAATTATAATTTTGTCATGATAGTTTGGTGTCATTCATCGAACCTGAGGTATATTCAGATTCCTCGGATGCCAATCAAATCCTGGATCAGAACTTTTCTCACAATTCTAAACCTACTGTAACATCATAGGTTTCCTAGGGGATAAACTGCCACAGCTCCTCACATCTCCTTCTACGATACTGTAAATTCCACAAAAGAATTACATTCGCGTTCTGCACTGGCCTCACAACTATCGACGACTATCTACATATGGATAATCCAGAGAGGGCACATCTGCATCGTTTCACTCTGCTCTTACATTTATAATGAAGGAAGCTTGAGATAAAATTTTTTTTTTTTTAACTCTCACTAATGTAACACATAAATGTTTTAACCCCTTAAATTCCCAGGAGATGTTTGATGAGTCCAAATATTTCCCGTTCTCATAACTACACCCACTTCCTGTCAGTTTCTGAATAATGCATAGCATTTACCTGGATAATCTCTTGTAGATGATTCGATCTGAGTCTTTAAGTGGTCTAGATGTTGACCTTTTGTGCTAGAGTCACACATGAAATGTGCGATAAATGCTAAATAATCTTTTATTAATAAAGTGTTTTTTAAGGAATTTTCAATCTGTGTGTTGTTTTTTATTTTATTTTAAACACATCTTGGTGTAGGATTTCAGTCATCATCTTCAATGAGTGAGTTTTTCCACACACATGCAAATACCAGCAGAGAAATTTGTCCATACAGTATGTGTAAAACCCACAAATTTAGGGCAGTGTGGGGCATAAAAAGCGCAAATATCCCACAGACTTGTGAGATCTCCAGCCGCAGGATGTCGGATCCGGATTAGACAAATAAGTGCTTACTAATGCAAGACGTTCACCCAATACGAGCAGACCGACGCCTGATGATGATGATGATGATGATGATGATGATGACAACGACTAGGACAAAGAGCAAGACAATGGGGGGGGGGGGGGGATGGAGCCATTAGCAACAGCACTGATGTGAAACTATATCATGCTGGCGTGATGCCGATATAACCCATGAGGATGCTCAGTTAACTGTTAAGCGTCAAGTGTTCGCAATACATTATAGCAATGCAGTAAAGCAAAGACCAAACAGCCAGCTGCAAAGCAATTCCAGAATTATTGGCACCTACATTACCAAAATATGATCACTTAGGAAATGGTATTCTTATCAGAATGTAGTTTGCTAAAGGATAGTGTTTGTGTGCAATGGTAGTAGTGTTGATATAATTTGCCCGTTCTGGTGCTGATTGTAATCCATGTGGGTGTTTTTAATTATAGTCTCCTTTTAAAATGTTAGCCATGCATTAAAAGTAAAAGAATGTGCTAGTTTGAGATAAATATTATGAAGTATTTTATATGTGTATATTATTTAAACAACAATCTAGGGACAAAGCTAGACTTAAAAAGCACTAGATCAGGGCAATTCCTGATCACCAGTGACCACTGTTCCCATCAACCAATCACTGATCACCATTGATCCAAAGAACTAATCACCAGTGACCACTGTTCCCATCAACCAATCATTTTCTACTTTTTTTTTCCTAACATCCAATCACTGATCACCATTGTTTCCAACCACCAATCACTGATGACCACTGTTCAATAAACGATTTCTAATTTACATTTTTCCCAATCACCAATCACTGATCACTATTCCATCAACAAATCACTGATTACAATTGATCCAAATCACAATAGATCACAATTGATCCAAATAACCAAGCAACAATAAACACTCTTCCCAATGACCAATCACTGATCGCCGGTGCCCCAAAGAACCAAATACTGATGACCATTGTTCAACAACCAATGCCTGATTTACACATTTCCTTATAACCAATCACTGTTTACTACTGATCTAAAGAAACAATCACCTGTGAGCTCTGTTCCTAACAACCAATCACTGCTGTTGACAATCAATTATTGATGAATATTTTTCCTAACAACCAATTATTGATTTCCAAGCACTGATCACCATTGTACCCAACAAGCAAATCACTAATCACTTTAGTTTCAAAGAAACATTCACTGATCACCATTGGTTCAAAGACCAAATCATTGATCAACTTAGTTTCAAAGAACCAATCACAAATCAGCAGTGTTTCTAGCAACCAATCACTGATCAAAACTGTTCCCGTCACCAATCTCTGATTACCATTGCTTCTAAGAAAGTCGCTGTTCCAAATGACCAACAAATGCACATGTTAATAACTATTTAATGAACATGCAAATTTGTCTTTGGCCTCCATTTGGCAACTTTCACTTACTTTAGGAGAACGCATTAAGCTACATTTGCCTGAAAATCATTAGATTTATTGATTGTGTACAAGTCATGCTGTTGGATTAAATACCAGAAAATGTGATGGAAATATACAGTACAGAACCAGTGACACAGAATTGCTGTGACACATGAGGCAGATGTTTTACATCCATATGTCTGATTGGCTAAACTGTGTTCAGTGGTTTGTGAATAGAGCGCATATTCGCGCGGACGGTGAGAGCATGGCCGGGTTTTATGGCTCCACCGCTGAGAGGCTGTTTGTGAGCAGTGTGCATCTCACTCTCAATCTAACAGAAAGCCGAGAATGTTCGCACCGTTCAGCAGCCCGGAGCGGGGGGACGCAGCGGGCATCAGCAGGTGATGAGCTTCTCATAAAATTGGAGGCCATAAAGCTATAAAAATCCACTCAGCTCTGTCTAGACCCCCTCCCTGTCCTTGCATTCCCTGGCTCCATGTCATGTTGTATAGGACTGCTGGGGTAATTTAGTGTAATTAAAAGCCCATTAGAGGAATAAGGAGCACGAAGACGTAGAGTGCTGACAAAATGACACTCGTGTTTTCTAAAGAGATTGCTGCATGGCCATTTTTAATCATCTTTGAGATACCAAACATTCCCACTCTTGGCTCTTTGAAGCAGTTCGGTAGCATCCAGTTGTAAAATGGCTAATAGGTTCCATCAGATACAGTATATGGTGACTTGTTCGTCATCACGGTGACTCACTATGTATGAATGATCAGACTTTTCCCTCCCTTTTACAATATTGATTAAAATGCATTTCCCTTTATCACCGTCTATTTATTATGCATTAACCAAGTTCCTGAGTTCAGCGGTTCTTTCCGGTTTTGTGTCCAGTTTAACACACGATACAACATTTTAATTGCCCACACTGTAAGATTATTTTATCATAATCGGCGAGTTGCTTAGCCAGAGGGTGGAACGCCTGATCCTTGTAAATCGACATTGCGGAAGAGACGCATCTGTCTGTGTGAACTGTACGCACAATCGTTCACCAGCACCACTTGCACGTTACAGGAACTCGGCTGGGAGTTATTGCCACGTCGCCCGTGCAGTCCTGACCTCGCTACAAGACATTTATACATGTTTGCTCCATTAAAGGAGTTCCTGGGAGGCCGGCATTTAGGCCGCGAAGAATGGCACCAGTGTACTGAGATAACTTTCTACTTTGATTTATTTAAAATTTAGAAAGTAAGCAAAAATTTCCAGATTTCCAGGTAGGCAAAAACTTGCATTATTATTATTATTATGTTTATTATTATTATTATTATTAACCTTTTTTGTTTCATCAATTTAAAAAAATATATGAACATGGCAAGCTGAACTTAATCCAAGGGTGACATAAGAGATCATAACCATTCATAAGTCATTCAGTTTTTCCTTTAAGAGTTCTTCAGTGCATCTATCAAATAAACATTCAATGACAAAGGCATTTACACTTATTTTTAATTATTATTATAAAGTTTTATGCATTAGTCTCCTTCCTCACTAAATATCAACACTGAAAAACTGGAATCGGTTGAGTGCTAAACTCTATGCCAAGATCAGTCCCACAATGCAATGGTGTTAATGTCAAATCCTACTGTAGGTTCTGTTGTCCACCAACAAGAACAGGCTTTATATACAGTAAGTGTAGTGAAAGCACAAAGAGATGTTGCATATGAATAAAGTCACTCTCACTTGATCTCAATAATGCTTATCCTGTACAGGGTCATGGAAAGCCTGGAGCCAATCACACGGGACTCGGGGTACGAGGTGGGGTACACTGCCAATCCATGATCCATGACAGGACACACAAACCTAATTAGGCTAATCTGCATGTCGTTGGACTGTTGGAGGAAAACGGAGTACCCAGAGGAAACCTCGAACCTTCGACTCGACTCTGGAGGTGCGAGACCACAGTGCTCACCACTACACCATTGTGCCGCCTGGTACAGATAAATATGGAGGTTAAATAGCGCTCGAGGATAAATCCACTGCACGGTTTTTCTTTTATTCCGGGCGACTAGTTCGTTTTTGGTGATTGCCTGGATAAAGTGTGTCCGCCTGAATGACAGATGCTCAGACTGCTGTGAAACATGAATAAATCTGAATGTGTTCTGAGGTGGACTTGGTCTGTTATCCACACAGTGCTCCGCTCCTCTTCTCTTCTGTGCTTTCCTTTAGCATTTACTTTTTTTTATAGCATTAACACAGCTATCCGCTTTAATGCCTCTTTTCCCCCCCTTGCTGAATTCCACATAGAAAAAAAAAAGAAGAACAATCACTTGCTGAACAGCCCTGCAGTTTTTCCCCCTCACTCCTTATTAGAGAGTACATGATAATTCAAATTAATGGTGCGTAAAGGTTCCATTTGGGAAAGCACAAGAGAGCGTGCTTCGTCCAGGCCAAACAAAAAAAAGGAAATAAAGATGACAAAAAAGGCCATTTTTATTGTCCTGTACCCTCCAGTGAGAGCTTCTGCTGGTGCTGCAGCTCATGTTTTCCAGGAAATGTTTTCAGCATAGCGATCGTGGAGATTACTGTGTTTACTATGAGACAACGAGCAGAAGGAAATGATGAGCCTGATAAAAAAAAGAAAGAAAAAAAAAAGCAAACATCACTTTACAAGAGAGGAATTAGACAACAGAGAGCGTAAACAATCTGCGCTTTTAAGTGAAGCTCCAAAATGGCAAATTATAAGGAAGAGGGTACAGTAGTCGAATTCTGGATTCTGATTGGTCAGAATGAGGAAGTGTTGATTATTATTGATTATTTATCTACAGTATAACAGAAGCTCTGACAGTAGACACTGCTCATACACATACTGTAGATCGTTGATATGGTGATGTTTTCTGAGATAAGATGCTTATTTTACATTTGTGGAAGGAGTCTCCAGCGTCAGCGCTTTGTCACAGTCAAGACAACAGGGCAGTGGAACAAACAGAGGTCGGAGTCGATCTAGAGGATCTGCTTCCCAGCCAGAAGAATAAAACAAATGCTGTTATTATATTTGGGCTTGTTAAGAGGGGCTCAGGGCAGTACAGCACACGCAGCTTTATTACCACCGGTTCTGCTGAGAGGTGTGCAAGCACTTCAAAGGAAATGACAGCTCAATTCAGCACCACGGTCAGTACCTGAGCTGCACCTCGGCTCTCAGGAGCAGGAAAATTATAGCAGTGACACGAGTGTTTGTGGCTGAAAGTCAGACGTTGCATCAGGATGTCGCCCGAGGTCTCAGCTGCTCACTTCAACATCTCCTGTTTGTCAGGCACTGAGATGTGGAGTCCTTAATCTGATCAGTACACATCAAGTCTGGATAAATGTGCTGATATTCTCAAAAATTCTTCCTTGTGGTCCTTTCGCCAAACTTCTTCACAGTCGTCTGTCTTAAGCCCCCTCCTGGTTATGTCCTAAACACTTCCAGGTTGTGTTTTTGTAGATTTGTTCATTAAATTAAAAATTTTGAAAATGTAAAAATTATAAACAAAAAATTTCTTTTTTATTCATTGGAAATAAAAAAAAAAATCTTTAGGTTAATCGCATTGTGTAGTTAATTTTTTCTTACTTTCTATCCTATCTTTCCTTTTTAGGTCACAGACAGTCGTAGAAGCGTTTCGCTGCATATCATACTGCGTACGTTTGTGTACGTGACAGATAAACATTTACATTTTTATTTAAAATAATGCTACTGTAATATGATATTTTTCAGATTTAACGCCCCAGTTGATGCACTTTTGTTGTTAACATCGCAGCCTAAAATGCATTCAAACTGGAACTGTAATTCGTAGTTCGTGTTCGGCGGTTAAACCGAAGAACGGTTTGACGCATACATGCTGCATAAATAAAACAACCTAAAAATACCCGCGTCCTGAAACAGTTTTTGCTTTAACTATAGAGAAGATGACTCATTGAGTAGCACAAAACAGTCCCTTTAATAGACAAAAGAAAAACCCCAACCTCTAATACAAACACCAGGCTCTTTAAAGATCTTGGTTTTCTCCTTTTCTAAAACGTTCGCAGCAGATTCCCCACCTCCGGATAAAATCCCCAGAACCCGAGCACATGGGAAGATCACTGTCTCATTCATAATTGATGATGCAACCAGAGAAGTTGTTTTTCCAAGATTATTATGAGTGCCGAGTCTTTTTCCGTGTGTGTGTGTGTGTGTGAAGGGACAGGAATTTGCAGCTCAGTGTTTCATCTGACACACATCTGAGTGCTGAGTCAGGCCCTGGGGAGGTTTCTTTATTGAAACGCTGAAGGCCTTTATTATTTCATGGACCAAAACAGGTGCATCAAACACTAAACAGAATAAGAAGAAGAAGAAGAAGAAGAAGAAGAAAAACATTACTCTAGCAGGGTTTTGTCTGTAAAATAGCAGCGCTGCATTATAATGCCATTCTGCTCACCTTTGTCGTTATAGTCATTAAAAAAAAAAAAGAAATTGTGGGATAAGGACAAGTAAGGGTCACAATTACCACAGGAATGTATTTTCTTTGACACGACTTCCATGGAGCTTGATTTGCATTTAAATGTGTATAAGGATGCTGTCGCTAGTCCCCTGGCAGAGCGAACTGCTGAGCACAAGATGCAGAAGGTTTGTTGTAATGGTGGGAAACGGCACGAATGTGGTCAGGGGTGCCAATACTTTTATCCTGTCTTCATTTGAAGAGAAAAAAAAACATTCATTTGAGTTCAAATTTTGTCAGACAATCGTAAAATATAATAAGTTGTTTGTTAATAATAATAATAATAATAATAATAATAATAATAAATACAAACACAGCACTGGAGGACCTCAGAAATCTTTATGTCTGTATGTCTGTCCAGCCAGATTTTGTCGCAGCATCACACAAAACTGGCTGGACAGAACTCATTGAAACTTTGGCAATAATTAGGCATGTGCCTGAAGTTAAACCCGCACCATAAATGAAATCAAAATGTTGAGTAGAGGTGAAGCTATGAGCGGTTACGTGGCAGATTACACCTGGTCTGAGATAGAACTCAAACACCAAGTT
Organism: Clarias fuscus; assembly: GCA_030347435.1. Classification (NCBI taxonomy): domain Eukaryota; kingdom Metazoa; phylum Chordata; class Actinopteri; order Siluriformes; family Clariidae; genus Clarias; species Clarias fuscus. Next base: position 3,776,009 of record CM059229.1, read on the forward strand.
AACGCTGCTTTAAAGGGTTTTCCAGTGTTTGGAAGGCCATAAGTTTATATTCATTAAAGATATAATAAATAATGGGGCCGGGGTTAGACCACTCCCACTTTCTCCACGAGAGAGATTTGGAGTAGCATACTGTACAGATAGATTCACATGTGTAGCATTTTGACAGTCACATCACTTATCCCAAATATCTCCCAAATAAACAGATAACCAGACAAACAAACACACAAACATATTAAATGTTCTTCTCATAACTTTAACAGCTTGTTCATTGGAAATGAGAATAACCCTGTATTTATTAGTCCAGTCCAGAAAGTGGGCGAACCATAGGGTCTGAGTGTGTGTGTGTGTGTGTGTGTGTGGGAGGTGCACAGATGGGCGCTGAACATATTCCTGGACTGCTGGACAACACAGTAAGTAATCAGTAATTATGGCTGAAACATTCCAATCTGAGAAAAGAATAAAAAATATTATTTGAGAAGAATTGTTCTGTCTTCTTCCTCGTTCCTGTGGTTGAGTACAGCAAAGCATTCTGATCTACACAGAGCAGCAGCCATGTCGGAGTGCTCCAAAACCAGCTACGGTACCGATATTTAGCTCAAAAAGAAAGAGTACTGTACTTTGTGTGCGCCATCGCATTTTGGGAATCAAACATGATGCTTCATCACGTAGCTGGGATTGACAAGGAAAGAAAAGATTTGGTACTGAATCCGTAAAACTAATCATTTTAACAGACCAAACCATTCTCGGCTTATTTACATTGATTAAGATGTTATAAAGCATTCATAAGGCCTGATACAGGATACATTGTTATACATATGTACAGCTACTTCATAGCAATAAACGTTGCTCAGACTGCAATAACATTATAAGTGCATTATGAGCAGTGATACCTTTTTACAAACAATTATAATAAATATCTATAAATCATTATTAAGCTATATAAATTAAAGATATGTTTTGATTGTACTTTGGTCAGAACTCGCTCTTTCTATGATATCTTGTATCTTATCCGTTTCGTACATTGGAGGACCAGAAACCAGAAGAACTTTCTGTCTGTATGTCTGTATGTCTGTCCAGCCAGATTTGGTCACAGCATCACACGAAATTGGCTGGACAGAATTTAATTAAACTTTGCCAGTCTTTCACTATTTGCTTGAAATTAAACCTGCACCATAAAGGACATCAAAATGTTGAGTAGAAGTGAAGTTATGAGCAGTTATGTGCCAGATTAGCAGCCGCAAGTTTTGGCAGCGTATCGGGCATGAGTCAAACTGTGGGCGTGTCTTAAATCGAACACTGAACAGAATTTATTGCAATTTTGCAGTAAAAATTGGCCGGGGCGCCGGACAAACGAGTGTCTATGTAGGCGCGTACATTTTTGAAAAGCATGTAACTTGAGGCTGAGCTCTAATTGGATCTTTTCAAATCATCCTTGAACCCTACCACGTTTGTTCTTAGCGAATGACTATTGTTTTTAAATATTTGGGCTCATGTGATTGGACCATTCTCAACGAGTCTTCCAGCACTTCTTATGGCGAGCGGAGCTGCTGACTGCATGTGATGTGAGTCAGGCCGTTATTTTATACTAGTAGTGATGATGCGCAATCACCTGATTAATGGCTATTTACAGGCGAGTATTAAAAGTTTCATTTAAATTTTCTTCGCGTCCCCCCAAAAAACTTTTGCACCAGCCGCCACTGATCAGGGCTCTTTAAATCCAGTCCAACACAGTTTGGTGATTCTTCTGATTCAGGTTCAGTTGTGTGTTTATTAGGTGGCTCTCCAGGACTGGAGTTGAACAGCCCTGATGTAACACTTATAACACATGCAATTCCTTAAATTACCTCTATAAGTGAGTCCCATGACAAATTGCCCAACTTTACAACAGAAATAAATATGTTTTCAGCCTGGCACAAAAACTGGTTTATGACCATTTATGACAAGTTATATAAAACCATACAATTATGCATAATTAGACGTTTGGCCATTTTGAGTGACAGCTGCACCGCGTATGAGACAAGTAGGCGTGTTTCAAACAACCGCCGTTCTCAGCTCGTTTCCGCCCATTTGCTCATTTATTGAATAACTGGGATTTAGGCAGAGTTAGCTCTCGCAACAACCAGATCCCCTTAGGTTATCTGCCCTTCACAAAACCGATGAGTGACATCATAGAGGGTTTGTCCGATTCCAGTCCTGTGAACATTTTTTTTTTCCCATGAAATTTCTTTTTTCCAAAATATATTGTTGCTCCAGAAGTCTAATCAAGACTTCTGTCTCACTTCCTCTCTCTTGACAACGAGCACTCTGTCTCCTGGAAGATAAGAGGCTGTCTTAATGAGCTCTCAAACTGTCCCATCTAGACACACACACACACACACACACACATATATACACACCAACCTCTAATCCTTCCATCTGCACTTCAATTATTCATGCATCACCCTGCCAGGACGCCTGGCATTTTCTCCGAGATTACCACTCTGTGTCCGGCTCGGTTTCTCCGAGAAAGATGTTGCGATGTTGTCCAAACACACTATTTAAGCCTGCGGATCGAAAAAAAAAAAAAAAAAAAAAGGGCCATCGGTTTACTCGGTCAGTCACGGCAAATACGATGCCAGTCACGGCAAATACGATGAAGACTTTTAGAAGTAACGTTAAAGAGCCTCGGTTAGGGACGCGTCTGCATTTTGGAGGACGCTCACAATTAAACGGAACCTGACATTCAACAGAAATGCAGCTTCAGTGTTAGAAGTGTTATGGATTCGAATGAACATACAGTACGTGTACGGTTCATGGGCATCATCAATACAGGATTTGATACCGAATCACATGCTTTGTACGCGGTAAATCCTTCAAAAGAGGCCCCAAATATCCTATAATAACTCTCGAGAGGATGAAACAATCCGAACAAACCAAGGTACAACGTGCTCCTCCGTATAAAGAGCTTCGTACACTTTGGGAGTCGGACCGATAACGTAGACATCAGACAGCCATCACGCCATTTAACGCCGTACCCCTTCACTCAGTCACTCGACTTCCCATGTAAAGTAACGTCTTCATAGTGGGTGACCAATTCGTTCAAGCGATGTCAGAGGAGATTTAGGAGAAATACGGCGTTCCTGATGTACCCTGAAAGAGTGTTATTCAGAGGATGGTATGGAAACTGGAAACGACAGGATCGTCGATCCAATTGTCAAGGCGGTGGCCGTCCGAAAATGTCGCAGGACACAATCGCTGACCGGCACCTTTGTCTGCAGCAGCCAGTCAGAGTCAGAGGTTCATGTTGGAGGTTGAAATAAAAGGTCCGGGTTTGATTCCCACCTTGAGGTCTGTGGGTTTCCCCAGGGTACTCCGGTTTCCTTCCACGGACCAAAGGCATGCAGATTAGCCTAATTGGCGTTCCCAAATCGCCTGTAGTGTGTGAATGAGGGACCCTGTACATACCTGTATTTATGATTCCTTTTTAATAATAAGGAATTTTTTTTTTTTAATCAATATTTATAGATCCCAAACACAGAGCGACAACATTCGCGCACGCTGCTTTCTTCGAGTTAATTACACCCTTATTGTCTGAACTTGTCTATGGACGGAGAAGTGGTGGAAATGAATATTTATGTCGACCCGTAGGAGCATGTGTTTCAGATCAATACCGAACAGAGGAGCGTCTATCCTCATGGACGTTAATTGCCCTGGTTTAATAATTCATACGCGGAACTGAAATGGGTTCCTGGGAGCTTTTTAAAAGATTCCACATTGTAAAGATGGGTTTCTGATTGATCCGAAGGAAAAGGGAACAGGAGGAGGAGATACTGTATGAGGGAGAGATGTGGCGCTTGTGTTAGATTTGGAAATGTAATAGCCACAGACTGCAGATGTGAACAGGGTGCTGCAAGCTGGGAGTGTCGGATTTTGGGAGACCTCTAAAGACTCAAAAGAGTCGAACATTAATAACATCAGCAAGGATGGATGGATGGATGGTTGGATGGAGGGATGAATGGTTGGAGGGATGGATGGATGGTTATATGGATAGATGGATGAAATTGATGGATGAATGGATGAAAATGATGGATGGATGGATGGATGGATGGTTGGATGAATGGTTGGAGGGAGGGATGGATGGTTGCATGGATGGATGGATGGATGGATGGATGGATGGGTGAAATTGATGGATGGATGGATGGATGGATGGATGGATGAAATTGATGGATGTATGGATGGAGGGAGGGATGGATGGTTGGATGGATGGATGGAGGGAGGGAGGGATGGATGGTTGGATGGATGGATGGAGGGAGGGATGGATGGTAATATGGATAGATGAATGAAATTGATGGATGGATCGATTTGAATGGCGCGTGAATGAAGGCCGAGGTGGCTCGGAGTCACTCCTGTGACCTTAAAGCGAGTGGGATGTCTGATCCTTGAAAATCGATGGATAACTTCCATCTGTCTGTGTGAACTGTACACACAATCATTCACAGGCACTCGGCTGGGAGTTACTGCCACATCCTCCAAACAGTCCTGACCTTGCTCCAAGACATCTCAACATGTTTGGGTAAACATTAGGGGAGTTCCTGGGAGGCCGGGGTTTCAGACATGAAGCAGACACACAGTACAATCATTGATCAAACTTTCTACCTTGATGGTGTCCAAGCAGTAATGAAACTCTGGGATAAGTGCATTAGTGTAGCAGGGGATTATATAGAGAAATAAAGAGAGAACTGTGTTTCTATAAATAAATACTTGCAGAACAAGTATAGGTGGGGAACACAACTCACTAAAAACCATACAATATTTAAGACGCAGCTGCGGTATGGCAAAAAAAAAAAAAAAAATACACAATATACCTTCACAGACTGTTCACTAAAGGTCACCTTCGCCCAGATTCCCATCATCCCACCAGCTTGGCTGCTTGTCAAATCCTTGTGAACAGAAAAAGATGAATCCAGGCAGGCTTCAAACAAACAGCTCAAAAAGTGATCGCTACAGTCTATTGTTTCTAAAAATCCTCAATCTGATTCCCGGCTGTGAGAAAGCTGCAGGCTGAGCTGATCAGGTCTGGCGGAAATGTCCGGGGTAAAAGTTCAACCTTTTTTCTCTTGCGGCTCGAGACAGATTGGACATCTGATCTTTGTTCTCACCGCCGCGGAATATCACAAAGGACGAGAAGAAGAGAAGGGGACTGAAGGTGAGGTTGCTGACTTTTAAATTTAGAACATGGTATAATAGTTGGTGAAGTTTCTCCTCATAGTCTGGTGTAGAAGTGTTTTCTGGAGTGTTTATTGGACAGGAATGATCCTGATCACGGTTGCGGTGGATCTGGAGTCCAACATTGGGCATGAGGTGGGAATGCATCCACACACATCCCCAATCCAATCCACGAACAGTGAATAAACCCTGCTAAGGATAAAATTGGAGAGCCAAAACGAAACCTTAAAGGTCCCATGTTTTGCTGAAATGTGGCATTTTGCTAAAATCCCCTTCAGATGCTACATTTTGTTACACCTGAAACTCTCTTCATTTCTCTCCTCTGTCAAACTCGCTGTTTCACTGTCTATGTATATGAAATACTACTGAGCCACGCCCCTCCGGAGAACAGCAGAGCTGAGCAACAAGCCAGGGGGAGGGGCTCTTCTTATATTAGGTCACATTAGGGGGAAATCTGATTGGCTTGTTTAAATCCAAGGAAGCGAAAGCAGGGAATGGTTAAATGTTTTCATACACCAACTGGAGATCCATCCTAATGCCTAAACATGAATTAAAAAGTGCATTTTGTGAAATAGGGATCCTTTAAAGTGTCAAAGTATGTTTTAGGCAGTAAAGCCTGATTTTGGCTCATTTTTTGTTCTTTTCTCTTTTTTGCTCAGCCACACCACCCTGAGAAAACGAGTAAGAGACGCTCTCACACACACACACACACACACGCACATGCACACACACACTACTGGTGTAAAGGTGTCAAGCTGTATTGTGTAGCCCTTGCTATTTTCACAAGTGTGAAGGTGCGAAGTGCAAAAAACAAAATGTTTTTCAGTAATGGATTTTATTTGGTTTGTGAGTTATTTATTTATTTATTTATTTATTTATTTTGTTCACTTTGTGAGAGGCAGGATTGATCCAAATCAGACTGTATAGGGAAACAAACAATTCCAGGTATGAAACAATCCTTGCTCACAAAAGTCCAGGTCCATTTCAACTCGGGATGCCCAGACTTGGCATCACAAATAATAATAATAATAATAAAATAAAGTAAAATAAAATGAAATATTTTCTTGAATATGAGAAGGAAAAATATCTAATGATGTTACAAATGAAACATTGGGTTCATGGGATTGAAATGAATACAATGGTAGACACCTTTGGCCTCCATAGTCCTACAGTTGGATTACAGAGGTTCCTAGATGGATGGTTGGATGGATGGATGGATGGATGAATAGTTGGATGAATGGTTGGATGAATGGTTGGATGGATGGATAGATGGATGGTTGGATGAATGGTTGGATGAATGGTTGGATGGAGGGATGGTTGGATGGAGGGATGGTTGGATGGAGGGATGGTTGGATGGATGTATGGTTGGATGGATGAATGGATGGATGGATGGTTGGATGGATGGATGGTTTGATGGATGGTTGGATGGATGGATGGATGGATGGATGAAGGGATGGTTGGATGGATGGACACTAAAATGGGTAGAAACTCAACCAAACTAGAGGGTTGAAGATAAGGAAGAAAGATATGTTTTTTTCAACAGTCTAGTTTTGGTGAGGCTGTGCCCTAGTGGCAGGTCTGAGGAGCTATCTTCAGCTAAATAATTTTCATAGATTATGGCACTGTGCAAAAGTCTTGAACTGGAGACTCAGCAGGCAAGACAAACCCACTGTCCCAAAGTGACAAAACCCGACTTAAGTGTAAAACTGAGACCCGTTCCAAATGTATGATTTTAAATCAGAGCCTGTTGAGTTCCCAGTGATGGAGATGGATGAGACTGGAGGAGAGATTATTAACGCCTGGTCCAGGCCACTGCAGTTCAGCGCAGTATGTGAGGGGTCCAAGCACCTGCTTCTGTTGTGTGTGTGTGTGTGTGTGAGTGTGTGTGAGAGAGAGAGAGAGAGAGAGAGAGAGTCTGAGTAAAGTTCACATTTATTAATCATGTCCTCGCAAATAGCACCAGCACTGCGTGCGCCCTCTGCATCTTCTACCCCGACCTCAAACCAAAGGTTTTGTCACCGTCACTGACTCATCGTTTTAAAGTCCAAAGCAAAATCCTACAGCAGAGGTCTCTGCTTTTGGAATGGGAGAAATATAAAGTTATTTTTGAAAAGGCCATATCTACACTACAACCAACCTTACAATGCAATCATAAGGGATTATATTCACTTTATATATATATATATATATATATATATATATATATATATATATATATATATATTATGGTATATGGTATAATGCACCACATTAATCATTTCTAAATTCATGATAAACATGGTTTATAAAAGGTAATGCTTTTTCATAAATATATATATATATATATATATATATATATATATATATATATATATATATATATTTAGAAATGATTAATGTGGTGCATTATACCATAATCAGAGCTCGTAAAAAACATAAGAAATTCAGCCCCAGGTTGTTTTCCTTTGCTTACTCTCCTCCATTTTTCCCCTCTAGCTCATTGTAAATTTCCTACAGGATCAATAAGGTGTCTGTCTGTCTGTCTGTCAGTCTGTCTAAAGACGCAGCATGGTCATGTTACCAAAAAACAGCAACTCTGACTACGTCTATTACAAATGGCTGACACTGGAGACTCCTTCCGTAAACAGAGAACCTCTGGAGTACAATTCCCTGTGAATGAGTCGTTGCTATAGAAACGATTAGAATTTTTAAATTTTAAGAAGAATTTGTATAAACCTGTGTGAGCTGCCGTTCTCGGAAACTAATCAACACCGATCATAATGACGCGTCAGATTTCAGAAATTCAAAAGCAAAAAGTTCCGTGTTTCAAAAGAAGAAATTAACGGATTTGCGGCGGTTTCTGAATCCTGAGTGATGATATGCTCCATGAGCAGCAGCGTGATTAAGAGCATGCTCTGATTTAAATTGCTGATTTGAGTTATTTTCAGCACAACACCATGGTCACAGTTTTTACACACACACACACACACACACACACACACACACACACACACACACACACACACACGAGACACTTGTTTCAAAGCCACGTGTGTCCAGGAATAGTGTCAATAATTAATACAGCACACGCACATGTAAAGAGCCAGGGCCGTTTTGTTTGTCCGCAGATACACCATGATGTCGTGCAGGTGCGCTGCTCTATTGTTCAGAGGTGAGTCAGGTCCGAATATTTGCATTTGGTACGCCGGACTCGTCGCTGATTTACACACAGGCTTTCTGAAGAGCGGCTCGGAGGTGTAAATGCGTCTGTTTGAAATGGCCGCCTTCATAACGGCTGCCAGAAAGTGTTGTGCTTTAGCGCTAATTAACCGCGAGCACGGATGGAGAATGGTAACGAAGATGCGATTACGTGTGAGCCAACAACAGATAAAACAATAGCAGCAAGAGAACAACAAGAAAACAAACAAACAAATAAATAAATAAATAGGTTTCATTAATTATAATGAGACCAAGCATGATATTGTATATAGTATTATACTGTCGTGGCGCGTGCTTTGCTGGAACAAATGTTAATGAAATGGGTATTTTAAAGGAAGATTACATAGGCTAGCTGACCTACACTGTATATAAGCTAAATATGTAGAATGTACGTAGGCGTTCAAGTCACACAATCACTCAGCAACACCACAGTTATTGCCACGTCCCCCGCACAGTTCTGATCAAGCTGCTCCAAGCCCTTTCCACATGTGTGGGCCATTGATGGAGTTCCTGGGGGGCCAGGCGGTCTGATCACGGCTCCGGCGTACTGAGCAATCTTTCTGCCTTGATGGTGTCCAAGCATTAGTGAAAGACTGGGCTGAGTGCATTCGTGTAGCAGGGGATTATATAGAGACATGAAGGGAGATTTTAACTCTTATAACTGTGTTCTGTTATTCTGCACAATCAAAAGTCCCGGTTTGACGTGAACAGCCCCCGGGATTGCATTTTCTCTATTTTTTAGTAACATTGAAACTGGCTCCTTGCACAATATATTCTTTGCAGAAAGTCAAGGCAAGGTTAAGTAAATAAAATTTTTATTTCATTACAGATTCTCTGTATATTTGTGCTTTAGGGGGAAAAATACAAGCACAGTCAGTCACACACACACACACACACACACACCACTATGCCCATCTCCAGATCTTAATGATGTTCATAAATATCTCAAAATGTCAGAAAGCTCTTAAAATAATAACACTACTGTATAATTGTGAAGTTACAGTATTTCATTTTAACGATGCATTCACACCTTCAACTCACTGAAACCGAAACAGGACTCATTCACACCTCTCCTATTGACAGAAGACGCTCAGACTCTGTTCCGTTTCTCAGCCCTAACGTAGATTACATTCTTCCAGAAATTTCTTAGAGACCTGAACCTCATCAGCCACGTCAAGAAACTAAACTATAACTTTGAAAACCCAATACAAGCTCTAACAGCTCCTTACTGTTCTGCTCTCTTAAACATTTTAATTTACAACATTTGGCAGAAGCCCTTATCCAGAGAGACTTACCCATTTATCTCATTATACACTTGAGCAGTTGAGAGTTAAGGGCCGTGCTCAAGGGCCCAACAGTGATATGAACCTGGGAAACCACCAAGCCGTAGTCCAATGCATTAACCAATGAGCTACCTTCCGGGGCAGAAGAAGGGGTACTAACTTTTGAACATGTAAACTTTCTTTTGACTGCAGTTGTGACCCCTTGACGGGAGCAGCCAAAGGAAAAGCTTACATGTTCAAAAGTTTGTACCTCCTCTTTTGGGCAGTCAAGAGGTCACTCCACACACACCTTGTCACAAGTTTTTTACGCCAGATACCCTGCCTGATTGTAACCCGCCCATTTTTCCTACCCAGAACGGTACTGCATCCGTGGCAACCCATCTACCCACTGCGGGGCTTGAACCAGGATTCTCGGATCCTCAAATCAACAACCTAGAGTCTTGGCCGCCTGAGCCACCACTCCCCATCTGCAGACCTTTCGCAGCACTCTAAAAACCAGACACGCCCAGCTCGCTGATAGCCTGAAGGTCATCTTTCTGTAGCCACTAAATACTCTGCGTCCTCAGTGCTCAATAATCAAACATGTGGTGTGTTTGGAGACCGCGATTGAGACCGACTGTGTCCTCACTTCTTAATAAGCTTGAGGGTTTTCTGAGTAGACGAAAGCTGAAATAAGAAATCAATGAGATAATCAGGAACACAGACTTCACCGAATTCACCAGACGCTAAGAGGCACACACACACACACACTCCTGCTTCCCTGCATCAGCCGTTAGGTAAGGAATAAAACACTCCATGTCATGAAACTAATCAATGACAGGGTGGTGTGATGGAACTGAGTGACTATCACCACATGGATGCTCATGCAAGGCTCATGCAAGCGGAAGTCCTTCTCAAAAGAACCATAAGAACCGAGACAGATTAAATTCGTATGCCGCGGCTAGCGTCGTCATTCTGTTTTTATTTTTTGTTACTTTTTATTCATTCCGAATGTATGTGATTTAAAACGGCGTTGACACCTTTGCAGCTTCTCGGGACCTCGAGAGAATAGAAACTCGGCTCCGAGCTCTTCCTCCTCCCTGCCACATGACCCAGCAGGAGCAGCCCTCGCTTTATTACCCTCCACGTTGCATTGTCATATCCAAGGGGTTTGGAGCGACTCCTTTTTCCTTTCGAGTCGGCGTGCCTTCCAGGGCCGAGCGCCAAAAACGGGCATCGCGGCAGCACAGCGGGTAGTCATTAATTAGAGCAGAAAAACGGGGTGAAAACAGAGCTGCCGAAATAATGAAGTACACAAGCTAGAAATGTAAGTTTCTGCCCACCTGCTTCATCATTAATACGGACAATTAAACAAATAGTCTTCATAGGCTGTCTCAACCATTCACCAACACCACTTGCATATCGCACGTCTGGAACTCGGCTGGGAGTTACTGCCACGTCCCCAGACTGCCCTGACCTCGCTCCAAGACATTTGCACCTCTTCCTGGGAGGCCAGCGTTCCAGACGTGAATCAGGCAGGTAGTCCAATCATGTCTCCCGTACCACCACATTGATGTTGTCCGAGCTCTAGTGAAACACTGGGATAAGTGCATTAGTGCAGCAGGAGATTATATAGAGAAATAAAAGGGAGATTTTAACTCTCCTAACTGTGTGCTGTTATTCTGCACAATCAAAAGTCGTGGTTTAATTTGGACACTCTCTCTGTGTTTCACTTAAATTTGTCCACAGACAGCAGAACTTCAGTTTCACAGCCTCTTCCTGCAAGATTTTTAAATGAGCGTTGGTGGATGAGAGAGAGCGAGAAGAAAATAGCATGAAAGCATGAAAGCGGTCCAAATTAGAGCACAATTTAAAAGGTTAAAAGCATTCCACTGGAGGAGTGGTGAGGTCGAGAGGTCCAGCTTCTACATGGATTTAATCACGGATCGCATGCCTCAGCGCTCGCTACACCACTAGATTAAAGAGAACAGACTTTTCTTTCTTTTAGGCTACTGGGTAAAAAAAAAAAAAAAAAAAGAATAAAAAATCAGAGTAAATCCCGAGCACATTTGATACTACTGTAGTTCCAGCTCATATTTCACTCAGAAACCTGACAGCATTCAGATCATTCCCAGGCTTTCTGACTGCACACGTGCCGCGCCACAGAGGCAGGATTTGAGCGTTTAGCTAATAGATAAACTAGACAGATCTAGGCATATGTGGGATTTCCAAAGCTGCACCCCTTGAAATTCCTGGATGTTAACACATATACACTGTCTACCCTAAATCAGATTCCTCTTTGCTCTTTTTGTTTTATTTTTTATTATTCATTAGCCAATTCTTAGCTAGCTAACTAACAAACACTAACTGATAACTAAGTAGCAATCACATGTTTCCTCAATCATACAGTACAGAATGAAAAGCGAATACATGATGTTTTAGGGTAGGCACATGCTAGCTAGTTAGCTACCAGCTGCTGTTAGCTAGTTATTGTTGGATTCTTGCGACAAAGTTGTAAACACTTTTCTTTTGCACTCTCTGGACCATGTTTGGCTCCTATTTTAGTTCCTCTGTGAAAGCTATAGTTAATCTATTATCAATGCGAACAGACATCGATTCAGTCTGCTACTACATAGAAGGTTGCATTTCGCTAGCTAATTAGCACTGCTATTACTGTATCTTTGCTAGCTCCAAGAAGCAGAAAATGTGATTGCTTTATTATTATTATGGGTCAGTTTTACACCTTCATTCATGAGAAATTTCCTCACAAGCCTTGGTTTGATTTTTTTTAAACTCGTTGTATATTATTTTCTCATTCTATAATGTTTGTATATGAGCTGTTTGGACTTTTAATATACAGTGGAACCTCGGATTGCGAGTAACGTGGTTTACGAGTGTTCCGCAAACCGAGCAAAGATTTTTAATAAATAAAGTATTAGTTTACGAGCGCCGAGTATCATGTATCACGCATGCGGCTCTTATTTTGACACCGAGCGGCAAGTGATCACAACTGAGCCAATGATTTTTCTCTCTCTTGTGCTGCGGGAATTATGCGTAATCGTCTCCCCTGCTGCGTCCCCTGTGTCAAAATAAGAGTCCCCTGCTGCGTCTTAGTCTTCGTCTCTTATAATCAACATCTCCCTCTCTCTCTTCTGTTTGCGCGCGCATAATTTGACACTGTGCCCCACACACACCGACACACACACACTTACTTTGTGTGTGCTGTGCGAGCGCGCGCACGTAATTTAACACCAACACACACACACACACACACACACAAATCTCCCCCAGCGCTTTACACACGCGCTTTATTTACACAGAAAACGCAGCTCTGTCGCGATTCTTTTCAAAGGTAAGGTGCTGGTTCATTTGTTATTTTTTACTTTCCAGCAGTGATTCCGTTAGTCTGCTCACACGAGTATCATTAGAGAGATTAATTTTTTTTTCCCCATTAACAGTGTTTGCATTGTGTATGTTAGTTGTGAAGCTTAAAAAGCGAGGTGTGGGAGGGAGGAGGAGTTTTACTGTTTAAGACGAGGCGAGGGGCTAATTCCACACACACACACACACACGGAAACACTTATCTGTCTGGATTTATTTTTACTTTTTTTAAAAATGTTAAGTGCAGGTTAATTTGTTTTATTTTTACTTTATATGCTGCATTAATTATTTTTTATGTATTTATTGTTTTGGGCTGTAGAACGAATAATTTGAGTTTTCATTATTTCTTAAGGCAAAATTGAATTTGGTTTACGAGTATTTTGGAATATGAGCCCGCTTCCGGAACGAATTATGTTCGTAATCCAAGGTTTCACCGTGTTCGTAGAAGTTTTCCATTTGCTACACAGTTACATTACAATTTGTAGGAAGAAATAATGATAGTGTATCTATCGGTTATTGCAGACTGATTTGCCTTTAATTTGTGTTTCTGTACAATTTGTAAGTTTGACGTGCGGTGCTACCAGGGTGCCCTAGGGCAACTTGCCCTGTGTGAACTCCCCTTTAGCGCGTAATAAATAAATACATAAGTAAATACCCTTTTCCCCCTTATCTTTGCTAAAGTCCTGAAATGAAACACTGCATATGAAATTACTGTATATCCAATGTTCTGTAAGAGAGCAACACAGTAATGCAGGTTAAACATACGGTAAGTGTTATATTTTACTACATACATAACATTATACTCACAGAGAGATAACACAGCCGCATACTTTTATCTTCTGCCCCTTACTCATTTTCTTTCCTTTTTTTCCCCCCCCGAACCTGGCCACCTAATACCTTTGACATTTTCTTACTTTATTTTTATTTATTTATTTATTTTTTATTTCAACAAGAATCAGGACTTTACCCTGGAGTCACGACTAAATCAGAATCCAGAATTCAGGAGCGGTGTGATATACATGTAAATAACAGATCATGTTATGTGTATGTGTGTGGGCTGTGCATCTAAAGTTTAGCTTACAGACTTGAAGGAAAGTGTTGAGTGCCAATTTAAACACTTGATTACTCTTCACTCCGTTCCAGAGCACTAATGAGTCGTAACGCTCAGCCGAGCTCCAGTCCACTCAGCATGCACAAGACGCTCTGGGGCGTCTCTTTAATCGCGTGATTATCACGATCGTTATTCAGTGATCAATGTCCATGATTAATGTAAAATTTTTGTATTTTTAGACCTTTTTTTTTTAATTGATTGCGGGGAAACACTTTTCTCCAAAGGGATGTCATCACATTCATAAGCCTTCAAAATTAGCTCATCATGACGCGTCTGGCTGTCAGTTTAAGAGCAAACGGTCAGATCAGACGTGCAGATGAACCCTCGCGAAACCTATTGAATAGTGAGCGAAGGAGACGAGTTCGATTTTAATGCATGTAATTGTCTGCGTAGACTCGGATACGAGGAGAACGGTAGCGGTAACCATGGTAACCATGTGGAAAATGACCATAGTGAACAGTTTAACCAGGAGGCATGGAGGCGGGGAGAGGTTTGACGTTGACGTTCTTTGCTTTTCACTTTTCACTTTAATTCTCTCCACAAGGTGCAGCAGAACAACACAAAAATATACATCTTTTTGTGATATTTGTAATATACATGTATCTACACTCTGGTATACGGCTTTAACATTAGGCAGGAAACTGTAGTGGTGTGACGCCTTTTGTGTGTGAGGATATTATTTGCTTATCCTACGGAAAAATTTCAAAAGGATCAAATAATTTTACCGCATCAAGCAAATAACATTAAAATCACTGGAATTGAATTAAGAACGACCTAGTTTGAGGAAATAATTTTTTTCCTTTTTAATAATATCACAAATGACGATCGCGTAAACGTCTGGTGAAGTCACAGGGTAAAAAATGGCCAGTAGAAATCTAAGCCATGATTAATAGCGAAAGTAATAAAATAGTGGTTTCCATACACACAAACAGCTGAGTGTCCCTAAGAAAACCATTTGTTAGTGAGACTCATGAGAAGAAAAAAAAAAAAGGCTTCAGTTTGCTAGAGAGCATAAAGATTGGAAAAGGTCATTTGACCTGATGAGTCCAGACTGAGTCTAGATTCCAGAGCGATGGGCGTGTCAGGGTGAGAAGGGAAGCGCCTGAAGCGATCGTGCATAGTGTCCACTGTACGAGCCTCTGGAGGCGGGGTTATGATCTGGGGTCGCTTCAGCCGCTCAGGTCGAGACTCAGCAACGTTACGTGGCGATAAAATGAAGTCACACGACCACCTGAATGTACTGAATCACCAGCACATCACATCTGTGGAGTTTTTCTTATTCCCTGACGAAACCGACGTATTCCATAGATACAAGCCTTCCACAAACATACCTGTGGTGAAATCCAAAATCGCGCCTCCTAAAACCACTAATCGACTCACCGATTAGTGGAGAACGTTCTTCCATAATGTAACGAGTCGCTTCTGGCCTGATTTTAAAAACTCAAGAATGTGTTACACTGGTGAAGTGTAAATCAAGTGTTAAGCAGGCCTCAGGAGATCATCAGCTCCATGCTGGTATGCGTGAATTCCAGACTCGCTCAGCGGTCGGTTAATTTATCCCGGATCTTTCAGAGATGGTGGAGAAGACGGAGGAGCCCCTGCAGTGGTGCAGATGTTACCGCGCTTCAGCGCTCATCCGTAACAGGTGAAGCCGACCAATGGATAGGAGAGACGATACTGTGAAAATTTTATCCTAGTTTAAGGAGGTAAATATACACGACGGGTGCAAGTTGGAGCAACTTGTTTTGGGGGGGGGGGGGGGGGGGGGGGTTATTCAATGGATCGGGGTATGCCTTGCAGTCTTTTTAAATTCCGCAAGTGCAATTTTGTGTATTTTAACAGATATTTATTTATTTATTTATTTATTTTAAAGTCTTACATTTATTTAAAAAATTTCCATAGCACAATACGTTTCCCTGGCCTGGCATCTCATCCATCTCACCCCAAGTGTTCATGCCAAAGTCGATAGTCTCTAGATCCGTTCTGACCTTCAGCAGGCTTGTAGTTATTACTTGTACTTGTTCAAAATACACATGTTGTCATTGTCACACTTGTGATGAATAGTGTCTCGTTTGAAAGTCCGACTTTAAATACAAAAAGTAATGTTCGCATTAGTCTTCAGACATGCTTTCCAGAAACAATACTTAATCTTCAAAGGCCGAGTGTGATTGGTCTCACATGGGGACATCCAGGATGCCGTAAAAAGGGTGGGGTAGGTAAGGATGACTCCAAGGGCTCCTAAATGACTGAAGACCCCTATAAGGCTTTTAAGTATCTAATGGCACCTCAGTGTAAAACTTGAACGGTTTAAACTAAAGATAAAGCGCGGCACAGCATAGCGAGAGACTTTGAGAGAGGACTTGCGAACATTCATTTCAATGTTGTAAAAGAAAAAAGAAAAAAAAAAACAGGTGTGAAGAACAAGAACACGTGAAGAATGATGCGATGATTTCTACACCAGCATTATATGGGATCTGAATAAACAATCCAGAATTGGAGCTGTGTTCATATGGAAATAATAATAATAATAATAATAATAATAATAAAGAACAATTATTATGAAAACTATCACATCTAGGAGAAATATAGTGAAAATAGGATTTAAGCAGATAAATACTTCTTTCGTGTTTCTTGTATTTTATTTTTATGTAACTATAATATAAAGAAATGATAAATATCATTATAACATTACAACACATCTATACATGTTTCTACTTTATATTTTTTTGCTTGCACATATTTATTTGACTGCCTTGTGTGTATTTTATTATATATTTTTATTATATCATTTGTATTTGTTCTTGTTTTTATTGCACAATTTATATTTATTTTATGTCCATTTTTACACGGTTGACATTTTTTTCCCCATTTGCAAACTTTTTAAAAATTGAACTACCTTACGTGTTCTCTTCTTGTTCAATAGCAGTCGCGTAAGCATTTTACTGCACATCAGACTGTGAATGGTAAATAAAATAACATTTTTATTTGTATTTATTTTATTTTAATGTATTAATCACCCTGCATATACACTGTACTGTATATGTTATTGCATTTCAAATTTTTTTTTGTCTTTTTTCTTAGTCGTCACTAGTATTATTATTATTATTGCTGTTGTTGGTTCACACAGAAAGGTGCTATTACATTATTATTTTTTATAATTGTTATTTTTAAAAAACTATTTATTTATTTATTTTATTTCACACAGAAAGATCATATAAAATTATATTATTATTATTGTTATTGTTATTATTATTATTGTTATTATTATTATTATTATTATTATTATTATCCATATGCAATACATTACTATATTATTTTCTCACCCAGATTAAAAGTGTAAAGCCAGACAAGTTTTAGATGGGCAAATTCCATGGAGAGGGTATGACTCAGTGAAGCATTACTATAAAAAGTAGGTCGCGCGCACACACACACACACACACACACACACACACACGCACACACACTCACACAGACACACAGGCTTGCAGTGATGTAAACGGCATCTCAGGTCAAGGCGGTGTTGTAAACATCCCACTTTTCCACCTCCCCTGTCCCCCTGCCGTCTTCCTAACACCTTCTCTTTTTCCATCCGCGTTTCTTCTGCCTCCAGCCCAACTTCAGGACTTTGTGGTCCAACGTGGTCATTAAAGTGAAAAATCACACAGCAAACGCGGACAAGCCGAGGAATATTAAGAAACAAAGCTACATCGCCTGTGGGCGTTTTGAGTTATGCGCCGCCGGTCCCTCGGCAACAAGTTCGAGTGTGCTCAAGGCAACAAAATGTGAAGCAAACAGGCGAGAGAGCAGCTACAGCCTTTCATCTCTCCATCCAGCTCATTAGCCGATAGTTCCCCGGGCTCCAGACACCACCGCTCCCCCTGCATCCTAATCGCTCTTTTTGTGGAAACAGTTAGTCGGGTTTGCCAAAATATGTTATTCGTTCTCTAAAAATAAAACATCAGGACAGAAAATGATGCTCCGCATCATGAGTCACAACAGGAACCAAATTCTTTTCATCTCTAATCACTCCAGACTGTAGAACAGACAGTCGCTGGTGTCTCCGTTATGTTCCAGACTACACCGAGATGCCAGATCTGATCTTTTAGTCTTCACTCTTTTGTTATGTCTGTTTGCAGACTGATAATAATGTGGCACTCGATCATGCCCATGTTGCTCCACTCGAACATTTATACCTTTACTACAAACAGCTGCCATATCCAGATCCTAAGTCCACCAACCTGAGGCTCCTATTGCTCCTATTGTCCCAGCAAGGTCATAGCTCCTACTTCAGTTTGGATCCTACTCCACTCTTCTGTAGGCCACATGCTCCTGCTCCAGTCACACGACCCATAAACTTCCTGAGGCATATAACTTCCCACTTTCACTATCCTGAGATATACAGCCCCTGTAGTTTGTCACAATCCTGTCTACTCCTGACCCCTTAATAACCATGGTCCTGGTTGAATCTCACTCCAGAAATCCTGAAATTTACACATTCCTCTTGTGTTTGGGTCCTAACTCAAATCACAAGTGTACCATTCCGAGCTCTACACGCATCTGGACCTGCTATTCTGACACCCACACGCATCTATTCTATGTCTTAGATTTACAAGTTTTCCCATCAAAAAGTCTTCACGATCCAAGTTATTCTAGTCTGATACCCACAGATTGTACACCCCTTTAGAAGCCTACAAGCTTTGGAAGTCTACAAATTCCTCTTCCTTTTTGGCACCTATTTCATCTCCCATGTTTACCAACCTGAGGTCAACAAGCTCATCTTCCTGTTTGGATCCTACTTCAGCTCCTATAACTTCCTACTTTAGTTCCTACTTTACTTAACTCCTATATACAGTATATGCCCACCATCTTGAGGACTACAGGCTCCTTCCCTCAACTTGCATCTCAGGCACTTTGTAGTTAATCTACCACCTTAAGATCTACAAGTGCTTGTTCATGTTTGGATCAGACTTCAGCTACTACAGCATGTCTACCATCTTGAGGTCTTGAAAGCCCTGTTCTTGCTTGAATTCTACTTTATATTCTGAAACCTACCACTCTCAGGTTGTTGCTTCTAAGTGACTCCTAATTGAATTCCTATGTGTACAGCTTCGACCATGTGGTCATACCTACTGATTGTGTTTGGATCCTATTCCGCCATGAATCTACCAGCATCAGGTCTCCAAGCTCCTTTTCCCAGGTGAATCCCACTTGAACTCCTACATCTATAACTTCAATCTTGAGCTCTATAAGCTCCTGCTCTCCTTGGATCCTACAGTATGTCAGTTCCTAAGAATAGAATCTACAGTACAAGCCCCTGCTCCCATATGGGTTCTTCTTCAACACCTATGCATACTCCAACCTTCTTGATAGCTATTAGACCAGTATTTCAGATCTTACTTCAGGGCCTGAAGCTTCAAACTTGATGTTATCCAAGCTCCTATTTGCATTTGGATTCTGTCTCCCACCATAAGGTCTCCAAGGTCTAATTCCCATGTGAATCCCACTTGAATGCCTACGTCTATATAGTACCTGCTATCTTGAACTCTAAGAGCTCCTGCATTTCCTGGATCCTATGTCAGCTCAGTCTAGAATTCTGAGATCTACAAGCCCCTGATCCCATTTAGGCCCAACTTCGACCACTATCTTGATATCTAAATCAGTCCATTACTCCAAATCTTACTTTTAGACGGTCTAAGCGCCAAACGATCATGCGACCTCCTACTTGCATTTGGATCCTACTTCAATGCAGACACCTTTAAATATGAGTTCTACATCAAGTTTTCCAGTAAAAGTTACACTGAGTGCCTTCATACCAAATATGTTCTTGTCCTTAGCACTTAACTTTGGAATTTCTGTGCTGGTCAAAAAATGGTTTAGAACAGCAAATCGGAAACGCTGGGCCCCGTGCTACACAGTATTTGGTTCGACAAGCGGTTTATAAATGCAAATCCCTCAAATTTACATTTATTCATTTGGCAGAGGCCTTCATCCAAGCTGTGCAGATGAAAGTTAAAGTCCTTGTTCAAGGTTCCAGTAGCAGCTTGACATTAGGGTAATTTAAACTGATAACCTTTCGAGCAGTACTCCAGGACCATAAAGCATGCGGCAATAAACACAGAGGTGTCCTCTGCCTCAGAGCTAAGGGCATGGAAATCAACCTTAATGTCAGCAGGAGCATATTCAATAGTGTAAAGGATGGTGAAAGGCAGACAAACAAATCTCATTCGTCCATTATCAGAGCGTGTATCTGTTTACAGGCCTGGAGCACTCTCCTTTATCTAAATCTTAACAATGCCGGTTCACAATACGGTGCTCTCGGCGGCGGAAAAGCTTCTGGCTGACGGTCTTTAAACGCCTCACTGGAAGACATGTTTATTCATTTTTCTTTTCTTTTATTGAGGTTTCACAAAAGTACTGTAGCCTACCTGATGGAGCCGGTTAGCTTGGCAAAGACAAACGTCTGCACAGCTCATTGGAGCCTTTCAGGTATTTTGCTCTCGATCTCTGTCGGAAATGCGGATTCCTCCCTCGGGGCTTTGTGTGCTTCCCTTAATGGGCAGATTCATCAGAGTCGGTCCTGTCTCACTGCTCATTCGGGTTAATTGTGTTTCTTTACACATGCACGCACACGTCCTTCTCGAAGCCCGGCTAATATTTTCAAAGACATGCCGAGATTCTCGAGAGGAGAATTAGTGTTTCAAACAGAAAGCTGTAACGCGAGCAATTTGGAATTCAGCCGCGTGTTAAGAGCTGGTTAGCTTTGTAGCCGTGAATAAAATAACACGCATAGTTCAGATGCCATCGCGAAACGACTTTGAAGCGATTAATAAGGAGACAGTGTGTTGTGTAAGAAGATATAACGTTATGAGATGCGTGTTCTTGCCGAGCCCCGCGAATGTGAGGACACTTGGCCAAACCTGTTAATTATTAAGTTTGGATGTCTCCAAATTCTTGTGGACAGCCTTCCAAGAAGACTGGAAGCTGTTACACCTGCAAAAGGGGTCGTGGCGACTCCATATTGACGTACTGTACAGTATATGCACAGTATTTGGATACAATGCCATTGCATAGTGTGCAATTCTTGTTATACATTAATGTTGTATTACTAACAAACATACCTGTTCCTAGAAATCTTTTTCAATGTAAATTCTGTCTTTAGGACCTGGGAAGGATATAGTAAAATTCAGCCAATCTGATTTTTTTTTTTTTTGGCTTTGTCAAACTTGGACTTAGGCCAGTGCCATGTAACTGAATGAAGACATGAATTGAGTAATTTAATGAAGCGTTAAATTTAATTGCTGATTGGGGAGTCAGGAGTTTGAGCCCTGCCACTGCCGGGTCCCCAGTGTCGGGTTCTTGGGTAAGACCCTTAGCCCTAAGTCCCATGCAACCCAAAAGTGGGAAGCAGGCAGTGTTGGGTTCTTAGGCAACTTTTAACCCTAAAACCCATACAACTTAACCACTGCGTGAAGTGCTGGGCCCAAGCCTGGTTAGAAAATGGGAGGTTTGTTCCAGACCTTGGGGCTTCCTGGCGACCGCAAAAAACGATAAAACACAAGGGAAAAACAATAGACAATCAGATTCTGATATACAGCCAATGCATTGCAGTTTATTTCCCATTTTCTAGACATTTTGAAAAACATTTATGTTCTATACTGGTATTTCTTTCCGTGTATGGTTCTTAGTTTCTCTGGAAAGAGCTCTCTGAAGGTCCATGTCTGGACTACACAGTTTGCTCCTGCAGTGGAATGAATAAGCATTTAAAATGATCTACACGTCTAATCACCGACACTATCACAGCTGTGCTCTGTGGCGAGAGCTCTTGGGGCCAAAAACAGGAAAAGAGGGGAAAAAAAGAGAAAAGACAGAAAGGAGACTGAAAGGTCAAGGGAAAGCTTGGAGACGCTGCGGGACAATTGGCCCTGCCATCGCCCTCGAGGACACGTGTGTAGTCACATAGAAAAATGGAATTTGTTCTGAATGTTGTCTCGGTTAGCCTTTAGGGTGCTGGACGTTTCTCCTAAGAGCCTTGGGCATATTGTTCACCATCTGGTGCCTATCTTGAATCACTGCATAGTACTGACAGACCAGAGCAGGGACGGCCAAGTATTACTCACCACCGCTCGTCCACCTGCCGTTATTCAGATCCCAGGCACTGCTCCAGACAGACGAGTCCCAGATTCGCAGGTGTGAATTTGTTCGACATTATAGGATATACAGTAGGATCTATATGTAGGCTGAATGGTACCATACCCAAAAAAGAAGCTTTAGTCTAGTATTGCTTAAACATGAAAGCTCACTATGAAGAGATTGGAGCCGGTTGGTAAAAGAACTCTTCTTCAACATCATGTGCAATATCTTTTAGCAATATCATGTCTATCACAGCTATTATTTGTCGCCGTTGCCATGTAAATTCTACATCAGAATCTGGTTTCTGATATTGATTGCAGAAATGAGAACAGTACGTTCATGAACATTTCTTCTTGTTTGAAAAAATCCATGGTATACTGTAATTCTGCATGATCCCGCTAGAGGGTCAAAACCAAGATGAAGCTTCACGGAATGCTCATGAAGGGGGTTCGTGCCAGACCATTCAGCTCATGAAACGGTGAAACTCCCGGGCGACTTGGGGTGCGAGATTCTGCCTCATCCACACTACTCTACTCTCCCGGGTCTCGACTTCTTCCTCTTCCGTCACTTGAAGAAAGCGCCTCGTGTCAGGCGTAGCAGTGCAAGGTGAGACGTTTCCTCAAAAGCCAAAATGAAGGCTTCCTCAAAGATGGTCTCCAGCAGCTCATCCATGGTTTGCAGAAGTGTGGAGGATGTGTAGGGAAGGACTAAGCTCACGACCGACGATCGTTTTCATTACATTATTTTTTTCTTAGCAATAATAACAACTTTACGATCACCCCTCGTATCTTATTCTATCTTATCTTATCCTTACGCATGACCACCCAGCCTCACTTCAAACCTCAGAGTTTGCTCAGTCAGTAGGGCATGTGCATGACAGCAGGATCACTAAATCAGCCCTCATACTCAGACCTTCCCCATGGCAACTCAAAGAATAACGCTTTACAAAATCTGCTGAAAGCACAAACAGCAGGCAGGCGTCTGAACAACCTGCTTCCCCCAACTGTACGAGGAGCGCAAAATCCTCCAGGAAGGGACGGACCTGCAAACCCCTGAACAGCCCTTCTGATGAACACATGATCCATATTCATAAAGAAGTGAATTTAATTAGCCTGGACATCTAGCCTTTTAATTTCCCCTCCTGGTGTGCTACAGATTAGAATTTTTGTGCAGATCTGATTTAATGAGATTATTTATTCAACCAAGAGGAGAGACCAAAAGAAAAATAATAAAGATGGAATTACACTTTCTGGTCAGTCTAGAAATGGTGCACAATAGCGCTAATGAATCAAAGTACTGTACAGAGAAGTAAATGCGCGGTGATGATAATTATAATTGAGGTACAAAAGAAATTTCCACCCATTCGGGCATTTGTTCAGTGATTTGCCTTTCAGATCAGATTTTTGTATATACAGTACATTTCCCTTTATAAATAATCTCAAGCTGAAATAAATCAGGATGTCACGGTCTCCTCGTCGATCATTCGAAATATTATTTTTTATTTTTAAACAAATCTAATTATTGCAAGCCATCTTGCGCATTAGAAGGTGTTGATGGATTTTCCAGAACAGCAGCTGTGACATTAAAACATACTGGGGCTACAGTTACACTAATCATCCATAACGTTAACACATTAACACTGATTATCAATTCCACACTAGTAAACTGGTGGCAGGATCACGGGCACCCGAGGCCCACCCAAGGCCCACCCATGCCCGTGGGGTTGAAATACCAGAGCGTCTGGTCCGACCCTACAGAAAAGCCATTGCAGTACAAATCACAGGGAAAAGCCAATGCTGGCCAGGATAGAAAGGCACTGGAACACCCTCCAAACTCCCCAGATCCCAATCCAATTAGGCAACCATGGGATGCACTAGACAAACAAGTCCAATCCACGTAACCCACTGCCAGGTGACGACATCCTGGTGCCGGTCTCCACTACACACTCCGTGTTCTCCCCGTGCTTGGTGGGTTTCCTCCGGGTAGTCTGGTTTCCTCCAAAGACAAAGGCCGTCCAAAGACATGCAGATTAATAATTGTCTAATTGGCGTTCCCATATTGCTCACAGTGCCCATACAGTAACTGTGCCTTCAAGGGAAAGTATTTTTAACGGAATATATCAAATGTAAGATGTGGGAGTGGTGGCTCAGGTGGTTAAGGTTCTAGGTTTATTGATTTTCTGACCTGAGGATCCGAGTTAGAGTTCGTCGGTGGGTTGCCACGCCCCATACATCTACTGCATGCAGCGCCGGTCTCATTCGGTCCCAATGTAAGATTTCCATTTTACATTTGTTGAATGTTAATGTTTGAGATATTATAAAACTGTGTAATCTATTTCCTCTAACCAGTTTGTGATGCATTTCTTTATTCCAACATTGCATGATTATAATACAATCAAATCTGAGTACAGTGGAACCTTGGATTACGAGCACAATTCGTTCCGGAAGTGGGATCGTATTCTAAAAACACTCGTAAACCAAATAGAATTTTCCCATAAGAAATAATGAAAACTCATATTATTCGTTCTACAGCAAATAAATACATAAAAATAATCAATACAACATATAATGTAAAAATAAAACAAATTAACCTGCACTTAACATTAAAAGAAAAGTAAAAATAAATCCAGACAGATAAGTGTTTCCGTGTGTGTGTGTGTGTGTGTGTGTGTGGGTGTGTGGAATTAGCCCCTTCCCTCGTCTTAAACAGTAAAACTCCTCCTCCCTCCCACACCTCGCTTTTTAAGTTTCACAACTAACATACACAATGCAAACACTGTTAATGGGGAAAAAAAATAAATCTCTCTAATGATACTTGCATGAGCATACTAACGGAATCACTGCTGTAAAGTAAAGAATAAAAAATAACAAATGAACCAGCACCTTACCTTTGAAAAGAATCGCGACAGAGCAGAGTTTTCTGTGTAAATAAAGCGCGTGTGTGCAGCCGTGGGAGAGAGTGTGTGTGTGGGGGGGGGGGGGGGGGCACAGTGTCACATTACGCGCGCACACAGAAGAGAGAAGGAGATGTTGATTATACCAGTAAGAGACGAGCACTAAGACGCAGCAGGGGAGACGATTACCCATAATTCCTGCAGTGCGAGAGAGAGAAAAAGCATTGGCTCAGTTGTGATCACTTGCCGCTCGGTGTCAAAATAAGAGTCGCATGCGTGATACATGATACTCGGCGCTCGTAAACTAATACTTGCTCGATTTCCGATTAAAAATTTATTCAAAATCTTTGCTCGGTTCGCGGAACACTCGTAAACCAGGTTACTCGCAATCCGAGGTTCCAATGTATTTTAAAATTGCGATTAATCATGATTAATCACAGACTATGACTATTAAAAAAAAATTATTTATAGACAGCACTAATTTAAAGTTACGACATTTTAGTTTTTACTCTTTTTTTGTTTTTGTTTGTTTGTTTAAGAACCATTTACTCAAAGTGCAAATACTTTATATACAGTAGCTGATGTCTATGACAAGGAATTACAGTAAATGCGGGAGCATTGTGTTGTGTTGAAACTGTGTTTTACAAACTCGAGATGCAAAATGTTACGTCGTCCTCTTGGAAACGAGGTGGAGGAGGAGGATGGAGGGAGGGATGGAGGGAGGGGGGGGGTCTGAAAATCAGATGGGCCTTTTCTCAGATGAAAGCAACGATCCTTTAAAATATCTTAAAATAACTCTGGGGGTCATCACACCTCCTGGTCGTCCTCCTCTCGTAAATATTTTCCACTAACCGTTAATGTGCAGAAAGTCTTTCGGTATTATAACGCTCTCCGTTCTGCCTGTAAGTGTGAAGTGTGTCTTTTTTTAATTCCCCCTCGAAAGCGGACGGGGAAGGTGGTGCTGTCACTGCATTCACACAGGAAGCGAGACATGCCTTATTGTTCGCTCATATTCCGCGTTCAGGCCCCATTGCTCAGGAAATGATTCTCAGCTCCACTGACAGCATGCAGGACAGAGTTTCAGCTCGAACTCCCAAAATAACCGTGCGCACGGCTGAAAAGTGGCTCTGCACCGCCCCATCTCGCCCTCCCGTCTCTGTAAATTTAGACCCAGCACCAGGGTGAGCTCACACGGGCACGGATCTAACCCTCTGAAATGATAAGAGAAAAGAAAACAAGCAGGCGGCTGATGCACGTGTGGATATCCCGAGTCTCGTCACACACACACACACACACACACACACACACCAGAAGGCCTGCAATATGCTGACTCACAAACTCCCTATCACAGAT
Organism: Clarias fuscus; assembly: GCA_030347435.1. Classification (NCBI taxonomy): domain Eukaryota; kingdom Metazoa; phylum Chordata; class Actinopteri; order Siluriformes; family Clariidae; genus Clarias; species Clarias fuscus. The sequence continues at coordinate 3,802,542 of CM059229.1, forward strand.
CAAACATCACCTCCAGCTCATCCATGTTTACACACGACCAACGAGAGGCCAAACGCCGGAAGCCAGGCGATTTTAATACGGACGCGATAATCAGACATGACCCGCATGTGTGTGTGTGTGTGTGTGTTGTGGTGAGGCAGATGGTAAAGAAAGCAGCTAAATGTACTCTGATATTTCAAAGTCAATGAAGCTGCTTCTACAAACAACCACACAAGACTACACGCACACACTTAAATATACACAAATCTCATTTAAAATTGAGATATTTAGCTTTAGATCAATTGATGTGGAGAATATGTTATCAGTTATCACCACAATTCATTCCTCCAACAAATTTGCAATTTTTTTTTTTAAACTGAAAAATAAACTGAATTAAATCTTTGTCCGAACCAGTGAATTCCGTCGTGCAAAACGACTCGATCTCAAAACATCGTCCAGCTTCGACCCTCTCACCGTCATTCTCATCCATGCTTTCATTACATCCAGACTTCATTACTATTGGTTTATCCTGGAAACCTCTCATTAAACTTCAGCATGTTCACCATCCTGCCGTCCCCCCCCCCCCCCCCCCGTCTTACTCCGTCCTCATCACTTACAGAGCCTTCAACGACACCATTACTAGTAGTCCGATCTCCTACGCCATCACCCCCTCGTGTCAAACCCAGCCGATTCAGACCTTCATCCTATTCCGGAGGGACAAAGTACCGAACCTGGAGCCACAGAGCCTCCTCAGCACTGAAAACGTTATTTTTTTTAAGAAGCTTTAAGCAACATTATGCAATGCAACTTCTACCGTATAAAGGAATAATATTATGATTTTGTGTTCATGCAGATGAATCGTATGAGCGAGTTTGACCCTGATGGCCTCCCGTAATCACATCGCGGTTCCCCGGCTGTGTGCGATAACGGCACGTTTAACGCGGATAATAAGACGACTGAGGAAACGTCACCAGGTGTCATGAATGGCAAGTTTCAGAATACATAAACCACAAGACACTAGAAAGACTATGAAAGTGAGGCAGAAGCTACTTTTATTGCACTTACTGGACGTCAGCGGGTAACTGGAACTTACAGTATATAATTGTTATAAAGTCGCATGATCGGTTTCCTCTAACCAGCGTGTCGTGCATTTCTTTACTCCAACAATAATACAAATAAATCGGAGTATTTTAAAATCGCGACTAATCACAATTCTAGGTTAATTCAAATTTTTCTCGTAAACACAAGCAGACTTTAAGGATCGTTTGCAGACGCTACAGATGTGCAGATGATACACAGGTTAATTACTTTGCACATGCACTACACTAATTTCTTTTCTTTTATGGCAGCCTTGGAGCTGCTGAGTAAAGCTGTTAACAAACGTGTAGAGGTGCACAAAAATCAATCAATCAATCAAATCAATCGATCAATCGATCAATCAATAAATACCGTCATGTGGAAGGCTTTGCTTGAACTACAGAAAAGAAAAAAAAGAAGCAGCTCGACCAGAAACCGTGTGTGTCGGTGAGATTGCAGTCGAAAGCTCAAGCCCTTGCGGCAGTACCTTCCTGTAGACGATCATGTTGGGCGAGTCCTCTTCGGGATCGGCCGCGCCCCCCGCCGCCCCCTGCTCCTGCGAGGCCTGAGCCATGCGCTCCTCCTGCTCCTCCTGCTCCCCCTCCACGACGGAGTGACTGCAGCTCGCCGCCTGAAAACGGAGAAGAGATCAATCGCATGGACCAGATCCCGGAGAGCTTTCCAACAACCGGGCGCTTTGAAGCCAACAAATTACCCATCTGCGGCCGTTTGATCGCCGTGAATGCCGACAGATTAACATTTCATAAGCTCAATACAATATGGTGGAGAGGGAGCGCAGCGTTATGAGTTTATACAGACAATAGCGGCGAACATCTGCTCGGTTTGAACAATGAGCGGGGAGCGAAAAATTTATAAATGAATCAATACATCGGGAAAACGTTTGCTACAGCACGGACGACGGGTTGCGTTTGCTCTCTATATCCACCGGGACGGTCTCAGGGTGCGTTTCAGTGTTTCTAGTGCGGAAACAATCCTTTCATGGCAAGATATCGCAAAACCCAGAGTGACTCCGATACTTTCTTTTAAACAGAGGGTCATGTCTTTATGCACCAAGTCTGTGTATAATTATAACACATACGGCTTCTTCTTTTTTTTATTGTTTTAATAATTGTTATCTATAAATCACTTAATTATACGAAATTGAGACAAAAATCAGTTGATTTCTAACTGATCGCACGAAAGAAGAGCAGCGTGCAGTGATCGGCCTTTTTTTTTTCGGGGGTGAACCTGGTGCTGAAACAACTCACGGAAGAGCATAAACAGAAGGATTTGGATATCTGCAAACAGAAATTGGAATGATTCTCTTTCCTTCCGAAAATGTCACCTTCCTTCCGAGACACGGATTCATCACTACGAGCCTTAGAGGGAGAGTACAGGACGGAAACATCTTCCATCCTTGATCCACTGAGAAAAAGCTCAGAAGTCGACCGTCAGCTGGAAAATTCATCTTACAGTTTACAGGTTTTTTTTTTAGGATTCTCGAGGACCAGAAGTATTGGGACAACAAATCAACAGCGCGCGTTACAGTGAGACGCTTATTGACAATCGAAGGGTAAACTTCAGACTAAACACGGAGGACTGATATCCGAGGGCGCCGTGATCTCGCGGTACGATGCGCGTCCACACACTTCTGTGTGGACTGCGAAAGCTTGTTGACAGACGGACAAAGTTGATTGTTTATAGCCTTTGGTCTTTTGGCAGCTGTTGCCTGCAAAGGATTTTCATTCTGGCCTTAAAGGTGATCCTTATGGTGTTGATTATGTTGCTTTGTTCCATTATTTATGAACTATAAATTCTGTCTGCCAAAACACAGTATGGGGGCTGATTAAAAAAAAAAAAAAAAAAAAAAAAAAATGATGTTACACATATAATACAGAAAATGTGTGTGTATGAAAGAAGCTACCTCTGAAGTTTATGCAACATTGCTAACTTCAGCTGTTCGTAGAGATGATTTTTTACGTGACCCAAAAATGGCCATTTTTCATTGTTACACCGTCTCACTTCAAACAATAATCATTTAAAATGCAAATTAATCATATTTCTTTATGAGTATTAGTACTCCAATTGGTGTAAGCTTCTAGAAGCACATGACCTGTACAAATTGTTGCTTGAATTAAAGTATTTTTAGTAAAAGCTTAAAGAGGAAAAAGATCTGTAGTGTCCGTAACCATGTCAAATTCATGTTGCAATATCTTAAAAATTTAGCATCAATTAGAATAATACACCTTTTTCAGTCTTGTGTCTTTTCATGTGAGATCTAAATCGGCCGAGTTTCAGCTGAATGACAGTTAAGACCGTTGAAAGATTTGAATTCGAAAAGGTTCCGGATTCTAAAACATCAAAGGGCCCGAAACTGTATTTAGCAAACGTGTTCCTTTTTATCTGATAGAAATACAAATGTGTAGCATATTTACAAAAAAACAAAACAAATCATGAATCAGGAGATAAGAAGCGTTAAGAATTATGAAAAATTATGTTATATGATACTATTTGAAAATGTATTTTTTCACCTCCAGTACACTACCACTTCAGTTCAGGATCACCTTCTAACGCCACGCTCGTTCCTGGTGTTTATTTCGTTCTACTCTGTAAAACAATACTGAAGGCGTTTATCCAAAAAACACACAGGAATCTCCACTGAACAGTCGATATTGAGATGTATATCTGCTCCTTCTGCTCTGTAAAGCTTCATAACGGCTCTAATCTGAGGTGCTGCTTGAGGTTAATTGGTGCTTTCTGAGGCTGCTGACTCTAAATGAACTTCTCCTCTGCAGCAGTAAGGTCTGGTCTCGCTTTCCTGGGAAGGTCTTCATGAGAGACGGTTTCATCGCGGAGCTCGATGGGGTTCTACAAACGCACTCGACACAATACTGTTCTTGACCTTCATGACTTAGAGAATAACAACTGACTGTTAGTGTTGTTGTTACATAATCACATACATGTTGTTTTATAGTTTTGAAATCTCCAGTATTGTTGTAGAATGTAGAAAATAAATTCATTAAACAAAAACAATGAAATTTGCACGTGATCCCAAACTCCTGTGTACATTAGGTGAGACACTTTTTTAGCACCAACGCCATGTCTTGGCCGTGTATATACTGTACTGTACTCTAGCATTTATTTCTTGTACTATGTTCAGTACGTTTGTCTTTTGTCCTGTTGTGGCCATGTTGTATTGTTTCCTCCTGTGTCACTTTAAGGGCTTCAGGATGTTCTGCACCAGGAAAATCATTAACGACAGGGTTGTATTGGTAACTCAGGATCGTCACACTCACCCCGCATTGATGATTTTACTATAACAGCACGGCAGCGCGTGATTGAACACAGGTCACACTTCACTGTGCATTTTAGTCAATTATTCAGTTTAGGGTTATGTCAAGAATAGTTTATAGGTTATAGATTTGGGAGTGCACACACACAAACGCACACACAGCAGATCTGGAGCGTGGAAACCCACACACACACCATCAGCAGGCATTTTTTCCTCCTCATGTGGCAGGATTCTCTCTAGAGACGGCCAATCAATACAACAGGATACCAAGCAGGGCTTCGGACGCTGTTGCGGTCGCTGTCTGATTTTTTTTTTCCCCTTTCCGGTGACACGTTCGAGCCGTCCGCTACACGGCTGTGAGCGAGCGAGTCAGGATGCATGCTTGTGTGTGTGACACATACAGTACAGCAGGCCTACAATACTGTACATACTGTAGATTTTTAAAAGCTTGCTAGCCAACAGGATTTCACATCGTAGCAAAAGTGTTTGGTCACATGCATCGCTTCAATGGGAAATCTGACACCTGGACTAGCCGGTGTTGACGTCTAGCTTTGATCGCTATCGCTGTTTGTACAACAAACAACCAGGAAAGCGTCCAGTGGGGCAGCGCTCGCTTCACACGGTGCGCTGTACTGTAACACGTGAACCGTGCGCTCGAGAGACTCAAAACTCATCCCTGAACGCGTTTCACTCCGGACAGTCGAAGCTTCCAAACAGCGTGCTGATTATGTTGATGTAACTTATATACTGATATAATTGTCTGAATAACGGATTACATTTCTGAAAAAGTAACTGGGCGCTTGAATGGCGGACCTACTGTAACGCGTTAGATTACTCGTTCCATCAAAAAAGTAAACCGAGTACTCTAACGCGTTACTTTGTAACACTGCCTGTGATCGATCGGCACCCTGTCTGGGATGTACCCCGTCGCCCCTTTTGTACTTTAATTACTAAAAAAGCCAACATTCAGAAACTGAAGCTCCCTCTTTGCGCTCTTCACGGCGTATCCAAGAAACACGATCGTCAAACAGAACGCGTTCGACTCGGAGCCGCCGTTTAATTCCGCTCCTAATGAAATTTCACGCGCTGCGCCAAACTTGCTAGATTTGTACTCCGCTAAAAGCTGCTGGAGATGTTAGATACCGGCGGTATGAGGTGCTAGATAAACAAACGGCGTCGTTATTGAGTCTCGCCGAGTCCCCGTTCACGTCTCACCTCATCTTCCGTGCGTTAGTCACGGCCTTATCTGTTCATAAATACAAGCTGGGCCTTTTAAGTGCCTTTTACATCTGTACACTGTGTGCATGTGTGTGTGTGTTACCACGAACCGGAATTTTTTGAGACAAAAAATTAAATAAAATAAAAAATACTCAGTTGTATGAAACCCATATAACAGGAATCTAAAGTCTGTCTTCTGTTTTATACATAAATCCCAACAAAAGTCATTTATCCCTTATTTAAATGTGTTTAAATAAATAATGAAATAAATACTAATTTAACTGTATAATGTAATTACCTAAATGCATATTGAACAACATTTAAAAAAAAATATTTTGAGAAAGGAACATGTACTCTATCCATCCATCCATCCATCCATCTAGGAACCTCTGTGGTTCAACCAGGGGCTGTGAAGGCTGATGTGGTTTGTCGTTGTATTTATTCCCATTTTGTTCAAAACTTTTTTTTTCAAGTTATCAAGAGAAAAAGATTCATAATTAATAGCTAATTAATTTAACAAGTAATGTTTGTATCCTGGAACATTAAGACTCTGGGTTACTGATCAGAAGGTCGGGGGTTCGAGTACCAGCACCACTAAACTGCCCCTGTTGAGCCCTCGAGTAAGGCCCTTAACCCTGTCTTCTCCAGGGGGCGCTGTATCCTGGCTGACCATGCGCTCTGACTCCAGCTTTCTAACTGAGATATATGAGAAAAAAATATTTTATGTTCCTGACAAATAATTGAATCTTAATCTTAGAAGTTGAAAATTTCAAATTCAAGAATTGAAGAATTTATGAAAGTCTCCATACATGGAAGAAACTAAGAGCGCTCGCCTTATCATGCGGAGATGGCGTGTTCGATTCCCGGGTGGTGCTGTAACCTCTCGCAGCCGGAGGTCTAGAGAGAGCTGATTGGCCGAGCTCTCTCAGAGGGGAGGGATGAGAGGTACTCAGTGCTCCCACATTAATCGCGGCTCTACAGCCAATCAGGGGAGTCTGTGAGCTCACGCGAGCGTACGGTGCGGATAGCGCCGTCCTCCGAGTGTGTTACTCCGCCCTCAACGGTGCGTGAGCGAGCCGTTCGAAAAGATGCGGTCGGCTGGCGTCACGTGGTTCGGAGGAAACGCGCGATAGTCTTTGGCCCTCCCGACTGAGAGGTAGTAGAAGCCTTAATGTGGCGCCCCCTAGTGACAAGGAGGAATTGGACACGACTAAATTAGGGAGAAAATTGGGAAAAATCCCAACAACAAAAAAAAAAAGACCTTTTTAGGAAAATATAATTTTACTTACATATAGTAACTTTACTTTTGTGATTTTTTCACAGTATGTTAACATCCCTGTGAGATCTCAACATCCTGTATCTGCTGTTCTACATGGCATTGTTTTGGCCTGTTAATTTCCCCGGAGTACGGAGACTTATTGACTCCCAACACGTTGTATTCATACTTCATCGGCATGTAAAGACCTTAATGAGTCTAATATTGTGAGATTCTATTATTAACGGACAGGGAAAACATATGACATTTGATTTATCACATGCAACTCGGCCCAGGTCATGTGACCAAAACACTTTAATCAGACCAACCTATGATTCAATAATTTGATGAATTACAAGAAGTTATCTGGTGATGGCTTAGTGTACATGAATATGATTCGGTGACCGATTCATGGAACATTGTGCTTCTTTCTAAAGGTCATTTAGGGACTACTTCTTTATAGCTCGGGTCTCAGAGCCGTGTTAAGTGTGTGTTAATGCTCCAGCTGAAATACACCGCAGGTAACGTGTATCTGACTCCATATGCACTTCATACCCCTTACTTTTCTCTCCTCTACTTCTGAATGTGTCATTTCAGTGTCAATGTTTAAATGAGCTTCTGCTGAGCCACGCCCCTCTGTAACAGAGCTGAGAAGCATGCACGGGGAGGGGCTTTACTTTTATGAGGTCACATTAGGGGGAAAAAAATTCTGATTTGCAACACAGAAATACAAAAAGCAGAGAATGTTTGCCGCCAACACACACACACACACACACACACACACACACACACTGGAGATCCATCTGAATGTCTGGCTATAACTACAAAGTGAATTTTGCATAATAGGTGCCCTTTAATGACGGTCTGATACAGGTTACATAACACAGCAGTGTTTTTAAATCGAGTCACGTGTCGCTGCAGGAAAGCGCTGAGATTTTTACCCAGCCTGCAGCCCGATTGGGTTTAATCGTGAAATACATCACGTCCAGATCGATCCAGTTCAGAGCCGTCTGTTCGTTAACACGCCAACCGTACGCCAGGTAATTGGGGATTTACTTACTTACGCCTTACGTCTATCTGATTTAATTAAAACAAAATTCAGCGGCAGCAGTTGGTTCCCTCCTCAGCCGAATCTTTCCCGACCACAGATCTGGAAATTGTCCTTCGTTTCGCGTTAAGACTGAAGTCGGCTTTGAAGCTTCGTCGTGGCAGCATGTGCATCCAAAGCAGTCCATCCCTCCCTCCCTCTCTCGTGCTTCACCAGCACTCTTCCCAGGCGCATTGCTGCATATATCCGGATGCGTGCCTCCCGTCACGCTCAGCTTAAGCCACAGTCGATATGATTTTCATTTTTTTAGCCAGTCCTCGTAAAAGGATGTAAAACCTTTGCACTTGTTTTGGCCAGGACTAGTACCGTCACCGCCTCACCTCCAGCTGGACTGGATTTTATTGTGGAATACGCGTTAAGGTTGTTAGCAACTATTCACTGAGATCACAGGACGAAAAGTGATCTACAAAGATAAACTTTTGCCTTACGTATATCCATCCATCCATCTTCAACAGTTTATCCAAAGTCTGGTCATGGGGGAACATGTTCCAGCGGGGAACCCGAAACTTCCTGTTCCTCAGCCACCTAGTCCTCAGTCTGCGCCTGTGGCCTCCTCCCAGCTCTAGTGAGACGTCCTGGTGAGATCCTTACCAGATGCCTGAACCACTTCAACCTACTTCTTTCCTTTTACGCAAAGGAGCACTGGTTCTACTCAGATGATTAAATTCTCATCCTATCTCTAAGAGAAAAGCCAGCTACCCTCCAGAAAAAAACAAAAACTTTCTTGTATCCGCGATCTTGACCTTTCGGTCATGACCCAACGCTCATGACCATGGGGGAGGGTACAGTAGGAGTGAAGATCGACTGGTGAGATCAATAGCGTTGGCTTATGGCTCAACTCTCTTGCAGTAAAGCGATCGCAATGTCTCACATGCTGCTCCGATTCTCCGACCAACATCACGCTCCAACATCCCCTCACTCGTAAACCAGACACCGAGACACTTGAACTCCATCCCCTGGGGAAATGACTCGCTCCCTTCCTGGAGTAGATTAGCTTAAATACAATGCATTATCATGTAAATGTAATTTAATTATTTCATAATGACTTTTTAAAAGTAAATATCCAATCAGTTTTAAGCTTAATTAGGAAACTGAAGCAAATTTTTTTTAGTTTCATTAAGTCCCCTACATACGAACATGTTCTGTTCCAAGAGCTCGTTCGTAAGTCGAATTTGTTCACATTGTCTAGGTACAGTACGAGGATACTAACATAATTGTCTGTACACAGTATAAAACTAACACGTTCCATCATCTTGTCCTCATTCTTTAGAATCAAACTGATGGTTGAACGATTCGTGTTAAAAGAACGAGCGATGCCTGCCATCTTTTCACCTCGTCCGTTTCATCTCTCAATCCCTTTCACTTGTGTCTCTGTCTCTCATCACTTCTGCTTTTGATTTTACATTCATATTTACATTTAAGAATTTAGCAGACGCTGTTATCCAGAGCGACTTACTTACAAAAGTGCAAAGGTTTCTGTCTTTCGATAGATCCTTATACTGGGTTACTAGATTACTAACTAAGTACCGTCAATCAATCAAACACTGCTGTGACGTTTTTTTTTTTGTTCTTTGGGTGGGGGTGTTAACCCGAATATTGAAAAAACATATAGGTCTTACGTTGTCATTTAAAGTTTGCCAGAGACGCCGCTGTGCAGACGGCTTGCTTTTGCACTTGCTTCCAGACATCCAGACATTCACACTCCACGCACGTGATGAAGTTCGTCACGGACATGTAACTTCTGTATTTGTATCTGTGAAAGTTCGTAACTCGGATGTACACATGTAGGGGTCTCACTGTATTTCTTTTCCCCCCACCTGCAGTACCGCTATGACCCAACAGGGGCAGCACACATCCGGCAACAAAGTTTTTGAAGTTGGCGGCTAAAGACAATGTGCTTACGAATGTCAGTAGCCTGCTAGAACAGGATTACTTTCATTGTCATCAAAATACAGATGTATAAAAGAAACAAC